>CAJZBQ010000035.1:0-600000 GCA_914767885.1 Blepharisma stoltei | reverse complement strand
AAAGTTTTAAATTTTTTTTATTTCCTTCATATTCATTTTCTAAATAAATTATAAGTAATAATACAGAAAAATTTTATTTCTTTCATTATTTTATTTTTAGAAAATTTCAGTAAAAAACAGGCTCATTGATATAAATATGTAAAATTCTGGAATTATAATTTTAGCTATTTAAATGCATCTAAGAAAAGTTGAAAACTATGCAAATAGAAATTTAAATATTTTAAATACTTATCTTATCAAATAATCCTACCAAGTTTTCTTATAATTATCTCCATTTATGAGTGGATTTGATGTTGATAAGGACCAGACTACAAATTTCAAGAATAAGCTTTTGAGAGTAAAAAGAGAGAGATCATGAGTAAAAGCCCTTTTCGAAGTTTATCGACGGCTTTACTTCAGAAAGAATTTTGGAGAGAAATCAATTTACAAGCAAAGGGCAAAAGCAATTTTTGAGGCCTCAGTTTGATGCTTTCAAATAATAGCCTTAATTTGAATCCCAAACCTACCAATCAAAAATTGAAGTGGGAATATTTTTATTTGGGAAATTGTAGGATATTTGAGATTTGACAATACTTGCGCCGAATTGGCAATTATAGGAGAGTGCCTTTATGTTTCAATGTTTATGGTTTTTTTAATTTTTTTAGGCATGTTAGTCCTAGTTATTTGTAAATACAAATCTATTGATATACCAGCTCCGGCATTTACCTTATTTAAAAGAATATTTTATTTTTGGTTAACTTTATTTTTTATACCTTCAATTACGCTCTTTTCCATCTTTGAAAAGTATAATTTTTTGCCTCACGATACAGTATTAGAATACCATTTTAATAATGGCTTTAAAAACTTTGAAATTAGCTCAGCATTGCAAACAAATATTGTCTTTATGATGATTATTTCTTTTTTTTTACTTTTACTTTATACTGAATTTTCTGGTGAAATTCGACATTTTGCAATTAAGAGAACTTTAAAAGCAAAGGGGCATTCAAGAATTGATAGGCATGCAGCAATTTTTATGTATTTTTTACCTATTCTTTATGCGATGCTTGCAGAAAATAATATCGTTATTTATCAAATTTTGGTCATGCTTGTTTCATTAACACTTATGGTAGAGAGTATAAAATTTCTTCCGTATTTTTCGAAATTTTACAATTCGATAATGATTCTTAAGTTTTTTGTGATTGCTTTCGTATCCTTTATATTTTTACTGGGATATTGGCTAGATAATTCTTTATCTATCATCTTATTTGCAATCATATTACTTCCTATAATATTAGCATGCTTTCTCTACTATATCATAAAAATGCAAATAGGAGCAAATACCATAATACCAAATGATTTGATACATATAGATTCTCAATACAAATTAGAAAAAGCCATTAGGTATGCTTTATGTAATAATGATATTGATAATAAAGATCAAATTATTCGTCTTTTTGAGCTATTTTTTATGGCCCTAAATAGAGGCAAGCTTCAAATTATCTGAGAAGCAAATTATTGTTTATTTACTTTAAAAGATGAGTCTTTAGCTAAAGCAAAGTTAAGCAAAATTAAAACCATTTTGGATTGGAATTGAGAAGTAAATTATCAGGCTTATATATGTAAGCAAAATATTGAAAATTCTTATATGAGTGAAAGTTCAAATTTTTTAAGCTTATTTCACCAACTAAATTGGATTAAAAGAAAAGATAAAAAATTATGCGGAGATTTACTTAAATTTTGGAAAGAGGTTGTATCAAAAAAACCCATTATGAACAGGCTTATAACGCAGCTGAAAGCGATAGATAAAAGGGATGCAGGTCCAACGACACTTTCTTTTTGATAGTGTCCATTTCACCGAAATATTTTTGGCCGAAAATTGGTTGAAATTTTTTGATAGTGAGACATTTGACCGAAAAAAAAACGTTTAATTTTTCGGCCAATATCGCACTATTAAAAATTTTCAACCAAATGTATTCGATGAAATGTACACTGTCAAAAATCCACTGTCATTTGACATGAAACCAGATGAAAGAGTTGTCCTCCTTAGCAATGAATATAGTCAAATAATAACGAAATTCTCTAATTCTAGAGAATCTCTCGAACTTTATGCTTCTTATACAAGAAATATCTTGTATGATATTGAAAAATCAATTATGCTTGACAATAAGTTAAGATATTTTGATAGACTTGCTCAAAGCTCTACAATTGACATTAAGCAAGCTAATTTTTTTAATGATACAAATGGTATTATCATTTTTTCAAATGAAGAAGAAAATTTTGGAGAAATTCTTTTTACTAATCCATCAGCTATAGAAATTTTAAAATCTACTTCAGATTCGATTATTGGCAACAGCATATCTAATTTTATTCCTCCTTATTATAGAAAAATTTTTATTGAAAAATCTAAATGGTTTACTCATTTTGGCTCGAATTCAGAGATTAGTTTAGATGATGGATTTTTTATATATCTCCCCACAAATTTTATATTGGAATGTACAGGAAAAGCATCAATCACAGCAATTAATCATTTTATTATTACAGTGCTTGCTTTCAAGGTTAAACAAGTTACCCATCAAATTGCATTAATATCAGAAAATTGTGAAATTTTATGTCACTCTGAAAATTTTGCTGAACTTTCTAGAAATGATCAAAGCAATTTAGAAGGACTTTCTTTAAGAAGCATCCTTAAATTAGAAATTTCTAATTTAAATCCATTTACCCCTTACAATTTAGTTGGCCTTCAAAGGGATATTGTGTTTGTATTTGCGTACTTTGAGTTTAATGATATTAAAATACCATATATTTTATTAATAAGTGATCCTGAAGAAATGCATCAATGAAAAGAAAAAGGATTCAATGGGGATTTTAGCTATGATACAACTCCTACTCATAGCAAAAGAATTGAAAAAACATTCGAAATTATAGAAATTCCATTAAACTTGCCAACTACCCCCGCTTTACAAGGAAACAAAGAGCTCAGTTATGATTCCGATTGCAGGCTAATTTTTAATGAAGCTGACAATAATTCAGATCTTCATGGCGATTTTTCTTCAGAAAAAATTGATGAAAAATCTGTGATGTCCCAGCATACTTCTTTAAGAAATTTTATAAATACTACAAAAATATTTTCAAGAGCCATAAATATTTTGCATGGCGTTTTTGTCCTATCAGTGATTTTTATATAGATCATAATTGTTATATCCACAAATATCGCAGTCTTATTTTATGCGTTTTCCAGTATCAACTTAGTCAGTGACATGAGCCTTCCTTTGACAATTGGAAATGTTGGAAAAAACTTGCAATATGCTGCTTATCTTGCAAAAACTGTTTTAGTGCTTTCTTACCCAGGGGCTGGGACTAGAGATTATGCTATTACTACTTTGGAAGGGCTTAAAGCTGTATTGATAGAGTTGGATAATCTTCATTCATATGTTACTTCAAATCTTACTGACTGAACTTCGTGCTCAGGAAGTAATTATTTTACTGACAAAAATATCAATTTATGATATGTAGATTATAATGTTTATATGGAAAAAACAAGTTTATTGGATACAGTAACTAAATTTATCCAGATTGTAAAAGCTATATAGGGAAATGGATTTATAAGAAAATTTAATAACTCCGAAGACATCACAAAAGAGGCCTCATTCATGGTCTTGAGTGGTTATGGAGAAGCATTTCATTATTGCAACAGTTCGCTATATGACATTATAGAATGTCAGCAATCAGGAATATCAGATTTCAAGACAAAAATGCTAATTTTATTGGTATTAAGTTTAGCTGTTCTTGGGGCATGCGTTCTTATTATGACCCCATTTTGCTATTCGACGCTGAAAATTGAAAATAATCTTTGAAATAGTGTTAGAAAATCTGCTTGCAGACACTATCTTGAGCTTACTCAGTCCATTGTTGACAGACTTGCAAATACTCATCATCAAGACGAAATTCCTCCTTCTGCAAAACATCTTTCGAAAAAATCATTTATTCTCAAAAACTACCCAAAGTATGTATGGAGAATTTCTGTTTATTTTATAATTGTATTAGTATTTTCAATTGTTAATATAAGCTATTTTTACGAAAAATGTGCAGAATACCTGTCATATAGACCTGAGGTGATAAGAGAATTAATAAATTCGCAAACTTTATACACAAGCTTAGGTATATGAACAACAGAAGTGTCTCAAGACTATGCAGGGACTTCTGTGAAGTACATTCTATATTATGCTCTCCCTTTCATTGATAATAGATCTGCCTTGCAATTAACAATTGAAAAAATTCAACACTCAGAACATACGCTAAGAAATCCCAAATATTGTCCCATTAAATCAAAAAAATTTAATCAGATATTCCATGAAAATATCTATAATTATCCTTATCCTGACTTCAGATTTGGAGTCTATTCAGCAGGAGAAATCACAATGTATGAAGCTACAGCTATTATATATTTATTGACAGATTATATGGCATGGACGAAATTCATAAATGTTATTGCTAGTATAGACAATTATTATAGCCAAATGATTGATGAAGTTAACCATTATTCAAAAAGCGTTATTGATGACCAAATTCACTTAATAATAGCAATTCTTATAGTTTTTATTGTGATTTCATTGATAATGTATTTTGTGATGTATTTAAGGTTTTTCAGGAAGGAAAAGAAATATTTGACGAAAATAAATTCGATAATGAAAATCATGCCATAAACTTTTATAAAACTTGTGGTTTATTATAAGGGCTTGTATTTTAAGACTGTAAATAGAAATTATTTAAAAGATAATAAATGATGTTTACACATTATAAATAATTATTAAAGCACAGCAATAATAAATATACACAAAATTAATACAATCTTTGTTTATTTAGTCTATAGAAAACTGAAAAGTGCATTTTAAGATATGCAATTCAATTATTTTTAAACTTCTTATAATAATCAATGGAAACAAAGTGAAAAATAAGCAGTAGAGACAAATATAAAAAATTTAAAATCAGCTTTTGAAGTTTATAAACTAAGCCATTTATATTGTTTTATTTAATAATTCTTTGGGGCTCAATAATAAAAAATTAATGGCTTTCTAATTATTGATTAAATTTCACGCTTATCATAATGAAATAAAGTAATTATTCAGGTGCATGATGATATAAAGGAAAGGTTTTAGCGAACTTTATTTTATTTTTAAATAAACTTATCTTATCACCAAGTATATCTTTTATATTATGCTTAGCTTAGTTAATCTTAAAAAACTAAGAAATATATTACCAAAGACGAAAATCAAGCTATCGAAACACTACACTATTTATTAGCTGTAAATGATAATTTCAGTTATAAAGATCCAAACTTTTTTATAATATAATCTGTTTAGTAGATTATTAAAAGCTTCTAAAGTATGGCAACTATGGCTTTATATGCCGAAAGCATAGAGTTTTATATTTTAAGATTATTTTGCATTATCAGAGTCTTTAAATAATATTTTTCAATAGACACTCTATTTCATTTCCTTAAAAGTTTCAAATGATAATGATTAAAGAAAACATTTTGTCATAAGTTGGATTTTTCTAAAGCTTTATATCATTATCTTAAAAATTTATTAATAATTTATAATTAAATTTAATTATAGTAGTTCATAACGATATTTAAAAAAATTTATATTTAGAATGCTTTAGCTCTATTAAAAACTAAAATTAATCATCATTAGGTTTTTTCTTATAATGTCTTCACTTATGGCTGGACTAAATGCTGATAGATGGGAAGTCTCAAATTTAAAAAGTCAGTTTTTGAAGTTAAAAAGAGGAAAATCATTAGTAAAATCGCTCTTTGAAGTTTATAGGCAACTTTACTTTAAAAAAGGTTTTGCTGATAAATCAGCATATAAGCAAAAAGTCAAAGCTATATTTGAAGCCGCAATTTGATGCTTCCAACTAGTAGCTTTAGTTTGAATCCCAAATCTGCCAATTAAAAATTGGAGTGGGAATATTTTTATTTGGGAAATTATAGGATACTTAAGACTTGACAATACTTGCGCAGAATTTGGAATTCTTGGCGAATGCCTTTATTTAGCAGTGTTTATTGCTATCTTCAATTTTTTAGGTATTTTTCTCTTAGCTTATTGTATATATAATTCCTTTGAAATCCCTACATATGCATTAATCATATTTAAAAGAACCTTTTATTTATGAGTGACGATGCTATTTATACCGTCACTTACATTATTTTCCATCTTCGAGAAGTACAATTTTTCACCTCATAATACAGTTTTAGAATACCGTTCTAACAATAGTTTTAAAAACTTTGAAATTAATTCAGCATTCCAAGTCGCTATTGTTTTTGTGATGATTATTTCTTTTTTTTTACTTTTGTCTTATACTGAATTTTCTGGTGAAATTCGACATTTTGCAAGTAGCAGAACTATAAAAGCAAAAGCACATTCAAGAATTGATAATCATGCTGCAATTTTTATGTATTTTTTGCCTATTATTTATGCAATGCTTGCAGAAAATCATATCATTTTTTATCAAATTTTGATAATGCTTGCTTCATTAGCACTTATGATAGAAAGTATGAAATTTCTTCCTTATTTTTCAATTTTTTACAATTCTATAGTGATCCTCAGATTTTTTATTATTGCTTTAATATCCTTTATTTTTCTGCTAGGATATTGAATTGATAACTCTTTATCTATCATCTTATTCGCGATAGTTCTCCTTCCTATATTGTCCATATACTTTATTTATTTTATAGTGAAACGACAACAAGGAGCAAGTATTAGCTTACCTAATAATTTGATAGGAATTGACACTCAATACAAATTAGAAAAAGTTCTTAGGCAGGCTTTATGTGAAAATGATACTAAAAATAAAAATCAAATTATTGAAATCTTTGAATTATTTTTTATGACTCTAAACAGAAGCATATACATACATATTAACTTAGGTATTTAAAGTGTTTGCCCTCCTCAGCAGGGTGATATAGGCATAGCCCACTCTTTTAACTCCAGACTACTAGTGACGTCACCAGCCATCTTGTCTCGCAAGCATTCCAGGAGACGCTCCCGTCTGGCCAGAAGGTACCGCACTGGTCGCGCTGACCTCGCTCGTAACTTGACTCCTGCACGTGTTCCGCCTAAGGGTCACCCTCCTCGGGTGTGTCAATCAGAAAAACCATATGTCCCTTAAATATCCTGGACCAAGAGGAAATACCCTATGCGATGCTCCATATTGGTGTTGCGGATATAAGCCCACGTGGAAAACTAACCCCATAATAATAAAAGCGAAAGAAGGAAGAGTTCTCGGAGAGAAGTAATTCCGCACTGAGCCATTTTATTATTATGACTCTAAACAGAAGCAAACTACAAGTTGTATGAGAAACAAATTATTTTTTATATTCATTAAAAGATGAGTCTTTAGCCAGGGTAAAGTTGAGCAAAATTAAAACAGTTTTAGATTGAAACTGAGAAGCAAGCTATCAAGCTTATTTGTGTCAAAAAAATATTGAAGATTCTTATATGAGTGAAAGCTCAACATTTTTAAGTTTTTTTCAGCAATTAAACTGGATTAAAAGAAAAGATAGAAAATTATGTAAAAATTTACTTAAATTTTGAAAAGAGGTTACATCAAAAAAGCCCATTTTAAAAAGTCTAATAACGAAGCTGAAAGCTATTGACGATAGAATTCTTTTCCTTAACAATGAGTATAGTCAGATAATAACGAAATTCTCTAATTCTAGAGAATCTTTAGCACTTTATGCATCTTACACAAGAAATATCTTGTATGATATTGAAAAAGCAATTATGCTTGATAATAAATTAAGATATTTTGATCGAATTGCCCAAAGCTCTACAATAGATACCAAGCAGCTTAGTTTTTTTGATGATAAAAATGGAGTTCTAATTTTTTCAAATGAAGAAGAAAATTTTGGAGAAATTCTTTTTAGTAACCCAGCAGCCTCTAAAATTTTAAAAACTCCTTCGAATTCGATTGTTGGCAATAACATATCTAATTTTATTCCTCCTTATTATAGAAAAATATTTATTGATGAAACTCAATGGTTTACACATTTTGGATCAAATTCAGAGATTAATCTAGATGATGGATTTTTTATATACCTCCCTACAAATTTTATATTGGAATGCACAGGAAAAGCATCAATCACTGCATTTAATAATTGTATTATAACAGCAATCGCTTTTAAAGTTAAGCAGACAAGGCGCTATATTGCATTAATATCAGAAAATTGAGACATTTTATGCCACTCTGAAGATTTTTCGAAATTCTCTGTAAATAATCAAAGCAACTTAGCAGGATTTGCTTTAAGCAATATCCTCAATATAGAAATTGCTAATTTAAATCCATTTGTGCCATACAATTTAGCTGGTCTCGAAAAAAATATTATACTTTTATTGGCATATTTTGAGTTTCATAAAATTAAAATACCATATATTTTGCTAACAGATGACTTACTCCCCCCCCCTTCCGTGAGTGAACAAAACCATTAGAAAAATCCCAATTTGTTCCCCAAAAACCCACCCTCCGTGAGTGAACAAAAATTTTTTTAATAGAAAAATTTTTTATGGAAAAAATTTTTGATATATAAGTGATAATTATTATAATGAAATCTAAAGCTAATTCTGTTTAATTTTAAACAATTCGCTTTTTAAATCATAAATTTTATAAATTAAATTAATATTTGCTTTCCAATTTTTGCGAATTAGGATTTTTTTAAATTTCGAAAACACATATTTTTTATAAAAATTTATATACAAATATTTTTAAAAAAAAAAAAATTATCCCTCCGTGAGTGAACAAAATTTTTTTGTTCACTCACGGAGGGGGGGAGTTAGAAGAAATAGAAAAATGAAAAGATAAAGGATTAAATGAAAATTATAGCGATAATAATTATTCTAACCTAAGCGACATCAAAGAAAAGACAATTGAAAATTTAGAGATTCCATTGAAGTTACCAACTGCTTCAGCTGTACAAGAAAGCAAGGAAAATAATTATGATTCCGATTTTAAGCTTACTATCAATAAAGCTGATGATAACTTAGATATCAGTAGCAATCTCTCTTCAGAAAAAATGGACGAAAAATCTCTTTTATCCCAGCACACTTCCTTAAAAAGATTTATAAATATTACAAAAATATTTTCAAGGGCCCTAAATATTTTACACCTCATTTTTGTTTTATCCGTAAATTTCATATAGATCTTGATTGTTATTGCAACCAATATTGCAGTCTTATTTTATGCCTTTTCCAGCATTAGCTTAGTCAGTGATAACACAAATAAAATTGCGACGACACCGACCCGTCCTCTCCCGCAACTGGGCGAGATTGGGGACCTTGCTACAGCCTGAAGCCAATCCGCCCAGGGAAATGTCTGGAATGGGTACTGGTAGTTTGTGTCCGGCTCCCAGTCCAGCAACGACGATCCTAGGGTCGTCCCGATAGGACACGGAGTAAAAAGGGTTTATCCTCTACGCTAGTGCCAATTTGGAGGGCATGGCAGGAGCCTACAAGAGCTAAGGAGTTAATCCTTAGCTCTAATCCTAGTCTGGCGACGTGAAGCACGGTGACCCAGTCCGCCTACTTCCGGGATAGCATGACCAAGCCCTATGACCGGAAGGAGCTGAGTGGTAGCCTGTGGCACTTAGGTGCACACTGGGAGCAGGGCAAGGAAAGCAAGCGAGGCGTCCAAAAGGCGGAAGAAAAGGACCGTCGGTCCTGGCCGGGAGCTACTCTATAAATTTAACTAAGACTAAGACTAAGACTAAGCTTAGTCAGTGATATTAGTATTTCTTTGACTATTGGAAATCTTGGTAAAAACTTGCAGTATGCTGCTTATCTTGCAAAAAGTGTTTTAGTGCTTTGTTATGGCGGAGCTGATATGAGACAATACGCTTTGAGCACTATGGTAGGATTTGGAAACACGCTGATAGAATTGGAAAATATTCATTCGTATGTTACTTCAAATTTAACAAATTGAGACTCATGCTCAGGCCGAGATTATTTTACTGATCAAAATATTGACTTATGAAATGTAAAATATAGCGTTTATAGGGTTAAAGGTTAACTTATTATTAAAAAGCACCTGTGGGCTCAATTCGCCTGCCATCGCCCTCTAGGGGTAAACATCTCGTCGTCTGAGGCTCACGTTGAACGGCGAGTGAATAAGTTGGCCACCGTGAGCGTTTATAGGGAAAAAACAAATTTATTGGACGCATTAACTAAATTTATTCATACTGTAAAAGTTATATAGGGAAATGAATTTATAAGAAAATTCAATGATTCAGAAGATATCACAACTGAAACCTCATTTATGCTTTTGAATGGCTATGGAGATGCCTTTCATTATTGCAATATTTCTCTATATAAAATTATAGAATGCCAGCAATCAGGAATATCAGATTTTAAGACAAAAATGCTTATTTATCTAGTATTAGGAATTGCTGTCCTTGGTGCATGTGTTCTTATTATGGCCCCATTTTGCTATTCAACTCTGAAAATTGAAAATAATCTTTGAAATAGCATAAGAAAATCTGCTTATACGCATTATTCTGAGCTTGTACAAACAATTACAGAAAGGCTTACAATCATTCATCATCAAACTGAAATTCCACTCAATGGCAAGAAGCTTTCTAAAAATGCATTTAACTTCAAAAATTATCGAAAATACGCATGGAGAATTTTTATTTATTTTATAATTGTGTTTGCGTTTTCCATCATTAACATGAGCTATTTTTATAAAAAATGCGCAGAATACTTGTCTTATAGGCCTGAGGTCATAAGAGAGTTGATAAATATGCAAACATTATATACAAGCTTAGCGATATGAACATCAGAAGCGGCAGGGGAATACACAGGAACTGCTGCTAAGTACATTTTATATTATGCCTATCCTTTTGTTGATAGCAAAGCTGCAATGCAAATCGCAATTGACAAAATTAATTATTCAGAAATAGTTTTAAGAGATACAAAAAATTCCCCTATTTTATCAAAACAATTTAATCAATTATATTATGAAAATGTAAATAATTATCCTTATGCTGATTTTGGTTATGGAGTGTATTCAGCAGGGGAAATCACAATGTATGAAGCTACAGCTATTTTTTATGAGCTTAGTGATTATGCTGCATGAACAAAATTTATATTCGTGGCAACCAGTATTGATCATTATTACAGCCAAATGATTGACGAAGTTAACAGTTATTCAAAAAGTATTATTGATAGCCAAATTCATTTAATAATGGCAATTCTTATCGTTTTTATTGTGATTTCATTGACAATGTATTTTGGTATGTATCTAAGATTTTTCAGGAAGGAAAAACAATATTTGACAAAAATCAATTCAGTTATGAAAATAATGCCATAATTTTTTATGAATTTATTGGTTTTAATAGCGTATATTTATAGAAATGCAAATAAAAATTATTTATATAATTTTTTAATCAAAAAGCATTAAATAAAATTATTAAACATTCAAGACTATTAATATTAATAATCATGCCATTTTTTCTTCTAGCATTTTCTTTTTTACTTACTCCCCCCTCTGTGAGTGAACAAAACCATTAGAAAAATCCCTATTTTTTGCCCAAAAACCCACCCTACGTGAGTGAACAAAAATTGTTTTAATAGAAAAATTTTTTATGGAAAAAATTTTTGATATATAAATGATAATTAGAAATGAAATCTAGAGCTAATTCTGCTTAATTTTAAACGAATTGCATTTTAAAACATAAATTTTTATAAATTAAATTGTTATTTGCTTTCCAATTTTTTGCAAATTAGGATTTTTTTAAATTTCGAAAAATAATTAACCCCCATCCGTGAGTGAGCAAAATTTTTTTGTTCACTCACGGAGGGGGGGAGTTAATAGTAATTTCATTTTATATTTTTATTATCAGCAAAAATATAAAAATTGAAACAATTTAAGTTTTCTAACGTTTCCTTTGCTAATTATGATAATTTTATATAATTTGAACAATAAAACAGATAAAAACTTTTATGCCTTAAGTTATAGAGCCAATATGAGAGAAAATTATATAAACTATACTCAAACAAAAATAATTGATTATTGCTTAATTTAGGCAGACTTTTTAGCAATTAGGCTTAAAAACTTCAGTTTGCAAAAATTTTTTAGATTGAATCTCATAACAGTCAATATCAGCTGAAGTCTTTTAGCAGTTACATTGAGTTTTTTTAATCATATTTAATAAATTGTAATAAACATCCCTGAAGTCTTTTGCATATATGATATTAAAGCATTAGTTGCTTTTTTAAATTTAAAAATCAATATCATATGAATTTGTGCAAAGAAGGCTTGGCTGTTCCATTCACGCAAAATAAGGTATATTAAAAATATTTTTTTCCTAGTAAAACTATAGCTCAAAACACTCAGATATTTTTAAAATATTTATAAAAAATGATTATCATAATTATAAAAATCACAATAAATTTTAAAGCCTTCATATTAGAAATTTTCTATCTCATTCCTTTTTCCTTATAAAAGCATTAATTATGACAGGGCCAGCAATTGAATTTGGCAATACGAAAAATAAGTTTTGGGAAACTGAAAACGAAAATTTATGATTAGATGCGATTTTTGAGACTTATCGACAATTGTACTCAAAAAAGAACCTCGAAAATAAATCTTTTTCGAAACAAAAGGTTAAAGCAGTGCTTGAAGCAACAATTTGGTGTTTGCAAGTTGCAGCTTTAATATGGATTCCAAACCTTCCAGTTAAAAATTGGAGTGGAAATATTTTTATTTGAGAGATCATGGGGTATTTAAGATTTGATACCACCTGTGTTAAGCTAGGCATTATTAATGAATGCCTATACTTATCATTTTTGACAGTTTTCTGTATAGGTTTTGGCCATTTAGTTATAGCTTTTTTTTTGTACAAATCATTTGACTTACCTCAACAAATTTTTGTTTTATTTAAAAAATTTTCCTATTTATGGGCTATTATGCTTTTTATTCCTTCGATGACTTTATTTTCCATTTACCTCAAATATAATTTTTCTCCTGACTCCCCCTTGAATAGCAATCAATATTTAAATAACTTGCTCACAAGGATAATTTTTGGATTCAAAATCCAGAATACATTTTACTTTAAATAATAATTATATATATTTTAATTTTTTTTAAACAAGGGATATAGCTTGAGCACTCTATATTCAAAAAATAGGATTTTCTTATGTGCTCTGTGATCTTAGGGAGATTGAGGAAAAAGTATTAGAATATAACTCAAATAATCATTTCAAGGACTTTGAAATTAACACTGCTTTGCAGATACTGATCGTTTTTGCAATGGCTATTTCTTTTTTTCTTATATTATTTTACTCTGAACTTACAGGTGAAATTCGTCATTTTGCAGCTCAGCAAACAATTAAAGCAAAAGCGCACTCAAGAGTTGATAATCATATGGCAATTTTTATATATAGAAGTTTCCTATGTTTGGCGCTGTAAGGCCGATAAATTCTGATCGGAATTTATCGGTAGGTTGCACCAAATCAATGCCTTGGTCGGACCAAAAAGCGATTTGGTCCGACGAACTTGGAAAGCTCCTGGGAAAATGTCTGCGCTTTTAGCGCTATATAGAGGAAACCTCTATATTTCTTACCAATTTTTTATACGATAATTGCAGAAAATCATATTATTTATTATCAACTTATGATAATGCTTTTTTCACTATTTTTGATGTGGGAATCTATAAATTATATTCCCTATTTTTCTTTTTTTTGCAATTCGCTATTGATCCTTACTTCCTTAATAAGCAAGTTCTTTATTTTCCCCCTGTTTGAATTATTTTTTAATTATTTTAGGCCTCAATATGTTTTAAAACTGCATATATTGCTTCTTAAATATCACACTTTCTATATTTCAGCATATGATTTTGAAATTACCCTTATATATTCTACAATATTATACTAAAAAAATAATGCTCCTTAGCTTGCCCACTCAGAAAATGAGAGTTAGGTTTTTTATTATTGCTGCTATATCCTTTATTTTCCAGCTAGGATACTGGGTAGACAATTCATTATCAATTATTTTATTTGCAATTGTGCTGATACCTTTATCATCATTATATTTTATTAATTTTATCTTAAAACTTCAGCAAAGAACAAGAACCAATTTACCAAATAATTTAACAGGAATTAATTCAAAATATCAATTAGAAAAAGCTTTAAGACACGCTTTGTGTGAAAATGATGCTGAAAATAAAGATCAAATCATTTACATTTTTGAAGCATTTTTTATAGAAAAGACTACAAATAGAGCCAAATTACAAGTTATATGGGAAATAAATTACTGCTTGCACACGCTAAAAGACGAGTCTTTAGCTAGAGCTAAATTAAGCAAAATCAGCAAAATTTCTGATTGGAGTTTGTTGGCAAATTATCAAGCATATTTGTGTAAGAAAAATATTGAAGATTCCTATACAAATGAAAGTTCAAAATTTTTAAACTATTTCCAGCAATTAAATTGAATTAAGAAAGAAGATAAAAAATTATGCGAAACCTTACTAGAATTTTGAAAAGAGGTGGCTTCAGATTCGCCAATTTTGAATAGGCTTATAAGAAAACTGAATTTCATAGATAAAAATATTTTGTCCCTAAGCAGAGAATATAGTCAAATAATTACAAAATTTTCCAATTCCAGAGAATCTTTACTCCCCAGCTTCGTGAGTGAACAAAGCCATTGGATAGATTCCTATTTTTGTACCGAAAACCACCCCTATGTGAGTTCTAATTTTGCAAATTGGATCTTTTAAATTTGAAAAAACAAATTTTATATATATAAAATTTTAACAGAGTAAATAACCGTCAGAGGAGTTAGCCCTCTATGCTTCATATACAAGAAATATTCTTTTTGATATAGAAAAAGGGATTATGCTTGACAATAAATTAAGATATTTTGATAGGCTTGCTCAAAATTCCACTAATGACATAAGAAATTTCAGCTTTTTTGATGACGGAAATGGAATTTTGATATTTTCCAATGAAGAAGAAAATTTCGGAGAAATTCTATTTGCTAATTCTGCTGCTTCAGAAACTTTAAAATTCACGTCACTTGTGGGTAACAGCATATCTAATTTTGTTATACCTTATTATAGAAAAATATTCATAGAGAAAATGAAATGGTATGCTCATTTTAGCTCTGCCTCAGAAATTGACTTAGAGGAGGGATTTTTTATAGACCTTCCCACACATTTTTTAATAGAGTGCACAGGAAAAGCATCAATGACAGCTTCCTTACTTACTTAACTAGGTGGCTAGAGTCCACTTTGTTAGTTTGGTTACCGAGGATCCCACCAGGGGTTCATTCGCTTTGTGAGACATTACTTCCGATCGCAAGAAAGGCGGGTTGCCTGGCCGTCACCTCCTCCTTGCCACTTCGTGGTGACTCCAGTTTTGAGTGGGCAGACTACGGGTTCTCAGGACCTTGCTTCAGGCTGCTGCAGCAAGGTTGCCTAAACAGAAAAATCCAAAAAATGGATTTTCTGGCCAACTTTCGGCAAAAAGGAAAACTTGTAGCCCAGGCCGTAATCCCGGTTTCACGGAGAGAAAATGCCCTATGGATCCAAAGGACCTTGCTGAGCAATCCCTTTCAACTTCCAAAGCCTCCTCTTCCCTCGAGGTAAAACCCAAGTTGAAAACTGCCAAGGGCTTCTTACGCCACAGGAGCTGCTTACCTAGCATAGCTGACTATTTCCAGCTTGGTAAAACCTTGCCGAAAATAATTTAATATGTGCTCGAAGGTTGTATGGCCGGGAGACCATGCTCAAGCTGAGACATCATATTTAATAATGCATCAATAACAGCAATTAATAATTTTCTTATTACAGTACTTGTTTTTAAGCTAAAGCCTGCAAGTCATCAAGTTGCATTAATATCAGATGATGGAGAAATTTTAGGACATACTGAAGATTTTTCTAAATATGCTAAATATTCTGATAGAAATTTGATAGGTTTTGATCTATTCAAAATATTTAATTTTGAAAAATTTCAATTTCAACCATTCATTCCTTATCATTTATCAGATAAAATTTTGGTGTTTATGTATTTTGAAGTCTGCGATGTCAAAATATCATATATTTTATTAATAAATGACCCCGAAGAAATGCAAAAATGGCAAGATAAAGCACTTGAACAATGTTCCTGCCCTATCAGCCCTTCTTATATTAATAATAAAAGAAAATCAAGGCTATTAGAAAATCTTGGAATTCCTATGAGCCAGCCAATGACTCCAAAATCCCAAGAAAATAGAGAACTTAACTTTGATACTGAGTGCAGACTAATTATAAATAAGTCCGATGAAAATTCAGATATTCTTAATGACAAATCTTCAGACAAACTTGATGAAAAATCCCAAATTTCTTTGCACACCTCCTTAAAACAATTTTTAAGCATTATAAAAATATTTTCAAGGTCTATAAATATTTTGCATTTTGTTTTTGTCCTCTCTGTAAATTTTATATAGGTTTTAATTGTAATTGCTACAAACATCGCAGTTTTATTTTATGCATTTTCCAGCATCGATTTAGTCAGCGATATGAGCCTTCCTTTAACTGTTGGAGAAGCTGGCAAAAATTTACAATTAGCTGCTTATATAGCAAAAGTAGTTTTAATATTGTCGCCATATGCAATTTATTCCAGCTCAATATTACCTCCGATTTTTGCAGGATTAGAAACGAAAATTGGTGAACTGGAAAATATTCATTCTTATATTGCTGATTCCCCTCCGTGAGCGAATAAAACCATTGAAAAAAATGCTTATTTTTGGGAAGAAACCACCGTGAGTGGAAAAAAATATAAAACTTGTTTTGATATGCAATTAATAATAATTGTTATAATAAAATCTTGCAAATTCTGCTTAATCCTAAATAGCTTGCATTTTAAAACATAAATTTTAAGGATTTTTTAAATTTTAAAAAAATTTAATATATATTTTATTAAAAAAAAATATCGTTAGTTGCTTGTTTTTAAGCAATGCAACTTGCATGTGGAATCTTTTTGACATGTGGAATCATCTTTTCATATGTCGAAAAGATTCCACATGTAACTTGCATTGTTTTTAAACAAGCAACTAACGATAATCCCTTCTTGAGCGAATAAAATTTTTTTTTTCGCTATTAGAGAGGAGTAATAATTTAACAAGCTGGGACTCATGCTCAGGCAGAAGTATAGTTACCGATAAAAATATTGACATGTGGTATTTGGATAATGGTATTTATCGGGAAAAAACAAACTTATTGGATACTTTAACTCTGTTTATTCAGACTGTAAAATCTATATAGGGAAAAGAATTTATAAGGAAGTATAATACTTCAGAAGATTTTACCGAAGAAGCTGCATTTATGATAATAAATGGATATGGTGAAGCTTTTTACTATTGCAATCACTCAATGTATGATGTTATAGATTGCCAGGAAACTGGAATCAATAATTTTAAATCCAAAATGTTTATATTATTAGTGCTAGGGATTGCTGTCTTGGGAACTTGCATTCTAATTATGGCTCCATTTTGCTATTCAACTTTAAAAATTGAAAACGATCTTTGAAACAACGTAAGAAAATCTGCATATAAGAACTATTTTGAGCTTGCAAATTCAAGCATTGATAGGCTTACAAATATTCATTATCAAGCTGAAATTGCAACAAACGACAAAAAACTCTCAAAAAAGTCATTTAATTTCAAAAATTATTGAAAATATACATGAAGGATTTTTATCTATTGCATAATTGTATTTTTATTTTCTTTAACCAATATATTGTATTTTTATGAAAAATGTGCCGACTATTTGTCTTATCGGCCTGAAGTGATTAGAGAATTGTTAACTATTCAAACGTCATACACAAATCTAGGAATATGAGTGACTGAGATTTCAGGAGAATATACCTATAGTACTATAAAAAATCAATTGTACATGGCATATCCTTTTACAAATAGTGAATCTGCTGTACAAAAGGCAATTTCGAAAATAAAATATTCAGAAATTATTCTAAGGGATTTTAAGTATTCTGAAATTTTATCAAAAGGATTCAATAGAATATATTATGAAAATGTCAACTCGGCTTGAAATGAGCTTGCAACGGGAATACACTCAGCTGGACAAATAACAATATATGATTCTGGAGCTCTTATATATCTTTATTATGACCTTTACTCATGACTACGTTTTTTGAGTTTTATCTTTGAACTTGACCAATATTATAGCAAAATAATTGTTGAAGTCGATAAGTACTCTCAAAGTGTGATCGATGACCAAATACACTTGATAATGACGATTCTTGTACTTTTTATCATGATTTCTTTAGTAATTTATTTCGGAAAATATTTGATATTTTTCAGGAATGAAAAAAAATATTTGATGAAAATAAACTCGATGATGAAAATAATACCGCAAGGGGTTTAAACGAAAATATTTTAATAACAATTGTTTATATCAGATAAAATTTTTAAATTAATTTATTATTTATTTAGTGAATTATAAGAGCATATAAAATCAAATTCAAAAACTGCCTATAAAATTCTTTAAAGCAAAGAAAAAATTCAAGAAAATATTTAAGCATTAAAAATTAAACATTAATTTTCTATTAGCACTAAATAAAGCATGGTTAGAAATATAAAAGTATATAAGATTTTTTAAATATTATTTAGATTTTGTTAACTCCCCCCATCCTTTGACCGAATATTTTTACTGTAAAAATTCCTAAAAATTGGGAAAATTAACCCCCATCCTTGATCGAACGATTTTCATATCATGCAAATTTTTATATATATAAGAATATATTAGTTATCATTAGTTTATTTTATGGAAAATAAGTATGCTCTTTATATATAGTGGGCGCCTAATGAAGTTGTTGTCAGAGGCTTTGAGATGACAGGAAGCTACGGAATCAACCATTCGAAGTGCTTTAGTCATCAACCTGGGCTTAAAAACTCAATAATCTAAAATATAGAGATTCATTAAAATTAAAAAATTTTAATTCAATAAGGAACAATTTAAAATTTATACAGCTTAAAAGGGTAACAAAAAAAATTAAAATATTAAAAATTGGTATTCTTATGAAAAATAATTCAATTTTTTGCTAAAAATAATTATTAAATACTCTTAACCCTCTTATTTAAAAAATATATATAAAAAAAAAATATTTTTTATTTTATATATAATTTTTTTCCCAAAAATTTTGTTTTAATCCCCATTTTAATCGAACGATGGCGAGCCGTTCGATCAAGGATGGGGTGTAAGAAAAATTTATGATTTCAGTTTCTTTTTAATATATCATTTTTCATAATAAAATACTGACAAGCTAATCAGAACTTCTTTTTTAAGCTTTATTCTCAAAATTAATTTTTCCAAATAAATAATTAATGACACATCATACCTCGGGATATTCAGAAGAAATTCACTTTGACTCTAATCCCTCAAGAAAGCTTAAAAACAAAAAATCACTAATCAAGCCAATTTTTGAGTTCTATTGAGCTGCATATTATCAGAAAATTCCTGATGAAAAATCTTTTTTCAAGCAAAAACTCCATACAATTTTGACAACTATTATTTGGTCCTTTCAAATAGCAAGTCTATTATGAATTCCAAGCCTTTCAATAACAGACTGAAACACAAACAAAACATTTTGACACATTTTAGGCTTTTTTAGATTAGATAACGTATGCTATGCTTTAGGTGTTATTAATTTTTGCATCTACATATCATTCATTAACATTATGATAAATGCTCTTTTATTACTGATCCCAATCGCCTTGATTTATAAATCATTGAAAACTCCAGAATTTTTATATAAAACTTACAAGAAAAGTTTTTACTTTTTATCAAATTATTTTATAATTCCGTCAGTAACACTCCTCGCTTTATGTCTGAGAGTTAATTTTTCACGTCAAGATAAAATTTCTATTTATGATGGAAGCAATATGGAGGATTTTAAAGTAAATTTTGCGGTACAGATTTTGATAATTTTTAGCTTATTTTTGGGTTTTTTGGTTATTTTGATGGATGCATTATTTTCAGGTGAAATAAGGCATTCTATGGCTAAGTATATACTAGTATCAAAAGCGCATTCAGAAAATGAGTTTCATGAGGCAATATTTAAATTAAGCCTTCCAGTTTTATATACAGTTCTTTCAGATAATTATATTGAGCATTTTCAGTTAATCTTTATGATTGCTTCTGCTGTGCTGTTGATAGAAACATTAAAGAATTTTCCATATTTTAATTTCTTTATAAACAGCTTGAATGCTATAAAGTTGTGTGCAATTACTTGTCTAGCATCTCAATTTTTATTTGGAAAGCTCCTTGACAGTTCATCTTTAATAATTCTATTTACATTTACAGTTACCCCTCTATTCTGCCTATTTTCAGTCAAAATACTAGCATATCGAATAAAAAAAATTGGCTCAAATATTCCATCAAATCCCAAAAGAGTCGACAATTTATTTTATTTACTCCCCTCGAGTGAACAAAAATTTTTTATAAAAAAATTTGATATATAAGTGATAATTAGTATAATGAAATCTAGAACTAATTCTGTTTAATTTTAAACAAAGTGCTTTTTAAAACATAAATTTTATAAATTAAATTAATATTTTCTTCCCAATTTTTGCAAATTAGGACTTTTTTAAAATTTCGAGAAAAAATAAATTAGCCCCCCTTAGTGAGTGAACAAAATTTTTTTGTTCACTCATAGAGGGGGGAGTTAGAACATTGCTTAAGACATTATTTTTGTTCACACAATACAGAATTTACAGAAAAAATCATTAATTTCCTGGGAAAATGCTATAATGAATCCAAGTTATTAAAAAATAAACTTTTGGTTATATGAGAAGCAAATTATTGCATTTTCACATTAAATAATGACTCTTTAGCTAAAATTAAGCTAAGCAAAATAAGAAACTCAGATTTCAGCTGAGAAGGGAACTATCAGGAATACGTTTGCAGGAAAATCCTTTCAGAATTTAATACCAATGACAGTGCTGAATATTTGGATTATTTTCAAAAATTTCATGACTTTAAGCTAGAAGACGAAATTTTATGTATAAGACTTCTCGATTTTTGGAAGGAAATCGTTTCTGAAAAGCCAAATATAAGTAGCCTTAGCAAGCTTATAACTTATATCTCAGAATCTTTAATATATTTAGAAAGGGAGTATTCACAATTGTCATTATCATATCCTAAAGGTAAAGAGCCATTAATTTTATATTCATCATTCGCAAGAAATCTTTTATGGGATCTTAATAAGGCAACAGTATTTGAGTATAAAATTCGATCAATTGATAAAATTTTAACAAGCTCTACAAAGGACTTAAAAGATTTCAGCTATTTTGATGAAAATAATGGACTGATTTTAGCTTCTGCTGAAAAAGAAACTTTTGGAAATATTATTTTTGCAAACGCAAAATCTTTGGAAATTTTGAAATACACGATAGATAGTATTCTAGGAAGGAATTTTTCTGAATTGATCCCGCGGCCTTATAATCAATATTTTAATAAGCATATTTGCACCTCATTGCAGCTTATAGATGATACTGATTTAAATATACCTGAAAGCTTTTTCTTAGCATTATCTGATGATTTTATTATTGAATGCACAGGAAAACTGTCAATAGCTTGCTTTTCTGACAAATTATGATTTATTTTGATTTTCAGATCGAAGCCAGCCAAGAGACAATACGCTTTGCTATCACAAAGCTGGCAAATTTCTGCACATTCTGCAAAGTTCTCAAAGTTCTCAAAACTTGCAGCCCAAAATCGAATAGATTTAAGAGATTTTTATTTTGCACAATTATTTCCTAATTTGCTTTATACGGCTATGCAGCCTTCAAAGCTTTACCAAATTCCATCATTTAAATCTGATACATATCTAACTTATTGTATTTTACAATTTTATCATATAAAAATTCCCTATATTTTACTTATAAATGATTCTTCAGAAATTCAAGCATGGAAAGAAAAAAATTCATACGAAATCCAGCCTTTAAATATGGGAAAATTGCAAAAACGCCAAAATTCTATACATATAACCCAAAGCTCTATTTCTGATCAAAAAGCTCTAAAAAATAATCCTTTTTCAAGGCAAAATTCAACTATAAAAGAAACTGCTTTTAAAACTGACACGCAGCATATTGATAATACTTACGAAGACATCATAAACGGAAAAGATATCGAAAATGATAAAAGCTCAGTAAAATCTGACACTCTTTCACAGTCTCCTATTCTAAATGATATAGTAAAACTCTCATCTCGTACAATAAAAATCTTCCATATAGCTCTAGTTTTATCAGTAAAATTTATTTAGATGTTAGCAGTAATGATCACAAACTTAATTGTTGTATTTTATATATCAGCAAAAGTTACACATGAAAGCAATATAGATGTATATATTACATTGGGAAAGCTCCAAGAAGTCTTCCATGCAGTCACTCATTATGCAAGAGGGATTTCTGTAATTGAAAGTCTTAATGGGCCAAGCAATATTATTGAATTTTCTTATGAAAATTATTATAGTCAATTAGGATGACTAGCACTTTTTTTTTGGCTTGCCGGCAAGCCAAAAAAAAAGTGCTAGTCATCCTACTTGACTATATATACAAGCAGAACTATTAGAGAGCCTTTATGAAACCATTGTATCTACATTAATAGAATGAAAATCGTGTTCTATG
This sequence comes from Blepharisma stoltei, assembly GCA_914767885.1. Taxonomy (NCBI): domain Eukaryota; phylum Ciliophora; class Heterotrichea; order Heterotrichida; family Blepharismidae; genus Blepharisma; species Blepharisma stoltei. The sequence goes on along the minus strand of CAJZBQ010000035.1, from coordinate 577,347 downwards.
AGCATATTTACAAATGAAGCTGACAAAATATGAAGTACAACTGGGGAAATCCATGTTGAATATACAAATCTTATAAACACTGTTTCAGAGTTCATAAAAATAGGCAACAGTTTTATTAGAAAACAAATTAATCATGAAGATAATATCAAAGAGCTGCAGTTTTTTAGTATAAATGGCTTCTGGGAATCTTTTAGATACTGTAACAGCTCGCTCTATAACCTTATTGAATGCAAAATGGAAGATATTGACTCTTTAAAGCTACAAATGGATGCCTTATTAAGTATAGGATTCGGTGTCCTCCTTATATGTATGATTATAATAATCCCATTTTGTATATCAGCTATCAATATGGAAAATAAATTTTGGAATTTAATTAAAAAAAATGCTTATAATAGCTATCCAGAACTTAAAGATGCTTGCATAGAAAGGCTTGAAAAAGTCCATGGGAAAATGTATAGCGTTTCTGATGATGGGAAAAGAAGTTTGGAATCGAATTTTAAGAATTATTGAAAATTTATATGGAGAATTGGGGTTTATTTGATTATTGCGCTTTTGTTTTATTTTTTAAATAGTTTGTATTTGTATAAAAATTGTGCCTCATTGCTGCATTTAAGGCCAAGCTTATTAAGAGATGTTATAAATACCCAAGTCTCTTATAAAGCTTTGATAGTTTGGTCTAGTGAAATGACAGTAGTTAATGTTCCTCAGTCTCTAACCGTTTTATTAGCAGACACTTATCCGTTTAAAAACTTAGAAGCAAAATTCAATGAAGCATTTCAATCGGCCACTTATTCAGTTAAACAAATAAGAGATAAAAAATACTCTCCTCTGCTTTCTCACAATTTTATGACCATATTCTATGAAAAAGTACCAGATTCTAAGAATTTCTTAGATTATGGACTTTTATCAGCAGGGAATGTAATGATATTTGAAGGTTCTTATCTAGTTTACTCACATAGGAGTGATTTTCTTGATGTTTGGCTTGAAATTATGCTGCAGTTAAATGAGCTTGACGATAAGTATGATTTATTGATAGACTTAGCTGATAAGGATTCACAAAATGTTATTAAATTTCAATTAGAGCTTATAATTGTTTCATGGGCATGCTTCGTTTTAAGCTCTTTTTCATTATATTTATGATGCTATTTACCATTTTTTAGTAGAGAAAAGAAGAATTTGGAAAAAATGAAAGCAATAACACAGATCATCCCTCATAAGCCTTTTAGATAAAAATTTTAAACAGAAAATTGTAAATAATTATTTATATTTTAATTAGCTTAATAGATATTTATGATTATGTTTCATGTGCTTGTTATAACTGATTTTTAATTAGCCAGTCATCATTTTATTAGCTATCTTCAATTTTGCCATGTGTGCTATACTATTTTGTATCTATTTGTAATTTTCTGCTTTTTACCTCATTTTTTGTTGTAAAAAACTGCAAAAGTTTTTCCAACCTCATATCTCAAAATAAATTTATAAATTAATATTTAGTGATGGATTCCTTAATGAAATAAAGTTCGATGTCAACCAGTGGCCAACGCTTAAAACCAAAAATTCACTAATAAATTCAATTTTTGAAGTCTATAGGGTAGTGATAAATTAGCATAGACTTATTCACAAAAAGTCATTGAATTTCAATTAGAGTGGAAAAATTTCATGAACTTGCTTCGTTGTAAGCTCTTAGCTTTATATTTTTTATGCTATTTGCCATTTTTTTGATAGAGAGAAGAAGAAATTTGGAAATATATTTATCTGGTTTGAGACGTTAAACACCAGTTTTTTAGACGACCTTGGTGCACCAATAGAAAATACCTATACTTAGTCTTAAAGACTTATTAACTAATTATAGATCTCTTATTTTTTAATTAAACGCCTATTACTATAATTTGAACCTGCACTAGGCCTAAAAAATATGGCCTCTTCAGTTTAGGCATTGTGCAATTTAGTAGTTAATAGCTCTTAATAAAATAGTTATGTGCGGTAGATACTAAATTATTAAAGCTGAAAACTTAGTAGATTGCGAGCAGATTTCAGTAGCTAGCTTTAGACTATAATGGCTTATACATGACTGAAGAGAGAGTATCAAAAAGCATGTGATTATAAACTTATTCAGGCTATTTCTTAGTAACACTAAAACTAGGTTCCTTCACACGACGACTATTTCATAACGACTATTTTTTTTTGGCCTATTTTTTTTTGGCCTATTTTTTTTTGGGCCTATTTTTTTTTGGCCTATTTTTTTTGCCCTAGCCTCATTCATGAAGCTCTGAGAGGACTACAATCTTATTGAGAAACAGAGACCTTCCTTACGCGATTAATATTGAGTAAATTAAGTTAAAAACTCCTAATTTAAACCTAAAATTCTCGAAATTTTAAAAGCAATGAATTAGTATTCATGGAGTAAGAAATCTGTTAAGGGTGCATTTTTTGTTAGTTAAATCGTTTAAAACACATTAAAAATTAGATTAAAACAATTAGTATGGAATTATGCCCAAATATTAGTAAAAAATAGTTAAAAAATTGTCAAAAAAAAGCCAAAAAAATAGGCCAAAAAAAAATAGGCCAAAAAAATAGCCAAAAAAAATAGGCCAAAAAAAAAATAGGCCAAAAAAAAATAGGCCAAAAAAAATAGGCCAAAAAAAAATAGGCCAAAAAAAATAGGCCAAAAAAATATAGGCCAAAAAAAAATAGGTGAAAAAAAAATAGGCCAAAAACAAATAGGCCAAAAAAAAAATAGGCCAAAAAAAAAATAGGCCAAAAAAAAATAGGCTAAAAAAAAATAGTCGTTATGAAATAGTCGTCGTGTGAAGATACGCTAAAACTAAATGAAATGCTTTATGGATTGAGAGCAGGCGTCAGTAGATGGTTTTAGATGATAATGGCTTATATATAACTGAATGATATCGAAATATTTATAGATAAGCTGCTGTTAGGGCTGTTTCTTAGTTATACTCAAGCTAAATGAAATGCTTATTATTTAAGTAGGACACATCCTAGACTGAGAGTAGCTTCAATAGATGGTTCGAGATGACAATGAATTATTCAAACACTGTAGATTGGTAATGAAATACGAATCATGATAAACAACAATTAAGGCTATTGCGTTATAACTAAATGAAAGACTTAATATTGAAGCTAGACACACTACAGACTGTGGGCAGGTTTCAATAGAAGGCTTTAGTCGACAATGGCTAATGCAACCACTCTAGAATCAACATCGAAAATATTATCATGATAAGCAATAATTAGGTCATTTCTTAGTTTTTTATTTGTTCAAACAAATAATGATAATTATAAGGCTGCATTAAATAGTATTTGATTATATTGGGTGATTGATTTTAGTTAAAGTTTGTTATATTCATATGCTTAAATGAAAACAGTCAATGAAATTACCTTACTGCACTTATAATCATACATTTTTCAATGCCCATAATCCAGTCATATATAAGCTATTATCATCTAAAACCATCTACTGAAGCTATTCTCATTCTAGAATGTCCTACTTAAACAGTAAACATTTCATTTAGCTTGAGTGTAACTAAGAAGCAGCCCTAATTGCAGCTTATCATGATAATTATTTCATTTAACACACTTCAGTAATGTGTAAGCCATTATCATCTATAGAAAAATTCCCTTTAATAAACCCTATCAGTGGGTGAATTGCCCGCTGAGTTCACAATTTGGTCCGACCAAAACTAATAATTTTGGTCGGACCAAATTGTAATTGTAGCAGGCAATTCACCCACTGATAGGGCTATATTTAAGGGAATTATGTATAACCATCTACTGAAGCTTACTCTCAATCAATAAGGCGTCCAAATTCTATAATAAGTATTTCATTTGGTTTTAGTTTTATTAAGAAATAGCCTGAATAAGTTTATCATGACTCGCATTTCGATACCTCACTTCAGTCATTATAAGCCATTATAGTCTAACAGCATCTAATGTGAATAAATCTATTTTAGTATTTCGGGATGAATAATATTTTAAACTTATTTCTTCAGGGTGTTAGGCTGTTAAAATTTTAATAAATATTTTATCAGAATCTGTTCAGTTTTTTCACATGAAAATTTCATGCTTTGGTCAGAATTAGCATGCATAACTTTAGTTTAATTCATGCTTTAATAAAATGGTACTTTATGAAATCAAACTTCAAGCTATAGCACAATGGCTATGAAGATAAAAATAAGTAACTCTTATTATTAGTAAGAACCGAAATTCAATTTTGTGGAAATTTGTCTTATCTATTGATCATTTCTTATTTAGTGCCTACTCAATGCGGTCATTTTATACAGAAGTATTAGTTACTAAATTTCACCCTACCTAAATTATAGAGTCATGCCTTTAGGTCTAGTATATATCAAATCATAGTAAAAGGCACATAATATAAAGATAAGACATCTATAATTAGGAATAAGTTTTTAAGGTTAAGCATGTGCTTTTTCTATTGACACACCAAGGTCTCTTAAAAAACTGGTCTTTACCGTCTATTAAAACTGTATAGAATCTCCTAGAGAAAAATTTTGACTTAGCCAATTTTTGAATTATCTCGAAATTTACATTATAAGTATAAGCCAAATCCAAAATCATTAACAATAAGAAATTGAAAAGAAAACAGTGATTTTTGAAGAATTATTGGTATATGAGACTAGGCAGTGCATGCTCCGCATATGGAATTATAAATCATTGTATTTATTTTTCACTTTTTAATTACTCCAATGAGCACTATAGTGATTTTTCTTATGGCGATTATGGTATTATACTAAAAAACAATTCCATCATTAATTTTGAAAATTGTAAATAAACTCATTTTTTTTTGGTTGTTTTAAAAATTCTATGTTTACATTGTTGACTATACAAAATTAGTGAGCAATCATTGCAGTCTAATATTGATCTTATAATATTTTTTGATTTTAACAACTTGTGCAAAGGGTAAGTACAAGCATACAAATATAAAAGGATTGATAAATAATATGTCATCAGTCCGATAATTTTTTAAATCTATATGCATAATTATTATAATTAATTTATTACTAGCTAAGAAAGAAGAATTAATTATCCTTCTAAGGGTCTTGCTCAAAGCTGAAGCTAAGCTTGATTGGGAACTGGCTTAGAGTTAGATCAGTTCTAATCTGTAGCTGGCTTGCTGTTTGCGAGTGGATTTGCCAAGTAGTGGTCGCGATAGCCTGGCTATCCGTAGTTGTTGCTTTTAAGTTGCTGATTTTTAGAGTCTTCGCCAACGGATAGGCGAAATCAACAATAATGTTTGGAGAGGCAAAGCTAAATTTGTACCCAATTGAGTCAACTCTGCAGGAGTTTTCAGCTTCAGAAATTAAATCAGTACATTTAAAGCAAGTAGGAATAGCATTGCAAGAAGTGCATGAGCCACAAGCTAAATAAAAGTTACCTAAGCAGCTTGTAGAAGAGCCACTATTATAGAGGAAAAAGTTTGGATTGCATTGAGTGCATACCTTCTCTGGTGTCCATAATGCACAATCGGGAGGAGAATCTGCATAAAAATTACCTAAGACACAAGTAAGTCCTTGAAGAACATAATTAGTTTTACATTGGCATTTATTTTCAAAAACACCATTTGGATCTTTGCAAGATGTGCACACTGAATCATTTGCAGAGCATATACAAAGTGCCGGGCATGAGCAAGGATTTGAGTTTAAACATCCCACATCGGGGTGGCAATAATTTGTGCAAGAAGCTAGACAAGTCGAAGTTGTAGCATCATAAGTAGCATCAGAGCTATCATATAAAGTGACAATATGTGAATTTATAGCAGCTTTTATGAAGAATTGAATCTCATAAAAGTTTGCTTCCGCATTTTGTCCAATTTTAATTACATTCCCCGGGTTGCTGCTACCAGTTAAACTAAAAGTGGAAAACTCTGGAGAAATAACTGTCCAAGTCCAAACGGATAGAGATTTGACAAAATAAAATACCAAAAATATTCAGTTTCCTATATATAAAGAATACCTCGAGTAATAGTAACTTGTTTGCTTCCGCCTTCAGATGCCTGAAAGATATAGGTCCAGGGATAGAAAAACTCAAATCAGACATAATATTTTGAATCGTTATTAATACCAGTTTTCATTTCAACTGGGGTTCCTTTACCTTGCGAGCTCAATCATATGCTTACCCCAAACTCTACTGTGGACGAGGTAATAGCACTTGCAGTCCCATAGTAGAAAGAACCCGGAAGTGGGTGCAAGTCCAACGATCGTGCAGTTTATTAGTGTGCATTTCATCGAAGATAATTGGTCAAAATTTTAAAATAATTCACCGTTTGGCCGAAATTTGGGCGGTTTTTTGTTCAAATGTCTCACTATCAAATATACACAGCCATTTGATGTGGAGCCACCGGAATTATTGGTATGAAGACCTTTACAAGTTACATCTGATGTAGCTATGCTCCCTTGTGATTTTTGGAAAGGCGCATTGCTATTAGATGATAAGTCCTTGATCTTCCCATTTACTAGATTTTTTTGGGTAAAAACCCATTTTGCTATAGGAGAATAAGCAGTAATACCAAAGGAAAGACAGAAAATTATAAAGCATGCTTTCAGTTGGGTTGAGCTTGCCATTTACTAATTATATCCGTACAAATAAATAGGGATTATCGAAATAAATTGTAAAAAACGGATATAACAGCCAGTTCTTACTCTAAAAAGGGATGAAATTTGAAAAAGACTTTAAAAATTAGTAATTTCAAATAAAAGCAAGCATAAGCGCATTCCATCGAAAATAGATCTTCAATTTTTGATGTTTCGAATATAAGTAACTTCTTCGAAAAGACAATGAAAAGTTGGGATCTATTAAAGAGCATTGAAAAATTAAAAGCGTGACTTAGCCTAAACTAAAAAATTAATTCAGTCACTGCTATAAATAGGTAGTAATTTAATTTGGTTATCCGATAATCTAGCCTTTAATGCCAGTTCAATGAGGGGCATTTTCTCGCTACCCTAGGCTGTTTATACATCTTTGACTCAATTCTAGCTTCATTTAAGTTATTTAATAACCCAGAAGTTCTGAAAATTCAAGCGGCCTGACCATCGCCTCACTTGTCCACTTTCCTCCAGCACCTGTTTGGTCTAAGGGTCTTGCAGTATCAAGCATAGGAAGATGTAAAACACAATGAATGAAAGATGCGGAATAGTCTTTGCCATTTCTTTCCTATCAGAAATAAATCATGCGCAAAACCTAACCCTTAATAAAAGTTGGGTAAAGAAATTCATGCAATGGAATTTTTATCATGCTATAGTTTTTAACAGCTTTTTTAAGTTAACGATCAATCAATTTTGGCTCTTAAGTTAAGGTAGCACAAATAGCTTAAATGGAAGCTTAGATTAATTATTCCGAAAAGCTAGAAATAAGTTTCATTCAGTTGATTTATTTTAACTATCATCTCAGCTAAATGCAAAACTTTCTGAATAAAATCTATTTGTAAAAGAAATCTCTATAAAGACCATCCTGAAATAAAGTTGTGAATGGATTTAAAAATTATGAATTGAAGCCACAATAAGGCTAAAATTAAATTATATCTCATCTATGGTCATATAATGATGCTCGATTTTCAATCTTTTATACGCTTACAAAATTGTTTGTTGCAGTATCGCGCCTAACCTTACTCCCCCCTTCCGTGAGCGAACAAAATCATTAGAAAAATCCCTATTTATTGCCCAAAAATCCACCCTCTGTGAGCGAACAAAAATTGTTTATGAAAAAAATTTTGATATATAAATGATAATTATTATAATAAAATCTTTAACTAATTCTGTTTATTTTTAAAACAGCTTTCAATTTAAAACATAAATTTTACAAATCGGAATTTTTTTAATTTTCGAAAAAAAATTGACCCCTTCCGTGAGTGAACAAAATTTTTTTGTTCGCTCAGGGAGGGAGTTAAGCTTGAAAATATTAAATTATGGAAATTTTTATAAAGATTGTATTTTAATATACTCACAGCTTATGGCCTTTAATTAATTTTTTTCTTCAAATAGCAATATTGAAGTTTGAGCTACGCAAGCAAGCAAACTATACCTTTTCATTTAAATAAATTTCATTGAAGTTACTTTATTAGAATAGAGCATTTAAATTTTGCAAAAGCTTTTTGCTATTTATATGTTGCAAGCATCTTGAATAAATAGATATTTTGAATGCAAAAATGTCTAAAATAGAATGAAATATTGGTTCCTTCCTCAATGAAAGGAAATTTTCTAAGCTTCCTTTTTTGATTATGCATAATTAAATTAAATAAATATAATTCGCACAATTAAAAGCTATCTATGAATATTGGCTAATTTTAATTATATTTCGAAAAAAGCTGAGTATAACTTATATCTTAATTTTTATTATTATTGTCCAAGTCATTATGCTGATTTGATTTATTATTATAGCTCTGAATATCGGAAGTTACAACTGAATGCTGATTATATATACATTAAAATGGTGACACATATCAGCCTGCCGTCTTGGCGCAGCAATCCAGACCTTATGGCTACGGCGAACTGGGATGGATTCTGAGCCGAGAATCAAGTGCAGACTCAAGACATGTGTATCTGAGTAGGTTTTGGCTGCTTTCCTGTGGTTGGAAATGGAGGTGCTCAACAACGTCCTTTTAGATCCAAGAATCCATGGGCTTTCCTCTATCGGAAACATGGATTTCGGCCCAGACTACAGTATTCTTTTTTTCCTGTAGCTGTCAAAGGAAGGCACTTCGGCGCCCGACAGACTCCAAGAGTTGATCCATTAAACCAAGTACTCCGTCGCCCTTATCAGGGTCGAAGAAATCCATAAGCACTCAAGACTGAAGCCTCAAGGTAAGGAGGAGGCAGAAGTACCGGAAGTGGCATCCACCCACCTTCGGAGAAAGACTATTTGGGCTGAAGTCGAAAAGCTAATGAACCTCCCCGTACGGTAGGTCTTTGGTGACTGCGTCGCCAATATGGCTAACGCCTGACTTTAATAGCCTAACCTAAACTTACTGAATGCTAATTTCGTGACATCAAATTTTGCATATAAGGCTTTACCCTGATTAGTTCTAGTTGGTCCGACCACGCGCTAGGTTGGTTCGACCAACTCGATGATTCACTGACAATCATCTACCCTTTTAGGGCTAATAAGGGTAAAACCCTATATCTCTGAATGCTGATTAAAATAAATAAAAACTTTTTATAGTAGCAAACATTAGAGCAAACTCCAAACTTGAAAATTTTGAAGGCTTTCAGATTTGATACCTTGCACGCTTTCGGCCAATAAAACCTGCTTACCGGATAGTGGAAATATTTTTATTTGAGAGATCATGGAGTATTTAAGATTTGATAGCACCTGCGTTAAGCTAGGCATTATTAATGAATGCCTATACTTATCATTTTTGACAGTTTTCTGTATAATTTTTGGTCACTTACTTACAGCTTTTTTTTATACAAATCATTTCACTTACCTCAACAAATTTTTGTTTTATATAAAAAATTTTCCTATTTATGGGCTATTATGCTTTTTATTCCTTCGAAGACTTTGTTTTCCATTTATCTCAAATATAATTTTTCTCCTGACTCCCCCCTTGAAGAGTCATCAATATTTAATTCGCTTGCTCACAAGGATAATTTTTTTGATTCAAAATCCAGAATGCAAATTACTTTAAATTTTCTTTTAAATGATTATATATATTTTAATTTTTTTAAACAAGGGATATAGCGCGAGCACTCTATATTCAAAAAATAGGATTTTCTCATGTGCTCCGCCATCTTAGGGAGATTGAGGAAAATGCATTAGAATATAACTCAAATAATCATTTCAAATTAACACTGCTTTGCAAATACTGATCTTTTTGCAATGGCTACTTCTTTTTTTCTTATATTATTTTACTTTGAACTTACAGGTGAAGTTCCTCATTTTGCAACTCAACGAACAATTAAAGCAAAAGCGCACTCAAGAATTGATACTCATATAGCAATTTTTATATATTTCTTACCAATTTTTTATACGATAATTGCTGAAAATCATATTATTTATTATCAACTTATAATAATGCTTTTTTCGCTATTTTTGATATGGAAATCTATAAATTATATTCCCTATTTTTCTTTTTTTTGCAATTCGCTATTGATCCTTACTCCCCCTAATAGGCAAGTTCTTTATTTCTCCCTTTTGAATTATTTTTTAAATTATTTTAGGCTTCAATATATTTTTAAAACTGCGTATATTGCTTCTTAAATATCACACTTTCTAAATTTCAGCGTATTATTTTTGAAATTTAATTAATTTATTATTATATATTCAACAGTATAATACCTAAAAGAAAGCTTGATCGCTCAGAAAATGAGAGTTAGGTTTTTCATTATTGCTGCTATATAAAATAATGGACTGATTTTAGCTTCTGATGAAAAAGAAAATTTGGAAATATTATTTTTGCAAAATGCAAAATCTTTGGAAATTTTGAAATACACGATAGATAGTATTCTAGGAAGGAATTTCTCTGAATTGATCCCGCAGCCTTATAATCAATATATTAATAAGCATATTTGCACCTCATTGCAGCTTATAGATGATATTGATTTTAATATACCTGAAAGCTTTTTTCTAGTATTATCTGATGATTTTATTATTGAATGCACAGGAAAATTGTCAATAGCTTGCTTTTCTGATAAATTATGATTTATTTTGATTTTCAGACCAAAACCAGCCAAGAGACAATACGCTTTACTATCGCAAAACTGACAAATTTCTGCATGCTCTGTAAAATTGTCAAAACTTGCAGCCAAGAATCGAACTGATTTGAGAGATTTTCATTTTACACAGTTATTTCCCAATTTCTTTATACGACTATGCAGCCTTTAAAGCTTTACCAAATTCCATCATTTAAATCTGATACATGTCTAACTTATTGTATTTTACAATTTTATCATATAAAAATTCCCTATATTTTACTTATAAATGATTCTTCAAAAATTCAAGCATGGAGAGAAAAAATTCATACGAAATTCAGCCTTTAAATATAGAAAAATTACAAAAACGCCAAAATTCTATACGCTCTATTTCTGATCAAAAAAATCTAAAAAATAATCCTTTTTCAAGGCAAAATTTAACTATAAAAGAAACTGCTTTTAAAACTGACACGCAGCATATTGATAATACTTACGAAGACATCATAAACGGAAAAGATATCGAAAATGATAAAAACTCAGTACAATCTGACACTCGTTCACAGTCTCTTATTCAAAATGACATAGTAAAACTTTCGTCTTGTACAATAAAAATCTTCCATATAGCTCTAGTTTTATCAGTAAAATTTATTTAGATGTTAGCAGTAGCGATCACAAACTTAATTGTTCTTTTATATATCAGCAAAAGTTATACATGAAAGCAATATAGATATATATTACATTGGGAAAGCTACAAGAAATCTTCCATGCAGCCACTCATTATGCAAGAGGAATTTCTGTAATTGAAAGTCTTAATGGGCCAAGCAATATTATTGAATTTTCTTATGAAAATTATTATATACAAGCAACACTATTAGAGAGATTTATGAAATCATTGTATCTACATTAATACAATTAAAATCATGCTCTGTAAGCATATTTACTAATGAAGCTGCCAAAATATGAAGTACAACTAGGGAAATCCATGTGGAATATACAAATATTATAAAAACAACTGTTTCGGAGTTCATAATAAATAAAATGGCATTCAGTTCGAGTGAAATTAGCTCCGCTAATTTTCTCTACCTCAAGCAAATTTATTTATGGGGTTAGGTTTCTTCTGAGAACTTCTGTACAGCAATAGCAGTTTAACTCTGGCAGATAAGTCGAGGCACTGCTCCAAGTACATCAAGAGGCTCGAAGTTTTACCTCTCTGCACACCCGAGGAAGCTGACCATTAGGCGGAGTACGCACAGGAGCTGAGTCAAGGAAGGCAAGGCAACGCAGCCTGCCGAAGCCGGAACGCTGTATTTTGCCCGTGCCCTAGCGCAACAAAATGGATCGATCCAGAGGTCCATGGGCCCGACACGTGGATAAACAAGGTGAAAGCTCTGAAAACGGCTACCCCGTAGTTAACGTTAAACTAATAGATAATAATGTAGCGTAATGTTTCAGAGCTCATAAAAATAGGTAACAGCTTTATTAGAAAACAAATTAATCATGAAGATAATATCAAAGAGCTGCAGTTTTTTAGTATAAATGGCTTCTGGGAATCTTTTAGATACTGTAACAGCTCACTCTATAACCTTGTTGAATGCAAAATGGAAGACATTGACTCTTTAAAGCAACAAATGGATGCTTTATTAAGCATCGGATTTGGGGTCCTCCTTATATGTTTCATTATAATAATCCCATTTTGTATATCAGCTATCAATATGGAAAATAAATTTTGGAATTTAATTAAGAAAATGCTTATAATAGCTTTCCAGAACTTAAAGAAGCTTGCATAGAAAGGCTTGAAAAAGTCTTTGGGGAAATGTATAGTGTTTCTGATGATGGAAAAAGAAGTTTGGAATCGAATTTTAAAAATTATTGAAAATTTATATGAAGAATTGGGGTTTATTTGATTATTGCGCTTTTGTTTTATTTTTTAAATATTTTGTATTTGTATAAAAGTTGTACCTCATTGCTGCATTTAAGGCCAAGCTTATTAAGAGATGTTATAAATACCCTAGTCTCTTATAAAGCTTTGATAGTTTGGTCTAGTGAAATAAATTAGCTTAATTAAGCATTATATTCAAATCTGAGTCGCAAAACTATTATGAGTCTTTGCTGAAAATCTCCTAATTCTCTAGTTTAGAATTAGGCTTTTAATATAATCTGTTGTAAAAATTGCTTGGTCAGCTAAATTCCCTTTTCATATGAAATTCTGAATTTGGCAGTATTTTAATGCATATTATATTTAGCATGCATTTTAACAAATGCATTCATGGCAAGCAATATTTGCAACACATTATATTAGTTTATAATTTTAGTGAAATGACAGTAGTTAATGCTCCTCAGTCTCTAACCGTTTTATTAGCAGAATCTTATCCATTTACAAACTTAGAAGCAAAATTTAATGAAGCATTTCAATCGGCCACTTATTCAGTTAAACAAATAAGAGATAAAAAATACTCACCTCTGCTTTCTCACGATTTTATGGCCATATTTTATGAAAAAGTGCCAGACTCTATACTCTCATTGAGCGAGCAAAATAATTAAGTTTGCTCATAGAGGGTTTTTTACTAATTTATATATAAACTTTTTTCGAAATTTAAAAATAATCCAATTCGCATATTCGAGAAAAAATATTAATTTAATTTGTAAAATTTATTATTAAAAAGCACGCTATTTAAAGTTTAACAGATTTAGCTAGATATTTTATCATAATAATTATCTTTATATATCAAATTTTTTTTCATAAAAATTTTTTGTTCGATCGGCTTTTGAGCAAAAAATAGGGATTTATCCAATGGTTTTGCTCGCTTACGGAGGAAGGAGTAAGAATTTCTTAGATTATGGGCTTTTATCAGCAGGGAATGTATATTACATCAAGCTATATCAATGTTGACTATTTTTTCTTTAGGAATATTTAATTCTTACGTATGCTATTTTAAAAAAAAATTATTTTTATGAAATAAAAGGAATTAATTATTCGAGGTATAATGACTAGTTTACTCGCATAGGACTGATTTTCTTAATGTTTGGCTTGACATTATGCTGCAGTTAAATGAGCTTGGCAATAAGTATGATTTATTGATATACTTAGCTGATAAGGATTCGCAAAATGTTGTTAAATTTCAATTAGTGCTTATAATTGTTTCATAATAATAAAATGGCTCAGTGCGGAATTAGTTCTCTCCGAGAACTATTCCTTCCTTCGCTTTTATTATTATGGGGTTCAGTTTTCCACGTGGCCTTTTATCAGCAATACCAATATGGAATACCGCATAGGGTATTTCTTTGGTCCAAGATAATAAGCTCCACCTGGGTTTGCTGCTTGACACACCCGAGGAGGGTGACCCTTAGGCGGAACACGCGCAGGAGTCGAGTTCGGGCGAGGCAACGCTGCCGGTGCGGGGTTTCTGGCCCTGTTGAGGACGGCACTTTATAGACGGCCAGATCGGGCTAACCGGTCCAGGAGTGCTTGGTGACGTCACCAACCGGGAGTTAAAAGGATGGGCTTAAGCATGCCTAAATCATCCTGCTGAAGAAATCAAAACACCTTAAATACCTAATTAAGTAAGTAAGTAAGTAAGTAAGCTTATAATTGTTTTCATGGGCATGCTTCGCTTTAAGCTCTTTTTCATTATATTTATGATGCTATTTACCATTTTTTAGTAGAGAAAAGAAGAATTTGAAAAAAATGAAAGCAATAACAAAGATTATCCCTCATAAGTTTTTAGATAGAAATTTTAAACAGAAATTTGTAAATAATTATTTATATTTTAATAAATTTAATAGATATTTATAATTATGTTTCAAATGCTTAATGATAAAGATCCACAAAAATTCATTAAATTTCAATTAGAGTTGTAATTATTTCATGAACTTGCTTCGTTTAAGCTCTTTAGCTTTATATTTTTGATGCTATTTGCCATTTTTTTGATAGAGATAAGAAGAAATTGGAAAAATCAATGCAATAGCAAAGATAATGCTTTTATGACTTGTAAATAAAATTTAAAGAAATTAATTTTATATTAGTTTTAAATTATTATCGAAGAGATGCAATCTAAGTTGTATAAAGATAAACATAAAATTAGTGCTATATAATCAAACATTAAAATTTGTATTTTAAGATAATTAATTTAATAGATGAGGTTAATCAATCCTAAACTGCATTATTTATAAAAATTATTTCATTTAATTTATGAGATAAAATACATACAAATTATTAAAGATAAAAGATGGGATAATGCTAAACAAAAGTGACTAAAGAAAAAGTTAAAATAGCTATAAAATCCATAATTAAAGAAAATATATAAAATTTAAGGCTTGCTTTTTATTTTTATTTATTAAGCTTAAAAGTATAACAAATTTCAAAAAAAATAAATAAGATTGATTTGCATTTGATAAGCAATTAATTAATCCAAGTCCTATAAATTGCACAAATATTCTAAAGAATGTAATTAATTTTATTAATAGATGGAGCTAAGCTTATCTTTTTATTGAAATTTCCACTAAAATATATAGAGGTTTCCTCTATATAGCGCTGAAAGCGCAGACATTTTCCCAGGAGCTTTCCAAGTTCGTCGGACCAAATCGCTTTTTGGTCCGACCAAGGCATTGATTTGGTGCAACCAACCGATAAATTCCGATCAGAATTTATCGGCCTTACAGCGCCAAACATAGGAAACTTCTATATCCTTTTTTGGCTCTTCATTTTCTTTAGCTTTGGCATAAAAAAAACTGGCTTTGCCTTGCTTTCAAAATACAAAGAAAGATAGAAATATTTATTAAATTTACTAATACAAAAAAAAATGCAATCTCCAAAGTTTATATATAAAATAACCAAAACTGTAAGAGTGATATATTTTATTGAATCTTATAAATATATACAAAATTATGTTGAATATTATAATTCAGAATTCTAATCTTTTTATAAAATCCTGATAATAATTCAATATGGCGTCTCGGCGTGGGCTTGGCCTCATGGCAGTGAAGCTTCAAACACATATTAATTATATCGTCAGGTTTTTTTCCAACCCATAAGTGGGCAGCTATGCAAGGTAATCAATTTTATGCTTTTATACAGAGACTAGCCTTTATCCGCCATTAGAGTTTGATTTTAACTTTAGGTATTAGGATTATTAAGACAGCGACTTATGGATTTCTGCAGCTTTGTAACGGGCGATTGGAAGTGGCTTGAGCCAAGGATTAGCTATTTGAGTATATTGACTATCAGAGTGGCATCTAGAGTAAGCGAAACCTCAGAATAGCCTTTTGACAAGTTAAATCTATAAATTCCTGAATCAGCAATCTTGTATATAAATTAAACTTATGGAAAATTTTAACTTGAAAAAGCTTGAATCGTATGGTGGAAATATATTATATTGTTTGAGATAGATGGTAAACATCAATTTCTTAGGCGACCTGGTATACCAATAGAAAATGCCTATACTTAGTATTAAAGAGTTATTAACTAATTATAGATCTCTTATTTCTTAATTAAACACCTATTACTATAATTTGAACTTGCCATAGTAAAAAGCACATAATAAAAATATAAGAGATCTATAATTAGGAATAAGGTTTTAAGTATGCAATTTTTCTATTGACACACCAAGGTCTCTTAAAGCTGGTCTTTACCGTCTATCAAAAACTGTATAGAATCTCCTCGCGAAAAATTCTCACTTAGCCCAATTTTTGAATTATCTCGAAATTTACATTATACGTATAAGCCAAAGCCAAAATCACTAACAATACAGAAATTATTTTTGCTGACAGAATCATCTATTTGGTGCCTTCAAATGTCTAGTTTTTTATGAATTCCTAACTTAATTAAGAAAAAAAATGGTGCCGTTGGATGGAAAGTGGACTCGATTGCGCATTCCTATGGAGCTGGACCCATCATGATGAAGCTTAGCAGGTCCTCTGTCCCTTTTTGAAGGACCTTCAAGCCTAGGGATGTGCTACTGAAAAGGGAAGTTTTGTTTTTACCTGAGGGTTTTCCTGCCCTTGCCAGATCACTAAACAAATTTTACCTATCACAATGGTATTCTCTCTCGGGACAGTTAGAGCATCTCACAGACGATGGCTTTGCCTAAGGGAGTTAATCTCCAGACAGACTATTCAGATCGGAAATCCTAAAATTCACCCTTTTGGAGCCAAGGTGGGCACGGCTAGTGGCTAGATCTTCTTATGGTCAGCATAATCGTTTTAACTAACTAACTAACTAACTTAACTAATAAGAATAAAATTGTGATGTCTACAGAAGATGGACGCGATGCACTCGCTATGAGCAGGCAGGGTCCGTCCAGATAAAGAAGAAAAGTGCCTCTGTCACTTTTGAAGTTCTTTTCGGTTTTTGGGATATTTGCCAAAGAGGGAATTTTTTACTTCTCATCGAAGGTTTCCCCTCTCCCTGCCAGATGAGCTAGTCTTTACTTATCGGAACTAAATGAGCATCCGGAAGAGGCGACTCCAACCTATGGAACTAATCTTAGGTTAGGTGGAGTTATGCCAGATAGGCAGGCTAGTGTTATATCGTTAATATCCTTACTCCCCCCCCTCCGTGAGTGAACAAAACCATTAGAAAAATCGCTATTTTTTGCCCAAAAACCCACCCTCCGTGAGTGTACAAAAATTTTTTTAATAGAAAAATTTTTTATGGAAAAAAAATTTTGATATATAAATGATAATTTTTATAATGAAATCTAGAGCTAATTCTGTTTAATTTTGAACGAATTGCTTTTTAAAACATAAATTTTATAAATTAAAATTAATCTTTGCTTTCCAATTTTTGCGAATTAGGATTTTTTTAAATTTCGAAAAAAATATTGTTTATAAAATTTTATATACAAATTTTTTAAAAAAAAATAAATTAATCACTCACGGAGGGGGGGGAGTTAGAATTTTAACTTAAACTTAACAATAAGAAATTGAAAAGAAAACAGTGATTTTTGAAGAATTATTGGGTATATGAGACTAGACAATGCATGCTCTGCATATGGAATTATAAATCTTTGTATTTATACTTCACTTTTAATTACTTTAATTAGCATTATAGCGATTTTTCTTATGGCGATTATGATATTATACTCAAAACCAATTCCATCATTAATTTCGAAAATTGTAAAACAAATTCTTTATTTTTTTTCGGTTGTTTTTAAAATTCCTGTGTTTACATTGTTCACTATATGCTTAAAATATAACTGATTTCCAAAAACTTATGTATATGAATATTATGAAAATAATGAAATTTCGAATTTCGAAGTGAATATTCTTGTGCAAATCCTTATAATAGCAGGGCTTGCTGGGTACTTTTTTATTTATGTGGTAATAGGTGTGATATGCTCACTCTCCCCATCCGTAAGCGAGCAAGCTATATGAAAATACATATATTAAATCTCATCAATTTTTGCAAAGATATTTTAAAATTAAAAAAAAAAATTGGCGAGGAAATTTTTTATGCTCGCTTATTGAACAAGAGTCAGGAGAAATTAGGCATTCAATGGCAAACCATATTATTGATGCAAAAGCCCATTCAAAAATTGATATTTACTTACTCCGCCTCCGTCAGCAAACAAAAAATTTTATTTCGCTCACGGGGATCCAAAAATTTATATAGAAAATTTTTTTTCAAATTCCACTTCGCAAAAATTGGAAACAATATTAATTTAATTTGCAAAAAAAAATTATGTTTTAAAACGCAATTTGTTTAAATTAAACAGAATTAACTCGAGATTTCATTATAATAATTATCACTTTTTTATAAATTGTTTTTCCAAGAAAATTTTTCGATTAAAAAAATTTTTATTCGGTCACGGAGGATGGGTTTTTTGGTCAAAAATCGGGATTTTTCTAATAGTTTTACTCTCTCTCACGGATGGGGGGTGTTAGCGTTCTCTGACATATTGATACCTATCCTGTTTACTACAATTGGGAGCTATAATATTGTATTCTTTCAGGTTATTTTAATTATTGTTTTTGGGGCTTTGACAGTGGAAATACTTGAAAAATTGCCATATTTTAACTTTTTCACAAACTGTTTAACATCAATAAAATGTTTGCAAATTCCCTTAATATCCTCGTTTTTTATATTTGCAAAAATAATTGATGCATCATTTATAACTCTACTGCTCTTTATTATTATTTTGCCTATCATAGATGCAATAATTATCTATAAAATAAAATATTCAAAGAAAAAAAATATCCCCAAAACTCTCATTTATTTTGGAAAAATCCAAAATATTTTTGGCCTTGAGCGTTGTCTTAGTCCCCCATCCTTGATAGAGCGACACTATTAAAAAATTCCAAAATAGAGAAAATTAATCCCAGTTTTTTCATATGGTCAAAATGAAAAACATCTGAGGTCTAATTACCTTTGATAATAATGAATATCAATGTAAACCATATGATTCCTTTGAGCATTTCTAATTTAATTTTTACTAATATATCTAATGCTCATCTATTAGTTAGTGAATATAATATCTTATATGCAAAAAATAATAAAGTAATATAAATTTATATAAATTTTTGATGAAACATGGTCCAATCAAAGGTGGAGGGTTAGAGATTTTTTCTGCTCAAATAGCCAGGAAAAAAGGGAAGAAATATTATCACTTCTAGGGAAATGCTTTAACGAAACTACTTCTTATGCAGTTAAATAGCTCTTAAGTATGCAAACCCTATATATGGTTTATTAAAAAAAATAATTTTTGAATTAAAAAATAAATTGACTATCAATTGAGCTTGATTTATGCTATATAAAAATAAACTTCTTATTATTTGGGAAGTAAATTATTGTGTTTTTACTCTTGGAGATAAAGCTCTTGCAAAAATAAAGTTATGCAAATCAAGATTTTCAGACCATAGCATCGAAGGAGACTACCAAGAATATATTTGCAAAAAAGTCGTGTCAGAGTTTAATTCAAGTGAAAGTGAAAAATTTTTAGTTTATTTTCAAAAAATAAATAAAACTAAAAAGGAAGACGCTGATTTATGCGTTAGACTTTTAGATTTTTGGAAAGAGGTTGTCTCAAAAAAACCAAATTTAAATAAATTGAATAAAATGATGGATTTAGTATCAAATTCAGCAATTTCTATTACAGAAAGTTATTCACATTTACATGAAAAATTCCCAAAATCTAAGGAAGCTTTAACGTTTTATTATACATTTGTAAAGTATATTTTATGCGATATCGATAAATCAACACATTTAAGCTATAAAATTCAAAGTATTCATGATGTATCAGAGCTGTCAAGCCAATCTAAAGACACTAATTTTTTTGATGATAACAATGGAGTGATGCTAGTTTATTGCGAAAATAAAAATTTTGGAGAAATTGCATTTGCGAACCAAAAATCGGCAGAAATACTGAAATTACCTATTAGTGAAATTATAGGGAATAAAATTTCATTTTTTATCCCATCTCCTTATGATTCTTATTTAAATCAGTTGCCTTATTATTTGCAATTAGCTACAGAGGCAGCAATAAAATTTCCTGACCACTTCTTCTTATCATTACCCAGCAAGTTTCTTATTGACTGCACTGTAAAAGGATCCCTAGTTTCTATGCATAACAATTTATTTTTTCTCTTTATTTTTCAAAAAATAAATATTCCTCAAGAATTTGCTGTAATTTCTTCAGAATGAGACATTTATTCACACAGTGAAAATTTTCCTCAACTTGCACAAATAATATCCAAAGATTTAAGAGGATGTAACATTAAGCATTTATTTCCAAGCTTAGCCACTATTGATATACAAGCTTTTACACCATTATTCCTGGCTGACATAAGTACATATTTGATTTATTGCATTATAGACTTTTATGGCTTAAAAATTAATTATGTTTTGCTAATCAATGATAAAATTGAAGCTGAAACTTGAAAAACTGATAAAAGAATTGAAAAAATTAATAAAGAGTTTACCCCAAAACAAAAACTTTGCTGTGATTTTTCTCAGAGAAAAGAAGAAAATGTGTCAACTAATGTATTTAAAACAGATTTTGATGATAAAATAGAGCCTTATCATAACTCGCAAATTCGATCACAATTTTATAAAATAGATCGTATTGTATCTTTATCATCTAGATCAATAAACATTTTCCATATTGTTTTTGTTTCAGCAGTAAAAAATATATAGATTTTGATTGTTATTTTTGCTAATTCAATTGTTCTGATCTATACCTCAGCTGCTATTACAGCTGAAAGCAGCATAGAACTCCCTATTTTATTAGCAAAAATCCAAAAATCTGTACAGGCACTAGCCTATTTTTCTAGAGGCGTCAATGCTTTATACTCCCTTCAAGCACCACAAGAATATTTTGATTTTTCTTATTATCATGCAGTTAACAGCATAAAAATTTTATTTCTGCTTAAAGTAAATAAACAATTTTTATATTTTTAATAGTTTTTTAAGCAAAAAGTTATAAATATCTTATAAAGCATAGAAGAAGTCCAAGCAAACATTACACAAGATTTAAAAAACTGGAAAAATTGTGGAGGAAAAGAAATTTTCACAGATGAAAATATTCCTTTATGGAAAATAGATAACGGGGTTTACCTTGAAAATAGCAATTTAATTGATGCTATTTCATTATTTATTCTTTATGTAAATGATATTTAGGGAAATATGTTTATTAGTAAATGAGATAATACCCACATAGCTGGAGGTAAGGAACTTCAATTTTTTGTTTTGAATGGAATGGATCAAGTTTTTCATTATTGTAATAGAACTTTATTTGATCTATCTAACTGTGAGATAAATAATACTATCTCCCCCATCCGTGAGCGAATAAACCATTTGGAAAAATCTCTCTTTTTTGCCCAAAAATTCACCCTCCATGAGCGGACACAATTTATTTATTAAAAAAATCTTATATATAAGTGATAATTAATGAAATCTCTAGATCATCTTTGAACAAATTTTCCAAAATAAAATTAATATTTGTTTTTCCAATTTTTGCGAAAATGGATTTTTTAAAAATATTTACTACTACAAATTTATATATAAAATTTTTTAAAATAAAAATTAAACCCCCTTTATGAGCGAACAAAATCTTTTTTTGTTTCCTCACAGAGGGAGGAGTAAAGATTTGGAAGTAAAGATGAATCTTCTTTTATCTTCTGGTTTTGGAGTTTTGGTTATTTGTCTTTTTATTACTGTACCTTTTGCTGAATATTTTATAAATAGAGAAAATAACCTTTGAAACCAAATAAAAATGCAGGCTCATGGCCACTATGAAGCTCTTAAAATAAATTGCCTTGAAAGATTATTAGTAATTCATAATAAAACAGACACTTTATTTTCTGATAGCAAGCATACCAGTAAAACCGCAAATTTCAAAAATCGCTGAAAATATTTATGAAGAAATTCGCTTTACTTTGTATTGGCATTGATTTTCTTTTTACTTCCCCTCTTTATTTATCGGCTAAGTTAATTTGGTATAAATATATTTTGAATATTTAAATTGGTAGCGATGTAAAATATAACATTATAAATTAAATTATTTAATTGGATAATATTTTAAAAAATATCGCCCTTTGATTAATTTCGTTAATCAGGGAGAAATAGTAAATTATTTTTATTTGTATCATAACTGCGCTGCATTTTTACATTTAAGGCCAAGCTTACTGAGGTCTATTATAAATTCGCAAGTGCTGTATAAGACTTTATTAGTATGGACAAGTGAAGCATTAGTAACGAGATTGCCATCTTCTTTAATATATCAAACCCCAGAACAGTATCCATTTATTGATGCATATAATAAACTGGATATTGTTATAGAATCTTTAAAATTCTCTGAAAAAGAAATCAGAAGCTCAAAATATTCTCCTTTACTATCTGAAGAATTTAAAGAGATATTTTATAAAAAAACCGAAGGTTTGAGAGAAATTACAGATTATGGAATTTATTCAGCTGGAGGAATAATACCATTAGATGTTTATTATCTAGAATATAGCGGCCGAAGTGACTGGCTTGTGATGTGATTTAAGTTTTCAAATGATGCAATAATTTTGGATTTAGAATACGATTTATTAATAGATTTAGCAAATAAAGACTCACAAAACGTAATTTTAGGACAATTGCAGTGGATTATTATTGCGATGATAATTTTTGTATTAATCTCATTTATTTTATACTTTTGATGCTATTTGTTCTTTTTGGCTGGAGAAAAAAAGAATCTTGAAAAAATGAAGATAATATCAAGACTTATACCTAGAAAATAATATTATGCTTAGTATACAGAATTCTTAAAGCAACCCAAAAAAAGAAATTTACCAATTTTTTTTCTAATTTAAATGGGGCTAATTAAGAAGAAAATATTGTTTAGTTTTAAATTTAATAGATTAATATGCATTCTTTGCCAGATATATCATAAATAAAGAAATAATTTCAAATTTATTGCTTATTATAAGAATTATTTAAATTTTCCCAATAAGAATCAAGATGAAATTTTTTGAAGGAATCATTTAAGAGCAAAGTAGTGAAATTGCACAAGGTGACTCAAAAAAGGCCTAGGCTATATTAAAAATTTATTAATTATAAATTCAAATTGATAGAAAGCTTTTGGAATTTTATTTAGTCATTTTACAAATTAAATGGAATGGATCATTTTAACTAAGTTAAGTTAATGATATTTTTGATGACAAAAGATTCTTTGAGGGATGCCTAAAGCCTCTCTATGCATTTTCAGCAATTTTCTCTTAAAACGTTGCTTTAAGTAAATTTGCAATTTCAAAAAAAAAATTAAATATCTCTTAATAAAATTTGCCAAAAATTTTATTTTCTCAACTATACTTCGCTTGCTTTTTTATGTAATCAAAACTAAATTTTTTTAAAATATTTCCCGAAATTGTTTTTAGACTTCTTATGTAATTAATGCTTGGGACGAAAGTTGAAATGGCAAAAGACCAAGTTTTAGGTAATGTGTTTTTGAAGACTCAAAGCAGAATTAGCCTGATAAAATCGCTTTTCGAAGTTTATCGAAGACTATTCTTCTGCAAAACATATAGAGAAAAATCTTTTTTAACCCAAAAAATAAAGGCAGTAATAGAAGCAATAATTCTCTGTCTTCAACTTGTTACCTTTTTATGGGTTCCAAACTTATCAATTAAAAATTGAAGCGGGAATATGCTTATTTGAGAAATTATAGGATACACAAGAATTGATATCGCATGCTCATCAGAAAATATTATTGCTGAATGCTTAGAAATATCAATTAGTTTGGTTTTCGTTAATTTTACAGGTATTATTGTTTTTACCTCTCTTATTTATTATTATATCAATATCCCAACAGTAGTTATCAGCTTATTTCAAAAAGTATTTTATTTATGAAAGCTTTTATTTTCCATACCTTCTATGACTTTATTTGCCATATTTCTAAAATACAATTTTTTAGCAAAAAGCCACATCTCAGAGTACAAAAATAATAATGATTTTATCCCTTTCCATGGGCGAACGAAAATACTTTGTTCGCTCAGCTTAAGAGGTTAGCTAACTTCCTCCAAAAAAACATCCCAAAAATAAATTTATTCGCAAAATTTATGCTTTAAAATGCAAGCTGTTTAAATTCAACAACATAGATAAAGATTTCATTATTATCACTTATTATCAAAAATTTTTTTTTCATAAAAGATTTGTTCGCTCACGGAGGGCGAGTTTAGCCAAAAATAATGGTTTTGTTCGCGGAGCGAGTTACCAATTTCAAGATAAATTCTACTTTTCAAATTTCAATTATTCTTGCAATGGTAATATCATTTTTTTTGGTTTTATTTTATACAGAACTTTCTGGAGAAATTCGTCACTCTGTAGCAAATAAGACCATAGAAGCAAAAGCTCACTCAAAAATCGATATCCATATAGCACTTTTTAGTTATTTTTCTCCTATACTATATGCTATATTTGCAGAAAACTCGATTATTTATTTACAAATTTTAGCAATTATTAGTTCAATAATTTTAGTTCGTGACTCAGCCCCTGACAAGAAATAGCTTAGCTGAGCTAATTTTTTTTTAAAATTTAATCAAAATCCTAATTTTGAGATAATTGAAAAATTAAATTAATTCCAATATTTATTCAAATTTTTTAAAAATTATTACTTGTATATTAAAATTTTTTATTGCTCACAGAGGGTGGCTTTTTCTGATAAAATAGGGATCTTCCCAAAGATTTTGCTCGCTCGCGAAGATTCAGGGAGTAATACACTCAATTATACCCCTTATTTCTCTCACTTTTACAACACTATGATAATTATTCAATTTTTAGTTATAGGCTTAATATCATTTATTTTCGTGCTTGGAAATTGGTTGAACAATTCTCTATCTATTATTTTACTTGCTTTGGTTGTGGTTCCTCTATTAGGAATTCTAGCTATCCAATTTATATACAAATCTTGGAGAAAATCAGTTCCATCTATTCTACACCAGCTTATCGATATAAATTCAGACTATGAACTGGAAAAAAGGGCTAGAGATTTATTATGCTCTAATAATCTAGAAAACAAAGACCAAATTATTCACATTTTTGAAAATTTCTTTATAGAAAAAAGCTTGAATGGAAGCAAACTTCAAGCTATTTGGGTAGCAAATTATTGTTTATATGCACTAGAAGACAATTCTTTGGCAAGAATTAAATTAACTCTTTCCTCGTAAATTGGAATAAAAATAATCTTTTCATATTTAAACAAATTTAGAATAAAATATTTTATAAAGTCTACCAATTTAAAATGCACATTTATTAAAGAGTATTCTACTTTATACTGAAATAAAACCATTTATATTTAAATTTTAATTTTGACAAAGATTAAATTGGGTATCAAAGCTATTATTATTTACTACCTAAAAAATAATATTTTGTTCCAGTTTAGAAGTGGGGAGTAAGTAAAATTAAAAAAATTCAAGATTGAGGCTTGGAGACAAATTATCAGGCTTATTTATGCGAAAAAAATACTCAAGAATTGTATACAAGTGAAGTCACGAATTTTTTAGAATATTTTACACAATTCGAAAAAATCAAGAAAAAAGACCATAAATTGTGTGTAAATTTATTGGAATTTTGAAAAGAAATAATATCAGAAAAGCCAAGTCTGAACAAATTAGTAAAGAATTTAAATAAAATTGATGAATATATTGCATTCCTCAATAATGAATATATTCAAATAACAGGAAAATTTCCAAACTCAAGAGAATCTTTAGCCCTTTATGCATCATATACAAGGAATATCCTCTATGACATAGAAAATTCAACTAAAATTGATAACAAATTACGATATTTTGATAGAGTTTACCAAAATTATATTTATGAAGCTAAAGATTTCAGCCTTTTTAACGATATTAATGGAATTTTTATCGTCTCATATGAAGAGGAGAGTTTTGGGACAATTATTTTTGCTAACAAAAAAGCTTCAGAAATTTTAAAAACTCCTTTAAATTTCCTTGTAGGAAATAATTTAGCGAATCTTTACATCTCCCATTATAAAGAAGAGCTTGAAAATGAATTTAAAGTATGACTACAATTCAATTCGAATCCAAATATTGATTTAAAAGAAGGATTTTTCTTGAATCTTCCTTCTAGTTTTATATTAGAATTAGTAGGAAAATCTTCACTCCCCTCCAAGAGCGAACAAGAACATTTTGTTCGCGAAGTTTTTTTTTTTTAAAAAAAAGTTTATAGAATATTAAAATAATTTTCATAAAAATTTTAAATTAAAACCTCACAAAGGGTTGAATTTTTGCTAAAAATAGAGATTTTTCCAATGTTTTGCTCAGGGGCGAGTCATTAACTTCTATTAATCATAGTATCGTCAGCATTTTAACTTTCAAGCCAAAACAAGCAAAGCATGAGATAGCGATTTTAACAGAAAATTTTGAAATTTCATCTTATACAGAAAATTTTGGTAAATTTACAAAAAATAAAGGCGACAGCTTGGTAGGAATCCCTCTTCAAACATTATTTAATGACTTAATCCATTTCTATTTATACTCCGTTGCAATATACAAAATTATACAAAGGCAGTATAGTAGAGAATAGTTTAAAAATTAAATGATAGGTAGATACTTCTAAATCATTATAAAATTATTAAAAATTATTTTTTAAAAGGCTATTTAATGATATAGAGAGCTAGAAAATATAGATTTAAAGGCATCAGTCCCTTATAACATATCCGGCTTTGAAATTGAAACTATTTTAGTTTTATCATATTTTGAATTCAGCAATTCAAGGATTCCTTATGCCTCTTTTAAATAAATTGGTAACGTTGACGGGAGACAATCCCTGATGACGGAGAGGTGGGCCCTCCCATCAAGTTGAATTAAGGCACCTGTTTGCTTTTCTGTAGGCCTTTGTTCGTGGATGGCTGCCAAAGAGGGAAGATTTATTTCTCCCTCAAAGATTTCCTTGTTCTGCTTTAACTAGGCAGGTTTTCTACCACGTAGTCTTCCCTTATCGGGATAGAGCAACTTTCTAGAGGATATCTCTGTCTTAGGGAGTCAGGGGGTTTAGATCGGAATATAAAATTGCAGGCAATATTCTCCTCACTCGGACTCAGAGGTCTATAATACCTTTTGTCTTTAGAGCCAAGACAAGTCGATGATCAGTGGTTAAATCCACTTATAGTCAATACTTATCCTAGTCCTATGCTTCTTTGACAAATGATCCACAAGAAATCCTTGAATTAAAGCTTGGAAAATCTGGGCCAAAATTTTATGATGAAATTCAAACTTATGAATTCGATTCCAAAGCACCTCATCAGGCCCAAACGAATAATTTAGAAATTTCAGAAATAGAGGAGAGCCATCTATCTGAAGAAAAATCTCAAGTATCCCATATTTCTTCTATGAGAATGTTTTCAAGTGTGGTAAAATCGTCTTCAAGGTCAATCAATATTTTGCATGGTGTCTTTGTTTTATCAGTAACTTTTATCTAGGTTTTAGTTGTGATAGTTGCGAATATTGCGGTTTTATTTTATACATTTTCTAGTGTGGATTTAGTTACTTCTCACAAAATAAAATATAAAAAAAGTGATAGTTTATATAAAAGTAAAATATTAATTGCAATATATAATTTTCAATAGGAAAGGTAGCAATATAGATCTTCCACTTACTATTGGAAATATGGGAAACTATATGCAGGCAACAGGCTATCTATCAAGGGCAATGCTTGTACTTAATCAATTTGGAGGCGCAACCACTGAAAGTCTTGTGCTTTTGATTTTTTCTATTTTTAAAAGGCTTGTTTCTCGACTAGAAGATGATTACTTATATATTTCTAGTAATTTAACAAATTGAAACTATTGCTCTGGAAGAAGCATTTTTGTTGATGAAAATACATATTTATGAGAAATAGATTCTGATTTTTATATGAGGAAAACAAACTTGCTTACTCTTCTTTAAATTGGAATAAAAACTCTGCTCCAATTTAAAGGCTGGGACAATTTTTTAAAATAATTATATAGAAATTTCCCATAGATGGCGCTTTTTGCCCTTGATTTGCCCATGAGAAAAAATTTTTTGGTTTGACCAAACCATATGGTACTGGCCGAACCAAAAAATTTTCCCCAGTGGGGCAAATCAAAGGCAAACAGCGCCATCTATGGGAAATTTCTATATCAAATTTTTCTCTATATAACGGACCTCTTTATGGATCTTAAAGGCAATATTGTAAAAAGAAAAAAATCCACTATTTGCCAGTTTTAAATTTTACTTTTCAGAATATTTTAGAATCTTAAAAGGTATCAATTTTAAAAAGCCAAAAAAATTTTAAATTGAATTCAGAATTTTAATTATTTTTTAAGGATTAGCTCAAAGAAAGTAATCTTAAAACGTAAAAACATTTTTTAATAACACTTTTTCATTAAATTAGGTCAAAATTAACTTAAAAAATTAATATTTTCACCTATAAAGCTTTCCTATTGAAAACAAGTTTTGCTCAATTTAAAAGAGGGTAATGGCCTTTTTAAAATCATCCAAATAGTAAAAATTTATATAGGAAAATAAGCTTTAGCTAATTTTTCCTGCAAAAAATTTGGATATCTAATTAACATTTTTTTAAAAACAATTAATTTTTAAACTGTTTTACTATTAAAATACTTGCACCGAAAATGAATTCATAAACAAATTTAATACTTCACAAAATTATTTAAATGAAATCACATGATTAATATTAAACGGATATGGAGAGCCTCTTCGCTATTGCAATAATTCCTTATATGAGGTAACAGAGTGCCAAAAAGAACGAATTTTAGAATTTAAAACTCAAATGTTTGCTTTTTTAATAGTTGGAATTGCTGTACTTGCTGCATGCATAATAGTTATGGCTCCATTTTGCCATGCAGCTATTAAAATTGAAAACAATCTTTGGAATAATTTGAGGAAAAATGTACATAAAAATTATTTTGAACTTATCCAATCAAGCCTCGAAAGGCTTAAAAAAGTTCATTCTCAGGCTGAAGATATTCCTTATAATAGAAATCCTTCTAAAATTCCATTTAACTTCAAAAAATACTGAAAATACCTATGAAGAATTTCCTTATATCTTATCGTCATATTACTGTTTTCTATTATAAATATAACTTACCTATATGAAAACTGTTCTCAAACTCTAGCACATCGTCCTGAAGTAATACGAGAACTAATCAATATGCAAATTTTATATGTAACCTTAGGAATATGAGCTTCAGAAGCTGCAATCGAGACCGTTGGCATTTCTCTTAAAAATCAAATACCTTACTCATATCCTTTCCGTAACAGTTTAGCTTCAATGACAGATGCAATGCTCAGAATTAAATATTCGCAGTCTATCATAAGAAATTCTAAATATTCTCACATTTTGTCAAAAAAATTTGATAAAATATTTTTCGAAAAAGCTGACGATTCAACTTGAGACGAATTTGCATATGGGCTTTATTCAGCTGGAGAAATGACTTTATTTCATGCTGATTTTGTTTCAGATTCATTTTCGGAGTTTTCTCAACTGTCACGATTTATGCTAATCATAAACGACTTAGATTTGAGCTTTAATGGGCTAATCAGTGAAATTGATCAGTATTCACAAAGTGTGATTGATGGCCAAATTAGCGTCATTATAGGAGTTTTGGGTGTTTTTATTATCATTTCGTTCATTATGTATTTTGGGATTTATTTGTCGTTTTTTGTTGGAGAAAAAAAGTATTTGAGGAAAATTAATTCTTTGATGGAAATAATCCCATATCGCTAAATATAATAGCATTTATATATAATCAAACGAAATGCAGACAATCTTAATTTTTTACTTTATTAATGCGTTAAGAAAAAAATTAATCATCCTGCTCAAAGCTGAAGTTAAGTTTGATTGGGAGCTGGCTTAGTGTTAGATCAGTTCTAATCTGCAGCTGGCTTACAGTTTGTGAGTGGATTTCCCAAGTAGTTGTGGCTAGAGCCTGGTTATTAGTAGTTGCTGCTTGTAGGCTACTTATTTTTAGAGCCTTTGCCAATGGATAGGCGAAGTCAACAATAATGTTTGGAGAGACAAAGCTAAGCTTGTACCCAATTGAGTCAACTCTGCATGAGTTTCCAGCTTGAGAAATTAAATCAGTACATTTAAAGCAAGTAGGACTAGCATTGCAAGAAGTGCATGAGTCACAAGCTAAATAAAAATTACCTAAGCAGCTTATAGAAGAGCCACTATTATAGAGGAAAAAGTTTGGATTGCATTGAGTGCATACCTTGTCTGATGTTCATTGTGCACAATCAAGAGGATATTCTAAATGAAAATTACTTAAGACGCAAGTAAGTCCTTCGAGAGCATAATTAGTTTTACATTGACATTTATTTGCAAGGACACTATTTGGATCGTTGCAAGACGAGCACACTCCATCATCTGCAGGGCATTTGCAAAGTGTCGGGCATGGGCAAGCTGCTGAGCTCAAGCATCCCACATCGGGGTGGCAATAATTTGTGCAAGAAGCTAGACAAGTCGAAGTTGTAGCATCATAATTAGCATCAGAGCTATCATATAAAGTGACAATAGGCGAATTTATAGCACCTTTTATGAAGAGTTGAATCTCATAAAAGTATGCATCTGATCCTCATGCAATTTTGATTATATTCCCTGGGATACCATAACTAGTTAAACTAAAAGTGGAAAACTCTGGAGAGATAACTGTCCAAGTCCAAATGTCTTGAGATTTAACAAAATTAAATACCAAAAATACTCATTTTCCTATATAAAACATACCTTGGGAAATAGGAACTTCAGTTTTGCCTCCATACAACTGAAATACATAGATTTCCGGATTCTTAAATCAGATAGAATATTCTGAACTTCTATCGAGAGCTGTAACAATTTGAAATGGGACTCCATTGCCTTGCGAGCTCATTCATATACTTACACCAAACTCTACTGTGGACGAAGTAATAGCACTTACTGTTCCATAGTAGAAAGCATTGGAAGTATCCTTATATGTATGAAGACCTTTGCAAGTTACATCAGATGAAGCTATACTCCCTTCTGATTTTTGGAAAGGAGTATTGCTATAAGAAGATAAGTCATTGATCTTCCCATTTACTAGATTGTTTGGGGTAAAAACCCATTTTGCAAGAGGAGAATAAGCAGTAATGCCAAAGGAAAGACAGAAAATTATAAAACATGCTTTCAATTGGGTCGACCTTGCCATTTAATAATATATCCGCATATATAAATAGAACTTATCGAAATAAATTTTAAAAAACGGATATAAAAGCCAGTTCTTAGAATTCTAAAAAGGGATGAAATTTAAAAAAGACTTTAAAAATTAATAATTTCAAATAAAAGCATGCATAAAAACGTTCATCGAAAATAGATCTTTAATTTTTGATGTTTCGAGTAAAGGTAACTTCATCGAAAAAGACAATGAAAGGTTTGAATCTATTAAAGAGCATTGAAAAATTAAAAGCCAGTGACTAAGCCTAAATAAAAAAATTAACTCTGCTACTGCTATAAATATTAAAATTTAATTTGCTTATCCGATTTTAGCCTGATACAGTTCAATGGACTATTTTTCTCGCTACCCTAGATTGCTCATACACCTTGACTCGATTCTAGCATCATTTAGGCTATTTAATAGCCCAGAAGTTCTGAAAATTCAAGAGGCCTGGCTGTCGCCTCATTTTCTAGCATCTGTTTGGCCTAATGGTCTTACAGTATCAAGCACAGGAAGAGATAAAACACAATGAATGAAAGATGCTGAGTGGCCTTGCCATTTCTTGCCTATCAGAGATAGATCATGTACAAAAACTTAACCCTATAATAAAAGTTGGGTCACGGAAATTCATGGATTCTTCCGTTTTATTTTACAATGCTATAATTTTATTAGTTATTTTAAGTTAAGCTCTTAAGTTAAGTCTGCGCAAGTAACTTAAATGGAAGAAATTCTAATAATATTTCTAGCAAGCTACGAAATGAGTAAATTTATGAACTTAAGCTTATAATTATAATCCTAATAAAGACTTCAACTTTTTCATAAAGTTAAAATTATTAAGATAAGTCTTAGATTATTTCGCAAAAACTAGAAATAATTAAAACAGTTGATTAATTTTAACTATCATCTCAATTAAACGTAAATCTTTCTGAATAAAATTTATTTGTAATCGCATCTTCATAAAGGTCATCCTGAAATAAAGTTGTGAATGGATTTAAAAATTACGAATTAAGGTACAATAAGGCTAATATGTAAAATTATATCCCATCTATAGCCATCGTTTTTCACGCTTAGAAAATATTTTTTAGCAGTTTAGCACCTATCCTTAAACTTATATCGTTATTTGCAGATTTTGAAACTTACCACCTAAGTGTGGAATTTTTTCCGCGTGTGAAAGGTGTTTTTCACGTGTGGAGCCCTTTTGATTTCACATGTGGAATCCTCTTTTCACAAGCGGAAAAAATTTCCACACTTTAGGTGGTAAAGTTCAAAAATCTGCAAATAACGATAAAATATATTGGATTTTAACATACTCTCATCTTAGCCTTTGATTAATTTTTTTCTTCAAATAGCACTATTGAAGTTTGAGCTGCAGGAGTAAGCAAGCCAGTTATATTTTTTTATTTATTTTCCTTAATCTAAACTTATCGCTAGTAACATGCTTTCTCTTTTGTATTACAAATTTTCGAAATAAGCTGGATATGCTAAAAATCTATGACCTCCAGACTCACTCTTGTAGCCGCCATTTTAGAGTCGCCAAAATATTTATTTGAGAGCTCTTTTAAATTCTTGTAGAAGCCCTTTGGCATTTAGAACAAAAAGTCATAGATTTTCTAATGGTTTTGTTCGGTCACAGAGGGTTCCTTCTTTGATTATACATAATTAAATTAAATAATATAATTCGCAATATTGAAAGCTATATATGAATATTTGCTGATTTTAATTATATTTTGAAGAAAAGTTGAGAATAACTTATATCCTTAATTTTTATTTATATTATTATTGTTTAAGTCATTATGCTGATTTGATTTATTATTATAGCTCTGAGAATCGGAAGTTATCGCAATACAACTGAATGCTAAGATAATATTATTCCATCAATTATCCCATGATAATTTCAGATTTTTCAATTTTTTATTTCTGAAACATAGCATTGAAGATCATTGGTAACAGCATAGCACCTCTCTTTAAAAATAAAAAGTATTTTTCACGAAGTTGGGCTAATTTCCAGCAGGCTTTTATAAGAATTTTTGTAATGGTCGTATTTTAATATGCTTCCAAGTTTATGACCTGCAATTAAAATTTTTCTTTCAAATAACACCGTTGAGGTTTGAGCAGTTGGAATAGGCAAGTCAGCTATTCTTTTTCATTTCTTTTTCCTTAAACTAAACTTATCGCTGGCTGCTTGATCTCAGTTCGGTCCTCCAGAGCCCCCAAAAATGTAAACAAAATTTTCGAAATAGACTGGATTCGCAAAAAATCGAGGTCTTCCAGAAGGTAAAATTTCAACTGATTGTGCTTTTATATCAATTAAAAGGCAAGTCCCAGATGTTTTTTTGCGTTGTATACGTCCACCAAAGTAAAATAGCTGAGAGCCATTCAGCTTACACAAAAGTCCTTTAGTTGTCATATCAAAAGATACAGGATTTGGAATTTTTGCACAAATTTTATTATCTTCGATGTTGTAAACTAAAAATTCTTTTGAGTCAGTGGATATTGTACAAGCATATAAAGGGATATCTGAAATAGAATGAAATATTGATTTTTCTTCTTCTATTAAAGGTAAAGGTTTATGAGCTTCTGTCATTATATTATATGCTTATATTATATGCAAACTTAATATTTTATCACCTATATTAAATAAGTTTGAGCTTTATGCAAACTTAATATTTTAGCACCTATATTAAATAAGTTTAAGCTTTATTTTCTTCTTCACAAATCAGGGTATATGTCAGCGCTAGTGGGTGAATGGGCTGCTCCAAGTTCTTTAGATTCTTCTTCGTCATTTTGCGGATTTGGGACGGGTATATTTATAGCCGAGAATGGACAATATGTGCATGCTTGATTTTAAGGAATGATTGCTGGATGCCCTTTACAGTTTTTGATGAAGCATAATATATAATGACAATAGAAGCCATGACACCTACTATTATCAGTATCGTCTACAGTTCGATTAAAATTATTAAAGGATGGGGGCTTAAGATGTTTTAAATTTCCCTCTTAATCTTGCAAAATCATTAGAAAAAATCGGCTTTTTGGGAAAATTAATTCTCTCGCAAATTTTTAATTTATTTATTTATTTTTATAACAATATTTTTGACCATATTAATTTCAAATGAGATTCTTCCTTAAATCAATAAACCTTAGCTTTCTTTCTAAATCCTATTAAATGAAATTGACAAATAGCTTTTATTTATTTTTTTGTCTATATTTCGCTAGAGTTTTTTCTTTTATAAGACACAATTTTAGCTAGACATATTAAATATTTCGCTGAAGCTCTCCACATTTTATATATAAATCCTAAAAAGAGCCTAATTTTTATTGATAATTAGATAGCTACTCCATAATCTTAATATTAAATTATTATGACTCTGAATTTGCACACCTCTTTCCTCTGTTAGCAAACAAAAACACTGGAAAATCCCTATTTTTATTTAGCAAAACCCGAGCAAACCAAAAATTGTTTATAGTGAAGATTTTAATATGATAATAGGTATACTGAAAATGTCTAGCTAATTATTTAAATTTTACAATTTATAATATAAATTTACTAACTCCCCCCCCCCCTCCGTGAGCGAACAAAACCATTAGAAAAATCGCCATTTTTTGACCAAAAACCCACCCTCCGTGAGTGAACAAAAATTTTTTTAATAGAAAAAATTTTAATGGAAAAAAATTTTGATATATATAAGTGATAATTAGTATAATGAAATCTAGAGCTAATTCTGTTTAATTTTAACAAAATGCGTTTTAAAACATAAATTTTGCAAATTAAATTAATATTTGCTTCCCAATTTTTGCAAATTAGGATTTTTTTAAATTTCGAAAAAAATATTTTTTATAAAGTTTATATATAAATTTTTTTTAAAAAAAAAAATTAACCCCCCTCCGTGAGCGAACAAAATTTTTTTGTTCGCTCACGGAGGGGGGGGGGGGAGTAATTAAATTAATTTACACTTTCCAATTTTCCTAATTAG
Source organism: Blepharisma stoltei (assembly GCA_914767885.1). Lineage (NCBI taxonomy): Eukaryota > Ciliophora > Heterotrichea > Heterotrichida > Blepharismidae > Blepharisma > Blepharisma stoltei. Next base: position 542,070 of record CAJZBQ010000035.1, on the reverse strand, counting down.
TGTTTATTAAAAAATTTAACCCTGACTCCGTGAATAATTCAGAATTTCTTGCTAAATAAACAAGCACTGAAACTATCTGCTTTTATTATGGATTAAATTCACTTGAACGGATCCTCCTTAAATTTATTGTGGAAAACCTCGAAATGTTTTATCTATACAATTTTCAAAATATCCTTTTGTCGCCTATTGGTTTCCAACTTAGCGAAAGCTACTTATGCGATCTTAAATTGGTTATCATTTTTATTAGCTATAAAAGTATTTATGAATTCTTTCTTTGTGAAGCCTTATCATAAAAATATTATCACTATTTGGATAATGAGGTTTATGTAATCACACTCATTAAAAGCATGATTAATATTTTTAATAATCACATTAAATTTAATCCAATTTTTCTTTGTAAAAATAAGCCAAACATTTAATAAGTGATTTAAAATCCGGTTAAAAGAGATATTGCAATATTTCTCAATAGAAGAAAGCCTATCAAAATCTGATATAATTAGTGAATGCCCTTTAGACATTTGCACAATGTCTATAGATTCCAAAATTTCTTGTATGTTACAAAGAAAAATATTTTTTGGAAAAGAGTTTTTATCGTTTTGAAAGGCTTTCAACTATAAACATTGGAGGATGTGCAAATTAGCAAGCGGTGGCGACTTGCCATGCTATTAATATATTAATTGTAAATATCAAAAACTATTAGTTTAATAACTTGTTTTTGGCTGTTTAGAAATTATCAGGAGAATTGTCTCCACATTTTACTTTCAAAAGCTCACAAAATGCATGCTGGTGCTATGATAAAGGATTTTTCTTTAACCAGCATCATAAAATTTGCAAGTTGATTTTAAAAATGAAAACTTCGGGTCTTAGCAATAAGCTATAATACGAAAAATTATAAGAGTAGCCCAAATCAGCATAATCCCATATATTTTCTTATCGAATATCATAAAATACAGCCTATAATTTTTTCGATAAATTAATTAGAACTTTAAATGTGACGTCACAAAGTATAAAAGCAAAAGAATATTTAAAAGATTATGAAGCATAATTAAATTTTATATGCGTTTCTTTTTTATAATGATAAATTAAGCTATCCGAAAGTTAAATATTTTAAAAATTATTCAATATTTATATCAATCTCTATAGAGATTCATTTATTAGACAGAAAGTTTGTTTTTAACGTTCTAAAATCCTTTTGCTAAACTGAATGTGGCAAATAGGTAAAGGAGTCGAAGAATTTCGTTTAAAATTTTAACTCATATAATTCTTTTCTATTCTTATTGACTTTTGTGGTTCAAACTTGTATTGAATTTTTGTCACTGCTTATTAGGAATAAACATGACTTTAAATTGCTTTTTCTGTGTATTAAAATATAGATTATAGTTTTTCTTACTCCCCTCCACTCCATGAGCGAACAAAATCATTGGAAAAAATTCCTATGTCTTCCCGAAAACCACCCTCCGTAAGCGAACAAAATTTTTTATGAAAAAAAATTTATATATATATGATAATTAGTATAATGAAATCTAAAAAACTAATTCTATTAATTTAAAGCAAATTGCATTTTAAAACATAAATTTACAAATTAAATTAATTTTTACTTCTCAATTTTTTTACAATTTGGAATTTTTTAAATTGCGAAAAAAAAATTATTATAAAATTTATATTTAAAAAAAAATTAAACCTCTCCGTAGGCAAACAAAAATTTTTGTTCGCTCATGGAAGAGGGAGTTAAGGACTAAAAGAGAATTAACGGGAAAGTGTTTAGATGTTTATTATTAGAATTCAATATTTTTGCAAGACATAGTAAACATTAATTGAATTCTTTTACGATTATTAGCTGAGTGTGAATTGCCCCTTAAATTTAATTATCTTGCTATTATAAATAGTTAAGGTTAGTTCTCTATCAGAATAAATTCTAATATTATTGTCCATTTATGTCCTGGCTTGAAGTTGGAGCCGATGAAACTCAGGCTTTTGAAAGGAAATTTTTTAAGATTTCAAAGCAAAATTCAATTGTTGAGTCAGTTTTTGAGTTTTATCGTCGACTTCATTTAGAAAAGAATTTTGGAGAAAAATTTTATAAAGCTCAAAAGGTCAAAATAGCAGTTGAAGAGCTAACATGATGCATTCAGATTATAGCGCTTTTGTGGGTCCCAAATATTCCAATTAAAAATTGAAACAAGAACAATCTGCTATGGAGTTTTATTGACTTCTTGAGAATTGATATACTAATTGCCCGAGAATGGCGCTATTTGCGCCATTCTCTGGCAATACGGAAATTCAACTCCACACGGGAACGATTTTCCACGTGTGTAGCCATTTTTCACACATGGAAGCCAGGATTCTCATGTATGAAAAAAATGGCTCCACATGTAGAAAATCTTTCCCGTGTGGAGGCGATTTTCGGTTGCCCGAGGATGGCGCAAAATATCGCCATCCTCGGGCAATTTCTATACAACATGTTCGACTTTTGGAATTATGGGTGAATGCCTATATTTATCAATTCTGATTACATTTATTAATTTTTCAGGTATTTTAGTTCTAGTTTTTGTTGTTTACCGATCTATTAATATACCTCAAACAATTTTAAAAATATTTAGGAAAATACTTTACTTATGAGTGACCCAGCTCTCTATACCTTCTATGATTTTATTTTCCATATTTTTGAAATATAATTTTTCGACACAAAAAGAAGTGGCAGAGTACGAAAACCACAATAAATTCAGTGACTTTGAGATAAATACTCCATGACAAGTGCTGACTGTTATTGCAATGGTAGTCTCATTTATTCTGCTTTTATTTTTTGCTGAATTTTCCGGAGAAATTAGGCATTCTGCAGCTTTAAAAAATTTGGGGTCAAGAGCTCATTCGAAAATTGAAGTTCATAAAGCGATTTTTACGTACTCTTTTCCAATCCTTTATGCTATACTAGCAGAAGATTACATTGCTTATTTTCAATTATATACGTTGGTAACTTCAGGATTGTTTACAATAGAAACTATGATATTTAATCCTTACTATTGTCTTTATTACCACGTTCTAGTAATTGTTCGATTTTCTATAGTTGCTTTAGTATCTTTTATATTTCTTTTAGGATACTGACTTAACAACTCTTTATTAATTACTTTGCTTACGATAATTTTGGTGCCTTTGTACTCAGCACTAATTATTATTTTTGTCTTGAAATCAACTAAAAAGAAATCACAAAGCATTCCCAGAAACTTGGTGGACATAGGCTCTAAGTATTGTTTAGAAAAATCACTTACTCCCCCCTCCGTGAGTGAGCAAAATCATTGAAAAATCTCCAAAAGCCCGCCTCCGTAATCGAACAAAATGTTTTTTGAAAAAATATTTTGATATATAAGCGATAATTATTGTTAGATAATTCTGTTTAATTTTAAACAATTTGCATTTTAAATAAATTTCAATTAAATAAATATTTGCTTTCTATTTTTTTATGAATTGGGGATTTTTTCAAATATCGAAAAAAAATTTACTTAAACTCTTTCCATAAGCGAATAAAATATTTTTGTTCACTCACGGAGCAGGGGAATTAGATATGCATTATGTTCTAACGACTTTGATCAAAAAGGCAAATTAATTTACATTTTTGAAAAATATTTTTTAGAGAGGACATTAAATAGAGACAAGCTTCAAGTGATATGAGCAGCGAATTATTGTTTATTTGTTCTCAAAGATGAATCATTAGCTAAAGTTAAGTTAAGTAAAACTAAAAGTATTTCCGATTATAGCCTAGAGGCAAATTATCAAGAACATCTTTGTAATAAAAAAATTCAGAACTTTGTTCCAAGTGAAAGCACAAATTTTCTAAACTATTTGCAACGCTTAAAAAAATTAAAAAAACAAGATAGCAAACTATGCATAAATTTATTAAAATTTTGAAAAGAAGCCACAGCAAGTAAGCCTTCTCTCAGGATATTAATAAAATATCTAAATTTCATTAATTATAGCATAGAATTCCTTAGCAAGGAATACCCTCAATTAATGACCAAATTTTTCAATTCTAGAGAACCCATTTCTCTTTATTCATCATATACAGGAGGAATTCTTTATAATTATGAAAAATCAACTTTTCTTGACAACAAATTTAGAGGTTTCAATAGGGTTATGCAGAATTCTCAAAATAATTCAAAGAATTTAGACTATTTTAACGAGAATAATGGAATCTTAATTATTTCAGCTGAAGAAGAAAATTTTGGAGAAATTTTTTACGCAAATCAAAAAGCTGCAGAAATCCTGAAAACTCCTTTACAATTCCTTATTAGCACCAGTATGTCGGTTTTTATTCCTAATTGCTATAAAGAAATATTTAGAAAAGAAATGAGATGAAATGTTCATTTCCAGCCGTACTCCGAAAGAGATTTAAATGATGGATTTTTTTTAACTCTTCCAACAGGTTTTCTATTGGAATGCATAGGCAAATCATCAATTACTTCTATAAATAATTATATTGCCACTATTTTAGTTTTTAAACCAAAGGAGCCTAAATATCAATCTGCTCTAATTTCAGAATCAGGAGAAATTTGCTGTCACTCGGAATATTTTTCAAAATTTTCGAATTTTATTAATAGCAATTTAGTTGGATATTCTTTGAAAAATTTGTACTCTGGCTTAGAAGAATATAATTTAAAGCCGTTTACTCCGTACCGTTTAAGAAATTTTGAAAATGAAACAATATTAGTTATATCGCATGTTCTATTCAATAAAGTTAAAGTTCCATACGTATTATTGACAGATGATCTCGAAGAAATAAAAAAATGAAAAGAAGGTGCCTTTGAGTTGCCACATGATGAAGCGGAAGAAGAAAAAGGACAAGAAAACAGCCAAATATCATTAAATTTATCAATATCGCTAGATACAGAAGAGGATAGCCCAGAATTACACAATAATATCGAGCAAGACTATATTGATTCCAATGCAAATCTAAAACCAATAAATTTAAACGAAACCTCAGAAATCGACGAAAATAACAAATTTGAAGAGAGACCAGGAGAAAGATCCCCAACATCCCACTCCTCACAAAAATCCTTTCTTGATATGATGATAACATCTTCAAGATCGATAAACATTTTACACACAGTTTATGTGATTTCAGTAATTTTTATGCAGATTTTGGTCGTAATTGCTACAAATATTGCAGTTTTAATTTTCGCTTATATAAATATCGGTTTCGTCAGTAGCATCACATTCCCAACCACTGTTGGAAAATTAGGAAATTATTTCCAAAGTTTAGGATTCATGGCAAGAGTGCTTTATTTTACTGGATCTAATAATATTGATGTTAAAAATGTTATGTATAATGGCATTATAGCTGGCACTAATGAACTAGAAAGCATGTATAGGGAGGCTGTAAATAATTTAGGAAACTGGGACTATTGCTCAAGCCGAAGTATTTTTACTGATGATAAAATTAATATATACAATGAAGAAACCCAAATTTATAAAAAAACGAATTTATTGGATACCACTGCATTATTTATTAAAAATGTAAAGCTTATTTAGGGAAATCAACTTAAATCTAAATACAATAATTCAGAAGATTATATTACAGAGGTATCATTTTTAATGCTAAATGGGTATGGAGATGCATTTAATTATTGCAATAGCTCGTTATATGATGTTATAGATTGCCAGAAAGCCAAAATAGACAATTTTCAAGTCGAAATGGTTTTTTTGCTATTTTTAGGAATTCTTGTGCTAGGCATCTGCGTTGGAATAATTACTCCGTTTTGCTATTCCACTATCAAAATTGAGAATAATTTTTGGAATAAAATAAGACAAAATGCCAGTGATCATTATTTTGAGCTGACCCAATCAAGCCTTGAAAGGCTAGTTAGAGTGCATAATCAACCAGAAATAGAACTAAACAGTAAAAGCCCGTCAAAAACGTCGTTTGATTTCCGAAATTATTGAAAATATATTTGGAGAGTTTTGCTATATTTTTTCGTTGTATTAGCGTTTTCTTTGATATAGCCCAGGAACCTGTTTAGATGGTCTGGTCTGGGAGAATACTGCGCAGCTCTACGAGTTGGTTCTCCAGTTCAAGCTAACGAATCAACTTGGGGATCTATCAAATTCCTAGCACCAGGCTTAATTATCAACTCCCCTAATTGGTTCGTCAGCTTGAAATGAAGAACCAATTCGGGGAGTTGCACATCATTCTCTCAGCCCAGAACTATCTAACAGATTCCCAGGTATAAATATTTTATATCTGTATCAACAATGTGTTGATTACTTGTCTTATAGGCCTGAAATTATAAGGGAATTAATACAATCTCGGATTTTATACAGCAGCTTAGGTGTCTGAACAAGCGAAGTGGCAATAAAAAATATATATGTTTCAGATGAAGATAAAATAAAGTATTCGCTTCCATTTAAAAATGACAAAATATGAATGGAGGAAACTATAAATAAAATCAAGCATGCAGGGTTACAACTAAGAAAATCTAAATATTCTAGCATTTTATCAGAGGAAATTAAAAAAACTCTATATGAATATGCAGATAACTCGATTTATAAAGAACTTGCATATGGAATTTATTCTGCTGGGGAAATGTCAATAATGGATAATAATTTTGTTTCTTATGGTGGTAAAAATATAGAATTGTGATTGCATCAGATGATTCTCATTAATGAATTAAACATTAACTACGATGAGCTGGTTACTGAAGCTGATCATTATTCTGAATCCGTAGTTAATAGGCAAATCACCATCATAGTTTGAGTTTTAACAATTTTTATAGTGATTTCCTTCCTAATGTATTTTGGATTATATCTGAGATTTTTCAATGAAGAAAAAAAGTCCTTAAGCAAAATGCACACAATTATGGAAATAATGCCATAAAAAATTTTAAAATTTAATAAAATCTTAATTTACTGCTTTTTAAAACTTAGCTAGAGTAAGTTTACTAAAAATAAATTATTTAGCCGCTTAATCTTGGAAATTCTAAAATATAACTATCGCCTAAACAATTAAATCCTATTTTGATATAAGGCATACTTATAATTTGTTTGTTTTAAAGATGAATGATAAGCCTAATTTGAAAAATCTGGGATTATTATGTACTTGTAAAAAGGATATATTTTTATTTATATAAAGAATTCGTTTCTTTAACTATAGTTAAGAGCATGCAAGTCTAATAAAACTTCTAAAGGCTTAAGAGGAATAAATAAGAAGAGGGTTAAAATGAGTTATTAAATATTTTTGCAAGTTAAAGTAAAATTCATGCAATTTTTTTTTAATTCTAAGTGTAATATTAAATGTTGTTTAAATAAATAATTATCTAAGTCTTAAATGCATAAAGGCTAGTTTTCTATCAATATAAGTTCTAATATTATACCATTTATGTCCTGGCTTGGAATTATAGCCGATGAAACTCAAACTTTGGATAAGAAATTTTTTAAAATTTCAAAGCAAAATTCTATTGTTTTTTCAGTTTTTGAGTTTTATCGTCGACTTCATTTAGAAAAGATATTTTGAGGAAAATTTTATAAGGCTCAAAAGATTCAAATCGCAGTTGAAGAATTAATATGATGCATTCAAATTGTAGCTTTTTTGTGGGTCCCAAAAATCTCAATCAAAAACTGAAGCAAAAATGAATTGATATGAAGTATTATTAATTTCCTTAGAATTGATACAGCATGCTCGAGTCTTGGAATTATGGGTGAATGCCTATATTTTTCAATTTGGATTGCATTTTTTAATTTTTTGGGTACCCTAGTTTTAATTTTCTTTATTTACCGTTCTATCAATATACCTCATACAATTTTAACAATATTTAGAAAAATACTTTACTTATGAGTGACTCTAATCTCTATACCTTCTATGATTTTATTTTCCATATTTTTGAAATATAATTTTTCGACACGAAAAGAAGTGGAAGAGTACAAAAGTCACAATAAATTCAGTGATTTTGAGATAAATACTCCATGACAAGCACTGATCGTTATTGCAATGGTAGTCGCATTTATTCTGCTTTTATTTTTTGCTGAATTTTCCGGAGAAATTAGGCATTCTGCAGCTTTAAAAAATTTGGGGTCAAGAGCTCATTCAAAAATTGAAGTCCATAAAGCGATTTTTACTTATTCATTTCCAGTTCTTTATGCTGTTTTTGCAGAAGATCATATTGCTTATTTTCAATTTTATGCAATGATTATTTCAGGATTTTTTGCAATAGAATCTATGGCTCTTAACCCTTATTATTCTCTTTATTACTATGTTATAGTAATTATTCGATTTTCTGTAGTTGCTCTAATATCCTTTATATTTCTTTTGGGGTATTGAGTAAACAACTCTTTGCTAGTTACTTTGCTAACAATAATTTTGGTGCCTTTGTACTCAATATTAATTATTACATATGCTTTGAAAATTTGCAGAAAAAGCACCATAAAAAATGTTCCAGAAAACTTAGTAGGCATAAGCTCTAAGTATTCTTTGGAAAAATCACTAAGGAAAATAATAATAAATAATTTAATATAAACTAAAATTAATCTTTTAGTGTAACTTGCTCTGTTTGAGATCTCAGTGAAGTAGAATAGTATTTATAGCTTTTTTTTTTCTTTTCATAAATATTAACTTCACGATAAATTGCAACATATTTTTTGTTCTAAGCTAAAAAGGTGAAGTCAGATATACTTTATGCTCTAATAACTTGGACCAAAAAAACAAAATTATTTACATTTTCGAAAAATACTTTTTAGAAAGATCATTGAATAGAGATAAGCTTCAAGTTATATGAGCAGCGAATTATTGCTTATTTTCACTAAAAGATGAATCATTAGCAAAATTCAAATTATCCCCTATAAATTTAAATATTTAAATTAAAATAATGATATAAAATTATTATTATTATAAAACCTTCGAGAGGCTTATTCTCCAGATAAAAGTTTAAATAAAATCAAAAATGTTTCTGATTACAGCCTGGAAGCAAATTATCAAGAATATTTATGCAAGAAAAAAATCCAAAGTTTTCCTCCTAGTGAAAGCACAAATTTCCTGAACTACTTTCAACGCTTAAAAAAATTAAAAAAAGAAGATATCAAACTATGCATAAATTTAGTAAAATTTTGAAAAGAAGCCACTGCAAGTAAGCCTTCTCTCAGGATATTAATAAAATATCTAAATTTCATTAATTATAGCATAGAATTCCTTAAAAATTAAATTAAAATGTTTAAAGTCTTCTTTGCAATTGTCTTTTACTCTGCCACTTTTGGATGGAGTCACCTGATTGCCAGGTATAAATTCAGCAGCTATTTTTAATAGTGATTTAATCTATCGGCAGGGCTTTAATTCTACTCACCAAAGGTCTCGAAATAGAGAGGACTGCTCCGTTAGAAAGCCATTGAGTATTATAAAGGGAAGGTTAGCTTGATACCTTGCCGGCTAGGGAAAAAAGAACCATGCCCTCCGAAACTAGAAAGGAAAAGCTGTTGTCCAAAATTCATCCGCATAACTAATATTTGGTCAAGATGCCACCGCCAGCTTAATTCCAAATAATCAAGAGGATACAGAGGTGCTAGGCATGCCAATGGCTAGAGCTAAAAGGCTTAAACCTTGGTATAGACTTTTAAATGATTTTCGAGGCCAAGCTGATGTATCGACCATTGATAGAATCTTTAGATTCCTTAACAAGGAATATCCTCAATTAATGACCAAATTTTTCAATTCTAGAGAACCCATTTCTCTTTATTCATCATATACAGGAGGACTTCTTTATAACTATGAAAAATCGGCTTTTCTTGAAAACAAATTTAGATATTTAAATAGAATTATGCAGAATTCTCAAAATAATTCAAAGAATTTAGATTATTTTAACGAGAATAATGGAATCTTGATTATTTCAACTGAAGAAGAAAATTTTGGAGAAATTTTTTACGCAAACCAAAAAGCTGCAGAAATTCTGAAAACTCCTTTAGATTTCCTTTTAGGTGCCAGTATGTCGTCTTTTACCCCTTCTTGCTATAAGGAAGCATTTAGAGATGAAATCAAGAGAAATGTTCATTTTCAGGCAAAATCAGAATTGGATTTAAATGATGGATTTTTTTTAACCCTTCCGACTGGTTTTCTATTGGAATGCACAGGAAGATCATCGATTACTTGTATAAATAGTTACAATGTCAATATTTTTGCTTTCAAAACAAAAGAGCCAAAATATCAATCTGCTTTAATTTCAGAATCAGGAGAAATTTATTGCCATTCTGAATATTTTTCGAAATTTTCGAATTTTGCTAATAGCAATTTAGTTGGATATTTTTTGAAAAATTTGTACTCTGGCTTAGATAAAGATTAAATTCTAGCAGGTTTACATATTATTGCATCCCCTTGCTGTCTCAAATCAAATTAAGAGTTTTAAGGTCTTCCAGATTTGATACATTCGCCCCTCGATCAAAAACCACTTAGAAAGTAACTGCTATGGGGTTCTTATCCTTTGTGCTTTGGATCAACTCTCGAATCTTTAGAGGCCACCATTTTATTAATTCGTTCTTGCTTACTCTCCCCTTCATGAACGAGCAAAATCATTGGAAAAATCTTTAATAATTTTAGTAAAAAACTCTAGCTCTTGAGCGACAAAAATTTAATATTGTAATTTTTTATGAAAAAATGGTATTTTTGATTGCTATTATAATATTTTTCTCTGACTAATTCTGTTTAATCTCAAGCACTCGCATTTTAAACTTTAAATTTTACAAATTAAATTAATAATTGCTTTTCAAATTTGCAAATTTAGATATTTTTAAATTTCGAGAAAAAGTTTAACTAAATTTTTTTTGTTCGCTCACGGAGAGCAGGGTAGTTAGAAGAATTTAATTTAAAGCCATTCACTCCATATAGCTTACGAAATTTTGAAAAAGAAACGATTCTTGTCTTATTAAGCTTTGTATTTTATAGGCTTAAGATTCCATATGTAATATTGACAGATGACCCTGAAGAAATAAAAAAATGAAAAAATGGTGTTTTTGAGCGACCAAATTACACAGCAGAAGAAGAAAAAGGACAAGAAAGTAGCCAAATATCTTTAAATTTATCAATTTCGCTGAACTCAGAAGAGAACAGCCCTGAACTAAAGAAAGAAATCCATCAAGACTATAACGAATCCAAAGCAAGCCTAAAATCAATAAATTTAAACGATACTTCAGAAATTGACGAAAACAAATTTGAAGAGGCTCCAGGGGAAAAATCCCCAGCATCCCACTCTTCACAAAAATCATTTCTTGGGATGATAATTACATCTTCACGGTCGATAAACATTTTGCACGCAGTTTACGTGCTTTCTGTAATTTTTATGCAGATTTTGGTCTTAATTGCTACAAATATTGCAGTTTTAATTTTCGCATACTTGAACATAGGTTTTGTCAGTAAGATTACATTCCCAGTCACTGTTGGGAACCTGGGAGAATTTTTTCAGCTTGCTGCATTTATGTCAAGAATACTTTATTTTAACCCATCTAACTATAGTGAAGGTGTAGCAGTTATGTATTATGGTATGCTAAATAATATTGCTGAGCTAGAAAATTTCTATTTAGATGCGACATCAAATTTAGAAAGCTGAGACTATTGCTCAAGCAAAAGCATTTTTACTGATAATAAAATTAATCTATACGACCCAATAAGCGAAACTTATAAAAAAACAAATTTATTGGACACAACTGCTTTGTTTATTCAAAATGTAAAAAATATATAGGGAAATGAGATGCTTACAAAATTCAAAAATTCAGGCAATTTTTCAAAAGAAGCAAGGTTTTTAGCACTTAATGGATATGGAGATGCATTTCATTATAGCAATAGCTCGTTATATGAAATTATTGAATGCCAGAAATCCAAAATCGATGATTTTCATACTGAAATGATCTTGCTTTTAATTTTAGGAATTCTTGTTCTAGCCGTTTGTATTTGCATATTTTCTCCCTTTTGCTATGCATCAATAAAAATTGAGAATAATTTTTGGAACAAAATAAGACAAAGTGCTAGTGAGCATTATTTCGAGCTGACCCAATCAAGCCTCGAAAGACTAATTAGAGTTCATAATCAGCCAGAAATAGAAATGAATAATAAAAGCCCGTCTAAAAAGCCATTTAATTTCAAAAATTATTGAAAATATATTTGAAGAGTTTCACTATTTTTTATTATTGCATTAGCATTTTCTTTGATAAATATTTTATATCTGTATCAGCAATGTGTTGACTATTTGTCTTATAGGCCTGAGATAATCAGAGATCTAATACAATTGAGGATGCTATATGATGGTTTAGGTGTCTGGCAAAGCGAGCTAAACTTAAAAAGGCTTTATGCTTCTGATGAAAATTGAATAAAATTTACACTTCCTTTTAAGCATGACCAAATATCAATGACTGACACCATAAATAAAATAAAGCATACAGAGGTTTTGCTGAGAAAATCTAACTATGCAAGCATTTTATCAGAAAAAATAAAGAAGACTTTATATGAAAGCATTGATGATGAAATTTATAATGAATTTATATATGGACTATATTCTGCTGCAGGAATATCAATATTTGATAATATTTTCCTTGCATATGAGAGTAGCGATGCAAATTTCTGATTGTATGAAATTATAGTGCTTAATGAAATTTATTTCAAATGAAATGAATTGATCGATGAAGCTGATCATCATTCTCAATCTGTAATTGATAGACAAATCAGCATCATAATTGCTATTTTGGTGATTTTTATCGCTATTTGCTTTCTAATGTATTTTGTAATCTATCTCAGATTTTTCAATGAAGAAAAGAGGTCTTTACGTAAAATGAATACAATATTGGAAATCATGCCATAAAACATTAAAATACTTAATAAAAAAAAAATAAGTAATTTTAAGTTCTTAGCTAAGATGCGTTTAATTACATAATAATTTAAAACTTAAATAATTAATTAATTATTGTAGTTCTACCTTATTAATTCCGTGAAATTTCTTTGGATTTTTATCCAATATGTTCCATAATTCGTTTTATATTATGTCCATTTTATTATTCTCTCTAGAAGACGATGCTGATAAGAGTGAATTATTGCAAATCAATCTAATTAACTCCGTGAGTTTGTTTGTTTTTATTTTTATCTAAAAAATCTAGAATTTGTTTAATCTAAAATCCATATTAATGTTTAGGCTGGAAGCTGATATAGATGAGAGCTTCTCATATAAAAAAGAAATTTGAAAAATCGAAAAAGAAAATTCACTGATAAACTCAGTATTTGAGCTTTATCGGAGGCTTCATTTTGAAAGAAACTTTGGAGAAAAATCTATTAGCAAGCAAAAATTTGGTGCTATAGTTGAGGCAACTGTTTGATGTGTACAGATTGTTAGCTTATTATGGACTCCTAAGATGTCAATTACAGGCTGAAGTGATAATATAATTGTTTGGGAAGTGATAGGATATTTGAGGCTTGACCATACTTGTTCAGCTTTAGGAATTATGAACGAATGCCTTTATTTTTCTATTCTGATGTCCTTTATTAATTTTTTAGGTATTACTGCTTTAGTTTTTATTATATATAGGTCATATACCTTTCCAAATATACTCTTTAGTATGTTTAAAAGAATTTTGTATATATGGACAACTTTATTGATGGTGCCTTCTATGGCGCTATTTTCCATCTTTCTTAAATATAGTTTTTTGTCTGAAAATAAAGTCTCAGAATATAAAACAAACAATGACGCAAGCAAATTTCAAGAAGCTATTGTAGTCCAAATAGGAATTATTATTGGTCTAATAGTTAGCTTCTTTTTACTTTTATTTTACTCAGAGTTTTCTGGAGAAATTCGACATTTTGCCTCAAGCAAAAATATAAAAGCAAAAGCTCACTCAAAAATAGTGACCCACTCCAATATTATAACATATTCTTTACCAATTATTTACGCAGTACTCTCAGAAAACTATATTATATATTTCCAGCTTTTGACAATGATTTTTTCGCTTCTTCTGATGGCAGAAACTATGGTATTTATCCCATACTTTTCACCTTTTTGCAACACCATAGCAATTATCAAATTTTTTGATGTGGCGCTGATATCTTTTATCTTTCTCTTCGGATATATAATTGATAAAGGATTGTCTATAACTTTGCTTGCAATAGCTTTAGTGCCATTATCAGCTGTATTTATTATTCAATTTTCCTCAAAACTCCAAAGAAAAATCCCATCGGGAATCCCAACCAGTACAATCCATATAAATAATGAATACAATTTAGAAATTTTGTTAAGAAAAGCCTTATACTATAATGATGAAGAAAATAAAGACCAAATTATCGGGATTTTTGAAACATTTTTCATTGAGAAAAGCTCGCAGGGCAGCAAATATCAAGTGATATGGGCTACGAACTATTGCATATTTGCTTTAAAAGATGAATCTCTAGCCAAAGTAAAGCTAAGTAAAATAAAATTAATTTGCGATTGAGGACTCGAAGCCAATTATCAAGTTTATTTATGCAAAAAAAATATTCAAAAATCATCATCCAGCGAAAGCTCACAATTTTTAAATAATTTTCAGCAATTAAATAAAATCAAAAGAGTAGACAGACAGCTGTGCATGAATTTATTGGATTTTTGGAAAGAGATCACAGCTAGCAGACCTTCTCTAAAATCACTTATCAAATTTTTAGATCAAGTGGACGATGGTATTACTGTGCTTAATCAAGAATACAGCCAACTCACCACAAAATATTTTAACTCAAGAGAATCATTATCTCTTTATGCGTCTTTTGCAAGAAATATCCTTTATGATAGCGAAAAATCAATATTGCTTGAAAATAAATTGAGGTACTTTGACAGAATTTTACAAAATTCTTCGAATGGGTCTAAGAATTTTAGCTTTTTCAACGACAGTAATGGAGTTATGATCATTTCTAATGAAGAAGAAAATTTTGGAGAAATTCTTTTTGCGAACTCTAAAGTTTCTGAAGTTTTAAAATGCCCTTCACATTTTATTGTAGGCAATTCTTTAACATATTTTATTCCTAATCATTATAAAGATATACTTATCGAAGAAATGAGGCGAATTATTCGGTTCGATTCTGCTTCAGAAATCGATCTACTTGAAGGATTGTTTTGGAATCTCCCCACAAATTTTTTGGTAGAATGCACAGGCAAGGCTTCACTAACTTCATTTAACAATTTTCGAGTCACTTTGTGGGTTTTCAAGCCAAAAAAAGCAAAACATCAAGCTGCTTTAATTTCAGAATCTGGCGAAATCTTACGTCACACTATAAATTTTTCGAAAATCGCCAAGCAAGTTAACGGAAATCTGATAGGTTATAATCTAGAAAATTTATTTCCCAGCTTCAAAATGTATGATTTGCAGTCATGCACCCCTTATCAGTTGCTATATTTTGAAAATGAGACCATTTTAGTGAAACAATATATGGAATTCAGGAAAATAAAAATTCCTTATATACTACAAGAAATAAAATGGTGACGTTGACGGAAATAGGACACCTAGGCGCACCCCTATGGAGCAGGTAAGACCCATCCTGATGAAGCTGAAAGCAAGGGCCTCTGTCCCTCTTATAGCAGGCCTTCAGCCTTACCGAAGAGGAAGCTTTGTTTCTCTCCGAAGGAAATCCTGTAGGCTAGACAGGTTTTGCCTACCACATGATCTTTCCTCGGCGCGATAGGTGGTGAAAGATGCTAGTGAGCGAAGCAGATCATCTCAATGGGAAAGCTGCCATAAGAGGGTTTTTTTCCCCTGATAGTTTCCTATCCTGCTAGATTAACTAAACAGGTTTCCTACTGCATGGTCTCTACTTATCGGAATCATCGGTGCACCTTCTCGTTAGTTGATCTGCTCTAAGGAGTTAATCCCTTGGACAGGTAGTTCAGGTCGGAATCCAGAAGGGCAGTCTCCCATTTTCTCATTTGCACTCCAAGGTATATGGAGACTTGCTTTTTGCAGCTGAGAAAAGGAAAAGACGAGTGGCTTTATCCGCTTATGGCTACATAATTTTAACTTTATATAATACTAATAAACGAGCCTCAAGAAATTTTGAAGTGAAAAGCAGACACTTGTAGGATTCCAAGAGCTGACGAAATGGAAATCCAAATAGCCCATCAAATTTCTCTAAATATGCTAAGGTCACTGAGCTCTGATGGGAATAAGCCACTCTTATATAAAGATTCTCAAGATTATGCTGACTCAAAAGCTAACTTAAACCAGACTGGCCTAGAAGATACTTTAGAAGTGACTGAAAGCATTCATTATTCAGAAAAGGCAGAAGAAGAAGAAAAATCCCAAGTATCTCAGCCTTCCTCACAAAAAAATTTCCTAAAAATGATGGCAACCTCTTCACAGTCAATCAACATTTTGCACTGTGTTTTCATTATATCAGTATTTTTTATACAGATTCTTACTCCTACTCCATAAGCGAATAAAACCATTGGAAAAATCCCTATATTTTGCCCTCAATGAGCAAACAAAAAACTGCCAATTTTGAACAACTTGCATTTTTAAAACATAAATTTTATTTAAAATAAATATTTGCTTTCCATTTTTGCGGAAATGGATTTTTTTAAAAAAACAATTAACTCCCTTCATGAGCGAACAGAAATTTTTGTTCACTCACGGAGGGGAGGAGTTATAGTTCTCGCCACAAATGTCGCAGTGCTGTTTTATGCTTATGCCAATGTTGATGTAGCAAGTAACGTTGATCTTCCTTTAGCGGTCGGGACTGTTGGGAAAGACTTACAAATTTGTGCATTTTTTGCTAGAGCCTTGCTCGCTCTTTCTTATTCTACAAGCTCCGGGGCTTCAGATTTTATTATTGCAACTTATGAGACATTTAATCGCACTGTTAATGAATTAGAGACTATTTATGGCAATATTATGTCAAACTTGAAAGATTGGGATTCTTGTTCTGGAAAAAGCATTTTTACTGATGAAAATACGCATATATGAGGCGTTGATAATGGGTTTTATAAGAAAAATACCAATTTACTGAATATGGTTTCACAATTTATACAAAATGTAAGAGATATGTAGTCTAATGAACTATTAACTCCCCCCCCCCTCCGTGAGCGAACAAAACCATTAGAAAAATCCCTATTTTTTGGTCAAAAACCCACCCTCCGTGAGCGAACAAAAAATTTTTTTACATATAATTTTATATTTAGTTTATTATATCTATATTTAATACAAATAAAGAGGATAATATTGAAAAATAATTATTAAGTTTGTTTGATATATTATTCAAAGGGTTAAAAAAAAGAATACCATAAGTGAAAAGGTTGAATTTAACAATTTTAAATTTAAGACAAAAAAATGAATAGAAGAAATCGATTAGATAATTAACTTCTTCATATTAACTTGATGGCTGAAAATCTTTGGATGATTAACGCCATAAGAACCCGTCAACTCAAATGATTTTCTGACAAGTTGAGGGCTTACAGCAGCATCTCACGCCTTTGAAGCAATGTTTATCAGTTGCTGGCGATCAAGAGCTTTGAGGTTTCCAGTTCTTTTCGATCTTCTTTCAATCTGCTCTGTTTGGAATTTGATTCTGAAATCTGTTGTTTTTGATTTGAAATTTGCAATTACCAGTGCGTCAAGTGGTTGCAAATACTTTGTGCACCCTCCAGGGATCACAATTTTTGGTTGCATCTAAATCTGAAATTGCATTAGAAATCATGATAGTTTTATGACTTCCAGCCTGATCATAATCAGCAGTTGGTTTTCTCGTCTCAATATTGTTCTGAGGTAGTCATTAAGAATCTGGTCAGAAATGTAGCCAGATTTATTTGATTTTATGATGACATTTTCTGGAATATTCAGTCTTTCTCTTACAAGGTTCGGGATCTGGCCATTTTTCTCTTTGAAAAATGAGCAAAGCAGGCATTTTTTCTCCATCAGCTCTAATCATAAGCATAACAGTGATAAAATGGTTCATTTTAGCTGATTGAACGCCTAGAATTCGTTGAGTTCCTTGAAATCATAAGTGAACTTGCTTTTTACATCTCAATCAAATCTCGTTTCATCGAAATTGTAAATGTTAGATGGAACGAATTGAGGAAGCAATGACGCTAAATCATCTAGGTATTGCCTGACAAGTTCTGCCTCTTTTTTCGATTGGCTTAATGCTTGAGGCATTGATTTTTCTGAAAGATAAATTTATTTCTGGTCCTAAATCCTTGCCACCATTTATCTCCACAGCCGAATCGCGCCAATCCCATTTCTGCCGCCAAACTTTTTGCTTTCTCCTCAATCGTTGATCTGAGAACCTGAATACCTTGCTCACGGATTGCAGTAAACCAATGAACTAGTTCTTTCTCTAGCTCTGGAAATTGAGTGAAGCTTTCTAATTTTAATTTTTTTATCAGATTTTACTGATTTCTTCAACTCATCAAGCTTATTCACCCATTCGGAAATCGAGCTAAAGGAGTTGACATGAAACTTTGCAGCAACATCTCTCATGCTCATCTCATTTTGGTGTTGAATGTAAAAATTCAGCAATTTCAACTTTCTGCCAAATTTCAATGTACTTTCTTTTCCCTTTGTACATTTTTATTATGATTTATAGAGAATTTGCTTATTATATTAAATAAGAAAATATATAAAATATTTTAACTGAATGCATATATTTATTACTAATAGGTTTATTGATTATTAAATTATTGAAAAATTAAGCTGTGTTTTACCTTAAATCAAATGGTATTCTTTTTTTTTTTGGGAAATTCCCTTACTCTCCTCCCATAATATTTTTAAAATAAATTTTCAACTTATAAAAAAATATTATTTTACAATTAAAAATTTATATATAATTTTTTTTTAAAAAATAAAAATTAACCCCCCTCCGTGAGCGAACAAAAATTTTTTGTTCGCTCACGGAGGGGGGGGGGGAGTAAGAAAATTTGCGGTATCAGAAGACTATTCTCAAGAATTATTATTTTTGATAATGAATGGGTATGGAGAATCGCTTCGGTACTGCAATCAGTCGTTAATTGATGTAATCGATTGCCAAAGATCAGGTGTCAGCGATTTTAAAACCTTAATGACTGGTCTTTTAGTGCTAGGGATCTTTATACTTATAGCGTGCATTGCTTTTATGGCTCCTTTTTGCTATTCTGTTATAAAAGTTGAAAATAAGCTTTGAAATAATATAAGACAGCATGCACATGACCACTATTTTGAGCTAATTCAAGGCTGTTTCGAAAGGCTAACAAGAGTTCATGCGCAGCCAGAAGTAATGCTCACTGAAAAAACACTGTCTAAAAAGCAATTTAATTCGAAAAATTATTGGAAATATGGGTGAAGGATTTGCGTGTACTTATTGGCGGTATCTGCTTTTTCACTATTAAATATTACTTATTTGTATGAAACTTTATGTAATTAAATGGATAGGTTTGAAGCTAATTATTTTGAGAAAAATTCTCCTCCGTGATTTATTAGGTCGGCTTGACTTGCGAATCATTATCTGCAATGACAAAGCATAGCTTTTCTGATAGCAGGACAGATTGGCCCAAGAGAGAATGGAGTTTTACTGCTTGTGCACCTAAGGAGGGTGGCACTTAGGCTGAGCACGTGCAAGACTAATGCTAGGGTGACCTGTAAGATTTTCTGATTGTGGCACGTAGAATTATCGAATTACCTTCCATTTTGTGATGTAGGAAAGATGCGACATCATAATTTATGTTAAAAGGGTGGCTCAAACATGGCTAAATCGTCCTGCAGAAGAAAACGACTCCCAAAAAAATATATTAATTAATGTTAATATGAAACTTGCACAGATTATTTGTCCTATCGTCCTAAAGTAATAAGTGAATTAATTCAAACCCAGATTTTAGCAATCAATTTAGCGATTTGGACAACTGAAGTGTTGGTTGAGGATAGTAATCAATCTTTGAAAGCTTTATTGGTGGATGTAATCCCTTTTTCTGACACAACTAAAATGATGAGAAAGGCTGTGCTTAGACTAGTGGAATCAGAAAATATTCTAAGAGAGCGTCATTATTCCACGATTTATTCTGAAAAATTCATAGAAATGCTTTATGAAAAAATTAGCGGCACTGATGATTTAGAATTTGTATATGGGATTCATACAGCTACACAAATCGCTATTATGGATGCTAGCAATGTTGCGACCTCGGTAAATTCTATGCAAGAGTGGGTAATGTTAATTTACGTCCTGAGCGATTTAAACTACTACGGTGGTAAACTGATTGAGGAAGTGGATAGCTCCTCCACCAAAATAATTGATGCTCAAATGAGAATAATTGTGGCAGTTTTGGTTCTTTTTATTGCAATTTCTGTTTTTATGTACTTTGTGTTTTACATGACTTTTTTCAGAAAAGAAAAAAGATATCTCAAAAAAATAAATTCAATAATGAAGATAATGCCATAATAAAAAAATTATAAATATGATAAATTTATGAAATTTAAATAATAAATATGAGTACTGCACCAGCATCTCAAGAAATTTATATAGGATTTTCCTGTGAATAGCCTTATAAGGACATAATTTACTCATAGGGTTATTCACAGGAAAAACCCATAATTCTAAATCAGTCTGAAGAATCGGGTTCCATATTGCTATAGGGTTTTTTATTATTGGCTGTAATTTAGGGAATTACAATTCTGTCCAAAATAATATTTCTGACACTCTCCATTGAAAGTCTCATAAAGATCTTTTAATCCCTCTAATGGCTGCATTAATGCCTATAGGAGCTATATTTGGATCAATTTTAGCAAGTCCTCTATCTAATAAAAAAGGAAGGCGCAAAGCCTTTATATTTTCTGATATAATATCAATTATTTCGTCCATATTTTTTATCATCCCGTTCACAGAATGTTTTGCAATTGGACGATTTTTATCAGGATTTGCATCAGGGCTGTTCACTGTTTTATGTCCTGTTTACATATTTGAACGCGCTCCTATTGAAATCGGCGGGAAAATAGGAGCTTTAATTAGCATGAATTTGACATTTGGGATTGTGCTTATGTATGCATTGGCTTTGCCGTTGCCAGAGGAAGATTGTGAGGATTATGATATGAATTATTGATGAATTTTTATGTTTTCTATACAAGGAATAGCTGGAATAATTCAGCTTGTTTTGTTTATGGTAAAATATAAATATGACAGTCCTATTTGATTATAATAATTTGCATTAATAAGGTAAAGATATAAATGCTTTTAAAGAATAAGGTTTTTTGCTTGAAAATAAATATTAAATATATAAAATAGGGATAGTTGAGAAAAATCGCATTGAAGAAGCAAGGAAAAGCTCCTCACAGATTTATCGTCAAGATTCAGTTACTAATATTATCCAAACCCTTCAAAAAATCATTGAAGAATCAAAAGCAGGCGAAAACCTCCATGGCTCAAAATATTCCGATTTATTTTTGTGTAGAAAACATCATTCAAAAACACTTAGAATTGGCTGCATGTTTAACATTATTTATCAAATTTGTGGAATTAATGCAATTTTGACGTACTCCACAAAAATTTTTAGCGATTTTGGTGATGAATTTTTAGCAAGAGTTTTGACCTTGAGCGCGGGATTTGCAAATATGGGCTCTGCGCTGTTTTTATTTCCACTGATTGATAAATATAAAAGAAAGCCCACGCTTTGCTGAGGGTGCCTAGGTATGGCGATTTGTCTTATATTTTTAGGAGCCTTTTCTCTACATTATACATCAATGCTTCCTCATTTAATTTTTATTTTGGCTTATTTAACCTCATTTATAGTGTTTTCTGCTTTATTAATAATCCTAGTTACTTAATTTATAATAATCCTAGCTAAAAATAATTAATTCCATATAGGATAATATTTTTTGAAATTTCTATAGGGCCGTTATGCTGGATTATTTTAGGGGAAATTTTAGATGAAAAAGAATCGAGCATTTGCTATGGACTATGTTGAACAGCTGCAGCTGTAGTTGTTTTTATTTTTCCATTAATGTATGATGGAATTGGGATTTCGATAACGTTTTTTATATTTGGAGGAATTTGTTTATTAAGCATTATTTATTTTTGATGTGACTTGATAGAGACTAGAGGAAAAAGTAGGACTGAGCTCAGGGTAGAGCTATATCGGAAACAATAGATAGTTTTAATAATTAACTCGCTCATAATAAAAATCTGAGGTGGGGCTTAAAATACATTTTCTCTTCTTTTTTATCTTTAAGTCAATTTATAACCGTTTGCATTTTATTCAACTTATAGAGAAGCTTGCTGCAATTTCTGAAGATTATCTCCACCCTTATGCACCCTTCGCGTGCTTACCAGTTCGTGCCCGACTTCAAAATAGTTGCTCCCTCCCTCCTCCTCCCTACTAGGGCTTACGGTAGTCAAACGTCCTGTGCCACCATTCTGTACGCCAAAAAAGGTCACTATGGAAATTCAAAGGGTTGAATTTTCTGGCCGACTCTTAGCCAAAATGTAAATCCGAAGTCCTGGTGTAACTCCTGATTTATACTGGGAAATAGTCCCAATTGATCAAGCCAGTGGCCGCTCATACTATTGATAGATCCCTTTCAGCTCTCTGCTGCATTCCCTCTGAATAGAGGATGCTAACCTGAACTTGAACTTCACCAAAACAAGCAAAATCTGGCATGATATACGTCCCAAATGTCAGATCCCTCCCGTATTTCCTAGCACGATACAAGAACGAATCATTTGTACAAGTCAAGAGGGTTGGTTTGATAGCCATACCATTTTAATGCATAAAGATATTTATAACCATTTGAGTTTGAAATCTTAAGGATTAAGTCAGCATTAAGCAATTTCTATAGATATATATTATCTAATTCTATAGCACTTTTTCTACCAAAACTCAAATATCTACAATTGTCCCTGTCTCTTATCAAACTTTATTCTTGATTCTTTGAAACTATTAGGCCTCCAAAATTAATTTTAGAGTGACTATAAAAATCTTTTAATAATTATAAAATCAAAGAGAGATATCGATATTATCTGTTGCCTAAACTAAATATCAGATATAAATCGGACTTAATAATTATATTTACCTAATTAACTTAAATCAATTATAGTTTATGTGGAAATATAAGAAAAACAATATTGGAGTAAATTTCATATATTTTTAATGCAATATCATTATGCTTAATATAATCAAGAAATTTTTGATTTTAACTAGTTAGAATTTATCAACAATAATTCATTTAAATATCGCTTATATTTGTATTAGAATTATGCTTAAAGATATAAATTTGTTTCTTTGTCTTTCTCAGTTCTGAATTAATGTTAATATCTATTAGTTTTACTATTAGGAAAAATTATTGAAAGCAAGCTATAAGGTTCTAAGCCAGCATCCAAAATTAATCATATTTTACTGACTCCCCCCCTCCGTGAGTGAACAAAACCATTAGAAAAATCGCTATTTTTTGCCCAAAAACCTACCCTCCGTGAGTGAACAAAAATTTTTTTAATAGAAAAATTTTTTTTATGGAAAAAATTTTTGATATATAAATGATAATTAGTATAATGAAATCTAGAGCTAATTCTGTTTAATTTTAAACGATTGCTTTTTAAAACATAAATTTTATAAATTAAATTAAATATTTGCTTTCCAATTTTTGCGAATTAGGATTTTTTTAAATTTCGAAAAAAAACTTTTTTATAAAAATTTTATACATAAATTTTTTTTAAAAAAAAAAAATTAACCCCCTCAGTGAGTGAACAAAATTTTTTTGTTCACTCACGGAGGGGGGGGGAGTGATTATAAAGTTTTTTACTTATGCCCTAATCCAATTTTTAATAAATTTAAACAAGAAAATGAGCATAAATACTTCAGAAATCCAAAGATTTTCAAAGGGACTTCCTCCCACTCCATAAGAAAAAAAAATTTGCCAGCCCATTTTTTAAATATTTTTTTGTGTTGGTTATGGGACAAAATTAAAATTTAAACTAATAAAATTATTGTTTTAAAATGCAAGCTGCCTAAATTTGATAGAATAAGCTAGATTTTTCATCATAATATACTTAAATGTTAAATTATTTATGGGGTTTGACCCTTAATAGCCTGATAAGGGCAGATGATTCCCCGCTGATCATCGAGTTGGTCCAACCAACAAGTGATTTGGTCCGACCAACGCACTAAGTTGGTTGGACCAACTCGATAATTCCGCAGGGAATCATCTACCCTTATCGAGCTGTTAAGGGTCAAACCCTATATAAAAATTTCTTATATAATAAAACAAATTTTTTTTGCTGCTCAGAGGTTTAGCATGTTAATTTTTATTTTTTTTTGCTTGTTAACAGAGGAATGACTTAGCATCTTTTGAAATCTCAGAGCTGGATTTATTATATAAGAAAAAACCAAGAATAATGCCTTTGGTTAAATTCCACATAAAGAACGAAGATATTTCAAAATACTATGAAAATCAATTGAAAATTCAAACCAAAGTCAAAAAAATTTTCCATGACCAAGAATTAAAAGAGGACAACAGTTGCTATAAAACTTCGAAATTATCAAAAATAAATAGCTTTGAAAGGAGCCAAAACAAGTTAAAAAGGAACAATTTTTATCACAAAATTAAAGTTTCTTGCAAAAGCAACATAAATTTGCCTCCAATTAAGAAAAAATATGAAAATGTGCCTGAGGTAAGCTTTAAATGTGCATCTTTATTGGAGTTATTAAGCCCTTATTCACTAAAAAGTATAGATTTGAGAAGAAATAAAAATAAGCTTATTGGGCTTAAGAGTGCAAAATATATCAAAATGAAATCTCAAGAGCTTAAAAATGAAAGCATTGATTCACCTGATTATTTAAGCAGTTAATTTATACTAATTAAATTGAAGTTTTTGTGTTTAAGATTTTAATGATTTTTGATTCTTTATAAGAAATAGTCTCTTTAATGATTTCTAAAAGCAGAATTTACTGTATTGAATAAACTTTATTAATTTTTCATTCATATATATTATCAGTTTATAATATTCATGTGGAATATTCTTATTTACTTTCACTGCTGAGCAAAATTTATCTATTATAAGATTAAATATATAATCCAACTTTGAAAACCTCCAAAATCAATTTTCCCATTGTGTTTGAAAAGCAAATGAGTAAAATTATTGTTATAAGCTGAAGCCAAAGGCAAAATGGTACCAAGGTAATTTGATGAAGATTAATAAAAGTGAGTTCCTATATTAATTCCAATTATATGAGCATCAAAGAGGGCTATAATCTGTTAAGGCTAATAATCTTTGAATGCTTACTTCACCAATAAATAAGAGCTTTGTTTTTTAAGCCTCCTCTATTTATTTTTATATACCTCAATTAATATTATTTATATTTTACAATCAAAAAGCAGATTGCTGTCTTCTCCACCCTTATTTTCCCTTTTTTATGTTTTTTAATTTATAGGTAATGAAATTATAGTAATTTTTTTCATACCAAATCGGATTTGTTTAAGCTTAGGAGTTTCTACTATGACAATAAATAATTTTTTATGCAGTAATTCAAGCTGTTGCTGTTACTGGTTTCACGAATGAGAAGACAAAATATACAATTTGAATACGCAATTCTTGCATTCATATAGAGTTAGTTTATTTTAAAACAATTTTTTTCATGTCCCCCTTCAAACATTCTCTTTAATATTAAATCTCTTGCTTAAGCAATCTAGCTAATCGTAAACTTAAAATGGAAGAAGCGCCATACCCTCTAATCGAAGAAGAGCCCTGCAAATTTGACTCAATTTCAGATGTTCCTTTATTTCTTTGCAAAATATCAATAGATTCAACAGAATTTCTTGTCTACAACATAGAAAATAATAAAATCTGTGCAAGGCTTCCAAATCCTGTTCCTTATACTCTGCAAATTAGGGGGTTCTCATGTAACATCAATGGCTTTCAGCTGTTTTGGTTTGGTGGAGCTTCACAAAATGGCGATATTGTTGGAGTGTGTCTTCTTATAGATATCAAAACGCAATCTGTTGAAATATTGAGTTTTGGGAGGCCGAGAGCTTTGGCAAGGGCGTGCTTAAATTCACTTTTGACAGAAATTCGACTTAATTGAGTCAAAAATACGTCCAATATGGATAGAAAAATGCAAAAATTAACTCAAATTTAAATTTAAAAAAAAATATACTCATACTATACAAAACTGAGTGATTTCTTATTTAGTACCCTCTTAAATTAGCAGTTTTCTGCTAAATGAAGCAGAAATTAGAGGATTTCTATCCGATAGAGCATTTTTAATGCTTAATCTATTCAATGAGTATGTTTTGATACAATAAGTGATTTGCCATTAAAAGTGCTCTACTGATTTGAAACTTTCTATTTTTTCTAAAAAACTGAGAGCACTAAATAAGAAATAAAAATATCGAAAAAAGCTTTTGAATTAATTTCTGCCAAAAGTGGGTGTACATTCAACCCCAATGGCAACCCCAGTTTATTCGAAAATTTTATTTATATTTTTGGGGGCTATATAGGTAATTATGAAAAGCAAGCAATCAGTGATAAGTTTAATTTAAGGAAAAATAAGTGAAAAAGCATAGCAGATTTGCCTGAATCTACTGCGCTTTGTCCAAAACATAGGGGCTTCTCCAGCAATTATGCTGCTCTCTCACAGAGGATGGAGTAGTCAAACTACTACAATTGTTTTTGATAGAAAAATTTTAATTGCAGGAAGCGGGCTTGGAAACATACTAGAATATAATCCTACTAAAGATTCTTACTTCTCATAAACTTGGTTTGAACCGATAATCATCGTTCAATCAAGGATAGGCAATATAAATTCACTAATTGTATATAATAATATTTTAAGCGTAGCCACAAGAGAAAGAATATGCAAAGCTTAGGAAGCATGCTAAAAATCACATTTTAATTGTTATAAAAAAATTATATACTAAAATCTCTAATATTCATATGTGAAAAGACAGGCAGCTAGATTTGAGGATAAGTAGGGATTAGGCTATATTTTTTTAACTATATTAATTCGCTCGATAAAGAATAGGGTTAATTTATCCAATTTTAGGAATTTTCAATGGTTTTGTTCGATCAAGGTGGGAGGAGTTATGACAGAATTTTCAAAATCGACCAACGATTATCTAAATTACTCATTGTAATCCAAGACCGGCTAAAAATCATTTGATCGTAGTATTTTAATAGTGTGGCATTTCTAAGGGAAATTAAATTTGATCAAATGTCTAACTAGGGAAAAAATAGATCGATTTCCCCAGGAAATGACGAATATTAAAATATTTTGATAAAATCGATATACCATCAAAGGCCGATGCTTTCTTTTGACAGGTGACTGCCTTTGTTATTTTTCAGAAATAAATAATACAAAAATATGAAATTGTTTACTCCCACAATAAGATTGGCACAAAAATCGGTAAAATTCCATTTTTCGGATGAAAAAAAAAAAACTTATATGCAAAATAATGTATATACAAATAGCTTTGATATACAATTTTAATGTTTCCAAAATCTAAAATTGTTTATAGATGTTCGGTTATAAAAGGGGAAGTACAAATAATATTATATTTAAGCAAACTTAAGCCTTTTTAATGAATAAATTGTATTTATTAATTTTTTATATAAAATTTAAAAATTATTACAGAGTATCTATGGCAACCAAAACTATCACTCCTCTCTGTGAGCGAACAAAAACTGTTGAAAAAATCCTTTAAAATCTACCCTCTAAGAGCGAAGAAAAATTTTTTAAAACCAATTTTTATATATGAGTGATATAATCTAATGGAATCTTAATTTAAACAGCTTACACTTTAAGGCATTATTTTTACAAATTATTAATATTTGATTAAAAAATTATTTCGAATTGGGTTTTTTAAATTCTGAAAGAAAAAAAAACTTACTCACCCCAAACAAAAAATTGTGTTTGCTCATTGAGGAGGTTAATTTTTTTTTAAAAATCAATAATATAGTAAATTTTTTTCAAAAGATTCCAATGAAACAGAATTAGCTAGAGTTTTCATTATACTAATAATCACTTATAAATCAAAAATTTTTTCATAACAAATTTTCGTTTTGCTCACAGATGGTGGGTTTTTACCCAAAAAATAAGTATTTTTTCAATTCTTTTGTTCGCTCACGAAGAGAGGGAGTTAGTATAAATTTTATTTATTTCTTTATAATTTTTTTTAAAAAAATTAGCCCATGAGCGAACAAAGTTTTTTTGTTTGCTCACTCCCCCCCCCCCCCCCCCCTCCGTGAGCGAACAAAACCATTAGAAAAATCGCCATTTTTTTGACCAAAAAACCCACCCTCCCGTGAGTGAACAAAAATTTTTTTAATAGAAAAAATTTTAATGGAAAAAAATTTTGATATATAAGTGATAATTAGTATAATGAAATCTAGAGCTAATTCTGTTTAATTTTAAACAAATTGCGTTTTAAAAACATAAATTTTGCAAATTAAATTAATATTTGCTTCCCAATTTTTGCAAATTAGGATTTTTTTAAATTTCGAAAAAAATATTTTTTATAAAATTTATATATAAATTTTTTTTTAAAAAAAAAAATTAACCCCCCTCCGTGAGCGAACAAAATTTTTTTGTTCGCTCACGGAGGGGGGGGGGGGGAGTCAGGTATTAAGGGGCTAGAAAAAATTATTTAGCTTAAATAAAAATTATCCTCCTTGAAATTGGAACAAACTTTTTAGCTTCTATTTTAAAAAGGGGGCTGGAGTTAGGAAGCGTAAAAAATGGACGGTTTTACCCCTACTCAAATACTTGCTATTATAATAATTATATTTTTTTCATTAATATACGCTCATGCATATGCGAGTTCGATGTGGAAAATTTGGAATATAAAAAGATTGCAACGACCTCAGATACTCAGGTAAGAAGATCCAAAATGAAAAGCATGATTAATGAATTAGTTAATTCTAGACCAGTCAAGAGGCAAAGGTAGATTATCTTGGCTCAATCGGTGATAGAGGGAAGTATGAAAGGATATCCAAGCATTGCAAGAAGTGACTCCTTACTCCCCCCCCCCCCTCCGTGAGCGAACAAAAAAATTTTGTTCGCTCACGGAGGGGGGTTAATTTTTTTTTTTTTAAAAAAAATTTATATATAAATTTTATAAAAAATATTTTTTTCGAAATTTAAAAAAAATCCTAATTTGCAAAAATTGGGAAGCAAATATTAATTTAAATTTGCAAAATTTATGTTTTAAAACGCAATTTGTTTAAAATTAAACAGAATTAGCTCTAGATTTCATTATACTAATTATCACTTATATATCAAAATTTTTTTTCCATTAAAATTTTTTCTATTAAAAAAATTTTTGTTCACTCACGGAGGGTGGGTTTTTGGTCAAAAAATGGCGATTTTTCTAATGGTTTTGTTCGCTCACGGAGGGGGGGGGGGAGTTAGCAAATCGGGGACTAATTCCTAATGTGATGAATGAATGAATGAATTAATGGTTATCGCCCAACTAAGTGGACCAATTAAAAGATCTTCAAAAAAGTTCCAGAAATTTGTGAAAAATTCCCAAAAACTTTCTAAAAAGTAAATACAAGTAAAAGTAAAAATAAAAATAAGAGTAAAAGGTAAAAAGTAATTTCACAAAAAATCAATGCACTACCTGCTTGCGCCTCCAATGCAGGCCATTGAAAATTTTTGCCCTGTATCATGTGCTGTCTCCATGCCATCACCCATTGCAACCACGCTTCCATCTTCGCTTCAACTCCTGCAGTCCATGAATTCAGCACTGAAGAGACTACTGCTGGCGCAAAATCTCCTCTCACACTGCAACTCCTTTCAGAATTGACAGGATAAGCACTTCCTAACTTTTGGCGCAAAAAGCGCCATTATGTGCGGGAAATGTTTATGATTCCTAATGTGATACCGGAATTGCGCGATTGGCTTGTCGATCAAAAATTCGATCTTTTGGAATTTTGTCCAAGACGCGATTTATTTTTGCAAAACCTTTCCGGCTACGAGTTAGTGAGTTTAGGCCCTTGCCCAGTAGTAGCAATGCTATGGAAGGCCGTTTACGGATTGGCTAGCTAGTGGTAGGCCGTTATGGGAGAAGAAAAACCTTCGAGAATCCGAATTAATATTAATGGTTTCTTGGCCTAAGTTTACCTCCAGGTACTGAAGAAATTGCGCCAAAGGGAGGTGGCTAACTTCGCCATATAAATTTATATATAAAAAGCAAGATAATAATAATAATTATTGCATTTTATTTTAAAAATATCACTGTATATTATTGCAAATAGTGAATATTCAAACAAAACTATTATTTTGATTTTATTGTCAAAAATAAACTGTAGCAGCTACTAAAATGTACTATCTAGTGGATTCAAGAGATATGAATAAATAAATTGGCTTTCGGTTTGGAAAAATTTAAGCCTCTGGAGCAATTCCTCAACCTTTTGAATAAGATATAAGAATTCAGAAGATATGGAAGGCTAAAAATTATTTAATGGTATCAAAATTTTAAATCAATTTATGCTCACCCGGAGTTTATTTCCGAGAGAAGATATATTCGGATGTTCCATTTTTGTGCTGCATATATGATTGCCTTATAAATTATTGCTATGTGGCATTTAGCCACATATAAAAAGATCAAGAGCTAAATTATTCTGTAATGGCACTTTTCTTTCATTTATAAATAATTCCAATTAAACAATTTTAGTCATATAACCGAATTTAGAAATCTGTTAACCTCACATATATTCCTGAAAATCTAAATTTCTTAAAAATGCATATTAATTTTTCAGAAATTATAACCTAGCTTTATATAATCTAACTCTGCAGATTAAGCTTAGTTTATTGGGTTTTTATTAAACTCAGCTTTAAAGTCTTCAGTCTGTTTGATATAGTTCACGAAAGCTCTGGCATTCTTAAAAGCTGGAAGTGCTTCAGCAGGGATGACATAGCCAAGCTCATCTTCCATCCTTACTACAAGTTCAACGGCGTCCAAGCTGTCTAGTCCATGATCAGGGAGATAGCTATTAATAGAAAGAGCCGCTTTATTGCACGTGCGGAAATAATTGTGAAGCAAGTTAAGGACGTATTTTTCAATCTCTTCTTCTTTTCTGAGGACTAAATAGTTGCGTGGAACAATAGTCCCTTCTTTGTCGTAGACCATAGGAGAGATTTTGGTGGTGTCTTCGTTATGGGGGAAGGCGCTTGCTTGCATCATGGAAGTGGACATGAGTCTGAAAGCAATTCTTGGACGGAAAAGCATTTTTAATGGGAATTTATATTAAACTAAGATTTTTGGGGAGATTAAGGGAAAGAGGTTTTTTTGTGTTTCTTTTTCTATTTTAATTTTTATTAAAAAGTTGATTAATTAAAGATTTCTGGCCTTTAGAGCTAAAAAACAATTTCAGACTGTTTGTCTTAACGAATTTCTGAATTTTCAAGTATATTTTATTATGACTGTTAAAATTTAAATGCTCATATTTCTTGCACTTATATCTTCAGTCTTTTCCTATCAAGAATGCATTCAAGCCAAATCAAGCGGAACTCAAAAAGATTTCTGCGAGTCGAAACTTCTCTCGTCCAATGGCAGTGCTGCTACAATATCCTGCTTTGTGAATTTTTGTGATTATTGCTGCCAGTCATATTCTTCAAGTGACTGCTTAAATCTTTGCAGATCAACCCATGTTGCTTCTAATGTAAAAAATGACCCAGAAGAAATTTTTATCAAAGTCTGCTCAAGCGAAAAGATGAAGGAAGCTATGAAGCCATATTGTGAAAAATATATACCAATAAGAATAGGACTAGCTAATTTTACTATAGCCAGAAATCAGTAACCAGTAAATTAAGGGGCAGGGACCCTAGAATTTTCTCTTATGAGCAAATTTAAGTTAATTGTTAAATATTTTACGATAGCTAGGAATAAATCATTTTTAATTTATTTCAGTTAAATATGGTATAACTCAATAGAAGAAGATAAACTTAAATGCTATAATAGCTTTTGCTATGACTGCTGCTCTGGAGAGCTGAAAATAAACTCAGAAACTGACACAGAAATGCAAAAATGCATAAAATTCTGCTCAAAAAATATCCAAGGTGAAAAAGAAAAGAAAAATTGTAGTGAAGATGAATCAAATAAGTTTTGCACAAAATTTTTTGATCCGAATTCGAATGATAAGAGGCTGCATACAATCCACTCATGCTTAGAAAATTTCTGCGATTTGTGCTGTGATGGGAATGGAGAATGCACTTCTCATTGTGGGGTACAAAAAGTGGAGGAAAACGCAAAAATTGAAGAGGCTCCTAAAGAAAGTATATATTTTTATATGTAAATAGGAGGATAATTATTTTAAAAAAAATTTTTAAATTAATTTTAAAATAGAATGCTAGAAAGCCTATATATTTTTGTGGTATTTATAAAGGTATAAATATTCCTAGTGTGGTTACTTCAGCTTGCTATGAATTTATTGATGATTTTATTGAAATGAATAGATGCCAATATAATATTTGCTATGAGTACTGCAAAAATGATATAACTTGCACAAAAGCATGCTTAAAAGCAGCAGAAAAAAATGAAGGAAATGAAAAAATTGCAAAAATTATTGAAATTAAAATAAACTTGGAAAGCTCAAAAATTCAAGCAGAATTTGATTTAGAAGGACCTATTGATATAAAAATTTCAAAAATTAAGCAAGAAATTGAAAAATTTAAGCATATTCTTTTAAAAGCACAAAAAGAGCTGAACTCCTTACAAAAACAAAAGCTCTTAGGACTATCAAAAGAAGTAGATGAAGCTATATAATTTACCTGTATTTTAATTTTCTAAATAAGTATCTTAAAATTCCCTCCAAATATTAAGAATAATTATCATGGATCCCCAAGCTAAGCAAGAATCCTCAAAAAAGAAAGCCCTATCAAAAGAAGACGCCAAAAAAGCCTTATCTTACCTGTTAATTTTTTCCTACTTAATTAACATTCTTAAAATTAAAAATTTACTATTGGCTTATTTTAATTTTTTTTAAAAAAAAGTTAGATTTATTAAAGCACCTCGAAAAACAAAATGACGCTTTTCCTTTCCTTAAGCCTGTCGACTATAAAGCAGCTGGCCTCGATGATTATCCTTTAGTCATAAAGCATCCAATGGACTTATCCACAGTAAAAAAGAAAATAAAATCAGAAAAATACAGCTCACTCCAAGAAATAATTTCCGATATCAATCTTGTCTGGGAAAACTGTAAAACTTATAACCAAATGGGATCGGTAAATCATATTTAGCCAATTTATGAGCAAGCACAAAGCATGGAAGCAAGAACAAAAAAATACTGCGGAAAGCATGGGCTAATTAGTGAAAAGCCTCAAAAAAGGGCTAGAGAAGAGCCCCCAGCAATTGAGCAAGAAATCAAAATTCCAATTGAAAATATCATTTTTTAGTAAAATATTCCAAAATAAAATACCTCTAATAAATTCTAGGCGATTTAATTGAGGATACTATGTAAGTTTTGAGGCGAAAGTAGAATTAGCCGAAAAAGTCAGAAAATCAACTCATGATGTGCTGGCTGAAGTTGTAAAAATTGTAGAAAGCCAATGTAAAACAGCTATTGAAGAATTAGACTCAGACAGGATACAGATAAAAGTGGATTATTTAGATAAAGCAACGTTTGACAAGTTGTGTGGAATGATGAGTGTGCAAAGAGACGATGATGGAAATCCATCGAAAAAATCAAAATTAGGCTAATTTAATAAATTTTATGCTCAATATTCTTGTTGATTTTCTTTATTATAAAAGATCATTCAAATTATTTGAGGAAATACATTTTATCAATAAATCATGAACTCGTCAAACAAAAAAAACTAATTTTAACCGAATAAAAAGTTTATTCAAGAATTAATAAATATAATACCATTTTCTAATTTCTGAGACCCTATCAATATTGAATATAGATTTACTTCTTATTAAATTTGTTTTTACATTTATGCACATCTCTATAGCAATTTTTCGTTATCAAAAACTACGGTTAGAGACATAAAATTATACTTTAATATAATAAAAATTTAAATTTCACATCAAAAATCAGTAAAATTTGCTAGGGTCAAATAATATTAAATTAACAATTTCCAGAGAAAACCCACTTATAGAATATGAATCATCATCCATTTCCTAATTTCTTTGTAAATTTCTTATTTTTTACGTATTATTAAATTATCAGATCTCAATAAAAACCTTTGATTAATTAATTATGCCACTTAAATCAATCCTAGAAATTGTAGTCCAGCTAGATCGCTTTGTCAATATTGATCTCTCTCAACAAGGACTCTATCAATTACAAATTTCTTGCTATTATCAACTTTCCCAACAAAAAATCTACGCAGTTCCCATTACTTACACTTATTCGAAATCTTCTCGCGAAGACCTCATCAAAGTAGACCCTCACAATATAATTTCTGGGTATTTAGACGAAAAATTATTGTGTGTACACTCAAAAACTTTTCTGATTCGATATAGTGAAGAAAAAGTCAAGCTCAACGAAGTCGCAACTTTTCGTTTGGAAATCGAAGTTACTGAAAATTTTTCACAAATCCCTTTGACCTTACAACTAGGATAATTAAAATATGGCGTATCAGTGCTTCGCGGTCGGCTATGCTGACTACCACTGAGCAAATATTTTAATTATATCCGACAAGGTTTTACCAAGCTGGAAATTGGCAGCTATGCTAGGTAAGCAACTCCTGTGGTGTAAGGAGCCTAGCCCTTGTCCTTTTTCTGGTTTGGGTTTTACCTCGAGGACAATGGAGACTTGGAAGATCGAAAGGGGCAGCCCAGCAAAGTCTTTTGGACCTATCGAGCAACGAACCATTGTGAAACCAGGGGTTACGGCCTAGGCTGCAAGCTTTCCCTTTTGCCGACAGTAGGCAGAAAACCCATTTTTTGGATTTTCTGTTTAGGCAACCTCGTCGCTGCAGCCTGAAGCAAGGCCCCTGGAACCCATCGCCAGCCGACTCAAGACGAAGCCACCGCGAAGTGGCAAGGAGGAGGTGACGGCCAGGCAATTTTGCCTTTCCTGCGATCGGAAGTTGACGTCCCGCAAAGTAGATGAATCCCCTGGTGAGTCCTCGGTAACCGAGCTAGCAAAGTGGACTCAAACCACCTGAATAAGTAAGTAAGTAAGTAAGTAAGTAAGTAGTAAGTAAGTAAGTAAGTAAGTAAGTAAGTAAGTAAGTAAGTAAGTAAGTAAGTAAGTAAGTAAGTAAGAGCTTACAACTAGACCTCTTATATGGTGAAGTTTCAGCAAAAAAGCCACTTGTCCAGAGCACCCATCAAGTTTCCTATGAAAATGTCCTCTCAGTGGTAAAATCCAGGAACTTCATTATTTCTTACCCTCTAAAAGGCCTCCACGATTTCCTTCCAGGGTTTTTTGGCTCCAGATGATTTTGTGCAGTCGAAGGAATAGTCCATGTGATTTTTTATGATTATAAATTACCATATGGCGACATGCACACCTTTGTTAATCAGCTATTTGCTGACAAAAAAGGAAGACTAAAAAGCTTTATAGGTGCTAGCGAAATTGATGAAAAATATAATGAATATATCTCGATTTTAGCACAGGTTCATGAAGGAATGAGAAAACATATAGATCAATTAGCCAATATTTGTTCACTTGGAGAGGCTATAATTAATAGTCTAAAAATTTAATTTATATATAGGCAGTCAACATTATTTTCTATAAAAAAATAAAAATTAATCATAATATTAGGATTTTTTAGAAAAGATAAATGGTATATAAAATTGCAGGCTTTAAGACTTCCACTTATAGATGAAAATGACGGGGACGCAAGCAGTCGAAATTTCTCTGAAAAATTAGGAAGCAGCGATCCATATACTGTATGTGAAAATTTATTAAGAGAGTCGAAGCTTCTCGCTGGGTTTATTTATCAAGCATTTATACAGCTTAGGGATATCATTGTAAAAAATCCTAGAAAAACCTGCAAATATTTCAAAAGAATTTATGAGGACAGACTAATGGAAAGATATGGGGAATTCGTCGTAAGAGAAATACACAGAAAATGAGAATTTGATATCTGTGGGGTCGAAAACTCCAGAAAATTGCACAAAATTACTGCGAAATCTATGAGAAGAAGCCCTTATTTTATGAATTTAGAGTTCCTTCCTCTGCAAGAGGAATCTTTATTCCCAGTAGCCAGACTGCACCCAATTATGTTTGAGCAAATTTTTTATGCAGAAAATGATGTAAATAATGAAAATTTAATAAGAACTCCCAGCGGAAATCCTATAGAAGATATGCATGTAATTGTACTGGTCCATGGATTCCAAGGTAACTCATATGACTTAAAAATCGTGAAAAATTACATTGGGATGGTCTATCCCCGATGCTTTTTCCTCGAGTCCACCTCTAATGAAAATCGGACTGAAGGCGACATCCAAGAAATGGGTTTTCGGCTCAGCAAAGAATTAATCCACTTTCTAAGTGAATGATGCCCTGACGAAACCCCCGAAATTTCTTTTATCGGCCACAGCTTAGGAGGGTTAATAATCCGAGCAGCTTTACCTTATTTATCCTGCTTATCTGACAAAATGAGGCTTTTCTTGACCTTATCCACCCCACACCTTGGGGTTATGTACTCCAGTAAAATCCTTGACGCCGGGATGTGGGTGCTAAAAAAATTCAAAAAATTTTTGTCTATGAAACAGCTTTGTTTTGAAGACCATGAGTCAGTCGAAGGTACTTTTCTATATAAATTATCAAAATATGAAGGCTTGGAATGGTTTAAATATGTCGTATTAGTAAGCTCAGCCCAAGACAAATACGCCCCATTTGACTCTGCGCGTATGGAAGTCCCACCTCGTGCGTCAAGAGATGCAGAAAAAGGAAATTTATATATAAATATGGTCCATAATCTGCTGAATAGGCTGACTCTGCAGAAATTAATAAAGCTTGACGTGAATTTCAAGCTAAATCAGTCAATAGACACAATGATAGGAAGAAAAGCGCATATGCAGTTTTTGGAGAATGAAGGGTTTTTGAGAATGCTAGTGTATAGATATCCTGAGTTTTTTAGTTAAAATCAAAAATTAATTATTTATCCTAGTTTTTCTGTCCAAATTAAGCTTGTCTAGGACACTTTTAGTTCGCTTTTTTATTGAGTTTAACTTTGAGTCTAAGTTTAGGGCTATTGGTGTTATAAAAGTTTGGCTTTTAGTTTTTCGGTGATAGGAGAATGAAGGAGAATTGTATGGACTATTCAGAAATTTAGACTTTGGGGATAAGTGATTATTTGGCTTATTTTCTTGTGTCTCAAATTTAATATCAATTGAATGTTAAATTAGATTGATTAATGATGAGTATTTGAAGTCCCCACTTCCTGAAACATCGTGCTTTCTGCGGTGAAGGCCTGCGGGCTGGACTCCCTCGAAGCAGCTTGAGTCCGGTTTAATCCCGGCTTCCCGTAGAAGCATTTTTGCTCTTCATCTGGAAAAATCAGAGTGTGCTAGTAACTTCCATTTCCAATCACTGCCAAATTCCCAACTCTGCGTAGATTTAGGTGAGATCGTCCTGCTAAGGTATCCTTTTATACTGGAGAGACTAGCCCTTAATATCTTCTTCTCTGAGGAAAAAACTAAACGTGCTTGCGCAGGTTCGTTCCAGGCCACAAAACAATTTAGGGTACCCGCTATGGGCCTGGGTGCTGCTGGCAAAAAAGCTGCTCGAGCTGGCCAATAATTAGTGGAAATCGATCTGGGCCTCACTTAGAGGCTAAGCCAACGCTTGGATACTTACTGCACCAAAAACAACAACTTCCGAATACACATAAGGACACCCTCCACGGGAAGGTAGGTCATTCGTATATTATCAATTGAGTATAAAGAACTTTTATTTGATTTTATTTTTTCTGCTAAAGTAAACAATTGTGTTGGATTTTCATTATTTTTTAAAGCAAAATATATTTCTTTGATACTATTCTCATGAAATTTAAGAACGCTTTTTAATTGTTTTTCTTCCTCTTTTGAAGATTGTAATGTTATTTTCAGTTTTTTAAGATTTTGTTCATTATCATTTGCTGTGTTGGCCTTTTTGCGTAGATCTCTTATAAATTCTTTTAATTCAGATATTTTACTCTTGAGATCTTTATTTTTATGAGTGATAGTAGGGGGTGATTCTTCTTGATTTTTAAAAAATGTTATAGAGCGAGTCTTAAGAATTCTATTTAATTGGTCTACTTTTGTATAAGTCTTAGTCATTGTTTCTTTTCTTAAAATTGCAGAATCAGAGGAGTGGGGTGAGTGTCAATTTATCCTGCTTTTTATCATATTGAAACTTATATAAGCTAACAAATAAATACAAAGTTTAGGCTCTGGATCAATGTTATTAAATTTTATATAATTATCATGCATCAAAATCAGATAAAATCTAATAGTAATGCAAAATTATAATAATAAAAATAAGCAATCTTCTAAACGACCTAACTGATGCGGTTAAGCTAATATTGAATTCCTTAACCAGCCGCCTCGATTCCAATCAGTTGAAAGCTTTAAAAGAGATTAAGATGATATGATACAGCGGAAATCAGTCACATTATCAGTAAATAAGGCTCTTCTTATAAATTTTCCTCGTGGAATATATGGCAAAATTACTTGCAACAATCAAATATTTATTTCAAGTTTTGGTATAGGGACGATGTGGAGTTAATAGTAGAAGCAATTTTAGTAGCATTTGTGCATGAATTTGCCCATTTGCTCGGAAAAACAGTCACAGTAAAAAATTAATTCTTTTCAAGCACTACTGAATCTTTTCAATGTGATAATATTGACTCAAAATTTTATTTTTCGCCCTTATCCCCTTTCGTTAGGAACAAAAAAATTTCACTTGTTTTAGATTTTGCTCATTATGATTTGCTGTGTTGGCCTTTGTGCGTAAATCTCTTATAAGTTCTTTAATTCAGATATTTTACTCTTGAGATCTCTATTTGTGAGGGTATGATTCTTATGATTTTTAAAAAATGTTGTAGAACGAGTCTTAAGAATTCTATTTAATTGGTCTACTTTTGTATAAGTCTTTCTTTTCTCAAAATTGCAGAAATCAGATAAAATCTAATAGCAATACAAAGTTATAATAATAAAAATGAGCAATTTTCTAAACGACATAACTGATGCGGTTAAGCTAATATCGAAGTCCATAACCGACCACCTTGATTCCAATCAGTTGAAAGCTTTAAAAGAGATTAAGATGAGATGAACAGCGGAAATCAGTCAAATTATCAGTCGATCAGAACTAAATAGAAATCGCTCCTGAAAAGAAATTTTCCTTGCATATTTCTTCCGAGCTATTTCCCTCAATAGAGTTTTAAATCCACGAATAAAGTTAGTTAAATTTATTATTGGAAATATTGAGGAGATGGAGCCAAATAATCCTATGGTGGATCCACTTATATATGAATATTTTATTTACAGTTTAATAAAAGTGGCTTGCCTCGAAATCGATAACAAAAGCTGTAAAAATACAATTACCCATGTAAAAAATAGACTTTTTCAAGTAGATTGCTCCACTGAGCCAATATCTGACGATTGCAAAAATTGAATTCAAAACACCTTTAGGACATCCTTTTTGGATGGTCTATTCAATGAACAGTTCCCTGATTGGAGATCAGAAATTGAGTGCATTTTACAAAAGTCATATTTTTCTAATTTTATGCAAGACTCCGAAAAAGGACTCCTTCTAGAAGACGATTACATTTTATTGCCGGATAAATTTAAAGGAAACGAATCCAAAAATAAATTAGGCTTGCTGTTAGCTTTTGCCGAACAATTCTGGCAGTCATTAAATACAAAAATAAATACTAATTTTCCTCAAAAAAGAAAATGCAGAGATGAGGATAAGCCTAATCTCAATAAAAAATTAGAAGACCTTTTAGGAGGGCCCTTATATTTTATCAGCAATTATTCTGCTGGCTTTTTATTGGGCGCTAACCAAATAGATCGAAATATATTAAAAGAAGGATTTCCACAATTAAAAGAAAACAACGATTATTGAACAAATGTTATACAATATGACACAGTTCAATTTAAGAAATCCCAGTTATGATCAGACATTAATTTAGAAAATTTTCAATTAAAATCAACAACTTTGGTAAATATGCAAAAATATTATTATCAAATAGACCAAATTATAAAAAGATTTTTAAGTCTCAATGAGTTTATTGATCATAAAAATATGTTTTTTGTGATTTGTGGACTTTCTATTCAAGATAGCAAGAAATCCACCTGATACGGACATTTTAAAAAATCTGGGCTCAATCTTTACTGGAAGGCATTAGAAAATGATTACTCAACAATTATTAATTTAACGGATAATAGTGCACCTTTTATGCTCTTTTATGTGTATGATTATTTTATTCGAGAAATTACATTAAATAGACAGGAAAATTCATGCGAAAGCGAATTTGAATTTGTTTCAAATTTAACAGGCTATCATAAACCATTTTTTCAAAAATTAAGCACCGATGAAATTGATAAAATAAAATGAATATTTCTTACAGAATATATCTGAAAATTTTTTATGATTGATCCTCCTGAATATGAAGTCCTGCTTGCTGATTTTCTTAATAAAACTTTTAAATACAATTTAAGTGAAAACAATATTTATGGAAAAGTATTAATAAACAATTATACAATTGTTAACGACTTTTCATGGATCGAAAGCGATAAAATTAAGCAAGCTGGAATTATTTTTTCTTTAGTAAACTGCTTCTATGATTTTCTCTTCTTTCAAAATTTTAGAACGTTCCAGGATAAAATCAAAAATATAAGGAATTTACCAAATAGGGCAGCCTTTCCTTACTTAAAGAAAATTAATTTAAAGATTGCGGAGTTCATGACAGAAGAGCAAAACTTTAATGATAATTTTGAAAATCAGATAATTAATATTCAATCGTGCAGGAGCTGTGGAGAAGAATCAATTTGGATGCAACCGTACGATGACGACGAAATAAAAGATTTTATAGAAGATATATATCCTGACTCTTTCTGTAGTCTTTTAAAGCATCATATATGAGATGTTGATCTAATTTCTTCAGATATTGAATGAAACGAAATTAAAGATCAATATGAAGAAATATATATTGGAAATGAACGAAAACATCCTTCAGAGAATGGATATCTAATTCAAAATGGCACTTATGAATGGGGAAGTGCATTTAAATGCTTTCTCCTTCATTTACCAAAAATGATGCATACAATCTTAAAAGTTGAAGGTGATGCAGAATCGATAAGAAAAAGAATTCTTAGCATTCGATACTTTTTTATGGAGATATTAACTGAGGATATGTATGAAATATGGAAAAAAATGGCAATGAAAAATAATTCATTTCAAGCGTTAATTATTGATTATTTTTATACTACAATTGAATCATTTTCATTTGCTGATATGCGTGATGCAAAATTTTATTTTTCGAATATTAAAAGTCCTTACGATAAAATTCATTTGATTAGAATTCGAGACGAAATAAAATTAGTTACCAGAAAATTTCTAAATTTCGAAATAATTAAAAATTGCTATGATGAGATTTGCGAACAGATAAATCTAAATAATCAAGAATACAAAGATTTGATTGAAAATGCTTTAAATAAGGCGCTTCTTATAAAATTTCGTCTTGGAATATATGGTAAAACTACTTGCAACGATCAAATATTCATTTCAAATTTTTGGTATAGGGACGATGTGGAGTTAAGAGCAGGAGCAATTTTAGTAACATTTGTGCATGAATTCGCCCATTTGCTCGGAAGGTCAAAAATGAAAAATTTATCTGAAAAACTTCTATATCAATCACCTAAAATTATTAAATACTCAAAAAACAAAAATGAATATGAGTCTGGATACCAGATTGAAAAAAAAATTTTTGGTGAGCATTTAGAAAAAATATCTAAGCCTGCTGCTCATTATATTCTGACTTTAGAGAATATTGAGAATTTAGAACAATTTCAAAAAGAATTCAAAGAAGAAAATCACATGAAAGGAGCTGAGTTTATAAAGTTAAATAAAAAAGAGGATATGGGAGACGACACTATAGAGCTTGGAGAATGTGGCAATAGAAGGCCTACAATTAATCGCAACTTATTTAAAGATAATTAAGCATGGTTTGATTAATAGAACTCGATAAGCTCCTATTTTTCAATAAATTTTAGCTGTTTTTATTAACAGTCACAGAGATTGAGGCATTCAGTGTAATCACAGTGTTTATTTTTAATAGAATTTCTATTTTAATGTGTTACTGTGGTGCAAAATGTGTTAATTTTAAAGATATTTTCAAATTTCACCATATAGAAATATAAGTAACAATGTATTAATTCGTTTATAGCAAACAATAAAAGACAAAATGCTATATTTTAGTGTACTAAAGATATGGAGTTATACAATATACTAATTTTTAAATATTTTTAAATATTATTGCGTAGATACAAAGTTCGGTGGGAAAAAGCCTTTATCACCTGTCTGCAAATTTTCTCCAAAAAATCAATCCTCATGCTCAGAAA
This sequence comes from Blepharisma stoltei, assembly GCA_914767885.1. Lineage (NCBI taxonomy): Eukaryota > Ciliophora > Heterotrichea > Heterotrichida > Blepharismidae > Blepharisma > Blepharisma stoltei. Next base: position 499,656 of record CAJZBQ010000035.1, on the reverse strand, counting down.
TCTTTTGAATTCTATCCCCTTTCACCATATTCAGCAATCCAGACTGTGAAGGATTATAATCAACTAGCGTTGTGTAGATTTCTTTTGGAAATTCTTCATTTTCAAATGTAAATTTTGGTGTAGGTGGGATATTTCTCCTTTTATTTTCTTTGTCACTTTCTGATGTTTTTTTCTTGGAATCATATTGAGCATTCTCTATTTCTTCATAAGACTCTACTTCTGGGAATTTCGGGATAAAAGATTTCGAGTCCCTTTTTTCCTTCAAAATTCCAGTTGGCTTAAATTCTTTACAAGGGTCGTTTAAAATTTCGGAAAAATCTATATCAGCAATCAGCTTGGAGTCGACTCTAATTAGTTTATCTGTGACAAAGCTCAAAATTTTTTTAAGTTTAGAGTTCTGTATTATAAGTAAATCATGCTCATACGAGACTGTATCGCAAAATTCGATTGTTTCTTCTAGAGCTTCTTTAATCCTGTCTCTTTCAATGATGACTTCTTCCAAATCTCTTTGGCAGTCTTCAAGATCAGCTTCTAACTCTCTTTTTTGGTCTTCCCAATCAGTCGAAAACATTGAAATCGAATAATATTTTGGCTTTTCGTGGGACTGAGGGGATTCTTCAACTGTTGCCATTTCAAGCTCTTCATCCACAATTTTATTGGAAAACTCAATATTTTTTACCGATTCAATCTGTTTTAAACTTCCAACAGATGGCTGCTTTGCTAAGGTTTTTGATTGCTTTTTCCCATAGTCCATAATATTGAAATTCTTTGGCAGCTCGTTTTTTCTTGCTGGCAGCTTAGGTTTATTCTGTCCATTTGACGGTAAAAGCACATTATTCGGTTCTTTCACACGACGACTATTTCATAACGACTATTTTTTTTGGCCTATTTTTTTTGGCCTTTTTTTTTTGGCCTATTTTTTTTTGGCCTATTTTTTTTTGGCCTATTTTTTTTTGGCCTATTTTTTTTTGGCCTATTTTTTTTTGGCCTATTTTTTTTTGGCCTATTTTTTTTTGGCCTATTTTTTTTTGGCCTATTTTTTTTTGGCCTATTTTTTTTGGCCTATTTTTTTTTGGCCTATGTTTTTTTTGGCCTATTTTTTTTTGCCTATTTTTTTGCCTATTTTTTTTACCTAGCCTCATTCATGAAGCTCCTGAGAGGACTAGAACCTTATTGAGAAACAGAGACTTTTTCTTACGCGATTAATATTGAGTAAATTAAGTGAAAAACTCCTAATCAAATCTAAAATTTTCGAAATTTAAAAACAATGAATTAGTATTCATGGAGTACGAAATCTGTTAAGGGTGCATTTTTTGTTGGTTAAATCGTTTAAAACACATTAAAAATTATATTAAAACAATTAGTATGGAATTATGCCCAAATATTAGTAAAAAATAGTTAAAAAATTGTCAAAAAAATCGGCAAAAAAAATAGGCCAAAAAAAAATAGGCCAAAAAAAAATAGGCCAAAAAAAATAGGCCAAAAAAAAATAGGCCAAAAAAAATAGGTGAAAAAAAAATAGGCCAAAAAAAAATAGGCTAAAAAAAAATAGGCCAAAAACAAATAGGCCAAAAAAAAATAGGCCAAAAAAAAATAGGCTAAAAAAAAAAATAGGCAAAAAAAAATAGGCCAAAAAAAATAGGCCAAAAAAAAATAGGCCAAAAAAAATAGGCCAAAAAAAAAAATAGGCCAAAAAAAAATAGTCGTTATGAAATAGTCGTCGTGTGAAGATACGCATTATTCAGCTTTTTCATTGAGCTTTTATTAATTTCTTTGAGTTTTACCTCACGAAATTCATTTACACAGAACTCAATGAAAACCGATGCAGGAATTTCTGTCGAGTAATCTGCATCAACTAGCCTTGCTGCCATCCTTTGGACACAATAAGTCGGCTTCAACGTCTCTTGGAATAGCTTTGAAACTAAACTCACCCACTCATTTGTCCCCAACATCAAGTCTTTCAGCTCTACAGTTCCTTTTGAAGAGTCCCCAAGCTTGACCTGTATAATTGCTTTTCTTGCTTTTAAATAAAAAAGAAAAGTCTCTTTATTCCAATTTTCATTTAGAAAATTATTCAGCATCAAGAACTCCCCACTTTCGTTGGAAAATTTCTGCAGGGTGAAATAAAACGCCCAAGCCTCTTGAGCGACTTCGTCAAGCGTCTTGTGGGAGCGGCACTGAATAGAAAATTACAATATACGCAATTGTGAATTCTGGAAATGATGGGGATGGGTTTTCATGGACTGGGTAGGACGAGCAGAGTTTTGAAATCAGCTCAATTGCGAACGATTGTTCTTGGATTTGAGAAGTATAGGCAATGGGCGTGTACAAGGACTTTGGGATCCCTCGCTCTTCTAACAGCTTGCTGAATCCAGACATTTTAAAGATTTTAAATTGGCAGTTAAGTATTGTATTGGGGAAAGACAGAAGAATTTTAAAGGGAAATTATAGTTTAAAATATACACTTTAAGACTGTTGAAAAGCACTATTTTTATAATTTTGGTATGCAGGTTTATTGTCATAAGAAGACTATTTACTATTTGAGGATCACTATATTCTTAATTTAATTTTTTTTTAATAATTGATGGATAGTGTGAAGTCGAACTGCATAACTTCGGAAATTTTGCAAACCAAAATATGGTTTGTTTACTCCCCCCCCCTCCGTGAGTGAACAAAACCATTAGAAAAATCGCCATTTTTTGCCCAAAAACCCACCCTCCGGGAGTGAACAAAATTTTTTTAATAGAAAAATTTTTTATGGAAAAAAAAAAATTTGATATATAAATGATAATTAATATAATGAAATCTAGAGCTAATTCTGTTTAATTTTAAAATGAATTGCATTTTAAAACATAAATTTTATAAATTAAATTAATATTTGCTTTCAAATTTTTGCAATTAGGATTTTTTTAAATTTCAAAAAAAAATTTTTTAGAAAATTTATATATAAATTTTTAAAAAAAAAAAAAATTAACCCCCCTCCGTGAGTGAACAAAATTTTTTTGTTCACTCACGGAGGGGCAAATCTGGGATATGAAATTATGTTTCCACATAAAAATATGTTGAAATCAAATTTTTAAACATGAAATTTCTATTTCATATACCGCCCAGATTTGGCGAATTAGCCTGATTTTGTCTAACAAAGCTGCAGAAGCCATGAGCTTCAACATCGAATAGAAACAAATTGTAAAGCACCAGTTTTTAATAAAAAATTAGGAATCATAAAAGAATTAATAGCATTTTAGAGCAATTAGAACTGTCTTGATAGTATGCCAAGACCCTCCAGTGCACTGTTTTTCGACTGTCACAAATAGTATATTATTATTTTGGCATATACGAAAATGTTTGAAAAACTGCAGCGGTTGTTGCTCGTTTCATAGGCGTCCTTTTTACAATTGGTATGGTTTTAAGTGCCTTTTTAGCTTTATCGAGAATTGACTGAACAAGCTCACAAGCTGGCTCTTCTTTAGTTTCACTATTCTTATTTGCTGCTTCAGTTTCCAGATGTTCATCAGAATTCTTCATATCAATGTGGAGATTGTCAATAATTTCTTCGATTTCTTTATTTGCGTTGTCAATATTATTGCTGGCAGCTGGCCTAATCATCTTCTTAGCAGTCATTTCAATTGTTGCACTATGATGCATTTGGAAATCCAGTCTTACTGGAGGTTTAAAATAGAGTCGCTGCTGAGGATAAATTTTATTAGGCTGCGAGGCTTGATTTGAATTTAAAACCTGAAGAACATCTTTGTAAACCCTGGTTTTCAGCTTGGATTTCATTGTAATTTCATTTTTCTTTGATCTTTCGACATCTTCTTTTTTCATTTGTTCAATTCTCTGGAAAACAGCGTCAAAGTCTCTATTGGAAAAGCTTGGATTCCCAAGAATAGACCTCTTTTTTAGTCTCAGCTCAGAAATAATTTTTCTATCAATTTTTTCACTATTTTGAAATCTTTTTAGCCCGGCTGCCGAATATGGGCGAATTTTGTCAGTTTTCACTTCAAAAGCTTTACTAAGTTTTGAAAAAAAATATTCGTCAGCGCTTATAAATCTGTTGCTTCTTTGGTTTAATTTTTTTTGGTAGAGGCGCAATTGTTCGTCAGAGTAATATCTTTCTGGTTTTTTAGGTTCGTCTTTCATATGAATAGGAGATAAGCCTATTTCGCTTAAGGCAGGAGAAAGCGGTTGATCTGCAGGCTTATCTAAGCTTAGCTTAAGCTCTGATAAAGATTTTTGGTATTCAGTTTCGCTTGAAATATTCCTTTTGTGATTTTTTAAAATTCTTGTAAATTCTTTGCTGGTCATTGGCTTTATTTTTTTATCAAGCGATTTTTCAGACAGTTTTGAGCTTGCATCTACCAAAGCTTCTTGTGCTATGACCAAAGTTTCATCATTTTTTGCAATAAACTGTTTTCCGATAGAAGTTGCTATTTTATATTATTAAGACCTATCGAGAAGCTCGTTTTAATTCTACAAGGACTATTTCCACCCTAAAGCTTCCCCCGCCTGCTCACCAGTTCACATTTCACGACTTCGCAAAGGTTATTCCTACCGAACGAGGGCATGCACTCGCTACCCAGTAGTTGGGTGAGTCTCAACGCAGTATTGCACTTTAACAGGGCTACCCTCCATGGAAATTCAAAATGGTTGAATTTTTTGATCAATTGTCAGTCGAAATGGAAACAAAGCCCAGGGCGTAACTCTGGTTTCACGCTGGGAATGATGTCCTTTGGCCAGGATTAACACCACTGGCTCTGCTGGGAACCCCTTTCCAACTCTCGCACCCACTTCCCACTGAGGCAAAAACCTGGATTCCTTTCGGTCGGCAATCCAAAATTTGCGTTTCACCAAGCCAGGAAAAGCCATGCCAGATACACATTTCCGAACATCATTCTCCCTTCCTCAAGGTCCCTGCACACACATTTTGGATGCCAGCTACGGGAGTTAAGAGTGCGGGTTGTTTTGCCATACCATTTTAATATATCCGATAGAAACTGCATTTCGATAAGCTTTTACAGCAGATTTCAGATTTCCCAAAGATTCCTCAGCCACCCCAATATCATAAAATGCAATGATATAAGTTTTTATCAGGTTTTCCACTTTTTTCTTTTCAAATTCAGAGAGCTGTTCGAGAGATCTATTTTCTAAGCGCTGCTTGAGCTCATCTTGTAAAATAAATAAAGATTTTTCAGCTATTGCTCTGGCTTTTTTAAATTTATGTATTTCTGAATAAATCGCACTCATATTCAGCATAGTTTTAGCTGCGATTTGCAAGGACTCAGGCGACGAGACATTATGGTCTTCGTAAAATTTTACTGCACGAATTAAATAGCTCAATGCATTGCTTGGCTTTTTTAAGGATTGATGATAAGTTGCCCAATTGTTATAAGTTAGCATCATTAATCTAAACATTTTTTCATCCAAAAATTCTTGTGTCTTTGAGAAAAAAGCTGTGAGAATTTGTTCAGCTCTTCGCAGTCATTTGAGTTTTGAATCTTGAGAGAAAATTTTATTGCATAGCTGTACAACCTGTTGTATAATACACCTTTTGATATAAATATGTATTTTTTTACTAATAAAGATATCTATTTTCTATAGAATTATTTAAAATCATTAATTTTTTTATATTAATATTTGCAGTCTAAAGGATTATTTTTTGAAAATGGAAGTTTTGCGTTCAAAGCATCAAAGGAAATTTTTTCTATTTTTACCAGTGCATCCCTTAGCCTTCCTGATTTTTCGAGTTTTTTGCTTTCTTCCAAAGTGTTAAGCATAACTTCACTTAATATTGGATCATTTTGTAAAGACATATTATTTTACATATTTTCCATGAAACGTTTATGGATTAAATTAGTTAAATCTGTCTCTTTATTCTGTTTTGTTTCGACTTTTGTATTACTTCATTTATGTGATCAAGAGATTTATTGATGTCTTGCTTTTCTTTGTCGCGAATATTTTTCACTCGGAAATTTTTCATGGCAGATTGATATACACTGAATTTTGAATGAACTAGCTTTTCTTTGCTGTTTTTCCTGTTAATTTTTCAGCTGCCTCTGTAAGATAGAGAGCTGTGTGAGCTACTATTTTCTCTATTTTTATTCAGTTTTGGTGACATTCCACGACTTTGAGACAGAGAATGACCCCTTCTTGCAGATATTTTTACCTCAGATTTTCGTTCAGTTTTAATTTCACTTACTGGACTTGCCAGGCTGAAGCTCTGGAATTTTTTGATATTTTGGTTGTATAAAGGCACTTTTTCTTCTTTTGGATAGCCATAATCAAGTGATGTATAAGGAGAAATATCGTTATTTTTAGGAATTGGGAAAATTTTTTGTATGATTCGGTCTTCTAACGAATTTTTCTTTTTTATATGCAGCCTGATATAAAATTACTTTATTTTTTCTGCGTTTTCGATGTTTCACAGAGAGATTCTGCTTTTTTCTTCTTCAATAGTTTTGTCTAGCGACTTTTTCTTAGCCTTATTTTGTTTAGAAAGTTCTAAGATTTGTTCTCTTAAATTGCTATTTGACTTCATTTTAAGCTTTTAGGACTGAATGATACATAATATCCATTATATTTTTTATCTGTTTTCATATAGTAAACAGCCACAATATAAGAAAATAAAAAGTTTGAAATAATGATATATATTACAATTTTTTATGATTTTTACCCAGTAAAACACTGCAGATCTTTTTACAATACTTAATTTATTATCTTTTGACTTATACTAAAACGATAACCCATATATAAATAATAATTATTAGAGATAATATATATGATTTCATTAGTTTTCCTTCTAATTACAATCTACTTAACAATCACTATCATTTAGATCTCTTTGTATATAGCTTTAAAATGGCTGGATACAACCTTGCAGAGCTGCACGAAGCCTTAATAACCCCTACAAACCCTATCACAAAACGAATGCGAGCAGTATTTTACCTCCGCACAATCGCAACTCCTGAAGTTGTCCCCATTTTAGTTGAAGGATTTTCTACTGATTCCCAGCTTCTTCAGCATGAAATTTGTTACGTTCTAGGCCAAATCCACCTTCCAGAATCTGAAGCATTCTTAATAAGTGCCTTACAAAACGAAACTTTAGAAGTAATCTCTCGCCACGAAGCTGCAGAAGCACTAGGCGCAATAGGAAATCTTCGTTTTCTTCCTATATTACAAGCTTACTCAGCCTCCCCAATCAGAGAACTTGCAGAAACTTGCCAGCTTGCAATTGACCGTATTAATTGGCTCCAAAATCCTGAAGAGTAACTATTATGCAGAATTCCTCCATCCCCTATAATACTTTCTATAGACCCAGCCCCTAAATTTGCAGCCCAGCTTACAATTCCTCAGTTAAAAGAAATTTATCACGACACAACCCAATCACTGTTCAATAGGTATAGAGCTCTATTTTCTTTAAGAGATATAGGAACTGACGAAGCAGTTTTAGCAATTTGTGAAGGATTTGGAAATCAGAATTTCTCTGCACTTTTTCAGCATGAAATTGCCTTTGTGCTTGGGCAAATGCAGGAAAAAGCAGCTGCAGGAATTCCTTATTTAATTCAAGCATTAGAAGACACAAGTAACCATTATATTACGAGACATGAAGCTGCTGAAGCTATTGGATCAATCACAGATTCTCCTGAAGCGCTGGGAATATTGTAAGAAATATGTAGAGAAAAATATAAAAATGACCCAGCAGAGCCTGTCAGGTCCAGCTGCTTTATTGCTTTGGATATCTCTGAGTATTGGTTTAAAAATGAATAATTCTTTCCAATTTGCTAAAACATTAATATGGATATCGACAAAGTCGATTTTGATTCTGAAAGCGCTTTCTATGAGCTTATCACGAGCCATACTTTAGAAGAATTATTATCACTTGAGAACAATTTATCTTCAGAAATTAGGACACTTGATGGAAATATGCAAACTTTAGTATATGAAAATTATACTGTAATGGATTGAACTGATATTAATTTATCTAACTCCCCCCCCTTTAAATTGGAACTAAAAATTTTGTTCCAATTTAAAGAGGGGTTAATTTTTTTTTTTAAAAAAATTATCCATATAAAATTTTTATAAAAAACAAAAATTTATATAAAAATTTAAAAAAAAAAAATTTATCGAATTAGATCAATAAATTTGTCTGATGAAATGCTATTTACTCTTTATCCTTTAAAACAAAGCAAGATATAACTAAATTTATATATTAGTTAATACGCCACTATTAATTGGTATCAAAATTATTTACACAAAAATTATTATTTTTATTGATAAAAAAAAATTAAAAAAAAAAAAAAAATTTAGAAAATTTATCGATCAAAGTGCTAATTTTGTTTAAATAAGATGTTATTTATGCTATATTCTTTAAATTAAAGCAATAAATAAGTAAATTTTAAAATTTTATAAGGAATTCGCATTGAATTTATATCAAAAACTATTTAAATAAAAAATATCATTTTTATCAAAAAAAATAAAAATTTTTAAAAAAAAAATTTAATTTTTTTTTTAAATTTAACAATTAAGGATAATAAATTTATTTAAATAAGATGCTCTTTATACTATCTTCTTTAAAAGAAGAGCAAGGTATAACTAAATTTTGAATTTTAGTTAAGAAGAAACATTTAACTTATATCAAAACCTTTTAGATAAAAATTATCTATGATTTTTTATTATAAAATTAAATTTTGTTCAAATTTAAAGGGGGGTAAATTTACCAAAAAAAGTGGAAATTTTACCTATATTTTGTTCCAATTTAAAGGGGGGGGGAGTAAGTAATACTTATTTTGCATAAAATTAATATACTACTAAATTAAATATTAATATGGATTTAAATATAGCTCAATATACAACAAATTCATATCAGCTACTGACACAATAAAATCAATGAAATCCAACGTCGAGAAAATGGAAGACGAAATGAAAAGGCTCGAAGAAAGCATGAGCAAGATCCAAGGCTTGACTGAAAAAGTAGACGGAGTCTTAGGACTAAAACAGCAAGAAATCAAAAAATTGGTAGGAATTCATGAAGAGCTGCAGAAAATTAAATTCATCTGTGACTTGCCAGCTCTTTTGAGATCCGCAATTGAGAATAATTCTGATAAAAATAAAGTTGTAGATTTTCACCAAGCAGCAGAAAGCTATCATGACTCTCAGTCCTTTTTGCAACAGCATAAAACTGACACTTCTTATGCTTCTATCTATCAAGAAACTATGGAATGCACAGAAACAATCAAAAAAATCTTATGAAGCAAGCTGCAAGACTCAAACTTGCCTGCTCACTTATTTACGAAGTACATAAAAGAAATGGCATGGCTTGGAGATGAGTCAGAAAAGCTGCCGACTTTGTTTTTCAATTAGTATTTTTTACATAGCCATAAGAGTCACATAATTTCGACACTAAAAAAGTTGTATGAAAAAGCGACTTTGTCTGCAAAATCAACCCCAATTATGCCTATGGCAGATTCCTACAGCTCAATTCAAAGCATTGACCAAGATATCAGAGTAAATATAAACGAAACTGACAGAGAATACTCTATAAAAGAAGGTTCTTTCAGCTGGTATATTTTGGAGGTCCACGAACAAGGGATCCCTCAATTTGTGAATTCACTGGTCTCTTTTAATGAAATTTTCAGTGAAAAACAGAAAAACTTGATGATAAATTACGTGAGGGACGTGCTTACAATATATATCAACAATATTAAAAATAAATTAAAAGAAGTCAACTCAGAGCTGGGACCTTTTACGAAGGCTCTTCATATAGTAAATTCTGACATGAAGCAAATCAAAGCATTAGTGGCTTCTAGCAGCCAGTTCAGTGTAAGTGATAAGTTTTCGGAGCTATTTGAATTCACCATTAGGCATGAGGTCGAAAAAGTCATAGAAAATTTGCAAGGAAACTTAGTCAATTTTTTAGAGAATATTAGCAGAGATATAGAAAACTCGACTGAAGGACTGCCTGAGTCCATTGAAGGACCTACAGACAAAGCGGTTTATGATATTATGTACTCTGTAATTGCGTCTGTAATAGAACTGGAACCACTAATAGAGTCGTCAAAATCTTATTTAACGTCTGGGATCATGTTTGTGTCACTAATAGTGTCACATTTAATCCAATTTTTCCAGTTTTTCAAGCAGGCAGTCTCATCTTTTTCATCAAGATATGCAGGCAATGATCCTTCTCTATCAAGCTTATACAAAATTAATAAAAGCGGGACATTTTTGATAGCGCTTCTCAAAATTTCAATTTCTCTAGAAGAAAACGGCCTCCCCAAGCTTCTCAGCACTATATCAAGCTCCTATTCAGACCTAGGAATTTCAAAGCCAGAATTAAATGACATCATCCAAAGGGTCGCAAAGCCAGAGCTACTTATCACTTTAAAACAAACTCAAGAAGACCTCTTAACGATCTACATTGAGCACTATGGAAAGCTCTTTTCTGACATGCTAGAAGAATACGCTAATATTAATTGACTAATAGACACAGAGCCAATTGATGTACATCCAGTAATTTTAATATAGATAATCGTGCAAATTATAGAAAACTTGAAAATCGCCAAAAAGGAACTGAAAGTCTTTTTTAGGGGAGAACAAGCACTTAATCAGAGATTTAAGAGAAAAAGGGCTAAGCATAACGTAGAATTGGAAATGGAAAGACTTTTCGCAAGAAAAGCGAAAACTTATGAAAATGTAAAATTTGAGCTGAACAGCATTTTAAGCAGCATTGTGAAGCTGACGTTTAAAAGCATGTATGAAGAGCTGAGGATGAAAGAATTTGGCACTGGAGGAGTCCAGCAAATAGAAGTCGACTCTAGCTTCATGGGAAGCTGCATTGACGAAATCGTCGCTATGGATGATAACGACATCTTATCTGGATACGTCCACGAAGTAAACTTCACCGTTTCCAATCGCAGCACGCAGCCTGTAAGCCTTCAAAAAACTTTACTAGAGAGCATTGTGGAAAATAAAAAAGAACAACTAAACATTAAAAGTAAATCTTAGGTCTAACTCAAAAGAAATCTTACTCTCCCCATTATATTGGAACAAAAAATATTGTTCCAATTTAAAGAGGCTATTTTTTTTAAAAAACAAATAATATTTAAATGTTTCACTAAAAAAAATCAATGATATGATATATAAAATTTTTAATGAGGAAATAATTAAAAAGAGTCATCGATTTAGTGTGAAAACTTTTTAAATAGCAACTTTTCATTAAATTAAACCATACTTATTTTATAAAAATTAGTATTTTCATCTTGATTTTCCTTATTTATTTGTATAAAGAATTAAATAAAAAATTAATCAATTCTAAAGGGAGATTAAAGCACCCAAAAAATGCACTTGATGTTTTGTTCGAATTTAAAGATGGGGAGTTAGTATTTTTTCCCAGTTATCCTCTACTGAACATTGCACTCAGTCCCCCTTTGCTCTGAGTCTGCCGCATCTTTTCTTCTATTTCTTCTGGTGTGAAATCAGGCAGGCCTTTCATGATCCTCTTTTGTCTTTCCACCTGCATTTTTTGCATTTCCTGCATCATCAACATGCCTTGCTTAACCATCATGCTTGTGTATGCGAGGTTGACACCTTCAATAATGCCCAAAATTACTCCACCTGCGACTGCATTTCGCCATGCTATTGAAAATCCTGAACGAAGGGCAAGAATTCCACCAGTTGCGAACCCTGAAACAATTGCATTAATAGGATCGTCACTCTGACGGTACCATAATAAAAAACAGTCAAAAGTCGAGAACAGGCCTCCCCATAAAGCAAAACTACCTCCGAGTATGGGTGCTCGAAGCTTTACTGCGGTCATTGCACCTTTAAATCTCTCTCTGGATGGAGCATTGTAGAAGCCTTTTAAGAAATAAAAAATCGCCCCTCCAACTCCGCCCATTGCAAAGGCTCCTCCAAGATCGTCAAAGAATCTTTCTGGGCAAGGTTCTCGTTGTGCCATTTATAATTATGTGAGATTTTGCAATAAAGAATTCAAAAACTCTGGAATTGAGAAATTTTGCAACAAGATGATCTTTGATTAAGAAATCTTAGTCAAAATATCTTTATTTTGTTCTTATAATGTGCAAAAAGATAAAGCCTCGCCTGTAAAAGTAATATTATATTCTTTAAAATTGGCAAAAATCTTAAGCTATATCCCTAATGACTCCTTTTCAATTTTTTAATATAAAAATTAAGCTAAAACTTTGATTGGCCGCAGTCAGTATAATTCATATTTACATGGAAAACAACGATAGTAGAGACATAGACTACAGCTTCAAGCTCGTCATTATTGGCGACTCAACAGTTGGAAAATCCAGCATCCGAAGCCGGTTCACAAAAAATGAATTCTGTCAGAGCATGCCAAGCACCCATGGTTTCAAAAATGATTACAAAATTGTTGACATTGACAGCAAGGTCGTCAAAGCTGAAATCTGAGATACTGCAGGCCAAGACCAGTACCGCGGAATCCTTCCTTCGTTCTACCGAGGGGTCAAAGGCGCTCTCGTTGTCTTTGACATTACAAACAGAGAAAGCTTTAAAAATCTGTCTAAATGAATCAGAGAGCTGAAGCTGATGGGGGACTCCCTTCTTTCGGTCCTGCTGATCGGCAACAAAAATGACCTCGAAAATGAGAGAAAAGTCCCACAAGAGGAAGCCAAAATTTATGCCCAAAAAAATCAATTACTGTATATGGAAACTTCTGCTTTAACAGCAGAAAATGTGGACAAGGCCTTTCAGGATGTGCTGACTGATATTTTGAGATCTACTATAGTTATGATGGCCGGGGGAGAAAAGCCAAATATTGGGCCGACAAAAAAGATTACATCGAGTGAAAAGCAAAAAAGGTCAAAACAGCTGGCTATGGACGCTCCCAGATGTGCTTGTGCATGCATTTGCGAGATCTTTTAAATTAAGAGTAAAATTGAAAACTATAAAGAAACTTCCTTTATTAAGGAATATATAAATCATTATTTAAAATAAATTAATAAATGATTTTAATGACAAAAATCATTTTATTTGGTGATAGATTTTAATATATGAAATCAGGATTTATTTAAACAATTAATAAAAATATTTGAAAAATATAATTAGTATTGCTAAAGCAATTATATAATTAAAATTTATATTTACTTAGATTTAAAATGTCGAAGAAAAAGCCTGAATCTGATGTCAAGGTAATCAAGAGATAGCAACGCCTACTCGATAATCCTTTACAAGCAAAAGAAAAAGATTTAAGGCAGCACATGGAAGCTTTAAAAACTAATTTATCATCCAGCAATGGAGCAAATTTCTTAGCCAAAGCCAACGAAGAATGCGAATTTATTGAGTCAACCTTACGAGACATAGAAAATTATCAGCCAAAGTCTCAAGCAGAACAAACAAAAAAAGAAAAATTAATGCAAACTTACTCTGATGAGTTTGAAAACGCCCTCAACTCATTCCAGGAATCTCAAAAAGCACAAAAAGCTCAGGCTCAAGTCCAAGTTCACGATTTATTTACTGAAGAAATGTTAAGGGAAAGAAACGAAAGGATCCACACAGTCGAAATAAAAATGACCCTTATTGCAGAAATGCTCAAGGATTTTGCAGAAATGACCAGAGAGCAAGGTCTAAAACTAGACCTTATAGAAAATAACATCCATGAAGCAGGCGAAAACACAAGCGGAGTTGTAGATGAGCTAGAAATTGCAAGTAGACGAGGTCGAACGAAAAAGCGATTCTGCATGATCTTTCTTTTAGCTTTATTTTTCCTAGTCATTTCCGTACTTTTGTTACTCATATTAACAAGACTATAAAATTAATAAATTATGAGGAAAGTTCATTTAACTGTCCCTGCAAGTGAATTTTCTGGGCACTCCTCAATAGAATCCTCTCCATTCACAGAAGATTTGCCCTCACAACCTGTATCTTTTTATATTAAAGAGTATCAAAAATTGTACAAACTTCTGACACTACGAAATCATTCCCGAACAAATACAGTTAGGACAAATGAAGATGAATTTTTTCAGTCCCCAGCTAGAATAAACCAGCCACATACAGGCTGAAGCAACGAGTCTATGCTGTTGAACTCTAAGAGTCTCATGACAATTGGGGACACAAGCTATACAAGTGATTTCAGTGATCTCACGCCAAGAAACCTGGAACGGTCTTACTCTCCAAATCTGGCAATCCCTAGTGAAAAAAGTGGAGACTTGATCAATAAATCAGTAGAAAATTTGAAAAATATAATCTCAAAATGTGGGAAGCTACCTTTGAATATTCAAAAAGCAGTAGAGTTATTGGTGGAAAAAAGCAATGATATTGACCAAGACTCATCACAGGAAGAGATAATTGAGGCAGCTATAGCTATTGAAGTAATCAAAGGGAAAATTATCAATTACTTGATCAGCCAAAATGACACACAAAGCTTTTTTGAAAATATTATTTTTGCAAGCGAAAAAACTGCAGTAGAACTTGCTGATAGGTCAAGAGATGATATGGTCAACTTAATGAAGAAAAAAGCTAGTATTTTTGAAGGGAATTTTTCAGGGAAAAGAAAAATTCAAGAATTGTATATGTTTGCTATAGAAATTGAAAAATGGAAACATGGGAAGCTAAACCCGGATTCAAAATATGCAAACCGGCATCCTTTTCAAAATCAATATGAAGAAATATTGAAGCAGCTGAAAAGCCAACTGGAAGCTGAAAAAGGCAAAGGGAAAAAATCAGGGCCAAACTTAAATTTGAAAATGATGGCTATTAAAAAGAAAATAAAAGAAATGAGAGAAATGAACTTGGAATTGAAAAAAGTGGTGGACTATGACTCTTATTTATGGAAACAACTTACGGGTGAAAAATTCAAGGAATTCCAAAAAAAAAGAGGGAATAATGATAATCAGGAGCTAATAAAAGAAAACGAGAGTTTAAAGATAGAATTATATGCTCTTTATACAAAAAATGAAAGTTTATATGGTATAAAAGAAGAGCTCCAAAATGAAGTGGAAAAGTGCAAACAAATTATTAAAGATTTGGCCAGTCAAATTAAGCTTGATAACCAAAAAGATGAAGAAATTGATTATTATTTATTGAAAATCGAGAGCCAAGACTCTCTAATAAACCAGCTAGAAAAGAAAATTGAGAGCTTAAAAAACTGCTTATCTAATAGATTGCCAATGGTTTCATCTGAGATTCATGCACTTAAAAATGCAGCAAGAGAAATAAAAGGAAATTTAATAAAGGAATCCAGAAATTGGAATTCGAACTGCCAAAACGGGACAAGAATCATAAGTATTTTCTTGAGAAAAGCTATGGATGAGAATAACCAAACAAAGCTGGCAAATGCAAATCTAAGTGGCTTATTAGAAAATCAAATAAATGATGCAAAGCTTCAGAAAAAAGAAAATGAGGAATTAAAATTTAGCTTGATTAAAGCTTCTAAAGCACAAGAAAAGCTGCGAACAAGCTTAAAATATGTTCTAAAGACAACTGAAAGTGTGAAATTTAGCATCAATGATATAAAAAAACTTCAAAACCTGCAAATGAAGGCAAACTCAGAAAGCTTAGTGTTGATAAAATCAAAAATAAGTGAAATTGCGCGTGAGAACAAAGAAAAAGCAGAAATTTTGAGGAAATCTCTAACTTTTCAATATCACCAGTCAAAACTATCAGTTTTCAGAAAAGCTTGTAAAATAAAAGAGTCGATTTTAGTGTATAATTTTTCCTCTAGCAGACAAATTTCTTCGAGGGTATTCAGTAAAATTTTTTTCCCTCGTGTGACATTTGATAGAAATTAGACAGCTTCCCAGAGCAAATGTCTCAAGAGAATCAGTTTTTAAGGAAATGCCACACTAACAAAAGGTTTCGATTAAATATCATGAACCTCGATTTCAGAATCCAAAAGCACAGTTTTGGCCATGAAATCTGAGTACTCAAGAAAAATCAGTGACTTCATAGCACATTTCAATAAAACCGCTTCAGCTATGGTAGCTCAGATAAAAGATAAATCAATAAAGATTTCTGAAGAACTGGGCAGTGTTAAAAACGAGAGAGACATTTTTAAAACTCGATTCTCTGATGCCAGCAAAGAAATTGAATTAATATTAATCGACAAAGAAAAACTCAAAATAGCTATTGAAGATAAGGAAAGAGAAACTTTAAAATTTGCAGAAACAAACAAGCGGCAAAGTGAAGAGTTGTCGAAGAAGCAGAAAGAAGTTGAATTAATTTTAGAACAAATGAAGATAGCTAAGAGCAGGGAAATTGATCCAGCCGTGGTTGATGGCTTGAAAGCAAATAATAATGAACTAAAGGATGAACTCTCTAAGGTTCAAAAAAGCAAGGACTGGGAAATACTGAAAATCACCAAAGAAATGCAAATGATCGAGAAAAATCTTGCTGAGTCAATAAAAAATAGAGAAAATGAAATAAATATGTTGGCGGCAGAGAACTCAGAATTAAAAATTGAATTGTCCAATTATCAGCAGGAAAGCAGCAAAATAATGCAGTTAATAAATGAAGAAAAGGAAAACATTGAAGCAAATCTCAACAGCTTTATCAAAAGGAAAGAAGATGAAATCAATGAACTTAGGATCAAGTATGAGGAGTTGAAAAACCATGAAAGTGAAAATGAAAAAATAATTAGCAAAATTAAAGAAGAAAACAGCACAGTATTGAATTATTTAACTCAAAAAGACGCAGAAAATGAAAAGCTCATAGAGAGAGATATAGTTAGAGGGGATTAAACGGGGGTTATTTCAGCCCCTAGCCAGTTGAGCTTTAGCTTCACGCTTTATATGGCGCTAAGCACTAAAGCCACCTATCGCCCTTTTCCTTCTGAGCTACCAAAAATGGTAATGTCGTCAGTCTAACGGGTAGACTCACCCGAACCTGCTCGGACCAAATTGCAGTGCAGGACTCTCTTAACCCCTGGCAGTGCTCAGTGTATGAGGGAGGCGTCCCGTACCTCCTTCTGGAACAACCTCTGCCTTTTACAGACAACATAATGCTCCTCCAGAAGTGCCCGATTGGTGCTGCGCCGTTGGTCCTCTTGTCTGTGGGTCGAGAGAAGGCCCAGACAGCCCAAGCCTGCACTCCACCCCGAAAAGTGCCCACCTGCAACCCTGTGGTCCCTCGAGGCCATTTTTTTAAATTTTTTGCCTCGAGTTCTTATGATGCCAATTTTTAAAGCTCATAGAAGAAAACCAATATTTATCTGAAAAGGCATTAGCAAAAGAAAGGGGGATCCAAAATATGATGATGGAAAAGAATAAGCTTGAAGAAAATTTAAATATCACTATTAAAAGTAAAGAATCTGAAATTGTCTCTTACAAAGAGAAAAGTGATAGTTTAAAAAATGAAATATTTAAGCTGCAGAAAGAAAAAGAGAATGATAAGGAATTATATACTATTGAATGCAAAAAATTAGAAGAAAATCATAACAAATCGATAAAAAGTAAAGAAAATGAAATTACTTCACTTAAAGAAGAGATAGATACAAAGCGAAATGAAATTAAAGGGAATTTAACTCAAATTCGCAATATAACCAATAAATCTGTTCTATTAGTAAACGAGCTCAAAGATCTAAAGGGATATATATCTGGTCTAAAGTCAAGTATAACTACTGAAATGCATAACTACTTGATTGAAATGCAAACCATACTTCAAATGTCTATTTCAGAAAAATGGACAAAAAATGAAGAATTCAACAAATTGAAAATTCAGATGGCTATTGAAAACGAAAAAAGCCAATATAAAATTCTTGAAAAAAATAAGGATTGCGCTTCAGAAGAAAACCAGAAGTTTCAACAAGACATCAAAAAACTTGAAAAAATCAATCTATATAATCTTTGCCAATTAAAGAATATCATTGGTCCTCAGTTGAATAATCTAAGATCAACGAATGCACAAAATAAAGATTCAATTATCTCCCTCCAAATGGAAATCGTAAACAGCTTTAAAATATTCAAAAAAAAATTCCATAGAAAAGTTAACGAAAAAACAATTAAAGAGCTGGAAACTTTAGAGGAGGTTACTGAACTTGAAAAAATCGTCAAAGCCGAAAATTTCCAATTTAAAGATTCTTCTATAATATGCTGTCTTCTATAAATAACCCCAAAAGTCTTTCATACCTATTTTGCTAAAAAATATGGCAAGCTATCTACAGCAAATTGCATACCACAACTTACACAGGTAATGGAAAATATTGTAAAAGAAAATAACTCTCTTATAGAAAATTTTGACTCCAAAACTATAACTTTGAAAGATTTCCGAAGAAATTTTGTCGAAAATGTCAGCAGCTTTTATATTTCAGTCAATAATGTGCTGAATGAGTACTCATCAAAAATGGTCAAAGAAAAAGAAGATTTAGTCAGCAAAATCAATGAAATTAAAACTTATTATGAAATCAAGCTGAAAGAGATACTTAGAGGAGGAAAGTCGGCAATTATGGTTTTGAATAATGGAGCAGCTGTGATCCAAAAATGGTGCCGTAGAAGAAGACTTAGAAGAACTTTTGACCAGTATATGAATCTTATTAGAATGGAACCTTCTAAACTTCTAGAAATGGTGGATCCGAGCTTAGTGCCTATCTATGGCAACCATCCAAGGCTCAGAAAATGCTTCAGGTTTGCAGGAGAAGGCTGGCCTCCAGAAATACTTTTCAATGCTTCAATTTTGGAAGAGGAAAATGAAGAAGAAAAAGAGCCAAAAGATAAGTAAAAATTGCATAAATAATATTTATAGCTATTTATATATACGTACCAAAGATATATAGGGATTTCCTCTAGATAGCCCTGCAAGGGCTGTAAATTTTGGGTGGAATCTTTCAGTTGGTCCAAGTTTACAGGGCTGTCTAAGGGAAACCCCTTATAGCCCACTATGGAGCTTTTTTGGTTCACCATTTTTAAATTTGGTTAGAAAAAAATATGGCATGCCATCTAAGAAAAATACTGGTTATATTGGAAAATTAGTATATCTAGAATGAATCAGTTTATGATCGATAGCCAAAATTATATTTATAAACCCAAAGGCAAATTAAATATTCATTTTTTCCTAGCATATTATTTTAAAGCACTATATAATTTTTTAAATAAACATATTCACGATTATAATTAGCATTTATTCGAAAAATCCTGCACATGAAAACATGAACATTTGAATCAATGCTTCATTGTCCAGCATTTCAATGTGAGCAGCTCTCCCAATGAAGTTATTCAGCGACTTCTTCATCTTAAAATTCACATCGATCCTGTGAATTTTCTCAACTTTTAGCCTCTTCATAATATTTCTCGCCATTTCCATATATTCATTTTTCCCCGAAAAATTTTCTATATTTTCTTTGACTTCAATTCTCGCTGATCCAAATGGCGCATACTCATCCTGATGAGAACTGACGAGGCAAAAATGTTTGAACCATTCCAGTCCAGTTTCGTTGCTCAGTTTATATAAATAGCAATCTCTGGGGTTAAGAGAATCTGTCATGGATAACTGTACAAGGCATTTGCTTCTTCGTCATTTTTTCAATAGCCAGATTCCTGCATCAATTATTTTCGATGAATTATACATATAGCCTAAGTGGGGTGTCGAAAGGGTCAGAAAAAATTGCATTTTTGATGAAAATTCTGATAGAAAAGGAAGAGCTGCTCTGATTACAACGCCTCCTAAAGAGTGCCCAACAAATGATATTTTTGTGAGACTTCTGGGGCAATATTGTTTGATATAATATTTGACTTCTTCTGACAGCTTTACTCCCATTTCGGCTATATTACGGTCAGGGTTGTCTTCATTAGAAACCGAGCACAAAAACAACACATCTGGGCGGTAAAGGGCAAAGTAGTTCCTCCAATGCCGAACGTCAAAGGAATTTCCTTGGAAGCCATGAACAAGAATAATTAAATGTGTTCCTTGCTTCTGAAAATCAATGTTTGGAGAGTAGCTCAACCAGTTAGGACTTCATGGCTTTGAGGTGTCTAACAGAGTTAAAGAGCTTTCACAGACTTTTGAGTAAACATCTAAAAACAAAACAGGAGGCTCCTTGTGCGAAGCTTCTTCAGAATGAAGCTGGAGGGATAAAGTTTGGTTTTCATTATAAATTTCAGTCCTTCTCAGGGTTCTTGCGACAGAGGAATGCCTCTCCCCCAAATTTTGGTCGGTTTCTAAGGCAAAATCTGTAACAAGCTTCATCTCCATAAAAATGCTTTTTTCTCAATAGTTCATTTGGTTTTCAATGTATTCGATTTCTAAAGACCTTGTTATGTGTCAGGAATCTTTGGCTAGGATTTCTAAAAATGTAGTCGATAAGTAGCACATTTTGGTCGCCAGTTCTTGGATGTCACTGAGGAATTTATTCGCGAAATCTTCCAATGATAAATTCCATTCAGCCAATGGAATTTTAATTTTTTCAATGGAAAGTCTTCTTGGGCTTCGGCCATTTACATAAAATAGTTGCAAATGCAGCCCGTCGTTTCAGTCCTTGATTAAATTTTGAATTTTATCATGGACACACTCAATCGTCCTCACATATTTGTCGTAGATCCTGTCAATATCTTCTTGTTTCAGTACTTCGATTCCTTCAAGCAGACACTCACTCCCCCCCTCCTTTAAATTGGAACAAAAAATTTTGTTCCAATTTAAAGGGGGGGTTAAGAAAATTTTTTTAAAAAATAAAATCAATATAAAATTGTTTAAAAAAAGATTTCAATAAAAAAAATTTTCAAAAATTTATCGAATTAGATTAATAAATTTGTTTAATAAAATGCTATTTAATCTTTATCCTTTAAAGCAAAGCAAGGTATAACTAAATTTTCATTATTAGTTAATACGCCACTATTAATTGGTATCAAAACTATTTACACAAAAATTATTATTTTTATTGATAAAAAAAAAAATTAAAAAAAAAAATTTTTAGAAAATTTATCGATCAAAGTACTAGTTTTGTTTAAACAAGTTGTTATTTATACTCTATTCTTTAAAATAAAGCAAGGAATAAGTAAATTTTCAATTTTTGTAAAGAATTCGCATTGAATCTATATCAAAATTATTTAAATAAAAAATATCATTTTTATCGAAAAAAGATAAAAATAAAAATTTAAATTTTTTTAAAAGTTTAGCAATTAAGGATAATAAATTTATTTAAATAAGATGCTCTTTATACTCTCTTCTTTAAACAAAAGCAAGATATAGCTAAATTTTTAATCTTACTCCCCCCCATCTTGATCGAACGATTGACTGTAAAAATTCCTAAAATTTGGGGAAATTAACCCCCATCCTTGATCGAACGATTTTCATATCATGACAATTTTTATATATATAAAAATATATTAGTTATCAAAAAAGCTTGGGAAGATGTACATAACGAAGTTGTTTTCAGAGACTTTGAGACGACAGAAAGCTTCGGAATCAATTACCTGAAGTGATTTAATCATCAACTTAGGCTTAAAAACTCAATAATCTAATAAAATAGAGATTCTTTAAAATTTTTAAAAAAAAATTTAATTTAATAAGGAACAAATTAAAATTTATGCAGTTTAAAGGGGTAACTAATAAATCAAAATATTAAAAATTGGTATTTTTATAAAATTTTTTGCTCTAAAAATAATTATTAAATACTCTTAACCCTCTTATTTAGAGTAAATAAAAATATATATATATATATATTTTTTTATTTTCTATATAAAATTTTTTTCCCAAAAAAAGTTTTTTTAACCCCCATCCTTGATCAAACGATGGCGAGTCGTTCGATCAAGGATGGGGGGGGAGTTAGTTAAGAAGAAACATTTAACTTATATCAAAAGTTTTTACATAAAATTATGATTTTTATATATAAAATTTTTTATTATAAAATTAAATTTTGTCCAATTTAAAGGGGGGTTAATTTACCAAAAAAGTGGAAATTTTACCGATATTTTGTTCCAATTTAAAGGGGGGGGGGAGTCAGAAACTTCTCTTGCCAGGTCTATAGAATTGTCTCTTTTTATGCTTAGCCGGTTATTTGATATTGACTCAATGATAGACTTTGACCTGAATCGAAAATCTATTGGTAAAGAGTGAACGGTCAGTGACACCACCGAGAAATGCTCTTTATCAAAAATTACTGGGAAAAATTGATTGATCCCTTCCATTGCGTCTCTTAGTTTCAGCTTCACTTCGCTAACAGAAACTGCTCTATCAAGCTTCATAGTATTCTTTTCGAAAATATCTTCAGAGTACTCTATATCTAAATACATCAGATTAACCTGAATAATTATTTCATTTTCAGTTTCAAGGTCTAATTCTGTTCTAAACACAATGATATCTTGCAAAAAAAATTCCTCGTCACAAAATTTGATGTAAAAGATCTGAGATTTGAAACAAAAATCCTCAATTTCTGGAGGTAAAGTCCTGAGAAATTCTGTGTTTCCTTCACATGTAATCACATTATAAGGATGAGCTGAGACGGTATGGCCAGAGACAATATGATATACAGAAATCTCCAAATGGTAAAGTCCTGGGTTGTATAGGTCAATATTTCTAAAGCTCTCTAAATGGATAATGACATCTATAATTCCTCTTAAAGACATTTTTATATGAATTATACACAAAAATTAACTGACTTTTTAGTCCTAGGAGTAGAATATGAGATCTGGAAGTTTGCGAATTGGTCTTGCTTTTCTGTCCTTGCCTCGAATCGCTTAGTCATGGCATCTGTCAAAAAATTGTCGCTTCGGTTGCGGTCAGGGGTTTGTGAGCGGGGCCGATTTTGGTTCTGATAGTAGGGCTTCTCACAGAAGTTTAGCCTTGATTGTGTTACGTACTCGCATTTTCCTTCAAATATAACGTTATCTTTGGGGTATATAGGAGATGGTCTTCGGATAGGAGAAGTTTGTCCAAACTGGTCGTGATAGGATGACTTCATTTTGATCTTTTCGGAAAAAATTTCACCAACTGCGCCGCGCTGATCTTTGCAGAGCTTCGCTCTGCATGACAAACCTGGCGAAGTTGTGAGCTGGACTATTCTGTGCCGTAAAGCTTTGTATGGACTGAGCTGTTGAGAAGACATGTATAGCACAAGCCTCATTTTAGATCTCTGAGGACAATTACTTTTAAATAAAATACTATAATTTTAAATTAAGGAAAAGTCTGAAAAGTCAATTTTAGAATTGACAAATGGGATGTATATAATGACATTTTTAAAATGAATTTTGACTTTTTAGCTTTTTTTTTGAATTTTAAACTAACTCCCCCCCCTCCGTGAGTGAACAAAAACCATTAGAAAAATCGCTATTTTTTGCCCAAAAACCCCCCTCCGTGAGTGAACAAAAATTTTTTTAATAGAAAAATTTTTTATGGAAAAAAAATTTGATATATAAATGGTAATTAATATAATGAAATCTAGAGCTAATTCTGTTTAATTTTAAACGATTGCCTTTTAAAATATAAATTTTATAAATTAAATTAATATTTACTTTCCAATTTTTGTGAATTAGGATTTTTTTAAGTTTCGAAAAAAAAAAATTTTATAAAATTTTATATATAAATTTTTTAAAAAAAAAAAATTAACCCCCTCCGTGGTTGAACAAAATTTTTTTTTCACTCACGGAGGGGGGAGTCAGTTTTTCTTTGAATGGCATTTTTCGTAAAAGTCTATAGGGGAGCACTCGCTATAGAGTTTGAAAATGAAAATAATAGATTTGTAAATATGAAATGATTTTAGAGATTTAGGACGTATATCATCTGCTAAAATTTAAAGGAGAAATTATTCTCACTATGATATGAATTAAATTATATAAATTAAATATCTATAAATTTGACTAGTTCCTTTGTATTATTTTCTTTATGTCTAAAAATTAAAACATGATTCAAATATATGCTCAAGTATTTGGGGAAATTTTAAATCTTTAATCATTTTTTAAGATGCATAGACTTTTATTATAGATTAATTAAAATAAGTCTTTATTTATTAAATTATTTTTTTAGTTTAAAAACCGAGAAAAATTATTCATGAACAGAAGGCTCATCAAATAAGGCACTTTCGCTTGCTAGCCTTTTTTGATATATAATTGATACGTCAGGTGTGCTAATTGGAGCTTTCTTTCCAATACTATCTTCTCTTGGAGTGGTGTTTAGAGTGTCTAATTTATTGCATTCCTCTCCATTATTAGAATTGATTAAGTCCGATAAATTAGTCGGAACAACAATCCCTGTTTCCTGAGCTACTTTAAGCTCTTTTCTTTTGCTCAGCTTTACCTTGATTTTCAATAAAATGGTCAATTTGATAGTTCAGATCAAAAGATATACTAATCTTTGGAGGCTAAATTGCTATAGCACATTGGATCTTTTTTTCATCAGTAGATTAGTTTACTTGCTGCAATCAGACTCTATTTCCCAGCTAAATCGCAAACTGATTGCGGTCATTATAGCAGGTTACTGGTGCTCAAAAAGGCTCAAAGACTATATTTTAAATTCATATTCGGAGTAAAAACTTTGCAGCTTATTGATAGAGCCCTTAGGCCAAAGATTCTAAATGGACGGGAAGTGGAAATATTAAAGAGGTATAATGAGTTTTTTCTTAGAGCTAACTAAGCTAATGTTTTGATTTTCACATAATATTGGCAAACTAAAATAGCATAGCTGTATAAAATAAATGTGATCATTGATAGCAGAATAATGGATTGAAAAGCTTCTCTAGCAGACACTGATAAATCTGTATCAATAAATGGGGTTAAAAATATGAAGACTATGAGGACTACAAATTCTGCAGCTATTTCAACTTGGTTATTTAAGCCACTTTTATAAGGCTTATATTTGATCATATAAAAGATTGTAATAAGAGTTAAAATGATATTCAATACTGATTGCAAAGCAGGAAAATCAGCGAGATTGTATAGTATTAGTGCATATAAGCTCCTTCTAAGCAGAAACCATGGATAATAGCACATGCTTAAAAAACCTTTTTTACAGTGAAAATCTTCCAGTAATGAACTATATTTTTTAATGAAATTTTCATCTCCAGACTCAATGATGACTTTATTTTTCCAAATGAACCAAGTCATTAATCCATTAATGACTCAGGACAAAAGAAATACAAGCCACGAAAAAGTGCAGTCAGCCACATAGTCAGATTGACTAGCATCAGGATTATTTATCCCAATCACTGCGCCTGCTATAGTTAATATATAAATTTGCAGTCAAAGCTTAATTAGCCAAGAATACTGAAAATTCGATAAAACTTTAGTACTTAATACATTCCTAACCTTTGCAACTGGGATACATAAATAAAGCAAAAGCAAGATCCCCCAAAGAGCAAAAAACATTAGAGCGATTCATACCATATGTCCTGCAGCAATAACAAAAAGCCCTGATTTATACCCGTATTTATAAAATTTATTTATTGGTTCAGGCCCAATATGACGGCTTTCATAAATCCATACTCCAAGGTTTGGGATAGACTTATAAGAAATATAGCCCTTTAGCATATCATATATATCAGAAGGAATATCAATATTCATTAGAGGAGCAAAGGCAATAATCTGAACCATATTCACATATATTCATAAAGTTGCGGATTTTTGGGTTCAAAGATATAATCCAGGGCCTCTTTTGGATCGCCCTAGGCTGCAAAGTCTCCAGCTTGTGAAGTTGGCTAGGGCTGCAATTTTGCCAAGTCAACTCCACCAATTGACAAGCGCCATATAGGTTTCACTTGCTATTGGAGGAACTGACTTGTAAAATCACAGCCCTACCAGTCTGCTAGGAATTTTGCGATCCAAACGATGCCCTAAGCTATACTGAACAACGCCATAAAACGCAATCGTTGAAGTTAAGGATTTTTGAGTAGAGGTTGGTAAGACTGCAGCAATTTCTTCGTTTGCAATTTGCTCACTACTTTTTGGCTGTCCAGTAATAGTGGCATTGCTATGGTTAAACAGCCTTTGTTCAATAATAGAATTCGACACCCCATATACTATTTTACTAATAAAGAGCTGTAAAGTTACTGCTCCATTTACATTTGTAGGAGTAAATTCCACAGGGATTTTATAATAATCGTATTTTGAAACAGTTTTGACTTCAAAAGTGACTGTAACTTGTATATCAGCAAGAACAGTAATAGAAATGTCTGCTGTGCTTAAAGTTTCATTCAGATTTTCACTAAAGATTAGATAGAAAGTATTATCTGAATAAGACTCATTCACGTAAAGAATGTTATCAATACAAGTTTCATTTTCTTCTTTGGTCCCAGCGGGACAAACACAGCCACGTCCACCAATAACAAATGGTGAAAAGCATGAGAGACAGATATCTGGACTACTTGTGCAATTGCTGCATCTCTCATCAGTACAATCTGTGCAGTAACCATTATAAAAGGTTTTCCCTTCTCCACAAGTGCATGATCCATCTTTTTCTAATACAAATCCAGATGAGCATGACAGACAATTATACTTGCCACTCCTAGAGCAGGTAAGACAGCTAGAATCACAATCAGCGCACTCCAAAGGACTTTTAGTTTTGATATATTGAGTAGAGTTGCATGAACAGAATCCAGGAGAGCCAGCAAGTGTAATGCTTTGGCCGCTACAACTTAGACAGTCATTATAGTTAGGTCCAACACATGTGCTGCAAGCACTATAACAGTCTCCACAAGAATAAGGTACCTCAGAAATCAAATACTGGCTTGATGTGCAGTAGCATTGTCCAGGGTAAGCTAAAACACGAGTAGAATTGGCGCATGTTATGCAATCCTTATAACTTGTGCCATTGCAGGAAGCGCAGCTTGAGTCACAATAGGTACTGCATCCAGTCCAATCATCACATAGGTAGCAATTCTCAAACTCGCATAAGTTGCATTGAGTATCTGACTTGACGCAACCTTTTGTGGTGCAATTTGGCTTACAAGTTTGCCATGAGTTTCCGTCATAATACTTCTCAATTGGCTGAGTTGATAAACAGCTGTCAGCGGCTTGAGGATAGTACCCGCAGCTAGCTAAGAAATGGTCATAATTTCAAGGGTCCATTACGAAATTCCATATTTTTATGCTGTATATAAACGCCTTTATAAAATTCCCATAGCCTTTAGTTGACTGAGATGCTCCAATGGTAGCAGTATAGCCACTATTATAATCCAAAAATAACCCCAATAAAGAAATTTCATAATAGTCAACACTCATGGTTGTTCCTGCAATAGAAAAAGCTATTTGAGAGTATGGAGCTGCATAAGATACACAGACTGCAAGATTGTATCATTGAGAATCATACACAAGCTGCTTTGATTCTCCTATCAGTACCTTTCCAGTCTTACTCATAGTTAGATATAAACTTAGCTGGAGCTTATTGCTGCTATTTATTTCAAAAGCCATTAATTTTGTAAAAGTGCTGTCGTTAATCTGCTTTGCGAAAATAATTCCGCTAGTGGAAGTAGGCAGATAAATTCAAGCTGAAAAGCTGAATTCAGCGTTAAACATAAACGAAGTGACCTGCATTAATGAGTGGCCATTAAAGTAGTAGCCTCGACCTTTGGAAGGGTAAGGGTCATACTCATCATATTTTGGATAAAAATCAGTAGTGGCTCCAGCTAGGGTGTTTGTGTTATAAGTAGTGTCTTTAAAATTGCTTTGAATTTTGTTGAGAATTAAGCTGAAGCAAGGTATCCTTCCTTCAATCACTGTCCAGTCAATCTTGCATTGATAATTTCCATTATCATAAGAGCCTGAAGGGCATCCTCCAGAATGGCAACTTTTAGACGATGGGCCAAGAAAATAATAGGCCTGGCACGAAGTGCACAAAGAAAAAGAACTGCACGAATCGCAATAGTCCACACATAAGTTGCAGTCGCTTGCTCTGACACAGCTGGTTTCACAAGCCTCACATGACTGGCAGCCATCAAAGTATTCATATTGAGTAGAAATACAGTGAATGCTGGGACATATCATTTCTGACGGACAAGCTGAGCAGCTGCCTGAGCAGCTACTTAGGTAATAATCATTTCCAGCGCCATTTGACTGGTAATCAGTATAAATTTGAAGTTTGTGCAGGTATCCATGAAATCCATACCCGCTTCCGCTCATAGATGGAGCTCCAACATATAGAGTTTTAGCATTGTCAATCACATTAAGATTGATTGACTCTTGAGCTGTTGTTGTGGAGCCTCCATTCATTGATACTGAAAAATACACATAAGTCCAATCTGTTGATTGAGAAAGGTAAAAGAAGTTTCACTCATTGAGGGTAAAATATCTAAGATTAAAGGGTTTAAAGTCTTTCAGAATTGATACCCCACACGCTTGGGATCGCCGGAGCCTTTTTGCAGGAGGAATTCAGTCACCTGAGCTCTGTCTCAACAGCGGTCTACGGGATCTGAGGCTTGTATCAATATCCCTGAGTCTCGACGGGTTAGAAAGACTCCTCAGCCTTCACGTCTTTTGGGGTGCTACGAAGGCAAAGGTAAGCCCCGATTCCTCCTGCTGGCAACCTTGAGAGAAAGTTTAAACGCAGGAAAAAAGAATCATACCTCAAAAATCATCGAATAACTAATATACTTATTTACCAAGAATAGCCCACTAAGGAGCATTTTTTGGTTGGCGGGACAATAATTAGCTTGCCAAATTCGTTGGCATGCCATATTTTCTGGCTAACCAAATTTAAGAATGGCGAACTAAAAAATGCTTCTTAGTGGGCTATTCTTGGCAAACAGGTATACCTGGACTGTAATGACCACAGCTGACTTCCAAGACTTACCCTTCTAAGCAGCTCAAGGAATGCTAAGGATTAGGATTTAAAGGGGCTGAGCCTTAGTTTAGGCTATAAAGCGGTTTTGACACCCAAAGTGGTGCGTTCTCAAAGACATATTGTCGCCACCACCTTATTAAATATATTGAGGGTAAAAGGATTTGGCTCAATAGCTTTATCATATAATTCCAGATATTTGTTATTTATATTGACATAGTTTAAATTCCAATGCAATATTTCGTTTCAGGTATTTTGATAATCCACCACAAAAATCCAGCCAGAAACTGAAAAGAAGTAAGGCATGATAAAATTATCAGAAGACATGCGAGAGCAAATTTCAAAGAAATAGCCCCGGTTGAGAACAGGATAAGGGATAGGGCAATTATAATCTGCTGCAAGTGTCATCCCTGCTGGGTTGCTTGATATGACGTCGTATAAGCTTAAGTCAAGAGAGTAAACGTCTTTCTTATTGCACGTATTATATTCGGTGTCTTTAACTGTTCCTGACGGGCAGAAAGTCCAGCACAAACCTTGATATAAAAATAAAGTTGTTCCACAGTCAGAGCAGTCCCCTCAAGTTTTGCTGTCACTTGAAGGACAGATATTGCAAGTTGCATCATAGCAATTTTGAAGCAATCTTCCTTTAGTTTCTCAAGGTAAGATTTCTGACCAAAACCATGGAGGGCATTGTGCATTAGACTGAGAACACTCAATGCTTTTCACTTCTGGCATTGGCAAACGTTGAGCTTCTGTTAATGAATAAGATTTAGATTCATTTATTATTTGGACTGATACAAAACCTTGAAAATCCTCTTTAAATGAGCCAATTGCTCAAATATAAATCAAATTTTCTCTCATCTTATCTTTAAATTTGAACCCAAAATGCTGGAAATTTTGATTTTCAGTTTGGCATATTTTCTCTAAAGTTATATTTCTTTCGTCTGAAAACTTCACTAAAATACTGGATCAGAAGAATTCATTTATAGAGCTGATAATAACTTGATCATGATAAGATGAATTGATTCAAAGGTATTTTTCCCTGGTTGAAATAATAAATCCTTCAGATACAGAACATTCTTTTTGAGACCATAAGTTACAAATTTTGGAAGAATATTCTTTCCTCGTTAGCATTTGCGCTTCAATGCATTTAGAGCATAATTCAAGGCTTAAACTTACACAATCAAGTTGACAAAGGCAGAAAACATTAGAGATTTGGGTCAAGAGAATTAGCCAAGCTAGCATTTTTATTATTATAAGAAAAGCTGCGTTTCTTCATAGTTTAGCTACAATTGATAATAATATAAAAAAGAACAGTTATAAACTGCTATTTTGCGTTGTCTTTTCAAGGATTACGAAAAGTCGATTAAAATAAAATAATTATAATTTCATGATGCAGGAAAAATGCTTATTTAATTAGAAAATAAGCGCATAGAAGGACTCGATAATATTATGGAAACCATCAAAAGGAGTATAGAGGATTCTGGAAGCATGCTGAACGAAAAACTTGTTGAAAAGATACAATAAATTCATATTTCCATTAATGACTTCATAGATCAATCTTTTTATTTTCTTTTTAAATTCCTTTTTTATTGAATAGAAAAGAGAAATACTGTAAAAGAAGTTGTATTGCTAGAAGAGATGCTTGAAAATATATCCAGCTCCCTCTTTAAGGGCGAGCAAGTTTTTTTTTTTCTCTAAGAAGCAATTTGCTTTAAAAAAATTATATATAAAAAGGTTTTTTTTATATTTGAAAGAAAAATCTAAATTAACTTGTAATCTTTATATATAGCCAAGGAGGATAACTAGCATGGGGCTTTTTTGGCTTGCCTGCTAGCCAAAAAAGCTTTGTGCTAGTCATCCTCCTTAACAATATCTAATAATCCTAAATATGACACTGAGAGAACTGAATTACTAATTAAACTAAAGAAACTGATGGTGATGAAGAGGAGCTAAATCTATTCGATATAGTACTAGATTCATGAAAATATGAAGAAATTAAAGAGAAGAAGGGAATGAAGAAATGCCAGATTATTGAAGTGGATGCTGCAGCAAAAATGCTCATAAAACTGTAATGAAAAATAAGAATTTAAGGCGTCTTGGACGCGGTAATGCATAAGTTATTATTATATATCTAATAAGACTTATTGCAAAAAAATATTTTATATGGAATCTAAATTTATATTAAAATATTTTTGATCATTATAAGGGGGGAGAGTAAAGATTACTTTCTTGGGGAAGTCCAAAACTTCAAGATATCAACAAAATCAATTGAAACCAAGCTTGAGGGAACTTTGCTAAACGAAAGTCATGAGCAGCTGAAATTTATATGTGATTCAAATCAAAACGTTGCCATAGCCTACAACACCTACCTTAGCAGCCGAGAAAGGATTTATCAAAAATTGAATTTTTTAAACGAGAAACTAGACTTATCTTCAAAATACCTTTATGTGAATTTTCAAGTAGACAATAAGGTATGCCTATTTTACTATGATATAGACACCCATCAATTAAAGCAAGCTTCTCCAGAACCATATCGAAGCCTCTGCACAATCCAGCTCCCAAATTCTGAGCTCTTCTGCTATGGAACCTGAGATCGCACTTCTGGAGCTTGCGCTATTATAGACCTTAATACACTGAGTCTAAAAAGAATACTTCCTTCTGGCCCTCAAGCCTTATGAGCAGGAGGTGCCTACTATAATAACTCTGTTTATATATTTTCCAGCTCTTATAGAACTCTAGGATTGGATTTTGTAAATAGGTTCGATCTCAGGAAAAACCACTGAACCAGATTGTCTCAGCTGCCAAAATCATCTTTTGGGTGCTCTATTGTATAAAGGTTTCCTCTATATAGCGCTGAAAGCGCAGACATTTTCCCAGGAGCTTTCCAAGTTCGTCGGACCAAATCGCTTTTTGGTCCGACCAAGGCATTGATTTGGCGCAACCAACCGATAAATTCCGATCAGAATTTATCGGCCTTACAGCGCCAAACATAGGAAACTTCTATACCTTTTAACGGAAAACTGTTGGTTTGTGGCTTTTCTCTCAATAAGATATATAAACTTGATTTGGATATTGAGAGCTATTCAGAGATACCAGAAGTCCTTGTAAAAGAGTGCAGGATGAAGCTTCTAAGTGCGGGATATTCAAGAGCTTATTTATTTGAGGTTGGTGGGAAAATTGCTGAAAGTGAATGAGAAGATGATTTTAAATGACATAAAATTGGGATGTTTGCTACAACGGGTGATTATCGCTATGGGTACGCAAAGCATTGTAATGGTGCTGTGTATAATATTTTATACGATTTGAGGGATACTTGATGCTATAAATTTGATCTTAATAAGCAAAAATTGGAAGAAATAGAAATAAAGAGGCAATATACTACCAATAGAATATTTAAAATTGATTAATTACTTCTAATATACTTCTTCACAATATTAAAAATGTCACTAGGGATAGGTCCTAACTCCTGTTAAACAGGTCAGGGTCCTATCATCCGAGCTTAGTGAGAGAAGTCAAGCTTCTTGAGAGTCTCGGCTTGAAGAGAAGAAATAGGTGCTGAGGCTGGCAGGGACTAGAGAAGTCTGGAAGGGCTCATTAACTTTAACGGTTTGACATTTAGGCGGTTCACCTACCATTATTCAAGGCTGTTAATGCAGCTGGACCCTCAAGTAAAAGAAGCCAAAGGCAATTGCCAGAGTAATTTATTAAGCTTAAACTTAAATAAACTTCTTGAGCATATCATCAAAATGAATTACTGTAATCAGTTTAGTCATAACTGTAGAATTCTTCTTTTTTCTAGGTCTTCGAGCTCTGTTTTATTTAATAATAACTAAATCTCTTTTTGATTAGTTGGCAATATCGTTTTACTTGTAATGGAAGCTTTGCTTCTCAAATTTTTAATATTTGAGATGTAAAATCTAGTTTAATTTAAAATTTATAAATATTTTAATTATTTATAATCATAATTACTCACCAAATATTGCTTATATCATTAAAAATGTTTGCTCTTTAATCAAGTGGGGCTAATTATCCCAAAAATTAGGACTTTTCTATAATTTTGCTCGTTAATCAAGGAGGGAAGCAATCATTTTAAGAATAAAATAATGCTTGTTAACATAAATTGGTCTAATTCATCCATAAGTTATGAATATTAAAACATGGAACCTATCAAGAGAAGTGCACAAAAAAGAAGCAAAATACTAACCCAGGAGTTAAATAAAAAGATATTGGAGTTATCCTCACTTGAAAAATATCTTCAAGAGCAACAGAAAAAATATTTGTCAGGTGAACTATCAAATTATGAACTAACAAGAATCAGTCTTGAAAAAGAGTTTGAGAATATCTCACTTATCGAAATATCTCCTGAAGAACGCAAATTTTTAAGTGAAATCAGCTCTGAATTCATGACTGCTTATTCAAAATACATTGACGCTTGGAACTCTATTAAAACCAGCCTTAAGATTTTTGCTGAACAGTTAAATTTCGAGTCCAAGTTCATGTATTCTACTTGCGGAGCGCCAAGCAAGACTGGTGTGATGGTTTATGACATAAAGAACTCTAGGCTAAGTCAGGCTGAAATAAAAGTTCCAGAGTCTTTTGATAAAGCCTGTCTTGTCCAACTTCCAAACTGAGAGCTTTTTTCTTTTGGATGTTGGGAGTTTTCATCTGCAAAAGCTTATATATTTGATCTAAAAACGCTTAGTATCAAAAGAAGGCTGCCAAATGGGCCTAACGCCTCATGGTGTGTTGGAGTTTACTATCAAAATTGCATTTTCATTTTTGGTGGGATGTTTGAACTCCAAATACTGGATATTGCTTATAAATTTGACTTAGCAACTAATCACTGGATTAGACTGACTCCAATTCCAGTCCCGTCTTTTGGTTGCTCCTGTCTTGTTTTCCAAGAAAATATCTTGATCTGCGGATTTTTTTTCAAAAAACTATATAAGTTTGATAGGAAAATTGAAAGTTACTCAGAACTTCCTTTCGTCAGCGTTACCGAATGCAGACTTAAACTGCTGGCTACTTTTAATTTAAGAGTTTATCTAATCGAGATAGATGGGAAAGTCATGGAAAGTGAAATCGGAAACGAGTACAACTGGAATAAAATTGGAGACATTAAGCTAGGTGAGGAATATGGCTTTATTCACGCAAAGCAGTGCGATAGCTGCCTTTACGGAGTCTTATTTGGCATCGATACAGTTTCTTGCTTTAAATTTGATTTGAAGAAAAAGAAAATGGAAGAAGGAAGGGTTGAAGTTGACTCACTAGATGCTTGTATATAGCTCATGGCTAATAATTAATTAATTAATATATCTAAAATAGCTAATTAAACAAGATTTGAGGTCTCAATTATAATTTATATTAAGAAACTTGCTTTATAGATAAAAGATTAGAAACCGAACCCTCAGACAATAGGATTGGAACTAGTTTTGTTAACTCCCCGCCCTCCGTGACGAACAAAAAAATTTTGTTCTCTCATGGAGGGTTAAATTTTTTTTTAAATTTAAAAAAAATTCATGAAGCTGTTTAAAATCAAACAGAATTAGCTAGATATCATTATACTAATTATCATTTATATATAATTTTTTTTAAAAAAAAACAAATTTTGTTAAATTCACAGAGTGAGTTTTTGGGCAAAAAATGTAGATTTTTTCAATGGTTTTTTTGCTCACAGAAGGGGAGTAAGGCTTTTTTTTGGGCAAAGTATACGTAAAAGTGAATAAATTAATGCTGTTTAAACTAATAGTGTTAGGTTAAAAATTATCTGGTAAATCAATGATAATTAATATTTGATTCATATTGATGAACTCTGAAATCAGTGAATTAGTTGCATTGATCGTAAGGAAAAGTCTCTGTTTCTCAATACCAGACGGATAATTAATAATGCTTAGACTAAATATGTCCATTGACGGCGACGCTCCTTTGTGGTTACAAAAATTATTTTATAGCTAAAATAAAGGTTCGAAATCTTTAATTCTAACCCTTAGCCTGCGTAGATCGACAGTATTGGTTGTGCAGATCTTGAGGGTCAGCTTATTTAATTTAATGAGCAATTCAGATGGTTTTTTGGCAACAGCTATATCTCTACCTTTACGGAGAGTACGGTTAATTTCCCTATGTACCACAGCTCCTCGTTGCGAGCTGAAGAAGCACCGCTAACCGGTAACCACATCATCTTATAGTGAAATGACATAAGAGCTTATTGATCTGCCGAGATACTTACTCCTGCTCCATGAGCGAACAAAAAATTTTATATCGTTTAGAGAGGTTAATTTTTTTTTTAAAAATTATATAATTTGTAAAATTTATGTTTTAAAATGCAAGCTAAACAGATTTTTCATTACACTAATTATCCCTCATATATCAAGATAATTTTTACATTAAAAATTTTTTGTTCTCACAGAGTGTGGGGTTTTACCAAAAATATAGGAATTATTCCGATTGTTTTGTTCGCTTGCGAGAGGGAGTTAGGGTCATAGCCCAAGCTTTATACTTAGAGTCCACTGCTCCAAATATAATGTGAATTTTCTTGAGGCAAGCAGGTGGCTCTGGTCGATAGTGTACTAAGCAAAGACAATTAAGGGGAGATCTTTAATTATTTTAATTCAATATAAGTCAATTTTTACGGCGTTTTTACTGATATTTCTTTCTTTTTTTATATCAGGACATTCATCTTATTTACAAAAACTAGTAGTTCTATTTGAAGATGCCTAAATTTTCTTGTAGCTATAAGCACATGAAGAGTAATTTTCCAATCCTATCTATAATTATGTTGAATTTCTTAAGCTTATTTTATATATATTTTTTTATCATAATTAAATAATAAGTCTTTATTTCTACATTAGCTTGATAATATTAAATTATCTAAATTTTCTCTTAATCCATTTTTAAGGATAAATTATATTTTTCTTGTTTTCCTCATACATTTGAGTCAAAACAGCCCGACCACTGACGCCTTTTGCGATAATATTAGCTGTATCATTTTTGCCAAGCTGAACCTCCCATTCAAGAACTGTTTGATTAAAATTAAGAGGCTCTATAAATCCTCCTGGCATCTGAACGCTAGGGAAAATAGCATACCGAAAATTAACCTCAGGCCACGCTGTGAGAGCGTTATAGTAATTTTTCATCTTTGCATCATAGTAAGCGATCTCTGTCACGCGTTTATAGACATCAATTGTTGTCATTTTGGTTTCGGCTGGAAGAGCATAATAAGGCCCAGTAAAAATTATGTCGACAGTTACTTGAGACTGCTCTGCAACGACATCAAGACACCTATCAACTGCTGCATAGGAATCGAGAAGAATAACAGTACCTCCATCAATCCATGTTGCACCCAAATAGTTAGTGGGAGGGAAAAAGAATGCAGGGCATGCTGAACAGGTTATTGCTGTCAAAACTCCTTGTGAGCCCAAACTTTCGTTAAATTGTGCGAAAAGACCAGTATCTAGCTCCCCCTTTATAGGAGAGCAAAAAAATATAGAAAAAGCCTATTTTTTTAGTGAAAATCCACTTCCCCTTTAAATGTCATCCAAAAATTTCTTACTCTCTTCTTTTAAGTTGGAAGAAAACATAGGTAAAACTTTCCTTTTTGATAAATTTCCCCTCTTAAATCCAAATAAAAGTTAATATTTTATAGGTAAAAATATTAATTTTACTTTATGAACCATTTCTGATCTAATTTCATGAAGAGGGTGCAAATAGAATGCTATTTAAACAGCTTGCACTTTAAATATTTCAATATTTTAAATTAATTCTTTATAAAAACAAATTAAAATTTAAAACATTGCGTTTAATTTATATTTTTATTTATAAAAAACTGTATATTAATTTTTCTTAAAAATAGCTGACCCTTCTAAAATTGGAACAGATTCTTTGGTTCAAATTTAAAGGATGGAGTTAATCTGCGAATTAGGAATCTAAAAAAATTCGTTTATGTTGAGGGACGATCAAAAAAACTCGCCTTAAACGGGGGAGGTAAGTCTGTCGAACCAATTGTGATGTTTCTATTTATCCCATAAGTGTATCTTTTCTGAAGAGTTTCTGCCATAGGCTTATTATCAAGCAGTCCTCTTTGGAAGAGAAGACCCTCAATAAGCCCACCTGGCCACTCTACAAAAGTACTTTGCGATCCATTTAGAGTAAGCCATGTATTGACTACAAAATCTCCCATAGCTTTTTCGTTACCTTGGGCAAATTGAGCGACACCTCCAGCATTTAAGGACCCAGTTGAAATTCCTATTACAACATTATAAGCAGAATTAACGGTGGGTGTATTAGCAAGCTGCCAAAGGCTTCCAGCCTCAAATGCTCCATGAGTCCCTCCAGCTTCCAAAGAGACCGCATAGCAGGATGGACTTGCATAGGCTATTCCTAGCAAGTATATAATGGACCAAAAGAATAACATTTATTCGCCTATTTTGGAAAGACTATTTTCTTCACCAATTTTAGAAAATGGACATATCGAACACTTACTTCACAATTTATCCTTTGTGAAAGTTAAAGAAAGGCAAGGAAATTTTGGATAAATAGCAGAAGAATTTTGATTTTTTAGAAATAAATGAACTATGATGCAAAAATAATTTTAAAATATTATTTAAGACGTCAGATAGATATGCTCTGACTATATTCGTTTATTATAATTAACAAAAATTCTAATTGGGGACTTCCCAGCACTTCGGGGGAATGGAATTGTTTTGTGAATTTATTTCAACTCTTTCTGATGATATTTTTGAATTGATTAAATTCTGGTCTTCAGCATATGAGATATGTTTCTGCATATGACGGTGAAATTTAGGTTGTTTCTTTAATTCATTGATTTCTACAGCACAAACTTTACTTCCCATGCTGAATTTAAACAAAACCCCGAGTTCAATGCCTTTGTCAGTCATCAAAAGGCTTGGAAACTTAAAGTTTTGCAGTATCATGCCAGCGACAACCAAAATGCCTCATCCTGCCGCTAGACCAAACTCCCAAAATACATTATTTCCCCTATCCAATATAGAATGTATACTAAAAACCAAATTGCTTCAAATTACAGCTAAAAGTGAGAAAATAGCCCACATGTTCATACGTGGATAATTGTAAATCCTTATTTTCCAATATATAAAAGCGAGGGCTAGCAATGCAATAGAGTAAACCAGCCCTTGCAGAGCTTCACTGACCAAATGAATATTTTTATTGATCCCAATCATGATAAAATATGCAGCAGATTTATATACTGCAGTTTTCGGATTTATGACAACGTTAAATATAGGGTGGAAAAGCTGCCATGAAGGCTGGAAGTAAATCACTAAACTTAAGTACATAATTAAAACAGCGAAGCAGAGCAAAGAAATGCTGAAATGAAACCCAGATCAGCAATATGTATAGCAATCGTTACATACAAAACTGTCTGTAATTGAATCCCCTGTGCTTTCCTTGCATAAAAATACTGATAAAAGAATAGACGATAATGGGATATATGCAATACTGCAGAGAAGAATAACCCCTATCTCTGATACAAGTTCGGCTAGCTCAAATAAATGATGAGAATATTTTTTGCTTATTTCCCTCCTTGAGCAAACAAAATGATTGAAAAAATCCTATTTTTTTGGCAAAATGTCACCACCAGCGAGCAAAAAACATTTTTTTCATGAAAAAATAATTGATAAATAAGCGATAATTATTACAATAAAAATATATAAAGCTAATTCTGTTGAATTTTAAACAGCTTGCATTTTTAAACATAAATTTTCTAAATTAAATTAATTTTTACTATAAAATTTGGATAAAATTTATTCATCCTTCGCAAGCGAACATAATTTTTTCGCTTTCGGAGGGGAGTTAGTCTTTTCTGTATTATAATTGCTGAGCAAACCATAAAGCTTATCAAGGAGATAACTATATAAATTTCAATTCAAAAATGATCTCTAGTGTTATCCAACGGCCCACTTCAATCTGGAGAAAATAAAGCAATTGGCCTGAAAATTATTCTACTATAAGCTCTCATATCTGGGCCAATTGAGATTAGCTCAAGAGTTTCTACTCAAAGGATTATCATCATCAGCAGGTCTCCAAACTTCATCAATTTCGGTTCTTTTAGGTCCTCTATCTTTCCCAATTTTCATCTTCTAAGCTGAAAAATCACCAGAAAGATTTCGAGGATTATGAAAAAAGCTACTATAGCAAGGAATATCATTTTGCCATTAGAAGAGTCTTGTACCAGTCTGTAATCAAAAGGACAGTCTATTGGGTTTATTCTCATATCGCTTGGAATTTTAGTTGTGCCATCCGGCATTATAATTTTGCTAACTCTCCTTTATCACAAAAATTGTTGCATAAATATTTTTATATGGAATTAATGAATTAATAGTAAGTTCTCTCAAGCAATTTCTATTAACATTTTTGATTATAGCTTAAGCAAGCCAAAAATTTCTGTTTGCTAACCAAACGGGGGTAAAAAGAAATCTCTGGATGCCTGTAATACTATAATTCCCAACAATTTCATCTCCTTTTTCAGAACTATTTGAAGCAGGCAGGACACTGAAAATGTTCAGATAAAAATTGCTTCTACTGTTGCTGCTTGGCTCTATTGAAACTGTCCCAGTAACTCCTACAAACTTCTGCTTTCGTATATTCTCATTCACAGCTGTGAAGTTTTCAAGATTATCCCCTTTAATAATGCTGTAATCAAGGCCATGCAAAGCAAGCATTGTTTGGTCAAAAGAAAAGCCAAGAAAGTTTGACCAATGAACAGCTTGCTCTACTTGGGTTTTCATTGTTTGTCCATAGTTTCCAATTCATTCAGCTGTGTGAACAGTTAAAGACCTCTGAAACAGTTCAACCAGTTTATCTCCATATCCAGGATATCCGACGACAATGTCTGTAACTGAGATCCTATATGGCTGTAAAAAGAACAAATCACCTTTCCTCATCCCTAATTCCCACAGATCAAAAAGAATAAAGGCTAAAAATTCAGAAATTTTTTATAATAGTCATTATATTATTAATATAATTATCTTTTTATGAGATTGCAAAAAAAGTATTTGCTAGTAACTGTGAAGCAAGTCATAAAGCGTGATGAGAATACTACCAAACGAATAAGGATCGACCAAAGCAATCACGACTCGGCATTTCGAGTTAATGATGTCTGAAAATAAGTCTCCATAAGCATCTACTTGATCAATTGTATAAGTGCCGCTAAAATAATAAGACTGGTTATTGACTATATTAATATGCAAGCTCGAGCATTGATTTACCACAACATTATATGCATTTTGTGCTCACTCAGGTCTTTGAATCACCACCACATTCTTCCAGCCAAAAATATTGGCGATCTCAGGAAGAATGCCTGCGGTATAAGCTATCTCTTTCAGAACTGTCATAAACTCAGGAAATGTCGACTTATTCACAAACATTGACATAGCGCATCCATCAGAGACTAACGGAACGTTAATTCCAAGAGCCCGGAAATCAAAAATATCTCCATAGCAGATACTATCAGTTAAAGATGATAAGTGAACGACTCCCATTTTATCTTTGAGCTTGCTAAAGCATGCCCTTGAGAAGCTAGGATTATACACAGTAGCTCCACAGTCTGTGGACTGTATTCTCACATTGAAATTTTGTAAGAGGTTAGACTGATAGGCAACTCTGAAAGCAAAATAATTTCCCTGCCTGATTAAAGCCAAGTATGTGAAATCAGGACTTCCTGGATCCGTTACTCCGTCAGCAAGAGAAATAGTTATGCTTGCTTTTGGTAGATTTGGAATGACAGATGAGTTGCCAGGGAAAATAAAAGGACTTGATATGGAAATTATACCATTACTAATTTCTCCAACCTTGGTCTTTTTTCCATTCTGAGTATTAACGATAGAAAATGCAGGCAAAGGATGATGATTAAGTGTATTTTCTTCAAGGAGATTCATTATTTCTTCGGTTGTATAATCTTGTACTTGCAAAATCAATCCTAATAGCTTTTCGATAGCCAAATATTCATATTGGCTGTAGTTATCTGAACTTTCAAGACCCTCTTCTGTGTAAATCACTAGTCCATCACTGCTAAACTGGCCTCACACACTATTTGGTCCCAAGATAACTCCATATCCCTCTCGCATCATCATCTTTGATTCCAAACTTTTTACCAGCATTGGAGCGCTTCTGCCATCATTGAGAATAATTACATTTCCGATTCCCAATGATTTCACTTCTCTTCCGATTAATAAATCATAAGTGTCTTGCGTTTCATTATCTGCAGAGAAAATAGTTAATCCTTTGCCTTCACTCTTAAATAGGATTGGAATTTGATCTGCAGCACTATTTGATATGATCAGAAAGGTTTCTCAATTGAAGTAACTTACCAGTTGCTTTAAAGCTTGATAACGAAAATCAAAAGAAATATGACTGAAAATTCATATTTTCCATAGCTACCCGTAGGCTCCCTCAAACTTATATAGAGGAAATGCTGGGTTTCCGAAGATTGCTTAAGTTGAAATGAGTAAAAAGTATTGAAGGTTGCATCAATCGCAATACTAGGCAAATGTATGCAATCAGATTGAAAATTGCAGCTTTCAACACTTGATAAACTTACTGTAAAATTATTCTGAAACTTCTTATTTATAGAGCTCCATAGATATGTTGCCAAGTCAGGGTTTGTTGATTTTGATATTAGTATATCGATATTGTATGCGAGTGACGTATGCAACAGATATTGTATTTGAATAATCAAGAGCAAAAGCAAAGCCATTATTTAATCTGTAATAGAACTAAGAATTAAAAAAGTCCCAATGTTACTAGATTGTTAACTCCCTCCTCCGTGAGCGAGCAAAGCCATTGGAAAAACCCTATGTTTTTGCCCAAAGACCACCCTCCATGAGTGAACAAAAATTTTTTCGATATAGAAATTTTTATATATAAAGTGATTATTTAGTATAATTAAATCTCTAGCTAATTCTATTTATTTTTAAACAAATTGCATTTTAAAAACATAAATTTTACAAATTAAATAAATATTTGCATTCCAGTTTTTTTGGAATTTAGGACTTTTTTAAATTTTGAAAAAAAAATAAAACCCCCTCTATGAGAGAACAATTTTTTTTCGTTTACAGAGGAGGAGTAAGACTTTTCATAGTTAAAACCTCGCAATAGAAGGCTATATCATTAGTTTGTAAATTTAAGTGAATATATATAGCTTTGATTTGTTTGCAGTATTTTCTGTTAGATCTTGAAGATATAACGATTGACTTGCATACTTTTGATTGAGCAATTATGTTGTATATTATTGAGATATATTGGGGAGAATTAAGTTCATTTTAATATTTTGAGTTCCTGTTATATTTGAGAAAATTAATTTTCATTTAATTGATGTGTTAGCACAAAATATTAATTCCTTTTATATTTTTTATATTAGGACTGATGTATATCGCATTGTGACGCTAGTAGCATTGCAATAAGATGTAAAAATATTACTATTAGTCACTATTGTAAAGTTATAATAAAGCCAATATGAAAGAAATTAGAGCTAATTTAAGATATGCAAAATCTAATTGTTTTGCAAATTAAATTTGCTGCAATCCGGTGATATTTTAGTTTAAAATTAAACTAGTTTAACTCATTTATTTCTAATAAAATCAAATTTATCCGATAGCAACAAGGCATAAGAGTTATTTCATCCTCCAAGACAATAGACAGCCCTTTGAAATATATAGCTGAGAAATATCAACAAGATGTTCTAGATGTTAGCACCCTAGCTTCATAATACCTGTTAATAATAAGAGAAAATCTGATGGAGGATATATCTTCCAAAACAGAATAATTCGCCATTTGGAAGCTGGGTTATGCATGCACCTCAGTCTAATAATTGCAGAGCATCTGGTGCTTTTAATTGCTCTCTTCCGCTTTCAGTATCAAAAATAACCCAGTCAGTTCAGTCATAATCATCTTTATCAATAAGATGAAAAAGTTTGCTTTGATAGTAGCAGCTATTATCTTGATAATATTGGCTGATTGGGAGATGAAAAGCAGGAATCTTACATAGTGAATTCATTTTTCTAGAATCTTGTTTTAATTCTTCAGCCATATCTCTTTTTAAGACTGTAGATCTTTTGGAAACGTTTTTTGAGAATAATTAAGCTTTTTGACATTTAATTGAGTGCGCTGGATGAGGGTTTGCTAAGTTTCGTTTCATTGATTATGATTTTGGATCGCATATTATTAGCATAAAGCTATTTTTTTCTTTTTTTACTGCATTACTATTTGTATTAATTTATTAAAATGAGGAAATTTTCATTTTGCGTAAATCAAACTTACAGTATCTTTGCTTCTCGTCTGTTATAATATAGATTGCTCCTTTATTATATGTACAGTACACCTGAGATGGCCAAATGTTTATCACTCAATTTGCTACTACTCCCCAAAGGCCATACACATCCTTTGCTTTGCTTTCATAGATAAATCACTGGTACTTACACTCAATTACATATAGGTTCTCTGCATTTATTAGGATCTT
This sequence comes from Blepharisma stoltei, assembly GCA_914767885.1. Taxonomy (NCBI): domain Eukaryota; phylum Ciliophora; class Heterotrichea; order Heterotrichida; family Blepharismidae; genus Blepharisma; species Blepharisma stoltei. The sequence continues at coordinate 456,497 of CAJZBQ010000035.1, read as the reverse complement.
TTTTGTACGTTTTTCGAAGTGATAAGGAATTATAGAGAATGAGTCAATATCAATTGAATACCGTAAAAGATGTCTGATTTCATACCCAGAAATCAAAATATCGCCGTTAAATATAACGCTTTGGCAGTGATAATCTGCTTTTGGCATTTGAGTTAACTTCATTCACCGATTTTTATCCAAATCAAATTTCCAAGACAAAGTTAATTCCTCAGACGCATATTCTCCTCCAAAGCAATAAATGTTTCTTTCGAAATAGATAGCTGATGATTTGGAACAAAGGGCTCCAGATGGCAGCTTTCGAATTCCATAATCACTTCTATTATTAAAGTAGTCCCAGATGAATCTCAATTACTATAGCAGAACAATTCATCGTTTGGAAGCTGAGTAATGCACGTTCCACAGTCCAATAGTTCTAGAGTTTCCAACACTTTAATATGCTCTTTTTCATTTTCAGTATCATAGATAATCAAATTCTTCCTACCTTTAACATCCTTTTTAATAAGGTAAAGAGATGAAATTTTATGATAAGCATTAACGTAGCCATGATAAGCTTCTTTTAATTGTGGACTTGAAATAGAATTTTTTTGTAAGATAAGCAAGTTCTTCGAAAATCATCTTCTGTATTATGATCATTAGGCCTGCTTAAAAGCGCAGATCTCTTGGCTCAAAGCTGTTCATAGCTTAATAATCAATTCTTAGAATTTTGATTGGGCCCAGCAAGATTGCTCTTTAATTCATGATTTAAGGCCTCTTTAGTTGAACTTAGTTTAAAATCAAGCAATCTAACTCCCCCCCTCCATGAGGTGAACAAAACCATTAGAAAAATCCCTATGTTTTTGCCAAAAAAACCCTCCTTCATAGTAAACAAAAATTTTTTTAATAGAAAAAAATTTTATGGAAAAAAATTTTGATATATAAGTGATAAATTAGTATAATGAAATCTAGTGGTAATTCTGTTTAATTTTAAACAAATTGCTTTTAAACATAAATTTTACAAATTAAATTAATATTTGCTTTCCAATTTTTTTTTGAGAATTAGGATATTTTAAATCTCGAAAAAAAATATTTTCTATAAAATTTATATATAAATTGTTTTTAAAAAAAAAAATTAACCCCCCTCCGTGAGTGAACAAAATTTTTTTTATTCCTCACGGAGGGGGGGAGTAAGTTGATTTCCCATATTATAAATTTTGACACCTTATCAGTTCTTTTTATTTGTTTATTAATATTAATTAGCCAGTAAATCAAGCTACTATTTGAAACGTTTAACCCAAACACACCAGTCTATCGGGCACCACTTGGCTTCGATCGGCTAATGCACTGGCATCAAGTTCTTAGATTTTTTAAAAGCTGTTTTTCAACTTTAGACCACACAGTTTCATTAGGCAACATACCAAAGTCCCATTCTCCACATCTGAAGTTGATAGCATGTCTCCAGAAAATTCATTTTTATAATGGCAAAGTCTCACACTGATCATTGTATGAGCTCACGCATTACGAGAAGAAATTAAAGGATGAATGAAATAAAAAAGCAAGAAATTTGGAAGGTCTAAAGAGTTGGAGAAGAAGATGAAGGAGGGCAAGAAAATAAATTTAAGAGGAAAACAGCTGGAGTAGCTTGCGAAATAATATGCGCCAGAAGAACTCAAAAAAATAACTTTATCAAAACTAAATAGCGCTTCGAATAAATTGCACAAGCTTATTATGGAAATTTACATTCAGATTGAATTTATAGCATATCCTTAAGATGAGCAAGGATCACAATAACTGCTCAATAAACATTTTAAATTCGAGACTAAATTTTTAGCTAAATGCTTTAAAATGTGTAAGTCTGGATATACTCCACGAGTCATGCAAGCCTCAATAGTGTTATATATAAATCATTAAATTCTAAAGAATTTCAACTCAAATGTCTGTGCTTTTAAGTAGAGTTAATTACCCAGAAATAGAGTGAAATTCAAAGAAAGCTTCCTTACTGCATAGAAGCTTGGTCTCTAATCCAGTGCCGGATCAATCTTATCAAGAAGTTGCCCATAAAGACACTTTTCTTTATCTCATTAGGAAAGGCCATAACAATTGAGCTAATTTGTCCATATATGATTCTAAATGTGAAAGAGAAGAACTGAAAGTATTAGAGACTAAAGAATTAGATTTGGGTACATGCATAGCCCAGCTTCCAAACTGCAAGTTGTTTTGCTTTGGCAGCTATTATGACTCTAGAATTACCTTAATAATTGATGAAAATTATGAATTGCAAAAGTTGCCATCTGGAGAGGCCTGCCACTGCTCATCAGCTATTTATTTTAACAAAAATGTTTATTGCTTTGGAGGAGAAGATGAAAATAGTTTTTTAAATCTCTCCAGTAAGTTTGATTTAGATCAAAATCGATGATTTAAATTAGCACCAATGCCTGAAGCTGACTGCGCATGTAATAGTGTGTTATTTAATAGGAATATTTTGATTTCTGGATGAAAAAATAAAAATATTTGGCAATATTCAACAAGTATTGATTCCTTCTCCAAAATTTCTTATGATTTTGCAGAGTGGAAAAGAAAGATCCTGATAAATGGAGAGAGACTGTATCTGGTTGAGTGCCAAGGGATGATATATGAAAGTGAAGATGAGTATTCTTGAAAGCAAATAGCGAATTTTATTCCCAATCCTAATCCAGATCAAGCTTATTGTTTATATAATAAAGGAGAAATATATATTGGAATTGGCACATTTTATTACAATTTATACTATAGATTTAGTTTGGATAAAAAGGTTATAACCGAACTCCAAAGAAGCATAGCTAACAATTTATAAAAATAATATTTTTTCTCTTATAAGTGATGCACGATTTATCAATCTTTAATTTTGATAGTTTTTGCGAAAATTATTAATAAACTAAGCGAAATTTTACATATGTCACATTTAATTATTATGAGACAAATCCAACAGTTTCTTTTTTGCTATCCTTAATGTTTTGATAGAGAATCTATTTTTTGATTATACTTTTTTAGTAAGGTTAGGTTACGGAGGGGGAGTAAGAAGTATTGAAAAACAATCATTTAAAGATGATGATGCGAATATTAATTTTAGTTTAGAAATGATTTCTTAATTCTTACAAGAAAGCCGTTTAAAATTAAATTATAAGGTCTTAAGACGCTTTAATTGTTTTGTTGACAAATCGAATTGAATAAATCCATAATCTGTGGTAATAAAGTAAAAGCTATCTTCATAGAGCAGAGAGTATGAGTGGCGACCATGATATTCCTCAAACACATTTGTAGTTCCGATTGATGCTCATGTATTTATATCATTTAAGCCACTTTCATAGCAGCTTCTATTGCTAATTATATAGACCTTGCTTTTAGCGGTTAAGCAAATCTTCCCTGCATTTGAGTTTAATGTAATTGGAGCATATGAATATGAATTATTTAAAATATTGTAGCATAATATATCAGGAGAAGTAAAACCTAAAATTAAGATCACCCAGTTAATAAAAGTGCAAGTATTATTCACCATTGATCCTGGAAAAAGCGAAAGTTCTGTTCAATTCTTCGATTTTAATGAAAATTTTAATGAAGCGTTTCCATCTCCTCCAAACATATAAACAAAATCATCAACCGCAATAAGTCCAGAATTATAACTGTATCGAGAAGAATCCAAAGCAATTATTGAATTATTTGGATCTATAATAAAAGTCTCTGACTGAAAGCAGCAAAACACAGAACCATCGTTTAGCAAGCAAGTTGGGTCTCATTGTATAAAATTTTTATTGATGTTTTGCGATGCTGAGTTTAGTGATATAACATCAACTGCAAATAGAGTCTGACTTTTAAAGTATTTAATAATCGGCCCTACTTTTTTAGGCGTTGAAGCTTCAAAATTATCAATATCAAATAAACTTTTTGGATCTTTAACAGTAAATAAGTTTTTCAGTCTTTTTTTCAAGCTTGAATTGTTAATCTTAATTATATCTTCTTGGCATTTTATTTTTGCTGCATTTTCAGGAGATAATAATTAAAATATGGCGTCTTCGTCTGGGCATGGCCTTCCGGCCATGCAGCCTCGACTCATATTTTAATTATATCTAGCAAGGTTTTGCCTTTTCAGAGATGGACGGCAATGCTAGGTAAGCAATTCTGGTGGAGTACAGAGCCTAGCCCTAGTCTACTCTCAGAGATGGTTTTTTCCTCGTGGGGAAGGAAAGCACGGCAATTGGAAAGGGGAAGCCCAGCAGAGTCCACACGACCCATCGGGCAACTCCCTAGCGTGAAACTGGGCGTTACGTCCCAGGCTACGTGTTTTTCCTTTTTGCCGAAAGCCTACCAGAAAATCCATTTTTTAGGTTTTCGGAATGGCAACCCATGTCACAAGCAAGTAGCTCATCCATGAGCCGTCGAAGCTGGCAACACTTGCCCCTAGACGCACCTTGGTGAACGAAGCGGACTGGCCCAGAGGTCTGTGGGCCCAATGCGACGAAAGGCAAGCGGAGGTCTGGGCTTAGCCAACCCCGTAGTGGACGTTAAGCGTTATAATTAGTAAGTTAAGTTTTTGCTGCACTTTCAGGAGATAATTTTAATGCCGATTCAATAAAGCTATTGCTGTTTAAATTATTGACCTCTTCTAAGGTCTCACATAAATATACATATTCATCTAATTTTTTCTCTATAAGAAAAATCTTTTCTAATGCTTTCTCGGTTGTTTCATTTATTTGTTTTATTAATGCTGATGATTCTTTGACAATCTTCCAACGATCCTGCTTTGCTCGTAACTTTAAGCCTTTTATAAACTCAAATATAATAATTATAGTCTTAGGATCAGGAGATTTCATGATTCGTGTGAAATGATGCTTTCCATCGGATTCTCCATGCGCTACAACATGATTTAAGCATAAAAACACATTTTTGTCCGAGCAGTCACATACAAAAATTGGTTTATTTTGGCAATTAATTGAACAAGTCACAAGCTCATCCATTATTATTATTATTCAACTCTATAAAAATGTATTTTTAAATTAATGCAAAGCATAGATTTAAGGCTCATATCAAATAATTGTGCATTTTTGATAGTGAAGTCCTTTTAGTCGAAGTAGCATTTGGTTGAAATTTAAAGTTTTTTTCTTAATGTCAAAAATTTTCAAACTGTTTTTGGCCAAATGCACTTTGATGAAATCCATACTGTCAAAGCGACCTACACCATAGATTTAAACCTTCTTAATTTTATTATGAAAAACTAACTAAAAGGAATATTTAACTATTAGTTTGCAAGAGAAACTAATTCAATTTGAAAGCAATTTTGAGAACTGAAGGCTTTAGATTTTTTTGAAATACAATATATAATTCATCTAGCTTAATAAGCGATTAATTTTTGGACTGTTTAAGAATTAGAATGCCTTTAGGCTTCACTAAAATTATTTTCATTATTGTTTGAAAAGATAATATATAAAATTATAGTTATGAAAAATTTATTTGATCGGATTACTTAAAATAGAAAAGTTATCATTTGGGGTTTCTATGCTTCTTATAAGCAAACTTTTTATGAATAAAATGATAACTATGAGTTATCTTCCTGAAGCAGAACCTTTTTAATATACTTTTACCTGCATTTAAGATAAGAAATTCGAAAATTTCTTTTTTAAATTCCTTTTATTTTAAATAGCTTGCTCAAGATCAAATAATAAAACCGCAGAGCTCTTCTTCTTAGTTAATGCGCTTATGAAGATATAAGGATAGAATAAGTAATTTATATATCTTTTTTGTAAATTAAAATAATTATAATTAAATTCCTTTTTATTAGATTTTCTAAATGTCTTAATTATCATAATTCTATTAATTGTAATATTTTGGGTTTTGCCTTAAGAAACCTTCATCAAAAGTGATTTGAATGTTTTTAAGAAATATAGAAACAATTGGCATTAGCATCTAAAATAGCCTATTTCTCATAATTTACTTACTCCCCTCCTCTGTGAGCGAACAAAACCATTGGAAAAATCCCTTTTTTTGCCCAAAAGTCTACCCTCCGTGAGCGAACAAAAAATTTTTAAGAAAAAAATTTGATATATAAGCGATTATTAGTATAATGAAATCTCGAGCTTATTCTATTTAATTTTAAACGAATTGCATTTTAAAACATAAATTTTGCAAATTAAATTAATTTTTACTTCTCAATTTTTAAAAATTGCAATTTTTTTAAAATTTTTAAAATGCAATTAATTTATTTTGTAAAATTTATATATAAATATTTAAAAAAATAAAATTAACCCGAAAGTGAACAAAACATTTTTGTTCGTTCACTGAGGGGGAGTTAGAAAATAATTTATGATGCAATCCTATAATAAATAAACAATGATTTCTTTATTTATTCTTCTATCTTTAACGAAGAATTTCCATCTTGCAAGATGGAAATCCATTTTGGCTCGGCGACAGCAAAAAAAATCCCAGAATTCGGCCGTGCAAAAAAAAAATAAAACGGCCGGAAGGCCAAGGGGTCGCAGATGGCAATTCTCTGGGGTGCAGGCTAGGGCTGACTGGGCTTCCCCTCGACCCACAGACAAGATACCGACGGCGCAACATCAATCAAGCACTTCTGGAGGAGCATTATGGTGCCTGCGAATGGCACAGGTGGTTCCAGAAGAAGATAATGGACGATCCTCTCATACCCTGAGCACCACCAGGGGTTAAGAGAGTCCTTGCCGAAATTTTTGATCCAGCAGGGTCGGGTGAGTCTCCCCGACAGACTGAGGACGTCACCATTTTTGATTGCTCCGAAGAAAAAGGGCGTTAGGTGGCTTTAGTGCTTAGTGCCACATGAAGCACGAAGCTGAAGTCCGACTGGCTAGGGGCTGAAATAATCCCCGCTTAACCTCTCTAACTAATCTCTCTCTCTATCTTTAACAGAAGCCTTAATTCGCATCCCTCTTCATCTAGATTTTAAACCTTCAGCAAACTTTTCCAATACAAGTTACCCCTCTCCATTCAGAAGACTTGCATCTTCGTCAACAGTGACTAACTATGAAAACGTACCTTTTATTTAGTATCAATATTACGTCAAAATTGAGATTGGAACTCCTCCACAATATTTTTCAGGACTACTATCCCTTAGGTCCTCTTGGATTTTTATAGATCAGAAAAACTGTTATCCATGCAGGCTTTCGTCTAACAAATTTGACTCAAGCCTTTCGTTAACTTTTCAAAGCGAAAATATCTATTTAACTCTAGACTCTGTTGGCCAATTAGAAGGATATACAGGAAAAGACACAGTCAAAATAGGAGGAATTGCTGCTAAATCCCAAAGAATACTTTTAGTCAGCAAGGAGCATGACATGGACAATCTTAAGTCAGACGGTATATTTGGCTTAGGTTTTAGCACTTCTAGTGATGGAACCCCCTCTATTTTGAATACTTTTTATGCCCAGCATGACATTAATCACATAATTTTTTCACTTTACTTCAATGATTTCAACGATCCTTCTGACTTGCCTAATTATGGCCAGTCAATGCTTATCATTGGTGGTCATGATTTAAATAAATATTCAGCAGAAAGCACTTTTACATATATAAAAGCAAAAAACTCCAATGGAGCTTGGCAAGTGGACTTCGATAGCGCTACTTTTGATGGAGCTAATTATACAAATGCATATAAAGCAGCAATTAGTTCTGGGACGAGCTTCATTTTAGGGCCAAAAGACGCAATTAACGGTATTTTAAAACGATTGCATGACAAGTATGACTGCGATGACGTAGATGGGCAGCTCTATTGCAATTGCAATGGAAAGTATCCTGATTTTATAGTTCAAATAAGTGGAATAAAATTTACAATTAAGCCCGCAGGATATTTGATACAAAGTGATTCCTATTGCATCCCAACATTTGATTATACAACAATTGCATATGCATGAGTGTTAGGTGATTCTTTTCTCCGAAGATTTTATACAATTTTTGATATGGAAAACATGAAAATTGGCTTTGCCACTGTTGGGTATACATCTCAAATCAGCTATTCTAATTATACTAATTCGAATGGTTCTGGCAGTGGGTCCTCTGGAACAAATTCTACATCAGGCTCTAATAGCACAAACCCAGGTAGTGGCTCGGGGTCATCAGGAAATGGTTCAGGGTCATCAGGAAATGGCTCTGGTACTCACAATTCCACAACAGGCAACACGAATTCAACTGGCTCAGGGTCTAATACTATTGACTCTTCTAATGAATGGAAACTAACACTTGCTATAACGCTTTCTGCATTATCAGTCTTTATGGTTTGAATATTTTCGTTGGCTGTTCTCTTTTTTAAAATGAGAGAAAGTCGCAACATAGCTATAAATGAGCAGAGACAGGAAGAATTAAGAAGAATTGAAGAATTGCGAAAAATTGAAGAGGAGCGGAGATATAGAGAAGCGCACGCGCCCGATCATCCAAATAATCGCAGCAATCCAGCACCTGAGAATACCAAACAACGCAGAAAATGTGGAAGCGTTTTTCCGAGTGAATTAAGAGGACTTACATGTTATCATTATTTTTGTGAAAGAGATTTAAGAGAGTATTTAGAGAATAGCATTAAGGAAAATATGATGGAAAAAACTATGCGATGTCCCCTTGATCATTGTAATGGAGAAATAGGCCTTATCACTATTCAGGCCCTTGTATCTCCAAATTTATGGGAAAAGTTTGATAATTATTATCAAAGAGAATTATAGATACCTATTTAAGCGTTATATTTTATTGTTTTTAAGATTCTTCAATCTATTTTTTCTTTGTATTACAGGATATTTTTTTTTATTCTTCTCAACTCTAAAAAAAGGAGTTAATTACTAGAAATATAAATCCAACAGCTGAGCCATCTTGATAACATTATATAGCTCATGAACTATGAATAATTGCAGTGCTCAGTATTCTATATATTAGAGTCCTTTCCCAGTTGTGCTTGAACAGAGGCTTTACTTTAATTTTTTTATATAGCTATCCTACCTTTATGTTTTCATTATCAAAAGCATTTTTAATACCTTTATATAAAATTTAAATGCCAGCATGCTTATTACGATCTTAGCTTTCCTCTTATGTTACTTTTATTTTCGAATCTAATGTTTGCTTCTACGAAGATGCTACATAAATCATTAGCGCTCAAAAGACGCCTTGCTATGTAATTACTTTTTGACAATTCTTTAATATTTAATAATTAATTTTTTTTAACCCACAATTAGTGTAATATAAAAATTAAAAGCTCTCGTCTAATTGGACTGTCTTAAAAATTTCGATATTATCGTTTTCTCTAATTATTATATGTCCATTCACAGCTTCAACTGAATCAATAGATTTCAAAAATAAAGATCTGATCTTTTCTTTTACAGTCTGAGTTTTAATATCCCATATATTAATAATTCCTTTATCGTTTCCTCATATAAGTGCTGTCCCGTTAGGACTGAAGCATAAAGAAGCAATGTTTTCATGACTTTCTATATAAACACTCTCTTCAGTATTTATGCTTAAAATTCTAATATATGTTTTCCTTTGTGCCGAAACCAGAAAAGCAAATTTCGAGCAAATAGGTTCAATTGCATATATATATGGTCTCTGCTCTATATGAATTTTTTTTATAAAATACTCTTTTTCTAAGTCCCATATGTAAAGAAAGCATTGAGGATCAAATCGAAAATCATATTTACTAGTAAATTTAATGTGATTGCTGCTTTGGATTTTGGTTTCAACTACTCTAACTTTATCCAAATAAGGAATCCTGTGATATTCATAAGTATATCAGTTTAAGCAGATAAAATAGCTTTCACAATTAGAAAATGTGAAATCGTATATATAATCTTGAGTTATTATTGTTTTTACCCACATGCCACTCTTTAAATGGTAAATATCAAAAGCTTTGTAGATTCTTCGGGCTAGGTAAGTTTCGAACGGAGAAAATGCATAATCAGCATAAAAACTGTTAAAAGCAAGCTGCTCTATTTGTTTTGGGTTGAAATCTGTTAAATCTCATAAGATAGCTTTTTTTGTACCGAAAATAAGCAGATACGTTCCTTTTGGTGACACTTTTACATTTGAGACTAGAAAATGCAATTTATTATCATTTTTTAAAAATTTTGGGAAAAAATCATACACTCAGATATCTCCCTGCGAATTGGTTCAAGAAATATATTTGCTTGACGTTGAAAACAGAACTGATACTAATTTTTGCTTTGAATGAGTAAAAATTTGTAAAATTCTTTGATTTTCTAAGCACATTATATATCCAGCCCCTTCATTTGACCCAAATGCTAAAAATTGCCCACAAGGAGAAAATGACAATGCCTGAATTTTTTTATTTCTAGAAAAAATTTTTGTTTGGTGTGACGACACAGCATCTATTAAATATAATAAGGCATTTTCACTATAAGCAATTTTTCTTCCACAAGATGAGATAGCAATTACACCTTTAGCAGAGAATTTGCCTCAAACAGATCTGATAAGAGTCCAATTTTCAGTTTCAATTATATAGATTATGGTAGATTTTTTTATTGCGAAATATTTGCTGGATGGAGAAAAAACCAATTGTCCTCATTTATAAGGAATTTTATTAAAAGGACCAAGAATTTGATGACTGTTTTCTATATCTCAGCACCGGACAAAAGATTTATTATCATGTGCTGCTATAGTTTATTAGCTTTTCCTGCAAACATGCCTACTGTCCTAAAAATATAATTTATAGAATATAGAAAAACGGAGTTTTAATTTTTATCAGAAATTTTAGTAGGTATTATATGAATTTTCAATTTTGCGAAATTTCCAATTTAATGGTATTTATTTCAAATAAATGCTTTTTTTCATATTCATCCCAAAATTTAATGTATTGTCCATGAGTCATTGATATAACAGGATTTAACTTTGTACTATGAATCTTAATGTATACATTAAAATTGTGTAGCCAAACTGCCCTCTTAGTAACTGTAATCTGGCAGGTTCTAAGAAAGCCCAGGATCTTGTGAAAGAGAGGATAGCGTTCGGAAATGCGTGTCTGCCGGGTTTTACCGGCTTGATTGAGCGCCGTGTTGAATTAGCAGACTGAAGGCTAATTTACAGATCAAGGCTTAACCCTTGAGGATATGGTTGGCTGGAGTTAGAAATGGGATGCCTAATAAGACTAAGGATGGCACGTGGTCAATCGAATAAATTCTTAGAGTGATGCAAGGTACTACATCCCGAGTTCTGAGTTAGACAACTCGACCAAAATCGTTATCCGTATTTTTTGGAAGGCAATGCAAGCATTATGATCAGCGTCTCTTACTCTTGGGCAGAGATTTCAAGTTTTATTCGTTTGGAATAATGGAGTAGAAATCCTTGTCCTACTGGCAAGCAAATTGTGGAGCTTTATCCGGAGGTGAGCATTGGACTTCTTTATAAGTAATTTAAGTTAAAATTTTAAAGTATGAATTCTTATAATTTTTGAGGAAATAAATTCTCTTAAGTCAGCTTTAATTTTAGATTCTTGATTTTTTAAATTTACTTCCATCAAAATATCGTCAGTTTTATAGTAAAAATGGTCATCATTAGCAGAAAAGCTTAATCCTTTTCCCTTTTGTGAATTAATTTTCATAGCAAGCCCAAATTTTGCGTTACTTAAATCGCAGTTTTTAAAATTCACATTAATAATATGTGATTGCAAAAATTTGACTTCTTTTAGGTCACTGCCTTCAAAATTTACTTTTATAAATAAGCACTGAGATAAGTCAGCTTTTGGGATGCGAATATTGCTGAAATTTATGTTTTTAAAAGAAAAATCGCTTTTAGCTAGAATGGTAATCGCATTACTGCAAGCCAAATCAATTTCTTTTGAGGATCTTGAAAGTAATGTTAAGTTTAGGAGGTCTTCTTTGAGATTTTTATTCAAAAATTTGTTGAATAGAGTGTAAATATTTGGAAGGCCAAGTAATTCGAGCTTATTTAAATAAGAGGTTTTAATAGAGTCAATTGTTTTCCAATTGCTTATGTCCTTCAAAATTTTCTGGGCTAGATATTCATCACAAACTCTCTGTCAACTCAGTTTTTTGCTTTTATGCATTACCAATATAATCAATATGAAATATCAAGATGTTTGAACAAAATAATGTTTTTCTAATGAAACAAAGAATTTCTTTATGATCATATTAGAAGAATTTGAGTCTATACACTACTGCTATTGTGCCGTTAAAACAGTGCATGGTATGAAGCTTGAGAATAGAAAAAGAAAAATTGTTATATTACCCTACACTAAAGCAGCACCAAAAGCAGCACCAAAAGCAGCACCAAAAGCAGCACCAAAAAGCTGCACCAAAGCAGCACCAAAAGCAGCACCAAAAAGCTGCACCAAAAGCAGCACCAAAAGCAGCACCAACACCAACACCAACACCCAAAAAAAATCGCAACCAAAAAAATCGCAAAATCGCCTTTGTCGAAGCGATTCAAAATTAATGACGGCAGCTTTTAGGCCACCTAAAAAAAAAAAAAAAACCGCAGCGACTTTCCTGCCGGCCGGCTTGAGAATAGGATATGGATAAGATCCAAATGATTCCTTCAAATCTTTTTAATACATTACAAAATAATGCTTATAATTCTTTGAGTTACTTAGATTTCGGTAGATCAGCCCCAACTATCTTAGCAGACATGGGAAGAGAAAGAGTCAAAAGTTAGATTGGAATAGATTAATTATGGTTGTGGACGATGCAATATTCATATAAAAATTTGTAAAAACAACTGAGTTTGCTTTGCGTATTGTTCACCATTTTTTGACATGTCACTTTTTAATACTTCCTTGCATAAAGATTGAGCTCATCTCTTTGAGAGAATCTGTATTTTTGTTCGATAAAGAAATCTATATAGGGGTATGAGCTAAATTAATAATAATTAAAAGTTAATTTTCCTTTTCTTATAAGTAGATTTAATGAAATTAGAATATTGAGATTAATTATTTAATATTTGAGGATTTTACTCGGAAAATAATTATTACTTATTAACCCAATTGATTTGATTTGAAAATTTCATTATTATCCTTTTCTTTTATTATAATTAAGCCATTAACTGTCTATTTTCATCAAGTAAAGATCGAAATTCTTCCTTAATCCCCTCCTGAACTAATTATTTCCAATAATTTTGGTTGCTTTAAAAATTACTATTTAATCTTACTCTTAAAGTTTTACTTGTAGCCCAGTTGGTTCGATTTATAAATTTGAATATTCTTTTTTTCTTTTACCAAAATATGACACTTAGTAGCTTCAACTCAACTAATATCTCTTAAAAATAAAGTCCTAATCTTTTCTATTACAGTCTGCGCTTTTATATCCCATACATTAATCACCCCATTTTTATATCCTCCTACAATCAAATTTTCTTCAGAAGTAAAACGACAACATAGTGCTTCTACTCCTGGAATCTTCAAAGAAGTATCTCCTCCAATTTTTATATTTCAGATCCTAATAAAAACTTCTTCTTTGGAATCAAAAGAAGCAACTTGCTTTAAAAGAGGCGTAAAAGTAAATCTATAATTTCAATATTTTTTTGATTCCATTCTTTTAATCAAGTGGCCTTTTTCTAAGTCCCATATATGAATATTAAATTTTGTGCTCCACAAATGATACCTCCCACAGTCAGAAAAATTATGAGAAATTACGTTTACCTCATGAGTATCTTAGAACTTAGATTACTTAAGGTTTTAATGTGTTTCTCTGGTTCTTTAAGGTGATTTAAATAAGCCACAAGGGTTCAGCCCAGTTACCTCATGAGTATCAAAAGAATTAGATTAGATTTCTGAGAAGCTAGCTGTCAATCTATAAACCCTTGCTCCCTTCCTTATTACTCTGAAGTCTGCTGATCAATCCTAGAGAGGGTTTACCTGTTATTCCTTCTGATAAGAACTTCACTAGCTCCAAGAATTTAGAAGTTTGTGTGCCCTTCAGATACTAGATATATTGGTTTATAAAATGCTAAAAATCGAATTTCTGGTCAGCTGTATACTAAAGAATGAACTCAGATTTTTATATTGATCTGGTCAATGTCCTTATTTATCTAGAAGATGCCCTAAATGCTCTTGGGTAATCCTTTATAACTTTGTGAGTCTAGCCGTGGATTAGAAATTACCTTTTCTGCATTAACTCTGGGGTACCACTCCTACCTCAATATCTCATGACTTTGTAACTAGATTTAGGACAGGTATCATCCCATCAGATAATTTTAATAATAATTCCTGAGTATCAATTTTTCTTAAAATTTCAAAACCAGGAAAGCTATAATATTCGTAAAAACGCCTATCAAAAGTAATCAAACTATCCTCATGCTTAGAAAATGTAAAGTAATTTCACTCATAGTTTTTTGATTTGTGCACAATTAGGACATCAAGCTTTATATTATAAATATGGACACCACCAAAAATCCCAAAAGCGAAATAAGTTTCAAACGGAGAAAATACATACTCATCATATGAACCACTGACTGATATTTGCTTTATTTGCTTTGGAGCAAAAGTTGTTAAGTCTCACAAGATGGATTTGTCTGGGCTTGAAGTAAAGAGATAGGATCCTTTAGGAGATATTTTGGCTATATGAATTTGATAATGACGATTATAGTCGTTTTTAAAAATATTAGGGAAAAATTCATAGATTCTGATATTACAATTAGAATCATTTCAAGAAATATATTTACTTGATGGTGAAAATAACTTAACTTAACTTAAATTTACAGGCGTCCGCCGTAGTGTTGACGCAGTCACCAAGGACCCAGTATTAGGGTTCACCTGCTTTGCGGTATAGTCCAAACTGGCCATATAAACCAGTCACCAGGACATACACCTACTCCTTCCCACGCGCGTGAGCCGTGGCTTAGTGTTGAGTGGGCGGGCTATGGGCTTCTGCGGCTGCTGCTTGAGTTGACGAGAGTTGGCTCTCGAGAAATTCCAAAAAATGGAATTTCTGGTCACCTTTCGGCAAAAAAGGAAAATCTTCAAGTCCTGGGACGTAACGCCCAGTTTCACGCTAGGTAGGTGCCCGAATGGTCTAGGCATTGCCTGTAGACTCTGCTGGGCTTACCCTTTCCAAACCTGAGACTCCTTTTCTCTCGGGGAGAAAATCCATTCTGGTGGTTGAGCATGGGCCAGGCTCTGCACTGCAGAATTGCTTACCATGGCATTGTTGCTCATTTCCGGAATGGCAAAACCTTGCCGGATATAATTAAAATATGAGTCGAGTATGTGTGGCCGGAGGCCACACCCAGACGAAGACGCCATATTTTAATTATGATGGTGAAAATAACACTGAAGTCACGTTATTCTCAAACCCAGTAAAAATCTGAGAAATTTTCTGACTTTTTAATTCCATGATATACCCTGTACTATCATATAATTAATATGGTGGTAGCCAAAAAAAAATATGCTTGGCGACTACCATCACTTTGAGCACCAAAGTCGCTCTATAGCCTAAATCGAGTTTCAAGCTCTTTTAATTATGACTCTTAGTATACCTTGAGCTGCAGTATGGGGTGGAAACCTGGTTGTCAGTTAGTTGTGGCTCCAGTCCAGTTATTTGTTATCCGGATGACTTTGGGCCACGGGTTTTTCCCTGCCAGTTCACATTCAAGATGGCCAACAAGAGGCATCGGGCTAGCCTTTGCCTTCATAAAATTCGAATGGCATGGAATAAAAGGAATCTTTCTAAGCCATAAGAGACTCTGGATATCGGTGCAAGCTCTAGGGCCCAGGAGTAGGCCACTGCTGAGATAGGGTTCAGGCAAAGAATTCCACGGGCAAGCAGAATCTGGTGATAGCAAGCAAGCAGAGACATCAAATATGGAATACTTTAAGTCTTTTAAGTTTAGTTAAGTACTGTCATTTGATCCGAAAGCTAAAAATCTGTTGCAAGGAGAAAATGATAGTCCTCTGATTCCCTCCCTCCGTGAGTGAACAAAACCATTAGAAAAATCGCTATTTTTTGCCCAAAAACTCACCCTCCGTGAGTGAACAAGAATTTTTTTATGGAAAAAAAAAATTTTATATATAAGTTATAATTATTATAATGAAATCTCGAGCTAATTATGTTTAATTTTAAAACAGATTGCATTTTAAAACTTAAAATTTTATAAATTAAATTAATATTTGCTTTCCAATTTTTGCAAATTGGGATTTTTTTAAAATTCGAAAAAAAAATTTTTTAAAAAAAAAATTAACCCCCCCCTCTGTGAGTGAACAAAATTTTTTTGTTCACTCACGGAGGGGTGGGAGTGAGTTTTTTGTGTGCTAGATAGATTCTTGTTTTATCTGATGTGGTTAAATTTATCAGCTGCAATAAGTTTGTATCACCATACGCAATTCATTCTCCACAATAAGAAATTGCGAAAGCTTTTTTAACTGAAAATTTTCCCCATATCGATTTAACAAGGCTTCAATTACCAGTTTCAATTATATAAATTACACTTGTTTTGATAATTGCTAAATATTTGCTGCACGGAGAAAAAATCAGCTGGGAACCCTTATAAATGAAGCCTTTGGTTCCTCCAAGCGTTTGCTTATTTACATCTATATCTCAGCTTAGAACCCATGACTTACTATCAAGAACAGCAATATATTTTCAATTTGGCGAAAATACAATTTTCGCTGTGTTTATCTTAAATAAATAGTTTTGATCATGCTGGTTCCAAAATTCCATATACTGTCCATGAATTTTCACAAAATATGGTTTAAGGTTAGTGCTATAAATCGCAGTGATATGTGATGAAATAAGATCATTGATGTCAGCTTGATATTTTGTTTCTTGAGTTTTCAAGTCCCATTCTATCAAGCTATAATTATTTTTATAGTAAATTTGTTTCTCATCAGGAGAGAAGCTAAGCCCTGTAGCAGATGGCGAACTAGTTTTCATAAAATATCCAAATTTTGCATTGCTGAGGTTACAATTTTTAAAATTCACGTTAATAATGTGGGATTGCAAAAATTTAACTTCATTTAAGTTACTGTTTTCAAAATTCACGTTTAAAAGTAAGCACTGAGATAAATCAGCTTTTGGAATACGCACATTGCTTAAATTGATATTATTAAATGAAAAATCACTTTTTGCAAGTACAGTTGCAGCATTACTGCATGCTAAATCAATTTCTGTGGAGGATCTTGAAAGAAAAATGACTTGTAAGAGGTCTTCTTTGGAATTTTGATCTAAAAAATAGTTAAACAAGGGATAGACATTTTGAAGGTCAAATATTTCAAGCTTATTTATATAAGAAGTTTTGATCAAGTCGATGCTTTTCCGATTTCTTACATCTTTCAAAATGCATTTCACTAAATATTCATCTATTTTTCGTGGATTTTGGATTTTCTTAAAAAATCTATATTCTTTTATTAAGAGACCTTGCCTTTTTTCTTGCTTTAAGGACATATTTTATTGCAGCTAATATAAGACTGTTTTCTATGCAAATCTAAACACTAAATCAATAAAAGTAATTGCACTGAAAGAGAAATGCGTGAATCATTTTACTGTTAGATTTTTACTATACTTGCTAAAGATACAATTCAGAATAAAAATAACCCATGATATTTTTACAATTCAACCTATCAGCCCTCTTAATTCCATATCTTCATTTTTAGGTCCAAAATTTCCGTTAAAGATATGCATAAGTCTAACAATAGGTTTATAAAAAATGAATTGTTGGATAATACTAGCAGCAGCTTTTGCTTCAGCCTGGGTCTTTGATTCGGGCGTGGAGTACTTTTCATTTGATATGAAGCTCAAATGGTATTTTCCATCTGACAACGAGGTTGAATTTGAACTTTGAATTCCCAAACGTTATGAAGCGTCCTTTGGCTGGGCAGGAATTGCAATCCAAGATATAAGCGAGGCCAGGGATAATTTTCACGCGGACTACTTCATTGGCCTAATGAGCGATGGCCTTATGACTGACCGATATGCAGAAATCAATGGGTTTTCCCTTGAAGATGTTGACCAAGGTTGCACTAACGATATTGAGTCCTGGAGAAGATACGAGCCAAATTCAGTCATTTTCTGCTGGAAAAGAAAACTTATTACTGGAGACAAGTGCGACGTTGAACTTGTAAGAGATAAACCTTATATGGTTAAGTGGGCACTTGGACCTGTAATTGATGGAGCAATTGAACAGCACAGCATGCGACATATGGGACTTGAATATTTTTCCCTCCCCCCCCCCCTCCGTGAGCGAACAAAAAAATTTTGTTCACTCACGGAGGGGGGTTAATTTTTTTTTTTAAAAAACAATTTATATATAAATTTTATAAAAAATATTTTTTTCGAAATTTAAAAAAAATCCTAATTTGCAAAAATTGGGAAGCAAATACTAATTTAATTTGCAAAATTTATGTTTTAAAAACGCAATTTGTTTAAAATTAAACAGAATTAGCTCTAGATTTCATTATACTAATTATCACTTATATATCAAAATTTTTTTCTATTAAAATTTTTTCTATTAAAAATATTTTTTGTTCACTCACGGAGGGTGGGTTTTTGGTCAAAAAATGGCGATTTTTCTAATGGTTTTGTTCGCTCACGGAGGGGGGGGGGGGGAGTTAGTACTCAGCGATTTGTATCTTGATAATAACGAAGACGAAAGACAAACTTATGGGCCTTGGTATAATAAGCATCCTAATGATTTGAAGTGGAAAAACCAATTAGGATCGCCTTTTGGACCTGAAAATTTTAGGGTTAGAAACCCTGGCAATAATTAATTTTCTTAAAATAGACTAAATATGGACTGATTAATAATGATACACTATTATAATTTTTTTCATCTCTGCGTTTAAAGGCATAAAAGCCTTTTTCAGATTTATTTATTTATTAATAATTTGAAACAAAATAATTGAATTTTTCCTTTTTTGAAATTTTCTGAGATGATCTATTTAGACAATAATGATGGAAGAGAGGAAAAAGAAACTATTCATCCTTATCTTCACCACGAACAGTAAGAAAAATTTACTGCTGGTAGGAATCGGCTTGAAGAATGGCATTTTGGTTACAGAGCTCATTATGGTACAATAAAAGGCTATTCTCCAAGCCAATTCTTTTCATCAGCAAATTTTTCTTGCTGTTTATATTGAGACTAAGGCTGCACACCTGATATAAGAATTTTTGTGGAGAAAATTAATACTGCTAGGATAATAATTCCAAAGATAGACCAAGAGATTAAAGATTTCGTATCTCTATTTGATTTGTCTGAAGATGAAGAGAAAATTGATAAAATTCGATGTGAAATTATAGACGAATACAAACTCCTTCGTGCATCTACCAAACAATTCAAAGAAACTTTTGAGATTTTATTGCAAGTTGACACTGACACTGAATTCAATGATATTTATTCAAACTATACCAAAGAATTCACTAGTCTCGCTCAAAATTACAAGAGTTTTATGAAGCAGTCTGTAGTTGGCTCGAGAACTCTATCTATTTGCTTTAAAACAGCTGACGGGCTTGGTCTACAAATTTATGACTTGCAAACCCAAAAATCCCAATGCCTGCCTTCAGAGAGCTTCCTGCTTGGAGCTTGTATTGTTTCTCTTCCAAATTCTCAGCTATTTATTTACTCCTCTGGAAATCCAAATTATTGTGTAGGGATTCCTTGCATCCTGGATCTCCATTTAAAAACTAAAATAGAGGTGCCCAAAGTTTTAGACATACAGTATCCAGGAGGGGCTTATTATAGGAACTCTGTCTATCTTTTTGGTGGAGCCACCAATCATCAAATTTTTGATGAAGCATGAAGATTCGACTTAGAAAAAAAAATCTGATTTTATGTTCGCATAATAATAAAGTGGCTTCATGATGAGAAGAATTCGCTCCGTAAATTTTCTTTCACTTACCCACTTTTATTATTAAGGATTAAACTTTTGCATGTGCACTCCTGCCTGATAGGGAAGAAATAGCTAACAATTTTTTTACTTCGCATCCTATAGGCATCGTGCTTACCTCTTTTCATTGCTAGATAAAGGTAGGACTTGAGGTCGAACAGGCAGTGGAAAGTCGTATAAAGTGAGGCAACGTTCTAAGTCGCTAGTATTCCCAAGACTTCTTGGCTCTAAAAATAACAGGCCATATCTAAAATCAGGGTAAGCACCTAGGAAAAATAAAACCTTGTGGTCTTGAGAGTCTATAAGTGATCTAAATTGTAATATAAGTCTAAGATTTCATGTTCCCAGTCTTCCAGATCCCAGCACAATGTGTGCCTGCACAGTTTTTAAAGATTCAATACTGATTTGTGGGGTAGGACATAGGCAAATAAAGTTTTTAAATCAATCATGCTTAAAATTAGCAGCATTTATACATTATCATATATTTATATAATAAAGTATATATAAATATGATGTAAAAATACAAAGTTATTCAAAAATAGATGCTGTGAAAGTTGAAACATTTACACCTAGGGTGCTATTCAAAGCAGGCTCAAGGGTCTACTTTTTGGAAAGAGGAGGAATTTTTGAAAGCGAGCTTGAAAATGAATATGCTTATACTCGCATTAGAAATAATGAGCTTGAATGAGGCTCAGTTTCACAAGTGAAATTTTATGATGGAAACATTTGGTTTATTACAGGAGGAAATAAGAATTTCAAGGTCTTTAAATTTGATTTGGCGACAAAACATCTTGAAAACATATTATAATTCTTTAAGAACTTACATTAAATAAGCTTTGTCACATATTTTAAATATCGCAGTAATTGTGCCATCCTAGAAAATTTGCAAAATTTTATATTATTCTATTTACTCATAATTAAATAATAAAGGTTTTTATTATTTAAGTCTGCTTAAGACTAAACTTCTACAACAGACGCATGATGAAGATGATGAGCAGGGGCTATATCTTCCATCACTTTGGATTATCTGCATCAACTTCTTTATTTTACTCATCCTTTGTGAAAATTTGATGGAAATTGCAGAGTCTTCTTCAAGCTCAAAAGCGCACTTCTTAGGAGACTCAAAAGATATTGTATTGTGCTCATCTACTTCTTTTAAAATAGGACGAACCTTGGTTCTTCTAACGAAAACCGCTTTCTCCTGCTAAGCGTATGAGCAAGAACTGAACCAGTTACCATCACTAATAATATCAGTCTTACCAAAAAGTCACTCACAGCTTCATTTAAGTGTCCTTCGAATATAATATTTACTCCAGGGTTATAAACTTCTCCATTATCAGTGCTTTCTCAATTTTCTCTAGTGTATCCTTCAGAATTATATTTCTACCATCTCCTGAGCTTCCGCTATTGCTACTAGACCTTTTATCTGTTTGAAAGAAGAGATTATTGAGGTTTTCGAAGTGGCTGCCATCACAGTCATTCCTAGATTTTGTGAATGTAAAGCACCGCTACTATTCAGTTAAGTAATTTTGGTCTTAAGGCTCTGTAGCTCTTCGTCAGTTATAGAAGTCCTGAATAGCTCCTTCTCCCATGCAGTATGGCCACTCCACATTTCTGTATACATATAAGTCATTCCATGATTAATAGCAAACCCAACTCCAGAAATGGTTATTGCGAAAGAAGACGGGATATAATTCGATCTTACCCGAGCTATACACCTGATTTGCGCATTATAGCATATGTAACTAGGTAGGCTGCCTCATCAATTAAGATTTCTGCTTGAAAAGCTGCTGTGAAGTCGTAAAAATTTGGGCTGTAAAAGTTAGTTGTGTTGCCTCCAAAACTTGTCCTGATTTTAAAGAGAAATCGTTGATATAAGGAGTAATAGAAGATTGTTGCTGGACTGCAGATGTATAGTATAGTACCCCCCCCCCCTCGTTTGTCGCATTTTCTAGTTTTTTTTTTTATAAGAGAAAAAAAAATTTTTTCAGGACCTCATTTGTCGCATTTTCTAGTTTTTTTAAAGCCAAAAAAAAATCTGTTCAGGACCTCGCTTGTCGCATTTTCTAGTTTTTTTTTCTCTCTATAAATTCCTAAAAATTAAAATTCGTCAAGGGATCAGTTAGTGAAATTTCATCATTTCTTCCTTCAAAATCCTTGCTCCCATTCCTCAATCCCCACAGCTTGCTTCCCATTACCTGCTCCCATTGCTTAAGCCTCACCACTTGCCATTCACCATTCTTATTCCCCTATCTTCATGCCTATTTCCTTATTTGATAGCTTAATTTCTAGTCTTCCATATTAATTAATGGAGTTGCGCGAAATTGAGGACCAGCCGATAAAAATCCCGGCAATGATTCAAAGGCCTATGGAGAGAGGCTCAATGCAAAGCAGATCCAAGAGCGTCTTGCTGCTTGTGGCAAGGACATGAGCCTGACGACGATCAGGCACTACACCAACAAGTTCAATCCTGAAGAGCACACTTTAGAGCTCAGGCGGAAGCTTGTGGACCATGGACTATCGCCTCCTCCTAAGAAAATGGAATGATGGAGAGAGCATAGTCAAGAGGATCATTGACGTAGGTTTCTTTTTAAAAACGAAGAACTTGCGACAATCTTGGGGACTTCTAAACGGACTATTGAGCGAATTGCTGCAGAGAATACTGAGAGTGAATCTGACGAAGCGGCTGGAAGAGAAGAGGCACTATCCAGATCTCCCCTAAAGCATTGAAGTGATGAAGACTTTGCTGAGGTCATTAAGGAATGTGAGAAGGATACAGGCTTTGTCAGCAAGGCAAGTTTGAGGGCCCAATTCAAAAGAAAGACAGTTGACATCAGCGAAGAACAGCTAGGAAAAGAGCTGAAGAAGAGGGGATATGTCTATAGGAAGAAGAGGGTTGTTCTACAGCTAACTGAAGCTCATAAAGAGCAGAGAATGTCCTGGGCTAGGTCTTTGATTGACTCAGATATCGCTTCATGGATCTTGATGAGTGCTATGTGCATCTCTTTCGTAACTCTAATTTGTCGTGGTGCAAAGAAGGGATAAACGCAACGATTGAATTGAAAAAACCTCAATATGATCTGGGGAGGAATTTCTATCGTTTTTGGCAAAATGCTCTTCATAAAGAAGGAGAAGTATGCAATCAATGCCCAGGTCTATATCAGAGACATTCTCCAGGGCTATATTGAGCCTTTAGATGGAGACTACACCTTCGTTCAGGATGGGGCAACAGCCCATACTGCAAGGCAGACTATGGAATATTGCAGAGAAAACGGGATTGATGTGAAGACTCAATCGCCGAAGAGCCCAGATCTCAATCTAATTGAGATGATCTGGGCCAATTTGAAGAGGAAAGTGGAGAAAAGAAGGCCTGACAGCAAAGCTAGACTAATTGCTGCCATTCAGGAGTCATGGGACGAAATTTCTTTTGAGGAAGTGCAAAATTCCATTCTTAAGGTGAAAAATGAAAGAGCAAGGCAGGTCATTGAAGCGCAAGGAGAATGGAGTTAATAAGCTAATTTAATCTATTCTCTAAAAAGGGGAGAGTAAAGTGGGAAAGGACTCGGGCCTGCTAACCCTCTGCAGGCAAATGTAAGGTAAACTCCTCTATAATTACTCAATTAAATTAATCAGAAACTATTTTTTAAAAAAACTAAGATTTGCGACATCAAAAAAAAATTAAAAAAACTAGAAATTGCGACAAATGTATTTGCACTAGAAAATGCGACAAACGAGGCCTGTAAATTTTTTTTTCCGTTAAAAAAAAACTAGAAAATGCGACAAACGAGGGGGGGGGGCACTATAGATCAAACTTCCAGAGGAAGTAAAATATCTTGTATTTAGATCACAGGTTATATCTTTAGCTGTCTCAGTAATACCGATAAAGCCAAATATGGAATTTCATTATATAAAATTCATTGTCCTGCAAATTCTTTATATTTAAAAAATAGACCAAAAAATAAGGCCTAAAAAGCATAATCCAAAAAAAAAGTTGAAAAAAGACGTTATGAAATAGGCATAGTGCGAAGGAAACATATAATAAATTATTGATTGAATTATATTTCAAAAATTTTATGATAAAAATAATTGGGGCTTTTAAACAATTTCCGAAATCCAACTAATGTAAATAAAATGTGGCTTTTTTAGATAATCAATTTTAAAAGATAAAATTAGCTAAAAAAAAAGATTTAGAAGCCTAAAACATTACCTAAGACTCCTATTTTCATTGCACTATACATATACAGCTTTATATCTTCTAAAATACCTAATTATTTAAATATTTCTTCAGAATTGATTGTTCTTTAATGATTTATTTATTAATTTTATAATTAACCAGCTAAATCTATTGAAAAACCGTTATTCGAAAATGGAAATCTGTTATCCATAATAATAAACATGTCGAACAAGTGGAAATTCAATACCTTCGATTGTATGCAACATCCTATCATGTGTTTATGGGCTTGGTGTGTTCCATGTGGTGGCTGTTGCATGCAAGCCATAGATGCTAGAGAATGCGACAAAGACAACAAGAATGCATGCCTGATTGCATGCTTAATGAGTTGTTGTCTTGGCGTTTACGGAGCTACTTTCAACAGATACCAAGTCAGAAATAAACTTCAACTCGAAGGAACTATTCCTATGGATTTCCTTTGCCACTGCTGTTGTGGGTGCTGCTCAGTCGTTCAGGAATGGCAACAAGTTATGGAATCCAAGCATGGAAAAGCAAAAATCAACATTTGGGAAGTCGGAAAAAAATAAACCTAACTTAAGAATTATTTTTTACATAATCAGAGTAGAAATAGAGCGATAATTAGGAAATCGTTTTTAATTTCCCGCACAATCAGTGACTCTCGAAGGGAAGGGAAAATGCGTTGCAAAAGTAAGAATTGATGAAGATAAGAAAGAACAGGGGGCAACTATTTGAAAACTTAAAGCAATTATCACTATATACTTGAAATGTGTTTAAAATGAGATTGTGGTTATCAGCTCTTTCTCAGATTTGATCAGGAATTTTAGATAAGCTATTTTTTAGACGATATTAATGAAGGAGAGCTATTTATAAAGAAAGTTAAAGTTTGATCACGAATGAATTGTGTTAAAAACACTGAAATATAAATAGTTGCCACCTAATTTATTTTGGTTTCATTTTAAATAGATATAATGATAAATAAATTATCTTTAAGCAAAAATATAGTTATAAAGAGCTCTAATACATACATAATACTAACTCCCCCCCCTCCGTGAGTCAACAAAACCATTAGAAAAATCGCTATTTTTTGCCCAAAAACCCACCCTCCGTGAGTGAACAAAAATTTTTTTAATACAAAAATTTTTTTATGGAAAAAAATTTTGATATATAAATGATAATTAGTATAATGAAATCTAGAGCTAATTCTATTTAATTTTAAACAAATTGCTTTTTAAAACATAAATTTTATAAATTAAATTAATATTTGCTTTCCAATTTTTGCGAATTAGGATTTTTTTAAATTTCGAAAAAAATATTTTTTATAAAATTTATATATAAATTTTTTTTAAAAAAAAAACAATTAACCCCCCCTCCGTGAGTGAACAAAATTTTTTTGTTCACTCACGGAGGGGGGGGAGTAAGAAATAATTTCAACTTTTAATTTAGCTTATATCAAATATTAATACTAATTTTTGAATCTGTAGTGTTTAGTTTGATAAATCGATCAATTCAAATCTCATGCAAATAATTTTAAACTTTTTAAAATTTTTCTAATTTACCCTTTATATCTCCTTATCTTTCATTCTATCTAAACAAATAATGAAATGATAAAAATATCAAGGAATTTACTTTACCTTGAAACAAAACACACACTTGCTTATTTATGTCCATCTCCTGTGCTCCCAGGCCACTCCTTGATTTTCCCAAAGCAACAAGTATCTAAGCTATATCAATTAGGCAATGATTCAAGTTTTGATCTTTGGCTCTCAGTTCAAAGGGCTTCTAAAATTTTGGAAAAATATTACTTTAGTACATCGACTACAATAGAAGTTAAGGATGGTGTTAATCCTTGGCTTTATATAAATATTATCCCTAGAAAATCCTGCGATTTAGAAGAAAATGATACCATATATGGAATTATTGAAAATCTAAGTTTCGGAGAAGATAACATAAACCTTAGACAGGAGATTGAAATGCTTAAAAAGCTTATAAGCAATTAATTTATTTAAACTCGATCATCTATGTGAAACTAGAGATATAAGCAATTTATGGAAATTAAGATAAATGGAAACAATAAATTAAAATAAATTATATTTAATTAGATTTGGCAATGAATAGAACAAATTTTATTGCTTATTGAAGTTAATTATCTAATTGAGATAGCTTATATATAAGCTATAAAGGTCAAAATTTTCTATTTGATTCTTAAACTAACAGAATTAGGGATAAGCTTTTATATTTAATAATTTGATAGGTGAATGCAATTTAGCGATTTTTCTGATTATTGATATCTCCTATTTTAGCTTCTTATCTGTCTTTTAATGAATTAATTTGTGTTTTCCTCCCATTTTTGTAACAGCATTCAGTTTCTTAATATTTAATTAATTAGCTATCATCACGACACGCCGGGAATTTGCACCTATGTATAATCATCACCCCAAAGGGGTCCTGCAGACACCCATCCCTCCTCAAAGGAGGGTCTTGCACAGCCGATCGAAAATTCTGGCTTCGAAGTCCTGAAAGGCTGATTCCTCGGGACAAAAACTCTCATTATCGTGCTAGGCATTATTTGTCTTGAAGTTTCTAGGAAACCTTATCGCTCTACCGAGCCAGACCATCGCTGAACATACAATTTCTAGGAACAACAGGAGGTAAAAAACCCATATCGAGGGTTATCTCCTTGTGGCACGAGAAAAACCCTACCACCAATATACATAAGGATTCTGGACCTGCATTTAGCTTATTTCCGAACCTAGATTTTCCCTGCAGATGTTGATAAAATTGTGCAAGAGGTCGGGTTGGGAGCCTTCCATATTATATATATAATTTTTAATATTGAGAGTTGTAAGTTTTTCTATACCTGAAAACTACTTAAAGACATTAAAAAACGATATTGGCTTATAAACTATTTACATTATAATTTGGCACCACACCAAATCCTGTACATGGTGATAATCATAAAATTTAATCTATTTTTGGATCTTGAAGGCAATATAAAGCGGTTCCTTCACACGACGACTATTTCATAACGACTATTTTTTTTTTGGCCTATTTTTTTTTGGCCTATTTTTTTTTGGCCTATGTTTTTTGGCCTATTTTTTTTGGGCCTATTTTTTTTGCCTAGCCTCATTCATGAAGCTGCTGAGAAGACTACAACCTTATTGAGAGAAACAGAGACCTTTCCTTATGCGATTAATATTGAGTAAATTAAGTTAAAAAACTCCTAATTAAACCTAAAATTCTCGAAAAATTTTAAAAGCAATGAATTAGTATTCATGGAGTAAGAAATCTGTTAAGGGTGCATTTTTTGTTGGTTAAATCGTTTAAAAACACATTATTAAAATTAGATTAAAACAACAATTCGTATGGAATTATGCCCAAATATTAGTAAAAAATAGCTAAAAAATTGTCAAAAAAAGGCCAAAAAAATAGGCAAAAAAAAATAGGCCAAAAAATAATAGGCCAAAAACAAATAGGCAAAAAAAAAAAATAGGCAAAAAAAAATAGGCCAAAAAAAAATAGGCTAAAAAAAATAGGCCAAAAAAAATAGGCCAAAAAAAAAATAGGCCAAAAAAAAAATAGGCCAAAAAAAAATAGGTCAAAAAAAATAGGCCAAAAAAACTAGGCCAAAAAAAAATAGGTGAAAACAAAAATAGGCCAAAAAAAAAATAGGCCAAAAAAAAATAGGCCAAAAAAAATAGTCGTTATGAAATAGTCGTCGTGTGAAGATACGATATAAAGCATATATATATTGCGATATAATATACGGATTGTAGCCTTGCGGAATGGGTTGAATAATACCACTTGAAATCGTATTATCAGGCTTTTCGCTGATAAGCTGCTTCGAATTGCTAATTACATTTTCTGAGTCATTTAATTTTGTATGTAAGTTGATTAAATAGTTCAATGCTTCTTGATTTCTCCAAGCACGAATTGACTCTCTGTAAACTTTTACTGCTTCTTGGGCTTTATTTTGAAGTTCTAACTCATCATCAAGAGAATAACATACCTTTTTTAAAAAAAATTGACTGATTTTAAGCGACATAAAATATTTTAGCGCAATAGTAAGCATTGCCCAAGATGGCAAAGAAGCTGGGATTTTAGCTGATTATCAGAAGTATTGCACCCATAAGCTTTCTGATAGTAATGCTCTGCGTTTTCATAGTTTCCTTGAGCTTTATAGATGGATCCTAAATTACTGTAAATAATTCCTTTTTCTTCGAAATCTGGTGAAATTCGAAGGGTTGCCAAAAATGCTATCTCGGCATATTTTATATTTCCAAACTTTCAATAAAGGAGGCCAATCCCATACCAAAGCTGAGGATTTATGTCTTCTTTAAAAGTGTGAAGGGCTTTTTGATATGTCGCATAACACCTATCCAAATCTTGTTTTATAAAATAACAGTGGCCAAGAAGGACCCAATGCTTTCCTTCAGAATCATCCTGTTGAGTTTTTGATTCGAAAAAGGCCAGGGCCTGAGAAATATCAATTGGCTCGTTTGGCTTTCTTAAACCCTCCATGATAACTGGAAGATATTGCTCTCCTAACTCTTCCGGGTAAGGGAGATCGGTTCTCAAGTTCATCGACATCTTAATGCAATTATAATTACAATTTTCGGCCATTTAAATTTGTTGGTGAAGAATATTTCAGAATCATTTTGTTTTGAGAGCTTAATTTGCCTTAAATTTTTATTAATAAAGGCAGAAAATTTAAATTAAGCTTATTTTAAGCTTAGACAAATTTCTCTCATTATTATTTTTTGCGATTATTTTTTTTAGGCTTTATTTCATTGTCTTTGTATGATCCAAAAGATTTTGAGAGTTCTTCTTTTTGGAAACTTCAATCATATGGGTCTTTTACGTCACTTCTCAGCATGTTCGGATTGCCTTTTAAATTATACTTTAAACTGATGTCTCTTACCATGCAAAAAGACTTATAGTTGTGCTCTGTAGTCAAAATTCTATAGAGAGATAAAGTAAGGAGTCCATTTCATGCTATTGGATAAGGAAGCGATGAAAATGGATGAAAATAGACCGCAACAAAAGCCGAGCTCGATAAAGAAAATACCTTTCACATAAAATTGAGAGATATTTTATTTGTAACTTTTTCGTAATCTTCAGCATTGATTGCAGATTTTCTTATTTTCCCAAATAAATAGCAATGCTCTTTGAACTCCTTTTTTGAGAATCCTATAAGAATTCTTTTGATTGCTTGCATAATTATCCATTTATGGAATATTGGGTATATGCACTCAAAATATTAAATTCAGATGAAAAAATAGCAATATTAAATTTGAGTTAATATCTATATATTCATAATTAACATATAGTAATTTTACGATTTACAAAAAAAAAGTTCAAATTTTATCTTATATTTATGCCTTTATTTTTTGGCATTTAGCTTTAAGGGATATGCTGGATTTTATAAAAAATCTTCCGTTGTTAATCTTCTAAGGAATTTAATAATGAATCCACTACTAAGTAGAGCTATGATGAAGATGGAAAGTAAAAGAATGTAAATAAATAATAATGAATTTATCTATTATAATTCGCAGATGATAAATGCCAGGTCTAAATCATCACAAAGAATCAAAATAAAACCCTCAAATGTACAAAGTCCTTTGACTTCATATTCAGCACTTGCAGTTAATAAAAGTATGCAAATCAATCATATAGCTAATGACAGCCCAAACCAAAGTGATTTTAAACGCAGCAAAAGTGTTTTGCTGTCACCTCCAAGAAGATATACAATCAAAGATATTGATTCTCTAGAAGCTAAAAAATTATTCAAGCGGAATTCTTATTTATTAATCCTTTAATATTTGTCTTTCCCTTTTTCCAGTACAGGCCATACCCCTATATAGATTTCTTTATCGAACAAAATGCAATGGACTGTTGAACGAGCAAGACAGATTCGCTCAATCTCTATAAGAGGAAGTCTTAAAAAGTGACATGTCGGAAAATAGTGGCAAGTGTGAAAAAGTTGACAACAAACGCTTACTCATCCCCTCCAAGAGCGAGCAAAATCATTTGAAAAATCCTTATGAATCTCTAGCTCATTCTGTTTAATTTTAAATAAATTGCATTTTAAAACATAAATTTTATTAATATTTGTTTTCCAATTTTTTGTGCACTGGGATTTTTTTTAAATTTATAAAAATTTAACCCCCACATGAAGGGAGGGGTTTAGATTTATTCACAGCAAATACCATTATTATGCTCAAGCAGAATTCAGTTAGATATGAGCTTTCTTCTTTATTTGAAACATCCTCACAGGTCTCAAACTTTGAAAGCAGTGCAAAAAACTTTAAAAAAACAAACCCATTTAAAAGAAATAGGTACCACTCAAGCTCAGTTGAAAAATTAGCATCACTAAATTCTATAGTGAACAGATGTGAAAATGTCAGGCAAAGCATGAGCAAGGCAAATTTGCTTACAGCAATCGAAAATGCGAATTCTTGAAAAAATTTGCAAGAATCAATTAATAATCAGAAAGAATTAGATGAGTGAAATTATAAAAAACCATATAGAAAATTGTCAGAGGAACGGATGAGAAAAGAAGCTGTGGAGCTCCAAAAAATGTTTGAAGTCGGCCAAGGCCGAAAAAAGAGAAAAATTTGAAAATTATCAAGACCTGCCCTTTCAATGAAGGTTGAAAAAAGCTTAACTCTCCCTCTATGAGCACTAAAAAAGTCGGTGAGAGATCAAATTTTTATAAAAAAATTATATATATATGCGATAATTAGCATAATGAAATCTTCAGCCAATTCTTCCAATTTTTCTAAATCACATTTAAAACATAAATTTTACAAATTAGTTAAATTTTTACTTTCCAATTTTTGCAAATTAAATATTGTAAATATTTTTTTATAAAATTTATATAAATTTTTTTTAAAAAAGAGCTAATAAAGTGTTTTTCTTTGCTTAAGGAGTAAAAGAGTAAGTAAATATCGAATAACATAATAATGTTTAAATCAATTAATATTTATTGTATTTTCAAAGCCTCCTAATAATTATTTTTCGATATTTCTTGATTCAGAGAATTTATTTACTTGAAAATAATTTAAGCTTATATGATGCCTATCTTGTTAGCGATATCTAGCCCTTCATAATCTGGGGTGACTTTGATGAAAGCTTTCTTTTTCCCATCAGGTCTTATCAAAGTATTGACTTTTGCTACTTTGATGTTGTAAAGCTTCTCTGCAGCATCTTTAATTTGTTTTTTATTAGCCATAGGGTGCGCTAAAAATACTAACGTGTTGTGATCTTCAATTGTCTTAAGGGCCTTTTCAGTTGCTAGAGGCATGGTGATGGTAGAAAACTTATCAAGTCTTGTTTTGCCTGGCAAGCTTTTGCGAGCGTATTTTGGAGTCCTTTTTACAATCTTTGTGTCTGGTCTTCTAAATCTGACACTTGTGACTCTTTTGTGCTTTTGCTCTTTTTCTCCTTTGCGGACTGCTTTAGCTGTTTTCTTAGCCTCACCTTTTGCCATTTATATAGCTTATGATTTTAAGAGAAATAGATTAATTATATTTATCAGGACAAAGAAAGTAGCTTTGGCTTATTTGCATGCGAAATCGCTCTTTATAGGTATAAGGCAGTAATGGAGGGTTTAATTCTTCTTTAATCCCACTGTTTTTTATCGCATGGGACAGAGTGTATTGTTGGAAATAATCAATCAAGGAAATATTGACTTTTCTATCGCTGGAAATCACAACCAGCAATGTATAGTCCACGATATTTTGTTTTGATAGGAAAATAGAGTCATTTCAAATCCCAGCGTCTAATATTTGTTTTTCCTCCCAAGATAAATTGATTGGAAGCCCATCAAAATCATTTAGAAAAGTCATATCCCCTTTTCTATTCCTATGGTCTTTTTTTGATGTCCCTCTCAGCTCATACACAACTGAATTCAATGGCATTCTGTATCTCAAGTTTTCCATTAAACATAAGTATTCAATTCTGCTTCAGCCAGAATAGTGATTATTGAATACTACTTTATATAGTCCAATAATTTTTAACAGTCTTGAGTGCATTTCTCTATAAAAGTGTCTATAAATATGACGAAAATAATTTGGAGCAAGCTGGGTAAGCATCAAAAATTCTTGCTCAGTAATTAATTTCAATAAAAATCGATGATCATGTGAAATAAAAAATTTTTTGGGACCGAATGATTCGTCATCTAATTTTGATTTTATTATCGAGTTAATTAGATCGAAATTCTGGCCATATAAAAGTTTCCTGAAAGCATCAAATTGTTTAGGAAAATACGCTGTAGTACTAATTGATATTCGGTCTCCATAAAGCCGCCTGAAATCATCTTTCCTATTATTTTCTTCATAATTTGAAGCATGGAATGTAAAATGGTCATTTATGTATAGCTGATTTTCAATTGTTTCTTTAAAATCTTCTGCAAATGCTGACATATATTTTTGATATTGTACGGAATTTAAAGAGTAAGCAATTATAGACATTCTGTCTTTTTCTTCAACTGAGATGCACTGTTTATTAATCCCTAAAGGTAATGTCATGTTCCCATGCTTCAAGAATGTAAAGGCAGGATGGTCTAGGAATTTATCTTTTTCACTGAATGGAGCTACAGTAAGTGGAAGAGCCAGAGGCTTCATTGAAATTGCAGGATCTGAGTCAGATCTAGGCCCTCTAGTTGGTATTGATTCTGCAATTACAGTTTTAAACCCTAATTTTAGCCTTAATACATTGTTGCTTGTTACTTCTGACTGCACTTTCATATTACAGCATTTAAGAAACAAGCTTCTTTTAGCTTTTTCAATTGCAAAATAATTATTGCAGATATTAACTTCAGTATTCTCCAGCTTGTCTCTTCTCTGTTCAATCTCTTCTTTAATAGCTGTACTCTTTTTATACATTTCATTCCATTCTTCTTGGTCTTCTTGCTTATCTTTATTAATTTTTTCAATTAGCTCACATATGAAACTATGCAAAAAATTCAAAATTAGCATTCCGTTTTCTTTCAGCATATTAAATAAAATTTCGACAGCCTCTCTATCATGGTCAGCTGGTGCCTCACAGTTATAATTTTGAGGAACAAGCTCATACATATGATTTTCTTCCCAAATCATGCTTATTCTCGCAGAAGCCAAAAGAAAAATAAATTTATGAGATTTATATAAATCATGGCTGCATTTCTTTTGAGTTATATACTGGTTAAGCAAAAAGTTGCTGATAAATTTGTGAAAAGATAATTCCCATATAGACCTGCTCACATTGATAGGGTTTTCTTCATCACTTTTACAGTGAGCACAAGAAATAAACATTTTAATTTCATCACCGACGCCGGAATTAATCACTTTTGAAAAAGAAATTTTAACTCTACCATTGCTTTTCACAAAATAATAAGTATGAGATTTAAGGTAGTTTCCACAGCCATAGTCGCAGTATTCATCTATTTCTTGGCTAATTGCCGTTAAAAATTCACCAAGGGGCTGGTCATCAATTCCATAGAACAAAAATCCTGATAAGTTTGATTTTCGGCAAATCTGGTTTCTGCTAATGGATAAATAAATAAAATTAGCATTCATATTATGCATACTCAAAAAAATGTTGGAAAAAGGCTTTATGTTTGCTTGTAAGTAAAATTGAGTTTCTAATTTAATGTGTCTATACTCATTTAAGAGTCTTTTAAGAGCCATTTTTGTTGATTTTAATATTTTTTTGCTAGTGTCTGATAGTATTATGGAACCTCCAATTGATGAGTATTTTGGGCCTGAAAAGTAAACATACCGATCGTTTTCCAATTTTTTAGAGGAAAATTCTGTACAGTTTCCTAAATATAAATCCAAAAATGAAGAATGATATACAGATTCAAGCACCTTTCCTCCTAAAACTCTTGCAACTAAATCTAATTGTTTTGGCTTTAAATTCATTAGAATTGTAATTCCTAATTTCTCAAGTTCCTGAACAGTTGATTTATTGAGGGACTTTTCAAGCAGAATTATGTTTGGTCTTATACTTTGGATCCTTTTAATTACCATTCTTGAATAATTTGAATCTAATCCAGCCTGCTTTTCTTCTGCATCAATATTATTTTCAATATTTTGCTCATTGTCCATTCCTAGTAGCATTAAAATTTTTGGATTATCTATCGTTTCAAGCCTTTTCGCATCATTTTGTTTAATTATAACTCCACTTACAAATTCTGTCAAAGATGTATCTGCAGATTCAACCATAACAAATTTAATATATGAGCTCAAATCCATTAAGTCATCTCTAAATTGTGTTGATGGGCAAATGGTTTCTACGACCTTTTTAACCAACTCAATAATCATTTCTTTTTTATCAAGTCCAAGCTCAAGTTCTCTTAAAACTGCTTCTGTCCTCAATTCCATAAAATCATTTGTGTATTGTTCATATTCACTTCCACTCATGCTATTCATTTCGCCTAGCAAATCTATCACATTTAGTTCTTTGATTTGGACTTCAGCTTCCTTGATTTTTTCTTGCAATGTTTCTTGCTCTTGCTCATTTTGTCCTACAGCTTTAGAGGGGTCTTGAACTTTATGAATAGTCATTTGCCGAGTCAGGTAAGTTCTTGATGGTCTTTTTGGTGCAGACAAAGCATTTATGCAAGGCTCGCAAGCTCTTAAAATTTGAACACCATCGGGAAGAATTCTCTTATCCTAGTAATTGAATAGTAACAGTGTTTCGTTCATATTTATCAAAAATGTTATAAGAATTAAAATATTTTGATGGAAATAATAAAGGTTAAAAAAAATTATTTGAGAGTTAGATCTTGTACAATTCGAACAAAATAAAAATCCACAATATCTGCAGTGGTGCCGTCTTCTGATTGATGTAAAAGGTTTTTCACAATTAGAGCACATCTTTGAAGAAGAGTCTGGCATCCAAAATTCCTTTGAAAGGATGTTGACCTGTTCTGCCATAAATATTAAAAGTAAATCTAATTTATTAGCTTTATGGATATTTTTGTGCAGGTATTATTAAAAGATTTGGGAAATGGCTACTTAGATATTCTGTGGCCTCTTCATAGGTAGGTTTTTCTACTATGAAATAAAATGCATCATATCCTCCAGCTCCAGGAACACATGAAAATACAACATCTTCACATGTGTCTGTTACTTCATTAAGTAAACTATAAATATTGCTTGGCATAATTTCTACGCCTATAGCTTCGCTAGTTCTTAACCAGAAATCTCTGAGTTCTCTTGACAATTTCCTTAATTCCGCTCTATTTTGGTCAATAAATAACTTGACTGACTGTTGAACAATACAAAATAATTCTTCCATCTTTTGCTTTCCATTCTCTATATCAGACTCATATCAGCTATGAAAGCTCCTTACAAAAGACCGTGTGTCAGTTCCTTCCCCACCTTGGCAGAGAATTAAATGATAATGAGAAGGGAGCTCCATTCTTCTTACCGGCGTGCTTCATACAGTATTACTTATTTCTTCTTGAAGCTCTTGGACAGTAATGTCGTTGATTGTTTCGTTTAGGAGAGATTTTAATAAGTCAGATTCCTTAATTGAGTAAAGTTGAGAGCCAAATAATGCCGCAGCAATATCAAACCCACTACCGATTTTCTTTTGGGCGCGAGAATTTGCAAGCTGGCATGTGAAGTGAAGTATTCTTTCATCTGAAATTTGTAAATAATTAAAAAATGCAGAAATTATTGAGCATATCAAGGCTGAGGAGCTCCCAAGTCCAGTTTTCCCAGAGGTGTAAAATTCTGGATCGGCATTAATTTCAAGAAGAAAAGACTTTGATGATAATAAATAGCCACAATTCATAATAGATGCGATAAAAGATACAACATTTAAGGACTCAGCAATAAACGGATTCCATTCTCCTGAAACTTTACTGAAAGGAATCATTTCAAATTGTGCTTCATATGAAAACTGGTTTGACACTACAGTGATTTTGTTGTGGCTAGCAGATTCTGACATAATAATAGTAGCTTTAATAGAAGGAGATGAGGATATTACTCAGCCGTAGTATTTCTTGAATAAAATCAGATATCCTCCAAGTAATAGCACTTTTCCATGACATTTTGATTCAAAATTCTGTTCTTTATTCATCTCCATCTATCAATATTATTCCTTAAAACTTAGTCAAGTAATTTTTAAAATCCCTAAAATTAATAGCTCGCATTTAATTTCCTAAAGAAATGAAATCATAATCCTGGCAATCTTGGTTAAAAAATAAAGAATAAGATATAATAGGACTATTAATTTTATTATTCATATCGCCACAACACTTAAAATTACCCACAATTTCCGAATAATTTTAAAATATTCTTCATAAAGTTCTAAAATTTTACAAAAAATTGATCCTTTTGTTTTTTACCAAACCTCTGCAGGACTACCAAAAAAATGGAGCATTGTGATGCCAAATACTGAAATTAGCAGTGAAGACAGAATTTGAATTGAGACGGCAAACGTCTAAAAATATCAAATAAAAACAATCAGTAATGACGAGTTAATATTTTTTAACTAATAATAAAAAACTGTCCTAAAGTGACGCAATAATCATATTTAGAATACATAGTCCTTATAATAAATGAATAAAACCATTGGCATTTCTTGCTGTTCTGAGAACAATTTCAACATATTTTCTAACATGTTTTCACTTCTACGCACAGAAAATCAGATTCCAGAAGTCTCTGAAAACTTTCTCCTTCCTTCACCATTCGGATTACAACAAGCTAGTGTTGGTAATGAAGTTTCAGCCACACTTAGTGAAAAGAAGCCTAAAAAGAAGCACAGAAGACCTAAAAAGATCACAGCTTGCCCTCATATATATAAAAAGCACTACGCCAGGAATATGTGCAATGCTTGCTATCATCGTTTCGGAAGAGAAAAGAACGCATGGAGCTGCAAGCATGTTGAGAGGAAGCATTATGCAAAGGGGAAATGCGAAGCTTGCTACATTAAGGAGTATATGAGCTCCAATAATTCTTAGCTTAAAATCTTAAATTTAATCAAAATAGTTTCATTATCCTTAAAAAAAAAAGAAAATCCACAGATTATTAAGTCAATTGCATAATATTACTGGAGCAACAAAATCAAAAAATCAAAATTTTAAATAATAAACTTATGAGCAGCACATAAAAGGTTTAAAACAACTTATAAAAAATATTCAACATCACATTTTAACTATAAGGAATAAATTCACACAAACTTTCGTTAAATAAAATTATAACGGCATTTAAACAAAATCATATTTTCCTGATATACTTCGAGATTCTTTGAAAATTATCAAATTAAAAATATTGCTTAAATTGTACTTTTACCCACCTTTTAATGTATTATTTTTAAAAGGCATAAGGCTAAAACCCTTAATTCCAAAGTGGAGATGGGCTACGGGATTTTCCAAGTCAAGCATTCTATCATTAGAAGCAACTGAGTAAGAATTTGTTGAATGTGCTTTGATCAAAGAAGAGATCAGTTGTGCTCAAGTGAATCTATTTTATTCATCTCATATTTTACTAAGTCATGCAAATATATCAACGATACCCTTACAGAAACTTCATCAAACGCAATGAGAAATTAAATAATACTTATTGTGATTAATTTTATATGAAGTGCCAATATGTTTTTCGAAAGTTTTATTTTCAACAATATAGTAACTTCAATTTTTTTTATAACTTAACAGATCCTGTTTTGTTTGATTTCACCCAAACTCTTGCCTGGTGGCTGTCAATCATTCCTGACAAATCATCAAAAAAAGAAACAACTCTGCTCTCAATATCCTCTAAATCACTTTTAAGTTGCTGATTCTCCACTTCTAGTGCTGTCAAGATACTATAACTTTGCTTGTCTGAATCGATTTTTGAAATAATCTCCCTTTCTCTGAGATACTCTGCATTTAAGCTTTTTATTGTTTTTTTATATAGATTTTCCTGCTGAAAGCAAGCATTAGATTTCTTTTCAAGCTTTTCTTGCTTATGGTAAATTTTATTTGCTGCTTCACTTACTTCTTTTAGTCTTTGCTTAAATTTTTTTTCTGTCTCCTTTGATTTTATTTCAATATCCTCACTGATTTTATATACAAGATTTTGCTCTTCCAACTTTATAAAGGCAGAAGAAATCCTTCTTTTTCAATATGAATTAAAAACATTAAGTAGAATCTGGACTTTGCTTCTAATTTTCAAAGCAATTAAAGGCTTATGATCGATTTTTGGCATTTTCCTTCATTTATAAAAGTATTTTGCTTTTGCAATCCTCAATTTTGCACGGATTACCCCATGCAAGGTTTCTAAAATTGTTTTCATTAGCACTATTGAGAATTTTCATTTCTGTTGAACTTGGCTTTCTGATTCCTCCTCACCACTGCTGCTGCTTTCTTGGGAGCTCCGACTATCAGAAGAATCAGATGGGGGTAAATTAAGGTTAACTGAAAATGAGGCATTTTTTGACTCGACACTGTCATGTTCGATCATAGTTAAATTTTCAGACGGATTATCCATTTTATAAAATAAAAATTGTTTTTAATAAAGAATACATACTATAAAAATTTATTTAAAATAATTTAATAAATTTAAGAATAATATAAATTTATCATTTAAACATTTTTAGCAATAAAACAATATATTTGCATTATAATCGATGCTAAAACAATGATTTTGATTCCAAAACCTTTAATAGTTCCTTACATTTCCTATGGCCACCAGTGTAACTACAAAACGAACAAAAATTTCCTCTGCATTTAGGACATCGAACTGTCTTATTCTTTAATTTCTCATTAATAAGCTTATTCTTAGTGGGCGTTTTACAAAAAGGGCAGTCTATGCTGACTTCACTAAAATTCAATAGGCAAAGACGCTTAGCAATATCAGGATAAAATATTTCAGTGATATTGCTTTCTAAGAATTTATATGTAAGGCTGCAATGGCAGATCTGGCATCTGATATTACATAATTTGTCACTGTGCTTAATCGAGTTTCCAATTTTTTCATTGAAGCAAAGATGATGGTAATTATGCCCACAAGGAGTTGTAATAATAGTTTCAGTTTTAGTCATTAATTTACATATATCACATGCCATTGAATTCGCTTTACTCTTGGGAGTTTTAGTTTGATCATAGTTCAATTTCTCATTGTTAGCAAGTTTTTTGGTTTTATCTGATAGAAAGTTAGAATTTGAGCTGTGCTTGTTCCACCCTTCAAAATTTGCTGAGTTAGCATGTGAGTTTGGAGGTCTAGTTATATGTTCAGGATTAGAGGGAATTCCTAACTCCCCCCCCCCCCCCGTGAGCGAACAAAAAAATTTTGTTCGCTCACGGAGGGGGGTTAATTTTTTTTTTTAAAAAAATTTATATATAAATTTTTATAAAAAATATTTTTTTCGAAATTTAAAAAAATCCTAATTTGCAAAAATTGGGAAGCAAATATTAATTTAATTTGCAAAATTTATGTTTTAAAACGCAATTTGTTTAAAATTAAACAGAATTAGCTCTAGATTTCATTATACTAATTATCACTTATATATCAAAATTTTTTTTCATTAAAATTTTTCTATTAAAAAAATTTTTGTTCACTCACGGAGGGTGGGTTTTTGGTCAAAAAATGGCGATTTTTCTAATGGTTTTGTTCGCTCACGGAGGGGGGGGGGGGGGGGAGTAAGGACAAACGTCTCAGCTCTTCTTCTTTTAAATTTTCAATTTCATTAGATGCAGCAGTTGATATTGAATTTTTGTTTTTAAGCTCATTTTTGACAAATAATTCATCGGAACGGAAACTTACACTTTCATAGTCACTTGCTAAATAAAGCTTTTTATCAAATTTTGGCGTCGAATAAACGTTAGGCAAATTGCTTTCTTCGTTCTTTTTGATTATTTCTTGAGCCTCGCTAGTTTCTTCTACTTTATTGCTTTGATACCTATTTGATATATAGTCGTATGCGGGCTCAGCCTGAGCTTCTTCACTATCTACATTGTCTTTTGAAATGTTCATATCTGGGAAATTACTTGACTTAATTTCACTATCTACGTTGTTTTCTTTAGAAATGACACTACCTGGGATATTATTTGGCTCACTTTTATCTTCTTCATAAGTGCCTAAAGCAATCTCATCTTGCATTTCAAATGGTATGATCTCATTTGATATGATGATATTCGAAAGCAAATCATATGCAGTTTTAGCTGAAATCCTATTATGAAAATTAGGCTCAGTCATTTTAAGGATAATGTCTATGAAATTTTTAGGATAGTTTCTTTCGTTGCATACTTCTACCATAATGCTCAGTCTGTCTTCATAGGAAAGCTGATTATCATACGGATCAAGCCTGCATATCAGCATATCGAAAAATGTCCTTCCCAATTGATAAACATCATCTTTCAATGGGCTTGTTGAAATTCTAGATTCTTTATTGGTTAATTTATATTGCGCTTCAGGTGAAAAATAAGGCACTGTCCCTACGAGTGAATGAAACTCGCTTTCTTCATTTCCTGCTAATATTTTACTTTCCCCAAAATCAGCGAGTTTTAAATTTCCGAACTCGTCATATCTAATATTGTGCGGTTTTATATCTCTATGTGTAATATTGTTTTCATGGAGAGACTTCAGAATGTGGGTCAAATTTTTAAAGTGTTTCAATAGCAATTCTCCTGTAAACCAGTCACAGTTTTGGTTTCTCTGTGTTAATTCATTGTCAAGACCTTTTTCGCAATACTCCAAATATATTGAGAGGGTGTCGTTTTCTGTGGGTTCCCAAAAATAGATTTTGATTATATTTGGGTGAATCTTCCAGGCAGTCAGTTGAATTTCGGCTTCTTTTAGCTGATTTTGAGTGAAACTAAAGATTTCTTTGATGACTGCTTGACTTGGGTAGTTTAAGCCTGGAGTGTATCATAAAAAACTGGCTAAATAGATATTGGCACGTGCCGTTTTAGTAATCAACTTTTTGGAGTTCGCTCTGTAATAGTCGACAGCGTTGAAGCTCATTTTTATAGAGCTTTTCAAATTAATTGCATGAATCCTGGATAATTATAATAAATAGCGTATAGCAGCTTATTAAGTTATTAAGACTCATTTTCAAAGACTAACTGAGACTCAGCTTCTATTTCTTCTTCAGCGACTTCTTCGAAGCCTAAAATCTTTTCCAAGAAGTAATCTGGGGTAATTTCGTTCGGGATCATGCTTTCAGCTGATCCTCCTACAGGCATCAACAAGCTAGTTAAGCATCCTCTCAGTTCTCTTTCATTCATTGGCTCTCCTTTGGTAAACAGCAGCTCAAAAAGATCATCTTTCAATAAAACTCCTCTGCCTCCAGATATCACTTCAAAAGCTTCTTTAATTTCATTTCTATCAACCCCATAAACTGGTCTATGGTTTACAAAAACCCTTAAAAGAGTATCCATGTCTAAAGAATTGACAACTTTTCCTGTATTCGTGAATTTGCTATATTTCACCTCATTCATCATGTTATCAATTTCTTGCTGGCTTGGATAATACCCCATAGCCCTCATCAAGTAGCCAATTTCTTCTAATGGAACTGTCCCTTCAAGCTTCCTTGCTTTGGTTGTATTTTCTTTTTTAGATCTGATTTGTGAGTAATAAAAAAAGTCTTTCATATCTTTATAAGCCTTTCCATTTTTCCCACCTTCTATCATGTTTTGGAAAGGCTCTTCTCCAGAGCCGCCAAGGGCAATTTGCCTTTCAATAGCTTCTTCAGCGATAAATCACATATTAGCACACAAGTCTTTGCCTCCTGTTGTAAACATGAACTTGTAGTCTCCAGAAACTGCGATGTCTGAAATCTCTCCAGGATGTCCGATGAGACCCATAGTTTTGTTTGGATTCCCATCTAATGGAAGTTTAATAAGTCCAATAATTTTTTCAGCTGTTGAGTAGGCTAGGTAATAATCCGGAAGATCGATTGTGGACTGCTTGTCTTTGCTTTTAACAATAAGCTTTATTTTGGTGACTGGGCCACCTGATGTAGGGCCAAGACAAGTCAGCCTGCAATCTTTATTGTTAGCGTTCCACAGCTTGACCTTAAAAGCATCATTCATTGTAAGTAGCAAATCTTCTCCTGTACTCACTGGATACCAAATGCAGCAAGTGGGCTTATTTTCTTGATCTATTTTATTCACACTTAAAATTTGCAATTGAGTAGCTTCTGTTGAGTTTGTGTCGTACTCAATAAGTCTGCGGTCTTCTCCAACAGAAAAAAACCTTACTCCCCCCCCCCCTCCGTGAGCGAACAAAAAAATTTTGTTCGCTCACGGAGGGGGGTTAATTTTTTTTTTTTTTAAAACAATTTATATATAAATTTTATAAAAAATATTTTTTTTTCGAAATTTAAAAAAAATCCTAATTTGCAAAAATTGGGAAGCAAAATATTAATTTAATTTGCAAAATTTTATGTTTTAAACGCAATTTGTTTAAAATTAAACAGAATTAGCTCTAGATTTCATTATACTAATTATCACTTATATATCAAAATTTTTTTCCATTAAAATTTTTTCTATTAAAAAAATTTTTGTTCACTCACGGAGGGTGGGTTTTTGGTCAAAAAATGGCGATTTTTCTAATGGTTTTGTTCGCTCACGGAGGGGGGGGGGGGGTTTAGCAAGTTTCTGTCGTTTTCATCAATGCTAGTACCAAATGCTAGGCCAGTGACTGGCTTATAGTGGGATTTATGAGAACCGCAGTGCACCCACTCCATAGGGTTGTCTGGGTTATTTTTCTTATGCTCCCACTTAAACAGTGCAACTTTATTTTCTTTGTCTGCGATTGCCATGGCTAGTCCATCTTGAGAAAAAATGATTCTTAATATATCCCTTGCTTTGTCTGTGTATTTTATTTGAGGCTGTCTCTCACCATTAATATTTTCTGAGTCTAAAAGTAAATATGTGCCATCCTTAAAGCCAACACACAAAAAGTCACCATTTGGAGAATATTCTAGACAAAGAGGCTCTTTACTATACTCTCGCAAAATTTTCTTGCCATTGACTGGCTTGAATTTTTGACGCAGCCTTGTTCTATGATTCCAAACATAAATATAGCTATGCTCCCCATCTCCACCTGCAAAAGCAACCCAAGGCTTTTTGGGATGAACTGCTACTGCGTTGACAGGGTATCTCATTCCTTTCACAAGAATAGTCCCTTGTACAAAAGTTTCTTCTTCACCTGCAGGAGGGACTTCTTCAAAGAATGTTGACTTCAATTCCACAATCTTAGCATTATCAGAAGCAACAATAAAATCTGGACATGCAAAATTGCTCGTAGAATCTTCACCACGCTTAGCCAATTCTTCTTTACAACTCCTCGGTGGTAAGTCTGCAAAAGAAATGCTCAAAATATTTTCAGCATTAATATGCTCGAACCAAGCTTCAACTGTAAACCTTTGGTCATAAAACCTAACTGCCCCATCTTTTGACCCTACAACCAAATAATCCCCTTGTGTTGTCAAAAATGTTGCTTCAGTGTTCACAAGCTGCACAATTTTGATCGGCCTTCTCTGTTCTGGGTTTGAGTCAGTTTCCATAATAAAGCTCATATCCCACACAACAATTTGGCCACTTTTAGTGCCAGTAACAGCTTGTGTGGTGTTAGGAATAAAGACAGTTTGTGTTAAGGCTTCAATGCTCTGCCTAAAAAATGATTTCATTTCTTTTTCATTGTCATCGTACCTTAATGTTTGTTCATCTTCGTCCCACTGCCAAAAGAGCACAGATTTTGCACTGTTAGTGGCGATTTCTGAAATATTAGAAGTATTGAACCTCAAACTATAGTGAAGCCCTTCATCGGAATCTGCAGTGAATGGGACTTCTCCAGAGACGATTATTGCATCATTCGAGTCTTCTACATCGCGGCTCCAGTCCCAAACTGCGATTTCTTGTGGGGACGAACGGGAAAGAGTGCTTATGTAGCGAGGATCGCTAGAGATGTCAATGCAGTAAACACCTTTACCATGAGGACTTGCAATTGTTTTAACTGGGGTAGCGGTTAGAGAATCCCAAACAACCATCAGTGCATCTTCTCCTAAATCTGCTGTAACAATCCAGCGCTTGTCTGCAGAAACTGTGCAGCATGAAATTTTGTTGCAGTGGCCTTGAAGAAGTTTTTGCTCGCGGGTGATGTAATTGTAAATGACACCTGTATGAGCTGCAGTATAGAAAATTTCTGTTCGGTTCTCAGAGGTCAAGTTATGCACGCCGCAGATTATGTCTTTATTGAAGCCTACTACCCATTTCAAATTGAGGGCATCTACTCCATCTGAAACTTCATCATTGAATAAAGCTTCTTCGTTCTCCATTTATATTGAATTTTTCTTATGAAACTTAATACAAATTGGTAGTTATTCATGCTCATATAAATTTCTATTTAATTAATCAAAGACAAGTAATAATTATTTATTTTTGCATTTTTACTGCTTTTTCTAGTAGCTGTTCATTCGTTAAACCGACATTTTCGCTTAAAAGCCATCTTTTAGAGGTATTCTCAAGAATGTATTGAAAAAGGTTTACTTTTCTTCCTCGGCAAACATAAAGCATATGAGTACAAGGTATCCCATATTTCATAGTTCTTTTGCAAGTGCAAAGGTGAAAATCTAGATTTACTTCAAATATTTTTATTTGCTTTCCGCTCGCGTCTCCGATTTCAACAATATCATCTTCTACAATGGAGCACAAACTGCAGTACTCGAGGTCTTTAATTGCAGTCAATACTCGTAGTATGCAGTAATCCGTGAAAATAAACTGAACTCCATTGACATGAAGTAATAGCTCTTCTAGAATTCTTACATTTTTTAAGCTAAATCTCCCATCCTTTTTCAAATCAAACTATATTTCATGCAGTTCAGCACCTTCTATGCATGTTTGCTAATAATATAAAATACTCCATCTCTTTTGGCTAGGGCATAAAATATTTTAGACAGAAAAAAAATTTATAGGATAAAAAAATTTGGCTTAATGTGGCTTAGCTTTGGCAATATATAATTTTATTTTAACAATTTTTTCACCCTTGATCGAACGATAGAAATATATTTGA
This sequence comes from Blepharisma stoltei, assembly GCA_914767885.1. Classification (NCBI taxonomy): domain Eukaryota; phylum Ciliophora; class Heterotrichea; order Heterotrichida; family Blepharismidae; genus Blepharisma; species Blepharisma stoltei. Next base: position 411,514 of record CAJZBQ010000035.1, on the reverse strand, counting down.
ACAAAGATGGGGAGAAGTAACGTTTTTCACAGATATAGCCCCTTCATCTTTTTTAGACATATACTCATATTGAGAAAAAATTTTGATGTTTAAGTCTCTTTTGACACTTTTTAATATTTCTTTTGTACAAGTTTCCATGCATTTCAATCGTTTATTATTGCATAGCCCAGCTGTAAAGAAGTTGCTTGTGGAATATTTCGCCCATTGCTCTTTTTGATCGTAAATTTGGAGCAGCTTTTCATTACTAAGTAAATGAGGAAAATCAGTCATTAATTTAAGTCAAATCTCGGTGAGCTCTTGCTCAGTGTCTGTTTTAATAAGAGTGGCTAATTTGGAGGCTATAAATCGGCCTTTTCTTGGGACATCGAGGTCTGCACTTTTGGCAAGCATCATGAAACTAAATAAGATAGTGCTGCTTGGAAAACACTCTTTTATTGCACTGTATTGAATTCCATTGGAATCTGTTAGAATTGTTAGAGGGTCTAAAAAGCCTTGAGCTTTGAATTTGTTGAATGCCCAAAGATAGTTATCTTCCTTTGCTTCTTTAGAAAATGATGCAGCAAGTAAGCAGTTTGCGCCATGCTTATCAACAGTTAATATTAAAATGCATGACCCAAAATAAGGGTGGATTTGCTGTGAAGTCTCAATAAATAAAATATCAGCCATAGAATTTCAAGTTAAAACTCGATCTTTACTTGTAACAAAAATTCTTTCTTTCTTAACTCTCCCTTTTACAATATTTTTTATTTTTTTTAAAATTATTTTAACATAAAATATTAATTACATTACTCCCCCATCCTTGATCGAACGACTCGCCATCGTTCCATCAAGGATGGGGGTTAAAAACAAATTTTTTTGGGAAAAAAATTTTATATATAAAATAAAATATATATATATATTTTTTTTTATTTACTTTTAAATAAGAGTGTTAAGAGTTTAATAATTATTTTTACAGCAAAAAATTTAATTAATTTCATAAGAATACCAATTTTAATATTTTTATTTATTAGTTACCCCTATAAATTTTAATTTGTTCCTTATTAAATTAAATTTTTTTTTAAAAATTTTAAAGAATCTCTATTTTATTAGATTATTGAGTTTTAAGCCTAGTTTGATGACTAAATCACTTCGGATGGTTGATTCCGAAGCTTTCTGTCGTCTCAAAGTCTCTGAAAACAACTTCATTATGTACATCTTCCCAAGCTTTTGATAACTAATATTTTTATATATATATAAAAATTTGCATGATATGAAAATCGTTCGATCAAGGATGGGGGTTAATTTTCCAATTTTTAGGAATTTTTACAGTCAATCGTTCGACCAAGAATGGGGGGGAGTTAGTAAAATATTTGTAAGAAAGAGTTAGGATTATTTATTATTGTCATTCCATCTTCAGCAATATTTCTCAAAATAACTTCCTGATAAGTCATGGCAAGTCTGGTTTTCCTGTTCTCTCCTTCTATAAACACATTAATGGCTTTGTGAGTAAGATTAAGGTTTGGGTAGCTTTCTTTAAGTGCTGCATAAATATTTAGTTGATCAAATCCTTGCTTATACAACTGCATAATTTCATCTTTAATATTAGCAGGCATAGAAGAGTTGTCGGTGAATCTTTCAATTTCTGATTGTGTAAATTGTGGGTGGTTGTGGTAAGGGTTTATTTCTTTACAATAAAACTCAGTTAAATGTGATTTATTCTTTCTGGCGCATCAAACCATACGAAATGGACAAGGAGTTTCAGGTGCGAATGAAGGAAACCTCATATATTTGTGTATGTTAGCAAAATAACAATGGAATATGCACATGAGACCATGCTTTAAGACACCTCTTACTATAGTGTTATCGTTGCTGCACATCGTCTTAATCATGGTCATTAACTGATTTCTATCTTTGCATACCATAATAGAGCCTTTACTCCCTCCCTGAGAATTAGGAAAACTTTTTGGCCCATTCATAATAAGATTAGAGATTAGCTATTTTATTTATATTGCTTTTTCGGAAAATTATTTTAAAATTAAAGTTTTTCAATTCGCTTGCTTAAAAAGGTTATCATCAATATAAAACTAATAAATTTATTATTAGAAATCAAATTAAATAGAATTGCTATATTTAATTAAAATAATTATTAATTACATATGAAATATATTATATATAAAAGTTGTAATATTAAAAAATATTACCAAAATTAGAATATTTATTTATAATTTTTTCGGCCTGGGAGAGTTAGAAAAGCACTCTGTCTTATAGAAACCATTTACAGGTATCGCATCTAATTGAATTTCAGTTTTCCTAGCTTCTAAATTTTCACGTTCTTCTTCCTCATTGTCTGAATACTTTTTTTCTTTACTCCCCCCCCCCCCTCCGTGAGCGAACAAAACCATTAGAAAAAATCGCCATTTTTTGACCAAAAACCCACCCTCCGTGAGTGAACAAAAAAATTTTTTTAATAGAAAAAAATTTTAATGGAAAAAATTTTGATATATAAGTGATAATTAGTATAATGAAATCTAGAGCTAATTCTGTTTAATTTTAAACAAATTGCGTTTTAAAACATAAATTTTGCAAATTAAATTAATATTTGCTTCCCAATTTTTGCAAATTAGGATTTTTTTAAATTTCGAAAAAAATATTTTTTATAAAATTTTATATATAAATTTTTTTTTAAAAAAAAAAATTAACCCCCCTCCGTGAGCGAACAAAATTTTTTTGTTCGCTCACGGAGGGGGGGGGGGAGTTAGCAATTTTAGATTTTTCTTTATATTTAGTGCTCATTTGCTGGATATCCCGCAATAAAAATTATTCGATAATAGTCCCCCTAAAATATTCATTCAAGAGAGAGTACCCCTTCAAAAGCCAGCTAATTTACAGCTGAAATTGGAAGCTCGACACTAATATAATTGAAAGATAAGCTGTCGAAGTGCTGAAAATAAATGTCAAAAGATAAAATTTATGAATAAAAGACATGCTAATTTTATGAAAATAATTTTTAGTTAAAATTCAACTTGAAAATCTTTATTGGAGTCAATGCCGAATTTCTATAGCTTTTATATTATTTTTGATGCCTTGGTGTCATTTCTATCACTTGGATTTCGAAATTAGTTGATTTGGTACAAGAAAGCTAAAAAGTCTGCACTCAAAAAATGTTTATGAAGGTTAGCTTAATGATAAACCAAAAGCGTGCAAAAGCTATATATAATAATTTGTTCGAGTGTTATTAAATATGGCTTAACTTTTCAGGAGATATAACATTCTGGGTTTTGCAAGCGCTATAAACTTTCAGATGCATTTTAAGATAATTACCGTCATATACTAAATTGCTACTTTATTTCATTATTGATAGCTTTAGGTTCAAATTAATAGCTTACTTCATAATTTTAGCATTGCTAACAAACAACAGGAGAAAAGATGTACTCTTATTTAGACTATTAATTAGCTCCATCGCGCATATTCTGTATCTCTTTCCGAGCTAGCCCAATTCTCCAAATACCCCATAATTAGGCTTGGAGGCTTGAGCGGTAACGCTATAGTGCTTTCAATTGACTCTTTTGATGTTTCAGTGATTTCACTATTTTTCTAACTCCTCCACACTTAGTTAGCGAAAGAAATAAAATTTTTTGATGGAAATAGGACTCAGAGGCGCACTCCTATCTATGGAGGTAATACCCATTCCAATAAAACTGTAAATATTGTTTCTGTAGTAGGCCTTCAGGCTTGAGGAAGTCTCTTTGAAAGGTGGTTCAGATCGAAAATTCAAAAGGGCCCTGTTTCATTTTTCTTCTTTGGACTCCGAATTATATGGAGATTGAATTTTGGAGCCGAAATAAGGCAATCGGCAGTAGTTATTCCGCTTATGGTGGTATAAATCTTTTAACTTAGCTTAATAGCGAGCAAAATCATTAGAAAACCCCTATTTTATGGAAAATTAAAGAGGAAAAAAATGTGATATAAATAATAATTTGATATATAGCAATAACTTAGCTTATATTGCCTATTTACTAGGCAAATAATTTTCCAAAAGATATCTAGCAATTTCTCCAAAATTTGATATATAATTAATAATTATGACAATGAAATCCAGTTGATTCTATTAATTTTTAAACATCTATCAGCTACCTTAGTTTACTCTCTTACAGGGGGAGAGTAAATAACTCTTACTCTTGACCAAGTCCTTATTTTCGAATCAAGCTTTTTCGAAAAATCCTTGAAGCTTTCTGCAACTTCTTCCCTAGAAATGCTCTTTTCTTTGGATCTCTTAAACCTAGAAAACTCATCTTTCACTTCCTCTGGGAGCTCAGGTGTTGCAAGTATTAAATTGAGTGATCCTACAGATTCGCCTACATTTGAATATTTCTCCAGCTTTGGCTGAACGAGCTCCTTTCTGACTTGTTTGTAATGGTCTTTAGGAGTTCCTGTGACTATTGAGTTCTGGCCTAAATTTCCACCCGAGGTTTGGGTTGGGCTTTGACTTTCTGCAGGTTGACTTTCGCTTTTTTCCTGTGCATTCTGCTTATTTTTCTTATTTTTTGATTTTTTTTCATTTTTGTATCTCCCGGATCCACGGACAGCTCCAAACATGGCCTCTTCATCGTCTTCTAATGCTTCATCCCCCTTGCTTCCTTCTAGCTCCATCTCAACTTTGCGAGCTCTCCTAATTTGTTCTTCAGTCAATTCGTGCTCACTCACCAAGCTTGTTGTGTAGTATTTCTCATCATAAGTACTTTTGACACCAAAATTTTTTTCATTGAATTCGAACTGATTTCAGCCTTTAGTATTGTTTTGTTCCAGCATATCTTCTTCGCCTTCACATTCAAACTTCTCTAATTCTCTTTCTTTGTTTGTCCTTGCTCTTGAAATTTCTTTATCTGTCTTGAATTTTCGGGAACGTTAAGATTAAGATTAAAGGGCTTAGACTCTCCAGATTTGAAGCCACCACATTTTTCGATCATGTTAGCTTGCTAGCTGAGACGGACCCTATTTTGAACAGTGGCCTTCTCTAGGGGTGAGTCTTATATCTTACGACACAAGAGTGTTGACTAGATCGAGAAATCCTCTATTATATGCCATAGGGTCCTATGAGCACAGGCGGGCTCGACGCTCTTTTTCGGCAATTAAGAGAGTGGGGACACAGAAAAAAAGTAGCAGACTGTGATTTAAAATAACCCGTATAGCTAATAACTGATCTGGCAATCATTATAAACTTTGCAAGAAGCTACCCACCCTACGAGGCTGCTCGACGTGCTAAGGGTTAGGGTTAAGTGTCTGGGCTTGATTTTGTAACCCCAAACGTATGTTGTGTCATAAACATATTTTTCCATATTAATTATAAATTTTCGATAGGAAATTACTGAAATGCCCTTAAACTCAAGTGATAAAATATCACTCATCAAAAATTTTTGTTTCGGCATAATTCCGTCTTCAGACTTGCAATCTAGCAAGCAAGCTCCCTCAGATGTGTAACTATGTAAACGCCCTTGATGGCTTTTCCCTGACTTCGTAATGACCTTGCATTGCTTATTTAATACAGATAAAACTGCAAACATAAGCCTCTGCTTTAGTACTTCTTTTGGCTGTGGTTTTGATTTATTAGGCTCTGGATTCGAAGAATTTTTTGACTTTGCATCAATGCTTGAATTTTCTTGGGTGTTTTCCATTTTATTATTTTCTGAAGAATTAAGGGAAATATATATTTCAAATATTATCCTCTCTTATTTTCTTTGCTCTCTTCTTGCGCTATAAACTCTAAAGCGGCATTTAGCTTGAAATTTAAAGATCTTCTAAAATCGTATTTTTTATACATTTTAGCTTTCAGGAACATATCAGACCCAGCCCTCCAGTCCCTGCCTCTCATGTATACTAGTCCAAGCTCGTAGTAAGCATGAGGAATTACCCATTTTTCGTTCAAAATCCAGCTCTGATATTTTGTTAACTTTTCAAGCATTTTCACAGCTTCTCTTAGCCTTCCGAAATTTCTGAGGATTGACGCTTGCAATAGTAAAAGCAATGAATATTCGTCAGTTTCTTGATATTCACCTTTACCTAAATTTTCTGGGCTTGGGATTTCAGGGACACCAATTGAGGATAGGAAGTCGAAGGCGTGCTCAAACCAGTCTCGCTTCATTCCGTTGAGGTAATCAGTTACATATATGATTTCATAAGGGAATAATTGAAACCAGCGCCTATTTAGATATCTTTTAGCTCTTCTTCCTATTCATCTTTCAATTGTACTTCTTTCTAAATTGAGGTCTCCTAAGCCTTGAAACCATTCTTCAGCTTGATCGAGCTGTCCAGTCATACAAGAACAGGCTCCTAATAGGAGCTGGCTCTCCCTTTAAAATGAGCAAAACAATCTGTTAGAATTTTATAGGGGTTTAATTTTTTTGATAAAAATTACATAACATGATAAATGGCTTGTTTAATAAAGTTCTATTTGTATTGCCTCTTTAAAATAGAGCTAGTTATAGGCAAATTTTGATTTTGTGGCATGAAATTTAGTATCAAATCAATTAGAAATTATTATTTCTAACTATAAATTTTGTTTCAATTAAAAAGAAAGTGGAATTTTATCAACATTTTATATCAATATAAAGAGGGAGTGAGTGAATGGAGATGGAGGCGAATGGTCAGATGCTGAAAGGAGACAGGCTAGTGCTTCTTCTCATTCTTGGCACAGGAATAAAACCCATCCTTTTTCGAACAAAAGTCTTGGTGACCTAAATGGAAGACCTTGCTTTTCACACGAAATTAGCGCTCTCTCAAGCAATTTCAACGATCTTTCTAAATTTCCTTGCTTTGTAAGCATGTAACTTTCTAGCCATGAGAAATAAATGCTTTTATTATAATAGTGACTTCCAAATTTTATCAGTTCATTTGCTTCCCTATATCTCTCTTCTTTTCCAGGCACAAATTCAGGGATATAGACTAGTAACCAAAAAAGCATAAACATGAGAGCTAATGGAACGCGCATTCCTCGCTTAGAATTGATACATTTATAAAGTAATTGGACACCTTTGGATTGATTTGCTTCCATTCCAGCTAGTTTTGCAAGCCTCAATAAGCTTGGCGGTGCCATAGATAAAGACAGTAAAAATATCCCTTCTTCATAATTCAGCAAATTTTCAATATCATCTTCAATACCACTAGCAAGCTGGTCTTTATAATTTTGAGGCAAATTTTTTTCAAAATCATTATATTAGTTTACGATTTATAGCCCACTAAGGAGCCAGAAATCAACAGGGTTGCCAAATTATTTGGCAAGCCATAATATTTTTGAAACTGAATTTGATATTTAGTGAACCAAAAAATGCTTTTTAGAGAGCTTATTATTGTAGATCTATATATGAAGCTTAGTTAAATCAGCACAGATTTTATGCTGTTTCCAGGCATTTCGGAAATGAATTAAGATTAAGATTAAGATTACGATAACTCCTTGTAGACCCCCACTTAGCTTAGGATCTATCAAAACAAGCTCTCCCTCCATGAATTCCATCCACTGGCTAACAGCTCTGAACAACGGTAGGTGGAATCGGCCTAACCGTCGAACCGTTGCAGTTGCCTATGGCCCGGACGAGTCTCTCTTCGTTCCTTGAATGTGCTTCAAGTACTCTTGGGGCTGCCGGAGCAGTCCCAACGCTGATTTCCTTCAGAAAGATTGAACTTCCCTCACTAGGACGAGTATAGGGGACAGAACCCCTAACTCATTCATTCCATTTTTAATTGTAAGAAATGAATTGATCCTTTCGGATAATCTCTATGCAATATATCGCTTCCTGCTTTAAATAAATAAACCTCAGCAAGCACAGCTATATTCATTCTAGCACTTTGAGCTTCTTTTAAGATGTTAAAGATAAGTTCTGGATTCCCTTTTCCTTTAAATCCTGAAAGCCGATTCCCTGCAGCTTCAGTGCTCTTCACATGGGCATCTGCAATTTTTTCAGCAATTTCTAGCCTTTCAAGGGCAATCTTGCGAGAAGGCTTATCACCCATCAATAACGCTTTTAAAAATCCAGCTTCGGCTCAATGTAACGCACATCTTGAATCAAAATTTTTTCTTTCTTCAAACCAATGTTCGCTATCCTGAATTCCTGATGTCCACATTAGCTTAAGGGAATCTTGTATTGTAAATGAAGAAGTATCGATTTCAGTGCTCCTTGCAGTGGTTGTGGGTTTTGAAGAGCTATCTGAAGGCTGAGTATTTATATGAATTGCTCGAGGGATTGATGGCTCTATAAATCTAGGCGATGAAGCTTGTGACGAAAAAGGCGTTGAAAACTTAGAGCCAACCTCATGCAAAAAAGCGTTCCACATTTTGATCCTAATGAGATTGCATCTGGCAGCTCCAGAGCTGCCTTCACTGCTTATAACCAAATCCCTATTAAGCTCACATCATTGACACTGTTCCCAATCATGTTTGCTTTCTCCAGAATATCCACTAGGAAGAATGCTAACTCTTTCTATGCCTCTTCTTATTACGTCTAAACACAAAGTTGAAGCATGCCGAATATGCCTTGATTTTGTGTCAGAACAAAAGGCAAAATGGCACGGTCTTGTTGTTGTACTTGTAAAGTTTGCTGAAAACCCAGATAGGATATTCCAAAGCTCCTCTGCTCTAAGTTACAAAGTACCTGTTGTAAGGTTCAAATTTTTAGGGAAATTAAAAGCTTGAGGATAGTGTCCTTCTATATACTCTTCGAGGGATCTCAAATCAATTATAAATAGCCCTGGCTTAGGAATTTTCACATCCTCGCTTAAAATTGGAAGCGAAACAGAATTATCAATCATATCTACAGCCCATTGCTCTGGAGAATGTCTATGCAACACTAATTCTTCAATTATCGAAATAAAGCTTGATGGAGTCTGATGCTGTAGCGCCAAAGCTTCTTGGCAAATCTCGTCCAGCTCATCTAGCTCATTTATATAGAATCTAAACAATTGGACATCTCCCATCGACAAGTTTTTTTTGGACAAAATTTTTTCTTTAATTCTACTCACACATACCAAGGCGAAAAAATAAGGCAAAGTTGGATTATTTTCTTGCAGACAAAATTCCCAAAAAGCTAAAAGTAAGCTGATATTTAAGGCTGAAGCAAACATAGTCAAAAATCATCTTTCAGCATAGGCTTGAGGATGCAGCATTTTCCCATCCAAAGCGCTGCATTCGACAGGCTCGTGGTATAGTAAAAGCTTGTAGAAGATTTTATAGGAATATGGAAGCGAAGAGTCTTTTTTGAATACACGTGGCATCATTTTTTTAACAAATTCCCTAAATGCCGCGTAGACAGTCTTAAGAGAACTAAATCCGAGCACAAAAAAAGCAGCTAAGACTTCGTGCATCCCGGAGATATAAGAAATGTTTTCGGTTTTGCAGTAATAAGTGAGGAGGAGCTCGAGGTAGTCTTTCAACTCGGCTTCTTCAAACATAGGAAGCATTTTGTTTATTTGTTGACAGTCATTATGGATTTTTAGTTGGTCTGGGTGATCACGCTTGAAGTCTTCGTTTAGTTGTTTGAGATGGTTATGAGAAGAAGAGTCTAATTTCAGCAATCTGGTCCAACGGGTTGCACGATCTTCTTTGTTCATATTAGAAATATTATGCATATTTTTGATTGAAAATTAAGCAAGCACTCTCGATTATTTATTGCTAGTTTTTTAGAAATATGATCAAGAAGTTTCAATGCTTGATATTTTATTGCCTCTGCAATTTGCAGGTAGAATAATCTCTAAACAAAATATAAGGAATTTAATTAAAAATTAAAGTTAGTAAGAATCTTTTAATAGGATAGTTCAATGATTAGATCGCAATACTACAAAATATTATCCCTGCATTACTTAAATATTCTTATAATAAACAGCACTAATCTTATACTAACAATTTCTATATAAAATTATGTTTTATTTTGCTAGAAGTTAAAATATTTTAAAACATAGGAAAAAATGATTTATTTTAGTAATACTGATAATTTTGATAAATAAAATCTCATTGATCTCCAAAATGATTACTAATTCAAGCTATATCAAATTTCAAATTCTCAGGGCAGCATCAAAAAATATAATAATGGAGAAGTCTAAAACCAATTCTCGAGAATCAGAAAGAAGCATGATAATTAATTACGAAAAAGAAGGATATTTAGATGGCTGCTATGCTGTGCCTATAGAGTGACTTAAAGATTGGATAAATTTCACAAAAGGAGATCATAAACCTGGCAAGCTCATAACTTCCAATTTGCTTGATAGTAAAGGATTAATTAAGCCAGGTCTCAGACCATCCCGCGACTATAGAATGTTAATTACCCCTGTGAGCAAAAAAATTTTGTTCGCTTAAAGAGGGTTGATTTTTTTTTAAATTTTACAGTAATTTTTTTTGAAATTTAAAAAATCCCATTTCACAAAAATTTGGAAGCAAGCATTAACTTAGCTTGCAAAATTTATGTTTTAAAAAGGAAGCTGTTTAAAACTAAAAAGAATTAGTAAGAGATTTTGCTATAATAATTATCACTTAAATATAAAAATTGTTTTAGCTTACTGAGGGGGGAGTAAATAAAAAGCAGTGAGAATATTTATATTCAATTTATGGAGGAGACCCTCCCTTGATTTGTTCATCACACGATATTTATAGTTTAAAAAAAACCAGCACATCTTTTCAGAAACCTCCTTCAGTCATAGCTAGCATGAAAGGCACAGGGGAAATCAAAAGTATTTCAGTTCAGGACAAAAGAAATCAAGTTACTACTCTAAGTCAGAGGCCTAAACAAAATTTTCCAGTTGAAATGAATTTAAAAAACTCCAGATACATATCAATGCCGCCTGTCAAATCTTTTCAGCCAGCTGTCACCCCAAAAATTCCTCAGCAGCTGTATCAGGAAACAACGTCTTCTATATCATCTGAGTCAAGAAGTCCAGATTTAATCCCAGCTCAAAGAACAATATTAAAACAAGAAAAAAATGAAATTCCTCCTAGGCCGAAGTCAAGATCGTCACTAATAACTGATACTATATTTGATTAGATTAAATTAAGCATAATTCGATATCTCCCGTTTCTTATGTAAAATTATATAAGTTATAATAAAAATAATTTAATAAGAAATATACACCTCCAAAAAAATCAAATTTTGGGACCTAAGCCAAGCGGTGAATTTAAATCTAAATTTAATCAAATAGATGATATTCAGCAGTCAAGGCCTATTTCTGTCTCAAGAGATAGAGGTGTCATTGGGTTGGAAAACCCAATGTTTTATTGCTATATGAACGCAACTTTACAGTGCCTATTATCAGTATTACCTTTTTGCAATTTTCTGAAGAGCATTACACAAAGATCAGATACACCCTTATCAAATGCAATGTCTGCATTTGTAAAGGCATCAGAAAATGGAGGGATTTTAAGACCAAACGAAATTTGAAGGATTTTTGCTTTAACCTTCCCAGCTGGTCGCCAGCATGATGCTCCTGAATTTTTAAGAAAATTATTAGATGATCTTGATCGAGAGCAAGGACCTAATCTCCCCTCTGTTAGTGAATAAAATCATTGAAAAACCTTTTTTTTTGGGTAAAAAATGGACCTCCTAAAGGAGCAAATATAAAAATTTGTATGAAAGAATATTTTGATATATGAGTGATGATTATTATAATGAAATCTCTAGCTAGCTTTGTTGAACTTAAAACATTGCATATTAAAGCATAAATTTACAAATTAATTTAATTTTTGCTTTCCAATTTTTGTAAATTTAGAAAAAAAAAATTACTATAGGATTTATATATAAAAAATACTAGCTTCCCTTTACTACTTACCAGAAGTTTTTTGGTCTCTTAAGGAGAGGAGGTAAGAAAAGAATTAATGGAGGCAGTGACCCATGAAGGTATTATGAAGACAACCACTCGAAATTTTTAGTTGAAATATTTTCAGGATTGTTTGTTAGTCGGGTAACTTGCATGAAATGCAATAAAAATAGTGATGCTTTTGAGCCATTTACACTCCTAGCTTTAGAGCTGGCTCCAAGTCTAAATCAAAGTCTAGAGCATTTCACTGCGAAGGAAAAAATAAAAAATCAATATAAATGTGAATCATGTAAAAAAGTCACTGATATTGATAAGCAATATAAGATTGTGAGGAATCCTGCATATTTATTAATACAGCTAAAGAGGTTTGTATCTAACGCCTACAGCCCGTACCCAAGGAAGTCAAATGTTGAATGCACTTTTGAAAGTGTGCTTGATGTTACTGATTACAGCAATGAAAGGGCTAGATATGATTTGATTGCTGTTGGAGTTCATATGGGGAATACAGAAGGTGGGCATTATTATTCATTTTGCAAGCGTGGAAGCCATTGATATCGATTTAATGATTCTATATATACAAGAGTTGATTTACAAGAAGTTTTACAATCGCAAGCTTATTTTCTGTTTTATGAAAAAAGATTAATTTAATGAATATTACTTCCAAATAATTCATTATTTCCATATAATTATCAACCTTAAAAATATATCATAAAATTGAGCTAGATTTAATAAGAATCAAAAAATAAATGCAAGAAAATATTCTCTTGTCTAAAATTATTCAATGACACTTAAAATGAATAAACGACAATTTCGATTTTATTTGCATCATAACAAAAAATATCCATTTTTCGGTTTTACGCCTTAAATTAAAATGAAAATATTTTTATTTTAGGAAGGTATGAAAAGTGGTCAGCAAGTAACCCCAACAAATAAGAAAAAATTTATGATTATGATTCCTTCAGCTGATAACTGCACAAGTAGTGCTATTGACAAAAAGAATTTATCTCCATCATTATCACTTCCAGGCTTATCGTCTCAAAAATTCAAAATTCATTTAGAGAATAAAGCATTTAAGACAAGATTGCTTGCTAATATCGCAAATAGAAAAATTTCAACAGATAGATCGAAAAATATTCAAACACTCAATACAGCTCGAGGGATTTCTTATAACGCTGATCATGCTAAATCAATGATAAAAGAAGAAAATACCAGCGAACTTCTGGCCACCTTGGGGATAATGAAAGGAAAAACTGCAAGAGAATTTCCTAAAAGTTTCGAAAAATTAAAAGAGTCATTGACTATAAATTCAGATAGTGAATTAGAAAAATATGACTTGGGAAGCCCAGTTGGCAGAAAAGATGCTCAAGAGCTAGCAGATTGAGTCCAGCTAATGCTTAACAAAGCTCTTTCAGACCAAAATGAAGATATTGACAAACTGTTTGAAAGCGCAATGATGATCTATAACATCTGCTTTTACGAAATTGTTAGACAGGTGAGTGTACAATGTAAAGAACGCGGAGAGTTAATTAACATGGTATGAAAAGCTTACTTAAGCTTATTAGAGAGGGCACTAAGAGTTTCTCAAGTAAAGCTGACATGCCAGTCTGATGATTTTGAAAAAGAAAAAAATAGCATAATTAAAAAATTTTCAGCAGAAATATCAAGAATGACTGTTGAAAAAAATAAATGCAATTATGAAATAGAGCAGCTTAAAAAGTTAGTGAATAGTAAAGAAGAAGAAATAAGCTCGTTTCTAAACAGAGAAGAAAGACTTTGCGATAAAATTGAAATAATACAACAACATTATGAAGCTGTTAAAAAAGAAGTCTTGTTGCTAAAAGAGGATAATAGAATTCTTAGTACCAAAGTTGAAAGAGCAAAAATCAGTTTTGAAGAAAATAAAGATGGGATTATTCAATATATCCCTCCAGAAATAGCAAAAGTAAAAAGAAAAAAACAAGAAGAAATTAATAAAATTTTAGCCCAAGATCCTGTACTATCAAAAGTCAGTGAGCTTCATGCTCTAGACTCAAATGCATTTATTGAAAGCATCAGTAAAAATGAAGAAAATGAAAAAGAAATATTTTTGGTGCCAGATTTCAAAGACATTGGAATTGATGCACCTATTGTAGAAGTTAAAGAAATTCAAATTCAAACAGATGTAACTGAACTCTGCGGAGAATCAAAAGGTGAAAGAAAAGTTCTAAAAGAGCCAGAAACCCCAAAGCTTGAGCTGCAAATTATGGACATAATAAAATACAGTCAAGAAGATGCAGACAGAGCATGAATTGAAGAAACCTTTAGAGAGGAAACCCAAAAGCATTCTGAAAACCAGCAACAATTTTTGGTACAATTTCAGAAAAAGATTGACCAAGTGAACGATTTGATTGTGAAGATGAAAACTAACATCAAAGAAAACAAAAATGTCGCTGAAAATTATGCATTTGCTAATACTTTGTATTCTTCCATTGCAATGGCAATTAAAAAAGTAAAAGAAGAAACCCCAATGATGGTCCAAGAAATTGAGGTTGAAGAAGCTGAATCTGTTGAAAAAATTGAAGAGGTGCCGAAAATCGGAAGACTCTGGTCTATTATCCAAAAAGTTCACATGAAAAAGCCTCAAGATCTAGCGACAGTGATAACTCAAAAAGTTCTGAATACTCCAAATCATAAGTTGAAAAAAATAATGATCAAAAAAATGCTGCTGAAATTCATTACCCAATTTTATGATATTAAGCTATCAAGAACAAATGAGCCTGAATATAAAAACCAAACGATGTCTCAGTTGCTGTTAGAAGTTTTTAATAGGAAGTACGGAATGCATAAAGTGGTCGTTAACAAAATGTATCAGTTATTATCATCTTGTGTTAAATTCAAAAACATTAAAAGAATTTATATATTTGGGAGATTTTTGAAATTATACTCAGAGCTCACAAACCAAGACCTTGAGGTCTATTTGGATTTGCTTAAATTCATGAAAGAAAACTTTGGGTTTAAAGAAAACCAAGGAGATTTCGCAGAAATTCAATATGTATATTATGATAAAGCTACTGAATTCTGCAAAGTATATCTAGCTGAGATGGCCCAGGAGGAAGTAAGCTCGCTCTTAGTTTCTATTGAGGCTCTAAAAATTACAGATCAGAATAAAATTATATATATTGAGCTTGATAAACTATATGATGAAGTTATTGAACGAATTTGCAAAAAACGAGCTATCAGGATGAACTTTGTGAAATGCATTTATGAGGCTGCAGATCTTAATGACGATGGATTTTTGAATTTCCAAGAATTCGAGCTGCTTGTAAGGCACATTTCAACTGCCAAACTTTCTGAGTCTTATTACCGTGAACTTTTTAATGAGTTTGCTCAGAACTTCACAGGAGAAGACAATGAAATAATTCAAGCACTTACAGTAGAGAGTTTTACCCAGCTCACACAAACGTATCAAGTTTTCTCAACTGACTACCTTCAGCCTTTCGCTCAAATTACTCATCCAAATGGCCCAATAGGAAATTTATCAGAAATTAGCCCAAATATTGATAAAATCCTTAATAACTTCAAATGGAGATTTTTAAAGAGAATCAGTTGGAAGCTTCATAAGCGAGACTTGGATGAAATAATGGAAAAAGTCAAAGGAAAAGTATTAAACCCAAAGAACCCTGATTCAGTGTGGATTGGGCTAAGACTTCTTGATGAAGAGTCTAAATTGATTTGCGTAGAAGAAAATCTGAAAGTTTTGATGCCTAAAATCAGTGTAGTTTTGCCTATTTTCAATTCAATAGAAGGAGTAAGCTAATTTTTGATTTAAATAATTATTATTAAATTCTCTGGTAAATGATGTTTACTTATAAATGTCAGAGATAAAAGAGAATAAAGCAAAGAAGCAACTCAAAGCTGGTTACGAGGGATTAAAGAATTTTATTTGGCCATCTGACCCTAGAAAAAGAGCTGAAAAGAAATCAATTTACACCACCGTAGGCCTTTTTGTGGTTACCACTGTTGTATTGGTGAAATGGGGAACAAAAATTGCTGACTATGTCTACAACCCAGCACTTTTGGAAGAACAAAATCGTTTAGCGATGCAGGGATTATAATTTAATGCTTTCTGCTATAATTATTCTTCTTAATACAATTATGATACATAGGTTCGCAAAAAGGTTTTTTTCTGGCGAAGTCCCACCCGAGCCATCAGCTTGGGCTTATGCCAAATGACTTGGAGCCATACCCTTTGGTCTTTTTTCCTTAATTGCAATATATGAGTATCTAGAAGAAAAGAAAAGAATTGCTAATTGGCTTGCCAACTATAATGAAGACAAAGAGAAAGAAAATCCTTTAGAGAAAATGATTAGAAAGGCACTGAGACATTATCATGGCTCTACAAAGAATGATTTTTTAGACGAAGAAGTCAAAGAGAAGCTCAGAGCTGTCTGCGTCGAGCATAACACAAGCCCAAAAGATTATAATGAGTTCTATACAATGATGAATGGCTTCAAGGACAGCGAGCCCATAGTAAAACAAGTTTTATCAATCTGCGCCAACCCAGACAAGTCAGAGCAGTGCAGAGTTTTGATTCAAATGTCCTATATGTTTGACTTTATATCTTAATATGCATTAATTCTGATTTGCGCCCATTTCTATTTAAAAATATATGAAATTAAAACTAAGCTTTTATTTCATTATCCTCCCAGAACAGGGTGATCGGAATAGTTTAGATAGATAAACCCATCTTCGTCTTTTTTTCGTTCATAAATTTCTTTCATTGTGGAGTCACCTGTCATTAGATCAATCCCGTTGACAAATAAAAATAAAGCTACATCTTTGGGAAGGTTCACTTTAAGTCTTATTGAAGTCAAAAACTTTTGGACAGTATAGTCATACGGACAAAGAAATTTGAATTTTTGAATACTTTCAAGCTGAGATCTGGGGTCTTTTTCAAGAATTATGGGGATCCTATCAGGCCAGCTCTTCATAATACTCTCACATTCAGCTTTTCGCTTTTCAAGGGGGTTCTGAGCTTTATAATTAAACATTATAGATTCTGACATTTTTTATAAGAAATGAGAATCATGTCTTTATGGGATTTTCAATTTATTGGGTGGACTGTTATTATTAAAATACCTAACTCGTTATTTTATAAATAATAATTAGGAATAAAATAATGGCCATAATAAAATCTTGTTATCCAATAAGGATTAAAAAAATATGAAGGTTCGGAGCTGCACTGGGAAAGGATGTAAGGATTCCGTTGAAACAGCTTTTCTGCATCCCACAGAGACCCGGAAATTAATTGGTGCTTCATGTCTTCGTCATTATGAATAATTATTGGAATTTTTTCATGTCTCTTCATGCGATGCTTAATTGCCTTGTGGGAATTAAGGTTTCCTGCCTGCGTGAATGATTTCGTGCATCCAGGGTAAGGGCATTTGTAAGGCTTCTCCCCAGTGTGAACCCTTATATGAGTCTTTAAATTAAAGTCAACTGAAAAGGATTTTTCACAGTATGGGCAGTGAAATGGCCTTTCCCCAGTGTGAACTAGCTGGTGCCTCCTTAGTTTCGAATTATCTTTAAATGCCCTTTTGCATATTTTGCATTGATAATTTCTAATACTCATATCGTAATTATCTGCCATATTTATTATATGATTTAAATTTTTAAAACACTTAATAAAGAGCTTACTTCCTCAATATTACAAAAAAAAGGGACTAAATTATATAAATAGCCTGGTTGCCCCAAAAAGAAAAAATATTAAAAATTATTGTAAAAATAATTTTTATTTTCTTAGTTATAGAATTTCATCTATGTTAGTAGTCTAATTTTTAGATTGCTTTTTGTATTATTTTGAATAATAGCTAATTATTTATTTATGCATAGAGGAAAAACTCTGAGCTTCTATGCTAAAATTCCTATATTTATTAGGATTTTTCAGATAGAAATGAATATTTAGAATGTAAATTCATATATGATATTTAAAATTATTTTATTTTAGAAAAATTTATGCATGCTCTAGGCAATAATCCATTTACTTAATATTTATAAAATCATATCTTTTTGCTGATTAAACATGAATTATTAGTTTTTGTTGCATTATCATATATTAGTCTTCATTTGCTGCGATCATTGATCTTTTTGTTACAATTGAATTTTTGCTTTGAACACTTCCAGTGAATACTAAAAAGTTTTCATCAACGACTCCACTGGAAAGGTAATAATTTTCATTCTGAGATCTCACTTGCTGCTGTTTATGAATAAATACTTTGATCAAATCTTGGAATATGAAGAAAACAATATTGTAACCCCATACAAATCCTGCAGTGCCCCATCCAATAGGCTTCATGCTTGGAAAATCACTCTTCTCATCTGTCCATTCAAAGTAGTGCAAGAACCAATAAACAGATAATAATGTAGCTATCAAAATGGCTACTGCAGCTGAAAACATTAATAGTTTTGTAGGCTTGCTTGACCAGAACCAATCAGAAGTCCTTGCAGCAAACACTGTGAGATAATCTGAAAGCGATACTTTAAGATACATCATAGTTAAAATCTCCCCATAATTCAAAGCCCCAATCCCAAAGAATTTGAGGATTCTATTTGGATGATTAGTATCCATATGCCCAATTGCCATTAATAATAAAGCAACAGAAGATACATACGGAATGATTCCTAAAATAAGCGAATTCCACAGTATCATTGACAAACTCAGTTTATAAGGCTTTGTGTTGGCTGCTACATTATCATAAGCAATAGAGATTATAGTTCCATCATTTAAAACTGTGATTATTACAAGAGATATCACTGGCAATGCAAAGGTATTCGGCACTTTGTCACAATCTCCCTGGTTGCAGTGCTTTTTGCTAGGATTAATTAATATCATTGTTGTAGCAAAAAAAAGCAAAAGCTGCAAAGTGCAAGCTATCCTGTAGGTATAATAATTATTCAGTCTTTGGAACGTTTTTCTAGCTTCATGAACGGCTGCCATTATTACAGAAAGTCCTGGATAGGTTAAAATAATATCAGACGCAGATTTCGCAGCATCAAGAGCTCCATAAACAGCAATCCCTACATCAGCTTTTTTAAGAGCAGCTACATCATTTACATTTGAGCCCATGACTCCTACTTTGTATCCTTTTTCTTGTAAAAGCTTCACAATAATGTATTTATGCTCTGGAAATACCTCAGCAAATCCATCTGCATGATCCAGCACACTATCAAGATTTTCCTTTTGCTCTTCAGTTGTGTCAAAGCAGACAATTTCTCCATGATATATTTTGTCTCCTAAATTTAATAACTTGGCAGTTTCTTTTGATATAGCCATTTGGTCGCCAGTTACCAATTTAATACCAATTTGCATTTGAAATGCTTTTTCAATAGAATCTTTTGCATCTTCTCTTGGTGGGTCATATAAAGGAATTAGTCCGATCATGGACCATTTCCCATCTTTATTTGTCCTTGCAACGCCAATAGCCCTATATCCTCTTACAGAGAGTTCTTCTACTTGTTTAGTGACTTCATTTTCTATCTCCGGATCTTGGGCCATTGCTAGGATAATTTGTGGAGAGCCTTTAGTGCACTTGAATCTGTCTCCAGTGCGGGTGTTTTGGACTAAAACTTCACATCTTTTCTTTTTCGAGTCAAAGGGTATGAATTCTAACTCATCATAAGCTTGAAAATTAATTCTGCATTTTTGAGTCGCATACTCAGTTATGCATTTATCAATAGGGTCTTGGGAACCTGGAGTTCTTTTTGAGGCAAGGCCGGCTGATAAGAATATATCTTCTATTGTATATCTTCTTAATAATACAGGCTGTTGAGCAGTCAAATCATTTCTGGTAAGCATCCCAGTTTTTTTTACGCAAAGCAAATTCATCCCTGCTAGCTTTTCTATTGAATTCAATCTTGCTACTATTGTTTTTTTAGATGCCATAGTATTGGCTCCAACAGCCAAAACAGTTGTGCATACCAACTGCATAGCGATGGGAATTGAAGCAACCAAAAGAACTGTGCAAATAGACAAGGATTCCAAAATATCATTTCCTCTCACAAGTACGACAGCCAAAATAACTCCTACCAGCATTGTTGAGACGATTAGCAAAGACACTGAAATTCAAAAATTTGCTTTTTCAAACGATGTTTTCTCACTTTTGACTGTAAATTTCTGTTTTGACTTATACAAAAACGTCCTAATTCCAGTAGCCAGCACGATCGCTTCCATTTCTCCTTTCTTACAAATAGAGCCTTGATACACCACTTGTCCTTCTCCTTTTTTCACTGGAAAACTCTCTCCAGAAATCGAGGACAAATCAAACTCGCAGCTGCCTTCGCACAAAACTAAGTCAGCTGGGGCAATGTCTCCAATTTTAATTTTAATGCGGTCTCCAATCACGAGATCTTTTGATGCGACTTGTTCACATCTCCCTTCTCGTTTCACATAGGTTTGGGGGAGGAGGCTGGTTTTGAGCTTCTTTATAGAAGTTCTTGATCCTCGATCTTGATATCATTTCATAATTCCATTAATAAACTGAAGTATTAAAAGGACAAAAAAGCTCACCCATGCGTCTCTTATTCACCCTTGGCTAGAAAGTAAAACTGTTTAATCATCCCTTTTTGGGGAAAATTAACCCTTTTGTTAAACTTTTTTTGAATAGAATTATTGTTTAATATATAATTAATACCTATAACAGAAATTTCAAAAGAAAATTATATTGTATTTTAGTGATATAAATTTTATAAATTAAATCAGGTTTTTCATTTCAAATATTTACCAATTTGAATCTTTAAAATTTCTAAAATAAAATGGCATTCGGCTCGAGACAAGTTAGTTTTGCTAATTTTCTCTCCTTCATGGAATTTTATTTATGGGATTGGGTTTCTCTTGAGAACTTCTGCATAACAACAGCAGTTTAACTTTGGGATAGCCAGAGGAACTGCTCAACAGTGCAGCCAAGAGGCTAAGAATTTTACCTCTCAGAGTATCCGAGGAGGATGACCCTTAAGCAGACACATGCAGGAGCTGAGTCAGGAAAGAGTGACGTCATCGCGTCGGGTGAGAAACGCCGGCCAGGGTGGCAGGCTGTTTATTTGGGATGGTCTGACCTTTTCGGATCGGTAATGCTCGAGAAGTCACCATTTTGGCTCTGTACCTTTAGTAGGTGCGGCGTTAGACACCTTAAAACTGTAATTAATGCAATATAATTAATCTTTAAAATTTCGACAAAAATTATAACAAGAAAAAAATTAAAACCCTTTTTAATGAGCAAAAAAAAATTGTTTGCTAGTTAAGGGGGTCAATTAGAATTTCAAATGTAATTGCAGCTCATATCATTAATGGAATGGGACCCCACAGGTAGCCGAGGTATCATAGACAAGATTTTTCACGCTTCTCTGGAAGGAGATTTGGGCCATCTCGTTGAAAGCGAAGAATAACTTCTTCAGAAGAAAGACCATCAGAGCCTGTATTAAGTTCAGCTTGTGTTTCGGGTGATAAGGCGAGTGCTTGTATTTCAGGTTCATGATTTTCAGCAAGTTTTGAATAATCACCCATAATATTGATATAAAACCATATAATGCTTTACCTTAAGAAGCTTGCAAGCAATGACTTTTTATATCTTTTTAGGCAATTTTAGGAGAAGCTCTATAATTGATTAATATAAGTTTTTTACTATTATTTCTTTATGCGCAATATTCAAATCTTTTATATAAGCCTTCTTATATTTATAATTAATTACAAAATTTCAATTGTTTAGTTCAAATTTTCGGTACTTCTGATGGATTTAATATGAATCTATTTTGGATAAGTAAAATTGGTCTTTCAGCTATTGTAATAATATAAACAAAATGCAGCAAGTCCAAAGAACTCGAAGACACGGCATACTTGACCTAAATCAAGACTTGTTCAAAAAGCTTTGACATGCTGATATTAAAACCAGCGAAACAGAGCATTCACCTGATTTGGAGTCTTACCAGTCAAATGATGATTCTGCTCACAAAAGTAGAAGACTTTCTTATAAAGATAAAATAAGAGTTGCTCAAACAGCTGAGGAAAAATTATTTTTGAAAAAGGCACTTGATTTTCTTTCCAATATAAGAACAGGTCAAGAACTGGTTCAGCAAAATGAGCTCAATAAGATGGTTAGATTATTTAAAGTTAGGCGGTAACTATATTGGTGGCGCAGTCACCAAAGACCTCCTGTACGGGACGTTCTACTGCTTTTCGACTCCAGCCCAGAGAGGGTCTATCACTCATATGAGTGCCACATTCGGTCCTTCTGTCTCCTCCTTACCTAGAGTCTAAGATCTTGAGTGGGTGGCTTATGGATATCTGCGGCACTGCGGTAGACGATTGGAGTAGCTTGACTCCAAATATCAACTCCTTGAATTCTGTAAGGTGTCAAAGTACCTTCCTTCAAACTCTTGCGTCAAGAGGACTGGCTGGCACGTGCCACCATTTTAATATATATATGAACTCAATAGGAATAGGGCAAAATTAAGAATCCAAAGAAAATCATACAGAAAATTTTTAAATGACTATTCTCCCGATAAGTATCCATCTGTCGATTTGTCTGATGCACCCATGTGTATGCCGCCATCACAAATGACCGATGCGCTGAATTATGAATTTCAGATAAAAAATCCCCAACTCGGCGCAGGTCTAACTTTAAGCAAAATCGTGAACTTGCAGTACAACCTGATTCAAGTGCTTTGCAAAGATCTGGACATTGATGTATGAACACTTGCAATGGCTTTCCGTTATTTTCACCGTCTGCTTTGCGTTGGAGTAGTGACCCGACAAAATAGGAAACTCGTCGCATACACTTGTGTTGTTTTAGCCTACAAATTTAACGAAGAAATTCACCTCAATCTTTCCAAGCTCAGACTTCAAGTATTAGTTCGTGCTATGTGCGATTTAGATAAAAAAAATAACTTAAAGCCAAGCGATATATTTGAGTATGAATTTGAGGCTTATCGAAAGCTTCGGTTTAACTTAAATTGTGACGCTAGTGAATTTGAAGAATATTTTTATAAAATATTAGAAAAACTCGAAATCGACCCAGAAAAATATCTTGGAGATGAGAATAAATGAAACGATGTAAATTAATATAATAAGTATTATGAATATAATTGATGAACGTATGTTCAAATTTTTACTTAAATCTATTAGGACGTGAGGACCTTTCGAGTATTTGATGGCAGTTTTTGCAGCCTCGTTTAACAATGAGATACTTACTTATGTTTGGATTATAGCCTTTGTGAGTGTGCCAATTTCGTATGGAACAAGTGTAATATGCTGCTTGCTTCCAATACTCATCTCGAAAGCAACTTGCTACCTTAAAGAGAAAATATGCAGAGAGAGACCGACGCTTTATCAGCCACGAATTGAAGCTTTGATGTTCGAGTTCAGAAAAAAGGACTCAAATTATTCAATGCCATCTTGTGATTCTGCTCAGGCCGCAGCGTTTTGAACTTTTTTTTGTAAACACACTTGAATGCCTTGGTGAATTGGAATTTTGATGACAATTGGAACGATGTTTTCTAGAGTCTATTATATGTGTCATTATCCAACAGATGGTTTAGTTGGAGCTTTTATAGGAATGATGATAGCTCTTCTTATGGATTATATTATATTAGGATAATTCTCTTGAGTTTTTAATTAAGGTGAATTAGCCAAGTTATTTATCATAAAAGAAACTAGCATGTTAGCTGTTAGCAACTTTAATGTAATTTCAATTAAATAGAAAACTTTTAATGCCAATTTTATCTCAGTCAATTATTAAAATAGATTAATAAATCATTTAATGTGATAACTACTATTTTGCTATCACAGTTATTATTCATCATAAATTCTCAAGATAATGAAATATGATAAACATTTTTTAAGAAAATTTTCAAAGTTGTCATTACTTTAATTCATTATTGAAGCATCGATAATATGTAAATTACATATGAAGTCCACATCTCAAAGAAATGATAATGTAAAAATTTATACCTTTATTACTCCGAGAAATTCAAGAAACTTAAGCTTATTAATAGAGAAAGACCCAAATAAAGCAAGACTCCACAAATACGCTTTATCCATTGCAGCAGACAAGAAGTTTACAATCTTAGACTCGTCACGAAAACGAAAAGACGACATTTCACTTCCGTATATACACAATAGCCACAGATCAAATATATCACCCAGATATAACAATGCTACCAATAAATCTTTAGCTAGCTCTCCTAATCATACACCAGATAAACTTAACATCTCTAAAGCATCAAGAAAAACATCAATTTTAAGGCCTGAAGATTTCCAACCAGTTAGCGAAGATTTAAAGTTTCCGATTGCATCTTCTCAAGCTTTGAAGCGCTACATGAACTCTTTGACTCCTTATGAGCATGGAGAAATTTTAGAATACCCCAAAGTCTATTTCTTGGGTATAAATGCGTCAAAAATATTTTCAAATAAAACAGAAAAAAACTACGGATTTGATGACGAAAATTCCAATTATATTTTAATAACTGGAGATCATCTAAACTACAGATATGAGATATTAGAAATCATAGGTGCAGGAAATTGCAGCCAAGTTTGTAAATGTTTTGACCACAAGACTAAAGAAATTGTGGCAATAAAAGTAGTTAAAAGTAAGCCGAAAATTTATAAGCAAGGTGTAGCAGAAGCTAAGATTCTTCACGCTATAAAAGACGAAGACGAAAATGATGAGTGGAACATTGTTAGGATGCATGAATTTTTCTTATTTAGAAAACACATATGTATGGTCATGGAAATACTGGATATAAGCTTATATACTATGATAAAGTCCAGCAAAACTATGGGATTACCATTGGGAATTATTAAAAGAATAGCAAAACAGATAATAAGAGCATTGAAATTGCTGAGAAAATGCGGAATTATCCACTGTGACTTAAATCCAAAAAATATTTTGCTGAAAATGTACTCAAAATCAGAAATAAAGCTCATAGATTTCGGATCATCATGTTTTACTTCTGATAAAAAATATAATATAAAGCAAGTGAAATATTATCGTGCGCCAGAAGTCATATTAGGATGTTTGCATTCCTATCCTATAGATATGTGATCTCTTGGATGCATTTTGGCTGAATGCTTTGCTGGGGTCCCACTATTTCCAGGTGAAAATGATCATGATCAGCTCTCCTGCATAATGGAGCTATTAGGCGTGCCTCCTGATTCTTTAGTTTCTCAATCATCAATGAAAGATTCATATTTCAATCTATTTGGCGAGCCTATTCTCTACCAAAAATCATATAATAAGCCTAGAACTCCTGGGAGTGTTTTATTGATTGATAAAATAAAAACAACTGACTTACGATTTTTAGATTTTTTAGAAGGTAAGAAATAATTAGAATGTCTTCGGTATGATCCAGACAGTCGACTCACCCCGAGTAAAGCTCTAAAGCACCCTTGAATATCTGAAGCTATAAAAATTTAAAACCGCTAAATTGTATATGCTTATAAACCTTTAATTCTGCACGATATTTATTAATTAGATTGAATTTTCTAAAAATGAATCACAAGATATAATATTTTAATTTTTTATTTGTTTATATAAATCAATTATTAAACTTTCCATGTTCTGCCATTTTTGATGGCCGATTAATTGCATAATGAGAATGTTGCTCTGAAATATTTATTTTATTTTACTATCAAATTATATAAAATTCAAAAGTAATTGCAACTATCTTTCAAGAATGTTTGTTTCAAATTTAAAAAATCATGCTTTTTATGGGGCTTGCATTGCCAGGAGAATGATGGTACTTATCATACAGCCTGTCAATTCTGTCTTCTTCTACAATTCTCCAGTTTTTTTCATCAATCCCAATACTCCTCGGGGTTTTAATTGCTTTTGCATACTCCAGCTCGATTATTCTTTGTTGCAAAGCTAAGAGTCCAGTGCGTGCCAATGTGCTTCTGGCTCCCAAATTTTCAAGCCTGATAAAGTCTTCATCACACTTAATCTTAATTGAAAGCTTTTCATGGTCATTTTGAATATGTTTAACAGTCGGCACATCGCAATTTTCTTGTTTCTTTTCTGGTTTATTCAGTTTCCCCAAACTCTTTCCTGGAACCTGAGACAGACTTTTCAAATGTTTATTTTTTTTGACTCTGTGGCTCACTAAGTTGTTTTTAAGGTAAATTGATTTAAGTTGAGTTAAACTTTGCGACATTTAATTATAAGAAATATATTACAAAGTATCATCTATAGAATCATAAATAGTCGTCTCTTGGTTCATCTGTTCTTCCAGTGGAATTAGAACTCTATCTTTTTCTGTAACTGTTGCCAGCCACTTTATGACATCGCTTAAAATTCCGCGGCCTTCAAGGTCAAATAAGCTTGAAATGATTTCAATTGCAGAGCTCCGACATGAGCTCTTAAGCATTGACTCCAGTTCTGCAGCGCTGAACTGTCTTAGGACTTGTCTTCGTTGTTCTTCAAATTCGTCCGTTGGGGTGCCTACAAGTCTTCGTCTTCGTTCTTTCATTTCGATTAGTCTGCTTTCAAGTCTTTGTCAAAGTCTGTTGTTACTTCCACGACGTATATCTGACGTATGCCAGACTTGGTGGGTGATAAATTTCTCAATACTGCGCTTTCATTGAGGTTTTAGTTTGTCTTCTTTTAAAGCTTTTACTGCGTGGCAGAGTCTAGAAACGTACTCAATTAGCACGTCATCGCCAGTTAGTAGAACTTTTTCGTTTGATTTTGGCTTTTCTGAGCTGACTTGGCGCTCATGTCTTTTGGGGAGTTTCGGTGTAACCGCCAATTCAGGAGTTTGGACACTATTATAAATGGGGGTTTTTCTTGGCATGGACTCAGTGTATAGTATTGAATATAGATATCTGTTGACTAGTTTAATAGGCTCCATATATCCATCATAGAATTCAGACCCTTTAGATGGATAAATTCTTATAAAATGCCCTCGGCGTTTATATTCTTCAAGAGTGTCTCTTACAACTTCTTTAAATTTTGTGCTCTGCATAAATGGAACTTTTCTACCAGGACTCACCGTTCTGCTAGAAATATCTGACTTTGTTTGCATTTTTAGCCTGTTCTGCAGTTTATTAATAGATTCCTTTTTTTTATCAAATGGTCGGATTCCCATTAAATTGAAAGCATCTATTAGTAAATTTGATTTTATATGGGTATCAAGAGGAGAGTCAGTAGCTAACGAAGGAGATAAATTTACTTCTAATAGTCACGGCTTTAGATTAGAATCTAGAATTACATCAAATCCAAATAAATCAAAACAGTTTTTTGAGTTCAAATTGAGCTTTTTCACTTCTTCTGTTACAGCTTGTTCTGATGAAATTACTGTTTTTATGATTAAATCATAAATTTTGATCCAAACTGACCCCACATCAATTCCAGCTGTTTCTAAATGCCTCATAAGAGCTGATAGACTCCATTTATGCCCTATATCGTCACACTGAGCATCTTGATTTTGTATAAACTTATCATTTTTCTTATTTAACGAATAATTAGTCAGATGACTAAACCTGTTTTTCTTTTGTGATAGCGAATAAGGCTCACTTGCAAACCTTGCCAATCCTTCTTCATATACATAAATTCTCAAAGGCTCATAGCATGTAACCAGCACATAAATTCTCATATCAAATTTCAAATCATTTATTAGCAGCGGATTTTCAATATATTGCGAAATAATACAAGGCTCATCAATTGGTACTTCATTTATTGAATCAATTAAATATATTCCTCTGCCTTGCGATGAAGCTGGAGGTTTTATTATTCACTTCGCATTTTTTTCATTATGAAAATGTGCATAGAAATCAGCGAACTCATCAGGAAGTACATAAGTATCTGGGACGAAATTAAATGCTTTGTACCCATATTTTTCTTGCATGGACACTATAGATGCACATAAGTTGTCTTTTCTTGTAATTTCAGTTGAATTCGGAAAATGGTTGATTCTTTGGAACTCGTTTAAGTTTTGGTAGAGAAAAGTCTTGGCAGCTCCACATGACCAAAGGACACTTCAGTCATGTGAAATTGTTTGGATTAATCCAGCAGTTTCCAACACTTTTTTCACTATTTTTATATCAGCTTTATAGAATTTATAATAAACTTCTTGGCTGAGAGGCTTTACGTCTCGGAAATCTATAGTTGGAACTCTATACTGTGTAGAGTCAGTAAGCTCTTCTAGCAGTTTTTCTCACCTCGATTCCATATATTCGATATACGGAGAAGTGTTTGAAATTGTAAACAAGCCTTTTCGAGGTTTTCCAGTCCCTTCAATTGCTAATCCTTCCCATTGGTTTTTGGATAACTCTCTAGGCCCTCTAATTGTTTGAGTTTTTGGGGCAACGGAAACATAAGAAAATTCTGATTTATCCATAAGCTGTAATAAGAAATGTAAGATATTTTCTATAAACCAATTTATTTGTGATTTAAAATTAGATTATTATGCTCTCTAGATTTAATTTCATATTTAGAAAATGATCCCAGTTGCTAAGAAAACCGAATGCGTCAAGGTCGCTGTGAGATGCCGCCCTATGTCAAGCGACGAAATCAGAGACGCGCGGCAATGTATCGTTACAGTTGACAGTAATCGTGGGGAAATGACAATTAGAAACCCCAAAGCTGATGCATCAGAACCCATCAAGGTCTTTACATATGATTGCACCTATGGCTCTGATTCAGCTCAAGAACAAGTGTACCTTGACACTGGCTACCCAATTGTGGAAAATGTCATTGAAGGCTACAACGGCACTATTTTTGCCTATGGTCAGACTGGCACAGGTAAGACATTCACTATGGAAGGAAAAGATGAGCCTAGTGAGCTCCGAGGCATCATCCCACGCTCTTTTGACCAGATCTTCTATACAGTTGGCCAGAACCCTTCTAACGAGTTTTTGATCCGTGCTTCTTTTCTAGAAATCTACAATGAAGAAATCCATGACTTGCTTTCCAAAGATTACAATGCTAAGCTTGATGTCAAAGAAAACCCTGACACTGGATTTTATGTAAAAGATTTGAACTTGTTCGCTGTTAAAAGTGTTGATGAAATAAAAGAAGTCATGAACGCAGGAAGACTGAATAGACATACAGGCCAAACTGCAATGAATAAGGATTCTTCAAGGTCCCATTCTATTTTTAGCGTTGTGGTAGAGAGAAGTGAGACTGGAAAAGATGGGGTGACACATTATAGGGTCGGAAAATTAAATTTAGTTGATTTGGCTGGGAGCGAAAGACAAAGCAAAACTCAGTCAAGTGGAGAAAGACTGAAAGAAGCGACGAATATCAATAAATCCCTGCTCACCTTGGGAAATGTCATTTCTTCTCTTGTTGATGGAGCTTCTTCCCACATCCCATACAGAGATTCAAAACTTACCAAACTGCTGCAAGATTCACTGGGAGGGAACACAAAAACCCTTATGATTGCAAACATTGGTCCAGCTGATTGGAACTATGACGAAACCATAAGCACCTTGAGATATGCCAACAGAGCCAAAAACATTCAAAATAAGCCAAAAATCAATGAAGATCCTAAAGATGCCCTTCTCAGGGAGTACCAAGATGAAATCGCAAAATTGAAAGCTGCTTTAGAACTCCATGGAGCAGGAGGCGGAGGACAAATAGGCATCCCAGGCATGCAGATGAGAGGCCGCCAAGAAGTTATTGAAGTAGAAAAGCACGTATACGTTGAAGACCAAGAAAAAATCAGAGAAGTCGAAGCCAGACTTGAGCGTGAAAAATTAGAAATTGAACAAAACGCCCAAGCAGAAATCCAAAGAATCGAAGCACAAAAGAATCTCGCAGAAGACGAAAAAACAAGACTTATTGAAGCTCTGAAACAAAAAGGAGAGCACAAAAGAAAAGCAAAAGAAAAGCAACAAAGACTGTTAAAGAAGCTTAAAGAAATGGAAGAAAAAGTCTGCGTGGGCACTCAGATCATGGAGCAAGCTGTATTTCAAGAGCAAGAACTACAAAAAGCCAAGCAAGAAGTCGAAAAAAGGCGAAAACAAGAAATGCTGCTTGAGAGACAACTGAAAGAAAAAGAAGAGCTCAATTTCCAATTAGTCGACAAGTTTAACTCTTTGCAAGAAGAATTAGATACGAAAAATAAAAAACTGAAAAAATTGTGGACCAAGTACCAGAGTACTGCAACTGATTTAAGAGATATGAAGCAAGAAATACAAAGAGAAAAAGAAGATATGATGGACACCATTAGAGTTTTAACTCAGCAGCTGAAATTGAAAAGCACTCTGATAGAAAATTTTGTGCCCAGAGAAGAATCAGAAAAAATAGAGAAGCGAGCACTCTGAGACGAAGCTGAGGATGATTGGGTTCTGCAGCCTCTCAAGGCTTCTTCTAAACAAGTGAACTCAAAAAGACCTCAGAGTGCCGTTGGCCTTAAGCAGCCAACTTCAGAATATGCTAGAATTGCGAGAGGTTTAGGCGATGCAAACACTCGCTTCAGACATGAAAATATCATTACATTGGATCTAGACCTGCCAGAAAGGACAACAGAAGACTATAATGGAATTGTTTCAGATAAGCTTAGAAACATTATCACCAGTATTCTTAACGATATAGAAAATGATGCTTCATTTGTCCCAATAGAAAGCTACTCCTTTGCTGCTGAAGACGAAAGAAGATCTTCAGGTACGAAGCGGCCTGGAAGTGCTGCTAAAAGACCTGGAACTGCAACCAGGAAAAAAGAAGGTGCAGAGCCCAGGCCACCTTCTTCTCAGAATAAAGCAAGAAAAGGGTAATAATTTCATAAACCTCGTTGATTTTATATTGATAGTAAATTAATTAGCTTAAGACAGCATTTTGGTGCGATGGATTTCTGAAAACTTGGTATGGGTGACTGGGAGTGCTCTTCTCATAGATTTAAAGCAGGTTTGCGGTATCTGCTCATACAGAGTATGCATCCCTCTATGCACTTGGTCTTCAAACTCAAAAATAGCCCTACACACAGCCTGGGAAAAAGCTTCGTCGTCATCTCCTACAATATTTTTGCTGAATTCTTTCTTTTGGTCCAATTGCAAGTTTCCTTCTTCAAAATAGTGAGCTCTTATATGGATGTCTCCTTCTAACTTTGTGCCAGATATTTTTCAATTGCTGATCCACTCTCCAGTTCACATATTTCTTAAGTTCAAGACTGGAGAAGCCAAAAAGATAGAAAAGCCTTCTTCTGTGCTGAAAACTCTGGCTTGGGCCGTTTCTGAGAAATGCTGACTGATATATTGGTCAAGCTTGGATTGGATAGCTTGAGCTCTGCTGTTTTGAGGCTCAATTTCTTCAACAGATTCTGCTTCAAAAGTATGGGTGTTGAAAATAAAGCTTTTTGACAGCTTAGGATCGGTGAAACGATTTGCCGCTCTTCCTTGAAGAGTGAGCATGGCTTGGCTGTCATTAATAGAAACAGTTGCGCCATGAGAAGCTAAGCATTCAATAAGAGTGTCTTGAATTGTTTCCTGCTCTAATATTTCTTCTCCAATGATCACTTTTAAGTCGTTTAGGACTTCTTTGAGTTCTCCTACAGGAGTGTTTCGAAGAAAATATTGAATCACTCTTACCTTGACTTCACTCCCTTCCATATTATGTTTAGGATTATCAGGCGCTTTATGATTAGAGTGCCTCAAGAACTGCTTGAAGCTTCTTTTTGCAGGTCTTCTGGGCCTGGAGGCCAAGCTGTAAATAAAGTCAGTACAAAAGTAGATCTTAGATTTTCAGTCGATGACGCAACATGGCTTCCGGAGCATGTAAAAGAGAGATTGAAAGAATTATATCACAACCAAATCAATAAAGAAGGAGAGCTTTTTGTGACTTCTCAAAGATTTAGGGACCAAAAGCATAATTTAAAAGATGCTATACAAAAGATTCAAGAGATGGTTGATGAAGCTGAGAAACCTGTCATTATAAGAGTAAAGACTGAAATATTTAAAGAGGAGGATGAAGTTAAGGATAAGAGAATTTTCGAAAAAAAGAAAAGGAGCGACATCAAGAAAGGCAGACAAGGAAAGGGGAATAGACATGAGCCTGCTTAAAATCACAAATAATATATTTAGTTAGGAATTATTGAATTGAAACTTTTTTCCTTTGATGCTTGCATTATTTGGTACGAGTATTGCTTTTTTATATATATCTAAAGCTGATATCTGAAGTAGCACAATGAATTATTTTCTTGTTTTAATAAGTTTATGTTACTCCCTCTCCGTGAGCGAGCAAAAAATTCTTGTTCGCTAATGGGTTATTTATTTTAAAAAAATTTATATATAAATTATATTGAAAAAAAAATTTCGAAATTTAAAAAAATCCTAATTTAAATTGGAAAGCAAATATTAATTTAATTTGTAAAATTTATGTTTTAAAACGCAATTTGTTTAAAATTAAACAGAATTTGCTCGAGATTTCATTATACTAATTATCACTTAAATATCAAAAAATTTTCCATAAAAAATTTTTCTATTAAAAAAATTTTTGTTCGCTCACGGAGGGGGTTTTTTGGGCAAAAAATAGCGATTTTTCTAATGGTTTTGTTCGCTCACAGAGTTGGGAGTTAGCTAATGGTAATTATTATGTATCTTTTTTTTTGAATAGCTTAATTGCTTCTAATCTCGAGTCTACCAAAATTTGAGACACTCATCAATTAGGATTATTGGCGTTTAAAAAATCATGACTAAAATCCATGCTTGCTCATCGGAACTACTCTTTCCAAAGCATCTTGTTTCATACTTTGAGTCATCTGATCAACTCCATTTGACAAATGAATTCTTGAGAATCTCTCTATGATGCTTTTTGGGGCACCTTTTACATAAAGGATACTTTTAGAAATTTACAAAGATTGATAAAAGCTATTTCCTTTATAATTGCCGATAATTATTTACCCACATTAAATTATTTCGAACCCTTAAGATATTGTTTTTTAGAGCATGATTAATTGCAATTAGTACTTTAATTGGCTTTGCAAATTTTATTTGACTGAATTTCTATTAAATCATTTTCTATCTAACAATTTGTCTAATAAAACCTTAAAATTTATTTATTGCTCACAAATGCTAAAGGACCATTTTTAATTTTCAAATTAGCATTAAAACAAGGCTCCTTAAAAGCCAGAGCCAATCATTTTGTATAATTTTTATATAAGCAGATCAAGAGAAACCAGATTATCTAATGTAGAATGATTTATTATCGTAATTGTATTAATTATTTCTTGGCTGTTATTCATGAGTGTTGATCTTAAAATCACTTAAAATCTGTGAAATTAATAAAAATGCAAAATCACTTCCAGCAATCTCCAAATCAGATATATCAAAACCCTTCAGAAGTGAACCCTAGATCAAATGATATCCAGTTTCATGAAGCAGATATAAATAATAATTCATATGAATCTTCTCAAGAAAACTCCAGTAATGCTAGTTTTTCTGAAAAAGATGAGCTCAACTCCACTGAAGAATACTCAAATAAACACCTAGCCCTCAGAGCTTCAACAGCCCCTGCTAGGCCGCTAAGCGACATTGAAGAGTTTCGAAGAAGTTCTGATTTTTTGTTATTAGAGCATACAGTCATTTGCAGCTCTCAACTCATAAGGACTGACGATCAGAAGTATGATCTCGATTCTGAAGAAGGCCAAGCGGCATGTAAAAAGTTTTTAAATCAAATAGAAAGGCTTTGTGATGTTTTTAAAGCTTTTTGTAGATCGAGAAGCTATCGAAAAGTCTTTTCTAACGCATATAGAGTACTATATAGAGAAGGATTTTTATGTTATCTTACTGAAATTCTTGATTCTGCCCAGGAAGGATTTCCTTACCTTTATGTGAATGGGGAAAAGTATTTATTTTCTCAAGAAGTCTTGGAGGCTGGGAGAAATTTGTACAGCTCTTTTTCAAAACTCCAAATAGATTTAAGAGAAATATATAATAGAATTTGTGAAGAGACAACTTCAGGGATTGTAGGAGAAGTCATTTTGTGTTTAACTAATGCCTTACAAGAATTTGATAATAATTGGGTAGATTTTGAGAATTTGTATGTTCATGAGTTGATGGTTATTGAGACTGATGCAAGAAGATATATTACTGAGGGGTGCAAGTCAAATGACTTTGCCTTTTTGATAGTGTACATTTAACCGAAAAAATTTTGGCCCAAAATTGATCTGATAGTGAGACATTTGACCGAAAAAAAAACGCTAATTTTCGGCCAAATGCGCACTATCAAAAATTTTCGACCAAATGGATTTCGATGAAATGTACACTGTCAAAAATCCACGGTCATTTGGCATGGAGCCATTACTGAGGGTATTGACATTGAAAGAGAAATGCTCTTACTTGAAGCAAAAGGGAGATCAAGAGGAAAATTAATATTTGAAAATGAAGAATATAATCACTGCCGAGAAAGATTTGTAAAAATATTAGGGAAAATAAACTCTGTCGCCAATATAGAAGGAAAAGGCAGAGATGATCTTACCCTTGATATATTAATTGCTGCAGAAGGAATATCTAGAAGAATGACCCAGAACAACCCACTTAAAAACTTGGCTGATAAGATCAGACATTCATTTACTGTATTAAGAGCTTTGTTTCGGAAATATGAAATCAATATCGAAGTAGTTGATCCACAGCTGAAAAATAACCCAGACCTCGTTGAAGGTCTCGTTAAATTTGAAGAAAGCTGGGAACGCGGAAAAGCCTATATACTAAATTCAAAAAGGTATAATAAAGTTATATATCTCCACAAGCTTATAGAAAAAATCTCAGAAAAATACCAAAATTTTCAGCGGCAGCTAGAATGTTCTGACGCTGAATTATTTGTTATTATCCCATCCCTGCTTGTACTAAAAACTCTAGAAGAAGAGGATAAAGGGATTTGCAGATATTTCTGCCCAAGGATGTATGATGAAAATGATGAAATAGGAATCACTTGAAAACGGCTGAAAAGAAATTTTAAATTAGGGAAACTAGCATCATCATCTTTACTTGAGTACACAGAACTATTAGAAATGATGATATTGGGAATTCCAATTAATCCTCAATTGAGGTCAGAAATTATCAATCCCAAATTCGATAACATCGATCATGTCGTAAATAAAATAAAAACCTTATCAATAGCAGTTCAAAGGCACAAGCCTGTTGAATGGAATAAATTTTTGGATATAGTTCTCAGCTAATTTTTGAAATAAATTATTTTAATTTTCCATAAGCTTGCTTAATTAAGATTCTCTGAAATACAGCGTAATGAATCTTCATAGATATCTGGCCGATGATCTCTGAATGAGGATTTGAGTATGTGAATTTTAGAATAGAGATCATACATTGCCCATCCTCCACAAAACCTTAAGTTTTCAGGCTTATTAATTACAATATTTTCTAAATGTCGTTTTTCCTCAAAATAGTGATAAATTTTTCCCGCAGGCTGTAAGACCTCATCTTGTAAATTCTCAAAAATGAATTTCCAAAGCTCATATACTCTTGGTATATCATCTTCTCCAGCATTTATTAGTCAGCTAATATCTATATTTCCAGAATCTTCTTCTTGTTTTAATTTTTCTATAATTTTGCATAAATTTCGTATATGGCCAATAGAGAATTCTGTAAACATATCATTTCCATGCATAGTTGTCAAAACTTTCTCTTTTAGAATTTCATTCAATGTACTAGAAACAACACATGGACATCCAAAAGTGAAAGTTTTAATTTTCAAATGGCTGAACTCAGGATCAGAGCTTCACATAAGGGTTAGCAAGCTTGCTACAGCACCACCTAAGCTATGCCCAGTGAGAATTAAATTATACCCATCGAATTTTTTAGATTCAGTAATAACTATCTGTTTAAGCATCTGTGATAAAATGCTTGCAGAAGTCATCATCCCACTGTGAACTGCACCTGCAACTTCTGCTTGAGTTTCAAGATCAATATAAGTATAATCGCAGCTTTCAGCATTTATATCTGTAAACACATCATGAATTGAATAAGTTCCTCTTATTGTTAAAACTAAGGACCTAGTAAAATGGTCAACAGATAAAATATGCCCAGGGGTAAATTTATCTGAAGAAAATCTACACACAAAAATATCACTTTCTTCAATCCCACAGTGCCGCGCAAATATTTCGCGATCAGGAATAGATCTAAGAATATCAAGGTAATTTCCGCCTACAAGAATATTTATAACATTTTTTCCATAAATTGCCATAGCATATTTCCTATAATAAAGCATATCAAGCAAATCTGCTTCATTTTTTACATCTAGCCACTCAATGAATCTATTTACAGTTTTTTCTTCCGCATTTTGCATTGATGTATACGCTTGCAAATATCTTATAAATTCTATAATAGAAATATTTGGAAGGTCTTGCCTATATAAGTTGATAAACTTATAAATATCAACCATTAAATTCCAGCTTTCTGAGGAAAGCAATGACTTTTCAAGATCAATACCGTTCGTTCTGAAGTAATTTTCAACTTGAACTCTTTCATTTGCTAATAATGAGTTAAGAGATGTTAAGCTGTTAACCCAAGTTTCGTAGCTGCTGGCAATTCCTGAATGTGCTGTCATTTCTGCTTTACTTGCAAAACTCCTAATGCCTCCACTAAGCTATATATTTTTTACCCATGACAAACTTTCATTGGTAGCATTATCCAAAGTATTCATTGCACTGTCAACCCATTGTGCGAAAACACTTGTCCCTTTGAAAAATGCTTTGTGAGATACCTGTACCAGTGGAAGTGCTAATGAATTGACAGCTGTATGGGATGCTGATATTAGTTTGTGCTTACTTCTTTTGATTTCTTCCATTCTCCCAAAATTAAGCGACAAATAAAATGTTTTCAAAATTTAGCTTTTAATTAGTAAGCCAAAATTCAATTTTTAGTTATGCATTTAAATATTCTTTTTGGCTTTGATTTGCCTAAAAATAATTTCAATTAATTAGTAACTGAGAAAGTTAGTTAAAGGTATATAAATTTTTTAAAAATTTATATTAACTCGCCATTGTTTCTAAAATTATGGAAAATAAAACTTGTGAAACTTCAGTAGATGAAAAGAATAGCCCGGATCGCGAGCTTAATTCTGATGAAAATACCAGAGGAAATCATGAGCTTTATGCTTCAGAAATAAGGAAACTTGAGCAAACTATAAAAATCAAAGATGCGAAAATTATGGAACTAGAGGATCTTTTGAAGTTTGAAAAAAGCAATAAGAAATCGACGATTGATAAATTCGATCTCGAAATTTCAAATCTAAACAACGAAATATCTAGGCTTAAATCAAATCAGCACTCCTTAAGATTGGAGTCTCAAACATGGCAAGCAAAATTCAGCTCCTTAGAGCAAGAAAATTTAAAAATCCAAGACACACTAAATATTTTCCTCGACAAAAACAAAAATCTTGAAGAGGAGGTAAAAGCTTACCAAAAATCGTTAATCATAAAAGATAAAGAAATTGATCGGCTCTATAAAGAGCAAGAACATATAAGAGAAGAGTCTTTGCATGCTAGCGCTATGGAAATAAAGGATTTAAAGAACAAAAATGAGCATTTGTCTTGCAAAGTGACATCTCTCAGGAACTCAATCGCTTTACTAAAGGGTGCACTGAGCACGGCTGAAGAAAATGCCAAAGAAAAATCAAAATCACTACAAAAATGCATTGAAAAGCTGGAGAGCGAGAAAAATCAAATGGCAAAAGAAATAGTTATCCTCAGTGCAGAGCTTGAAGAAATTCAAGAACAAGTTAAATTAAACGTCTGAAGGTCTTCCTTATTGATGCCTCAGCACGCTTGCGACCACCGGACTCTTACTTGCCGGATTAGGAAGATCTCTTGATGATGTGCGTCTTGAGGGTTCTATGGAGGTAAAGGCCAGCCAAATACCTCCTCTAGGCCACTTGAGAGGAAGTGAGACACCCAAGATAAAAGAATCACAGCCCTCTTGAATTGGCAGGGAAAGAACCCATGGCCCAAAAACCCATCCGGATAATCAATATCTGGACTGGAATGGCCGCCAGCTGACTTCAAGGTCGCCCACCCCATAAGTCCGCCATACAGCAAACTTAGGGATAGAATCAAAGGGCCTGAACCTTGGCTTAGGCTATAAAGCAACTTTTGCGCCAAAAATGGTGCGTCGTCGACAAGGATATATATTTTTTGTCGCCACCACCTATTAATTATTCAAGAAAGAACAAGAAACTCAATGATTCGGCAAGCGTCAGAAGAGAAATTGAAGCTTGCCAATGAATACTCAAATCGAATTATGCAGCTGATGTCTCCAAGAGAAAAATCACACAGCCTTTCATTGGAGTTCGATGAGGAGAGATTTAGCCATTTACCTTGTCTGGAGGATGAATTAAAAGAATTAGAAGAAAATGCGCCTGCTCAAAAAACTGGTTTTCATTTTAATTCAGTTGACAGAGATGCTGAAACTAAAAAACTTATGCAAGAAAAAATAGAAATGCAAGCTGAAATTAATAATTTGAGGAGACAATTAGAAGGGACAGGCAGTGTGGGAAGTGCAACTCCAATCCTATATCAAAAAGAATTGGAAAATATACAAGCCTACGTTGAATCTGCAAAAATGCGATGTAGAAACGCAGAAATTAAGAGAGAGAATTTACGGAAACAAATTATGCACATTCGAAGTCAGTCTAATTTATTAAAATAGCTTTTTTCATAATAATCTTTATAAAATAATAAGTAAGCTAGATTTACTTATATATAGCTTATAGCGGAGCCCAAAATTTGTAATGCAGAAATAAATATATTATAAGAATTTTAATTAATAAGGAAAATATAAATTACTAACTCCCCCTCAATGAGCGAACAAACCCATTGAAAAAATCCATTATTATAAAGAAATCCCTAGCTAATTCTGTTTAATTTTAAACAGCTTACATTTTAAAAATAAATTTTCAAATTAAATTAATTTTTACTTCTCATTTTTATAATCTGAATTTTTTTAAATTTTGATAAAAAATTTTCTATGAACAAATTTTTTTTCGCTCACTGAGGGGGAGTAAATACAGGCTACGCTTATTGTCCAATTTGCTGCTGGTGCGACAGAAATGAAGTAATTCAATACTCCATGAATTTATAAATAAATTTATACTGCTTAACAGTCGCCACCATTCCCCACCTCTGCTCTCTCAATCTTCTCACAACCCCAAAAATAGAAACTCTTGGTTCTGTGGTTTCATCTTCAGCTTCTTTTTCCAATAGCTCTTCTAACGCAGTGACAACATTAAAAATTCCTATCAATACTCCAGTTCTTCCTATTCCAGCTGAGCAATGCACAAGAACTTTCGATCTATTTGCCAGTCACTTTTTCTTAATCATAGAAATCATATAATTTATCGAGCTAAATTCCTCAGAAAGCGGAGGGACTCCTTGGTCAGGTCAAGCTGTGCTTTGCAAATGCGTGATAATCCTATTTTCTTGTGTCGGCGTATGTGTTATAATAAATACTCTTTCAGTTAAATTTGGGTATTTTATTGTGCTTTTCACTAATGATATCTCAAAGACATCGCAGGAAATATTATTTTCGCTTGGAAAATATTCCTCACATTTTACGACTCCTTCTTCTAATAAATTGCACATCATGATTACGAGGGAAACCTCATATTCTCAGACCATGGCCCAGAAAGCTTCCATTGTCCGACGAAGAGGGCCTTGGGTCGCAATAATCAATTGCTCTGAGCCAGCACACGCACCGTCCACGAAATTTGCATTGATATAAGAGTACCCCGGGATGTGGACTAATGTGTCTTTGTATGGAAGGATGTCGGCGTAGCGGTTCATAGAGCAAGTCATGGCAGAATTTTCAACAAGGCATTCAGCGTGTTTTCGAGTTTCTGTGATTCGTTTCAATACTCGGAATTCTAATTCCTTGTCCCTTGCCTTGCTGTGGAAAAAAAATTCTCTATAAGGAATGCCTGCCTCAAGTTCGCTTAATTCTGTGTGCTCGGTGATAAACTTGTAAGAGATATCGCGCTCTCGGCATGAACCCTCAATGATTGGTGTTTCCATAATAATCTTTTTTAGAGGGCGTAGATATTTAGAAGAAAAAGAAATTAAACATGGAAATTAGAAATAGAACTCAATAGGTGGGGTTTCCAGATATAAATGCAATAATAAAACTATTTAAAACTCATAGTATTCAGACCTTAAAGAATATCAAAAAATAAAAAAGGATCCATTTTATTTCTTATTAGCCAGTTAAAATAAGCTGATATCTCTGTATGTTCTTGTAATTAAATTTTTTACTAAATAAATACCATTCTTAACTCTGCATTAATATTTATCTCTTTAATTACCACAAAGAGAGTTATACACATCTTGAGCATACTCTGCAACCTCCGCATCATCATGCTCCTTGAGCTTTTCAATAACAGTTTGAAGCCCATGGATTATACACCCATTTTCTGTCAGCTGCTTTACTACTTTAAGAGCTCTCTTTTGCAGGCTTGGCTTTTCAAATACCAAAATATCCATAACCGATTGAGCCTGATCAGCTGTGCAATGCTTTGCGATTTGTTTAGAAAATAATTGCAAAATAAGCAGCAAACAATGAGCACTCTTTTCGGAAATTGCAGGGTCTTGTGATCTTAGAAAATTGGTGCAGATTCCTAGGTTATCCAATAGTGGATAAGTCTGAGGAGGTGGGTTTGATTTATCTCTTGAATTACTGGCAATCAAAAATAGGAGTTCATATAAAATATCAATCGCAGTCTCAATGCACCAGTCCTGAGCTAAAATATAAGGCATTACAGAGTTCAGTCTTCCTATAATTTCATATCCCAGCAGCTCATCAAGGGTTATTTCTTTGCTGTCAATCACTTTTTTGATTATCTGCATCAGGTGAATATTCAATTTTGCATCTCCAGGCTCAAAATGAGTAATTAAATTAGATATCAAGCCTTGAGATTTAATCATTCCAATATAAGCCCCACATCTTTCAACAATTGCGCTCAAAAGCTTTAAAGAGTACAAAGGAATTGGGTCATCATCTTCAAGTAAATGTCCATATAATGGCATCAGCTGGTTGACCAAGAGCTCATTCATCAGCTTTGTTGAGTATTTATTCAGGTTTGTAGGATCATAAATGTCGTCTTCAAATAAATAAGGCATAATGATATCAGAAAATATTTTCAGGCTTCGGAATCGTGTGTCAGTACTTCGATCAAGAATTGATAATAGGGTTGGGAGAAGAGTGGTTAAAACTGACTCGGAATATGTTTGCAGTGCTTTTGAGTGTGTACTTAAGCTTTCCGTTAATTCAATAACTGCAGCATTCATATTTCCAAGATCTAAAGACAACAGGTTTGATAAAGACTTGATAAGAGATGGATAAGGGAGCTTGAATCTTGCAGAAGTTGAGTTAAAAATGGGTAAAAGCGCTGGAAACCAACTAAAATTGCTTTCCAGAGCCATTTTGATTATATTCATGGACGATTCTGCAATTGAATCTAATAAATGGTGCAAGCAGCATTGGACATATTTGTAGCTATCACGAGCAAGCCTATCTAAAAACTGATAAAACCGCGTCTTGCCTAAAGTTAGCAGGTTCTCAGCTGAATGCTTCACAATAAACATAATAGCCAGAAGAGCTTTTCCTCTTATTACAATCCCAGTATTTTCTAATAATCCCACAAGTATTGGAATCAGCTGTTCATCACTAAAAATCACTTCTTTATTCTGCAAGCTCATACAAACAATCGTCAAAAAAGCCTGCTGAACCATCCCTTCTCCATCAGACAAGCCAGCCAAAAATTGTTTTGAAGGCAAAACCCTTTCATAGATTTCCCTATCTTCCCTTTTCTTTAGAATGAAGAAATTCATTCAAAAAATGCCAATTTTTTGGAAATTAAACCCCTTTTAATTTTTATTTAAAATAATGTTTGGTTACAATATTTTTTATATATAATTAATATTTTCATAACAAGATCTCTAGCTAATTCAATTAAATTTAACACAGGCTGGATTCTTAAGCATACATTTTATTAATTAAATAAGATTTTTCATAAAATGCTTTTATATAAATTTTAATCTAAAACAAAATTATCCCCTTTAATATACGATGGAGATTCTTGATTGGTCTTAAAGGGGTTAAATAATTTCTGGTTCAGCCTTACCAGGTGGCATAAGTTTGCAGCTGCTGAATTTTTAAGGAGTTCTGACCTTGACTGTGAATATCCAGTTGCCATCGCGATTGCTACTTCCTAATTGAATGTTACTGGTATTGCAAGCATTAGTCCTGCACGCTTACTTTGAGCAGTGATATTTTCGATTGTTCTTGTTGCGTAGTACTTCATTGTTTCATCTTCATTTGGCTTTAAAAGCTTTATTAAGACTGAAATTAAAGAGCTGTTGATATCTCATACAGGGTCACTATCTTCCTCATCCATTTGAGTGGCTGCATAAAATAAATATTCCCCTAATGCTGCAATTGCTTTTCTACGAGTATTTTCTTTAGGGTCTCTTAGCTGTTCTGCCAATGACTGAGCAAGCCCCGATTGAGCAAGCTCAGACTCTATTAGAGTTGCGTGGCGCAAAAGCTGCCCAAACACTGAACAGATTTTGGCTTTAATTTCTGACGACTTTAGTCTCAAAAGTTTCAGCAAAAGGGACACAAAAGCACTATTTATTAATTTATTCGCCATTGGAGAGCTGGTGATAAGTGATTCAAGATACCCCAAAAGTGAGAGTTTTGATTTTGAATTGATATTGTTGCTCAGCTGAGAATAAACTTCACTTAAATGGTTTTCAAGTTCTGAACTGTCCACTTTTTGGGTGGCTTCTTCAGGAGTCCAGGGCTCAATGGACTCTATGCTTGTGCTGACATCAACAACTGTTGATGAGTCTCGAGATTCAATAATTGGCTTTACTGAATAGTCTGTGTTGTGGATTAAAAG
Source organism: Blepharisma stoltei (assembly GCA_914767885.1). Taxonomy (NCBI): domain Eukaryota; phylum Ciliophora; class Heterotrichea; order Heterotrichida; family Blepharismidae; genus Blepharisma; species Blepharisma stoltei. The sequence continues at coordinate 368,873 of CAJZBQ010000035.1, read as the reverse complement.
CTGATCTATCGGAAGAGGCTTAAATTGGTTTTTAATTGCTGGGGTATTTGGCTGGGCTGCACTGTTTGATCTTTGATGGAAAACCCTTAGGTCTTCTTCTTTGCTTTCCATATTCTCTGCATTTTCTGTTCCTTGTGATTGGGCTTTTTCTCCGAATTCTAGCACCTGGTCTTTGCTTTGGAGCATAAAGTCGCCGTTTTCCAGCTTTTCTTTATTTTTATAGCTCCCTTTTTGGCTTTCCCTCAAAATATTTCTTTGAATAGTCTGAGAAATCCTCATAATATCGACTGAATGGTCAAGAGCTGTAGGAGAAGGCGCTACAGTTGGCATCCTTTGTTGTACTCCTCTGCGCTTTAAATATTCCTCATACATTGAATGCTCAGGCAAAACCACTTCTAGCTGATTACCTCTCTGCTGCCAAAATGGGTGTACCAGTAGTTCTTCTCATGTAATTCTCTTCGCTGGGTCTTTTTGTAACAAATCTCCTAATAGGTCATTAAATTCATGAGAACACTTGTTTACCTCTGGTGTCTCTTTTGTCAAGATTTGGCTTACTAAGTCTTGAAAAGAGTTAGACATAAACGGAGGGTTTCCTACAGCTAGCTCATATAAAACGCACCCAAGACTTCACAAATCTGAGTAGTAGGAGTAAACCCCTCCTTCTTCAAATAATTCAGGCGCCATGTAATAAGGCGTTCCTCTTCTTCCCTCTTTGTCAGGGTCTACATCGTTGATTTTTCTGGCCAAGCCAAAATCTGAGAGCTTGACAACTCCGTATTCATTGAATAAAATATTTGATGGCTTTAAGTCGGCAAAAATAATTCCATGAGTGTGAAGATAATAAAGTGCATCTCTTAAATCACTGCCAAGCTGCCTTACAGTGGCCTCTGGGAGTTGCTTGTCTTTGTCAATCAGACTTAATAAATCACCACCTGGACAATACTCAAACATTAACCAGAGATGGTTTCGAGTTTCGTATCATTGAAAAAATTTTAGAATGTTTTCATGATCCAATTCATGCATGATGCGGACTTCGTTAACTCCCTGTCCTTGACCGAACTGATAGTCATCGTTTTATTAAGAATAGGAGTTAAAAGTATTATGTATAAAAATTTATAGTGACCTTAAAAATTTTTGTGCTTACATAAAGAGATAGAGTATACAAATATGCTTAAAATTAACATTACAATTTCGCTAGAGCGATTATAAATAAAGTCTCTAAGATTCATTTTTTTATATATAAGTTGCTAGATTTAGGTAGGATATAGGAATGCTTCTGAAAATTACTCGACCAAGAATGCAGTTAATTTTCTCTATTTTTGAAATTTTTTCATTTTATCGTTCGATTAAAGATGGGTAGTAAGAACTTTAGAACGGCGAGACTTTTCAACCGATTTTACTGCAATATACGTGATTGTTTTTTTGATTCTACCTTTGTATAATAATAAAATGGCGTGACTGGGACCAGTTCTCTTCGAAAATTGTCATCTTAAGCAATTTATTATTATGGGTTCAGTTTCCATTTTCGCAGCTATGCTAAGGAGCACCAAGTGCATGGCTAGAACGGCTAGTTTTTGAATATTCGGGGCATGGTGCTTTTACTGCTTAACATTTCTGAGGAAAAGACCCTTAATCTCCCTCTCCGTAAACAACAAACCCATTGGAAGAGTCCCTATTTTAGGGTAAAAACTCATCCACCCTTGGCGGCCTCTAATAAAAAAAGAGTGCCTAACATAATGAGCTTGAAGTTAAAAGGCAGATCATAACTTCCTTTTGGAATCAAAAGGCGCGTTGAAAACTAAGAATCAAGCAGCGCGTTAAAAATTAATACCAATAAGTAGCATTTGACCTTTGTAAACTACTGAGTACTTCCCTCGGCCAATTTCTTCATAAAAGTGGTAATTGTTCATTTGAATAATGATTAGATTAGATTAAAGATAGAATGGGTCTTCGGGATTTATTTCAGCCCTCCTCGCTTTTACCAACTCAAGGATTTCCGCCCTAAGCATCGAGCTGCACTTAGATCATTTCTGTTGACGTCACCAAAAATGGTGACATCAGCATCTCACGGGAAGATGCCAAGCATTTCATTGGACAAACTCTTAATGTTCAGCACCATCTACCTGAAGATGGGAAGAATAAGACTACCCCAAATCCTCCTTCCGGTCTCCATTACCCTTCGCAGCCAGAAGTGTGGAGTTGTCACATTGACTCTGGTAAAAAACCCATTGTGGTTACCCACCAAAGGAGAAGGACGGGTTGGATAGTCACCATTTTATTTGTTTCTTGAATAATGAAGAAATCTATTTACTTTAGCGATTATAATACTATATTGGAGCAAAAAGACCTATTATGAGGCGGTACCTAAAATTATAATAGTAAATAAAATGTTACCATATATGGATTTTTTTCGATACCAATGTTTTAGTGCCATAATTAACGGATAATGGCGAGCGAGAATTGGTGGGTTGGGACTTATCCTCAATGCTCTCTTAAGCAGCTTAAAGAGATGCCCATTTATAACAAGTTCAAAGATATTTCAGAGCAATTCAAAGAAAGTGACGAAGAAAAGGAAGAGTCTTTTGTCATCATTGACAATTGCGATATTTACGAATGGCTCGACAAAACACTAAACACTGGAGAAAAGCTAGGCCATGACCGAAACTCAGACACGTGGTTTTATGAGCGTTGGCTTGTCGAAGATGGGGTTCCTACAGTCATAAAGACCTGGCTTAAGGACCGGACTGAGTGGGGTGTAATCATTAAAACCTATCCTGACCATGAAACTCAAGCTTCATGGACACTTGGGAAGGGGAAAAAAATCTATGAAGAAGAGACCATATCAGGCATCGAGATTTCTGGTATTAGGTCCAGAATCATTTGCAATTGCCCTATAGTGGAACACAGAAATGAAAACTATTGAAAAAAGCCAGATGATAAAGGAGATGAAAAATACTGGACAATTGGAAGAACAATTGGGTCAGAAAAAAGCTATGAGAAAGACGGGATTAGCTGGGGAGAAAACACTCTGCAAGATCAAGAAAAATGCGAAAAAAAGACCTGGAAAAAAGAGCCTGAAAAAGAACAAGAACATGTTGAAGGGACAAACGGAAAAGTAAAATGGGTTGAAAATAGAGTGAAAGTGCCTAATCATGAGCATGAAGATAAGTTGTGGACAGAAAAAGACAAGAAGTGGGGAGAGTTCTCAGAGAAAAAGCCAAATAAAAGTTATAGAGTTGAGTGGCAAGGAGAAAAGCCAACTTTTGGAGGTAATGGGCTATCTGCTGACAGATTAAGTGACATTTATGAAAAACAGCTAAAATTAGCTAAAGAATCAGAAATTACATTGGCAAAGCTTTCAGAATTGCAGCCAAGTACCAAGAATGAGGCTGAAAATTTGGCTGGAATTTTGAAAAATGTCCAAAAGCCTGACTTCGAAAATCCAGACTCGCTTGAAGAAAAAATAAAAGAATTAATAGACATAGAAAATAAGCAAGAAGTCCTCAAGCAGAAAGCCTTGGAAGCTCTTCCACAAAGAGAAAATCTGACAGACAAAATTGATAAGCTTGAAAGCCAAACTAAGGATATTTTAAATAATGCTACAAGAGAAGCTTCGCTTGCTGTTCAGGATGGTGATGATTCTAAAGTTGCACTTGAAGCAATTAAAAATTTATTGGAAGAGCTTGCAAGGGAAATTCCAGAAAATAATTCAGATGCCTTACTGCATCTTATGCCAGTTTTCAATAGAAAAGTAAATATTTTAATTATATAAAATATGAAGATTTCATTCGCAGAATTTTTTTTATTATAAAATTCTTGAAATTAAACAAAAATCTGAACTTTAAAGTTAGAAAAAATTAAAAAAAGATTAGGCCTATTAGAAAAAATAGAAAAAGTTCGAAAAGATGCCAGAGAAAAAACTGCGAAAGAAGTTCGCAATCTAAGAGACGAAATTGATGCCAAAGAAAGCGAGCTAGAGCAAGAAAAGCAAAAAAGCGAAGAACTTAAAGCTCAGTATGAGTCACAAATTCAAGCACTTCAAGATAATTTAGAACAGAATGAAAAATTAGTTGAAAAACTAGCTCAAGAGTCAACCGAGAAAAATGGAATCATCAATCAGCTTAAAGATAAAAATGCTGGCCTTCAGAATGAAGTTGACGCCCTTAAAGAGCAAGTATCTAACTCCCCCGTCCCCCATCCTGAGTGAACAAAACCATTAGAAAAATCGCTATTTTTTTGCCCAAAAACCCACCCTCTGTGAGCGAACAAAAATTTTTTATGGAAAAAAAAAATTGATATATAATAATTAGTATAATGAAATCTCGAATTAATTCTGTTTAATTTTTAAACAAATTGCGTTTTTAAACATAAATTTTACAATTAAATAAATATTTGCTCCCAATTTTGCGAATTAGGATTTTTTTTTAAATTTCGAAAAAAAAATTAACCCCCTCCGTAGCAAACAAAATATTTTTATTCTCTCACACGGAGGGGGGGAGTAAGCTTGAAGACGACCTAGACAAAGCAAACCAAGAAATTAAAAACTTAAAGAGACTTTTAAATGAAAAAGATAATGAAATCCAAAGCATGAAGGCTACCATTGATAATTACGAAAAACTAAGCCAGGAAGCATTTAAAGGAGACCAAGGACTGCTAGATAGCTTAAAAGCAGAACTAGCCGCAGCAAAAGAAGAGCTAGCGAATAAAGCCAAAACAATATTTGACTTAGAAGAGCAAGTGAAGTCAAAAGAAGATGAAATTCAAGGGCTGAAGAACGATAAAGCAAGTCTAGAAAACCAAGTTGATAATCTCAATAAAGAGGTAGAAGACTTAAAAACACAGCTTTTAGCTCTTCAGGATGAAAATAAAGAACTTCAAGAAAAGGCTGCACTATACAACCCAGATTAGATTAGAGTAAAGTTATAGCGGATCGCAGGGGTTTATTTCAGCCCCTCGCTGTCCACCGGATAGCTTCGCAGTGACGCTAAGCGCTATCCTCACACCACCTTTTTCCCTTCTGACGTCACCAAAAAATGGTGACGTCGAAGGTCTTCGGGGAAGCCACACCACCCGGTCGGGGTCTCCGAATCTCAGCAGAAAACTCCTTCAACCTCTGACAGGGCTCAAAGTATAGGGGAAACGCCTTCTGCCTTCTCCATAGCCTGTCAGAACCGTATCACAGGTTCAATAATGCTCCCATGGAGTGGTATCGGGATTTTGCGCCAGTAGGGTCATCTTGCAGGTAAGGAAAAAAGACAAGGGTCAGCCCCAAGTCAAAAACCCACCCCGGAGAACTATCGCCATGTGGCTCGCCTTTCCTGGGCCTGGATCAACTCACAGGTCACCAGGAATCCCACGTCAGATCACGCCATTTTAATAATTCTATACAACCCAGAAGAAAAAGCAATTCTATTGAAAATCATTGAAGACAAAGACTCAGCACTATCAGAAATCGAAGACCAACTAAATGATGCCAAAAAATACCATCAGCTTTATCTTCTGATTAAAGAAGAAAAAGATGAATGCGAGCAAAAAATCCAAGAGCAAGACGTCGACATCAGCGAGCTTGAAAGAAAAATCAGAGAGCTTACCCAAGAAAACGAAGAACTCAAATACAAGACCAGACAACTTGACCAGCTTATAAAGACTGCTGCTGCTCTTGAAAACGAAAACCAAAAGCTTCACACCCAGCTATCCTATCTTGAAGAGTTCAGCGGTGACAAGTCAAAAGAAGTCCAAAAAGCAATCGAAGAATTGACATCTGAAATCAGCAAAAGAGAAGCCATAATAAAAGATCTTAATGACCAAATTGAAGCCTTAAAAGCTAAGTTAGATGCTTTAGAAAGAAAGCATAATCTTGCAATGAACAGGAACTTCTTAATTAGGTTTATCAATGCATACAAAAATAAGCAAAATCAATGTTTCTTCTATTGGAGGAGCTTGAGGCCAATTAAGAAAGTAATTCCAGAAGAAACCAAGGAACCAGAGCTTATTGAAGTCCCAGAAAATATGGATGAAAGTGATAGGAAAAACTACACAGCTGCCGCTAAAGGTATGATGGAGGAAAACAGGCAGCTGGTTGAATGTAACATCATTACAAAGTCACTTGAGCAGTCTGCTGTCAAAGGAGAAAAACCATTGAGCTACTTGAACGTTTTCAAGTTTTTGGAAGATCTTATGGATAAGAAATATGAAACTGACCGCAAAGACTTAATTGACAGAAGACAGCCTAGGTCAATGACTGAGTTTATGATGGAGTTTATTACAAGAAACTTTGGAATACAGTCACTGGCTTATAAGTTCTTGGGACAGTTCATCCCTGGTCTTCAGCAAGTTTATAGAGAAGGCAATAAATATGCCATTTTCTACAGTCGTCTCTTGCAAGTTTTCCACCCTGAGCCAGTTCCATATAATCTTGCTATCTATTTGGTTAGAGCAAGAGTTAACTTCAATCCTTTAATTGAAAAATTAGAAAAAGCTCGTGCTGTACAAGGAAAGAAACAAACAGGCGCTCCAACAGGAACTACCCACGGCAAAGCAGCTTATGACCTTGCATCAACAGGAGGCTTAGCATTATTAAGTGATGTTATTGACCATATTTTAGTAAACTTTGCTAACGACAAAGAATCAGGGACTCTTGCCCTTGAGCTCATAAAGCCAGAACCAGTTAGCCTAGACAACTACGTCGCCTATATGATTACTCATAAAATGGCCAAAATGGGCAAAACCCCTGAAATGATATTCAACGTCCTAGACAAAGATGGAGGCGGATCAATCAGCACAACAGAATTTATTGCAGGAGTCAAGCAAGACTTAGATCTCTGGATTAGTGATGCAAAAATCCAAACACTCCTAGAGTCTTTAGACAAAGACGGAAGCGGGGAGCTCGAAAAGACTGAGTTCACAGGCAGAATCAATATGAAATACCTTATGGAATGCAATAGAAACCCTGAGTGGGTCGTCTCAAAAGCTTCATATCTGATAGCTCTTGTAGAAGTCTTCAAAGCTAGACAAAGAAAAGATGCGGCTCACTTATACTCAGATTTCTCAAGATTCAACTCTGAGACAATCAATCTTGAACAGTTCACTCAATTAGTGACACAATATGACCCTAATCTTAGTCCTGAACAAATTTCTGAGCTGTTTGCAGGGGCTGGGGACGGAAAAGAGGCCATTGAAGCTCATGAGTTTTCAAAGATTGTTATGAAATATGGCATTGCAGGATATGGATTGGGAGCTTTCCTTATTCCTGAATTAATGGCTTCGTTGTCTGAGAGGAAGATTGTAACTGATGTAGACTTGAAAGGAATACCAACAGAACGTAAAGCGAAAGGAGCCAAGGAAGAAGAGGGAAAATCCCCAGTAGGAACGGTGTCAACAGCATCCACCAAAAAGATGGTTCTGAAAAAGCCTTCAGTAGTAAAAAAGTAATTTAATGGCTAAAGATTAATTCCTTTATGGTTTAATAATTGACTGAGCAAATTTATATGACGATGTGAGAAATACAAACTAGAGTTGAACTCTATTTTTATGTATATTTACCTGCTGATTTATTTTTGTGAGAAAAGGACTTGTTTCGTTTGATTTCCCTAGTTTCTCTTTTAATCTCACCAAAATTTGATTTGCAGCTTGCAGGGCGTCTGCTTCTGCAGGCTTATCATTCAGCCCTTTCTCAATTTTTTCATCATTGCAGCACTCTTTTACTCTTTTTTCTACCTCATATCTTTCTTTCTGAAACTTAAAAGCAGTTGCTCTCAGCCCTTCAAGAATATTCGCTTCATCACTATAGTTCCTTTTGAGCACTTCCACATCTTGATACAAAAAAGCGCTTTCAACTCGAGCTTTGCTATCTTTCAAAGCTAGAAGGCTTTCATAATCATTTATCAGTTCTTTCATAGTTTCTATAATTTCTCTTGAGTCTCCATTTCTTTTTAAATCTCTCTCTAGATTCCCAAAATTGTGTTGAGTCCTGATATGTGCTTGCGTTTCGTCATTATGAATGGTTTCCATCTCTTTTATTCATGCCCTACATTTTTCTGTTGTAAAAGTAATTTCTGAGGCGTAATGTCTATGTGGTTTATAAGGAATTGAATCTTTGGATTTTATATTTACAAGATCGTCTTCTTGCCTTTGCAGCATTCTGTCTTCTTGGGTTAGCTCTTTTTCAAGTCTTTGGATGTCAGACTGAATTGATAATTTAATGTCACTCAGCTCTTTTTTAACTCTTTCAGCTTTGGAGAGTTCTTGCCTGGTTATGGCATCTTTTAACTGAAGCTGATGTATGATTTCTTTTAATTGCTCGATATTCCCAAGGGGCTCAAGATTAAGGATTTCGCCCGATTCTGGAAGCCTAAGGGAAGACACTGGTGTCGAACTGCTTGTGAGGGCTGCTGTTTGTTGACTTGGTATTTTTGATCTTGGTTTTCTTCTTTCCATTAAATTATAGGTCATTATTTTTTCTAATACGCAACTTTAGAGGCAGTATTTAGCATAAGATTAAAATAATAATCTCGTTGGTTACCTTAATAAGATATTATTCTTGAAAATTTAAAGGGAACTTCAATTTATGAATCATTTTTAAATATTTAGAGAGTGACTCTAAACGGAAATGGAACTCAATGAAGAAAAAGGGGTAAAAACTAACTCAGATAGACTCACTTGTCCTTAATTGCAATAAACTTGCAATGGATTATCTTCGCCAAGAAAACTATTCAGAATCTCTTCAGCAGCTTTCCCGAGCACAAGAGCTTCTTAGGTTTAGTGAAAAATCCCCAATTAGTTTAAAACTTTTGGCGATCACTAATAATAACATTGGCTGCTACTACAAAAAACTTGGAAAGCAAAAACTTGCACTGCAATGGCTGCTTAAAGCACTTAACTTTGATGCTTTTTCCTCAGCAGATCGTACAAATCTCGCAGCAACTCATCTAAATATATGTGCTATTTATTCCCAGGCTGAAAGACATGACAAAGCACTTCACCATGCAATAACTGCCCTCCAGATTTTAAAAGAGGTGTATGACCGTGATGGCCCTGATGGTGTAATTAATACATTGATTTTGGTGCTGTATAGCGCAGGTGTCGAATATGAGTTTTTAAATGATATAAGAAAAGCAGAAGAAACATATAAATGTGGCTTGGATATGGCGACACAAAAGCTAGGAAATTCTCACCCTTTGACTCAAAAATTGGCATCTAGTTATGACATGATCAAAAATAATAAAAATAATGACAAAAAGCTAGGAAAACTGAATTCCAGTTTTGGTTATGCTGCAGTTAAGTCATTATTGCATTCAAAAATAGCGCAATTGGATAATACTTTGCCTCAAATAAAATCATCAAATAGAAGATATAATCAAACAAACAGAACAAGTGCACGCCCTTTATCTAAAAATTCAAAGGTGAAGACTCCTAAGTCTTTGGAAAATTCGATGAATAGGAGTGAAATAATTGAAAATGCACCTAGCCAGCAGTCTTATATTCAGCATAACTCTGCAAGGTTAAGTTCTGTAAACCCTCCCTCTAAAGCGAGGCTAGTATTTAAAAGAGGGAGATCAGTGCCAAAAGAAGCTATTGACCAAAATTCCATTCTTAAAATTAAAGAAAAATTTGGAGAAATTCAAGCGAAAATAAATGGCTTTGAGAAAAAATTCAAACCTGAAGTAAAAAAAGCTTACTTATTACATATCGAAAAGCTCGCTGTAGTTCATCGAAGGATTTTTTCCACCTGTAGCATACACTTTGCCTGCTCGCTAATTCGTATACAACTTGCAAAGGTTGTTCCTGCCGGATGAGGGCCTGCACTCACCACTCGGTAGTTGGATAAAATGCGTCACCATGTCGTACGTCAGCAAATTTGCCTATTAGGAAAATTCAAAATGGCTGAATTTTCTGGCTGACTCTCGGCCGAAATGGAATCCGAAACCCAGGACGTAACTCCTAGCCTTCATGCTGGGGAACAGTCCCGATTGGCCAAAATGAGCGCTACTGGCTGTACTGTGAAACTCTTGGACCAATTTCCCTCTGAGTTAAGGAGCCTAGATTAGGATTAAAGCTTACAGTCGGATATATTCGGCATTGCGCTTTCACCAAACCAGAAAAATCTAGTCGGATACATATTCCTGAACATCATTCTCCCTTCCTAATGCCTCTGTAGAATACTAACTACCGGAGCTAAGAGGGTAGGTTGGTTCGCCATGCCATTATAATGATAAAGTAAAAAAATCAGAAACAACCCAGAATAATAACAAGTCCTTGAGAGAGAAGAGTGCAACTACAATACAAAAGTATTGAAGAGGGTATATAGCTAGAAAATATTATAGCAAAAACCAAGCAAAGCTGAAGGCTTTATCTGCTGTTGCAGAATTAGAAAGAATTAAAAAAGAAGGTTTTGGTATATTCAATGAAGTTTCTCGAACGGAAAAGCCTGATATTAATTATAAAAATACAACAAAAAAATCAGAAAAAGAGCAAAAACTCCAAAATCAGAAACTAATTCCACATAAACCCGATAAAACTGAATCTCAAGATAAGCCAAATTTTAATAAAAGCAAATACTTGGCTAATCCTCTCTTAAAAGGATATAAAGGTGGAAATAGAATAAAAAGAAACTTGCTGAATCCAATAGAAGAAACAAAATCTGAAAATAAAGAACTCTCAATTGTATTAATTCAAGCTCAAATTAGAAAATTTTTAGCAAGAAGAAAATTTCTTAAAATGAAAAATTCTGCAATTGCTATTCAAAAAATAGTAAGAAGGCACCAATGCAGGAACCTATTTCAGAATATTCGAAATGCAGTTTTGTATATTCAATACTATTGGAGGCATTATATTTTAAAAAAGAAAACCCATAAGGCTGTGTAATTTTATAAAAAAAATTTTTGAGAAAAATAAATAAATCACAATTTATGCATTTTATTAAGCAAAGCTACTACACTCAAACATTAAATTTAATATAACTTTTTATATTTTAAATTAATTGATAAGGAAAAAGTACAAATAAAGGAAATAATTACGTTAAAGAGTAATTGCTTGCTTCATAAAATGAACGACATGATCTATAAAATAATCCATCCCTTGCTGCATATTATAAATGCTTTTTACGTTTTCTAAAAATCCAGCCTCTTGAAGTTTTGACGTAATATCTTGATCTTCAGGGTAATGATAAAACGTTAACGCTAAATATTTAGCAGCCAGATCAAAATTTCCTAAATCTTCAAAATGATTTGCCAATGTCGTGGTAGCCAATCATAAAGTAAAATCATCTTCTCCATTTCTCTGGAAGTTTCTGAGCTCAAATACATAATTTAATTCAGGATCAATTTCTCCTCTAACGATTTTGCACAGAGCATCCTCAGAATTAACTTCTCCACTTGGCTCTTCTAACTCATCCATTTACTTGCTATTAAATTACTGTTATTGTCGCATAGACTAATTAAATAAAAATTAAAGTACAAAGATATTTTAATTTAATTATACACGTTGTACCTAATAACACAAGTAATAAGGTGGCGGGGGTCTATAGGCAGACAGCAAATACATCATTCATTCAGCATCCCTTCGACTATTGATTAATTCCACTATTTTCTCATATGCAATATCTGCTCTGTTTTCATTTAGAGGGATGCATAACTCTTCGTGCTTTGTTACTTCATCAATGCTTCCTTGGTAAGAACAGTTTTCATTTCGGCATTTTGTAGTGACACATCTGGTTAATCTTGCTAAGGTATGGTCAACAGTGCTAAAATACAATTTTTCACATCTGTGTGGGCATTCTAGCTTTTCTGTGACCCGAAACCAAAGCAGCAGACATTCTTTGCAAAATAAGTTATCACAACCTTTGCATTCCAATGGCTCTATTGGAAATTCAAGGCAAATGGAGCATTGAATCAGCTCTGTCCCCATCTTGATCAAGTTGAGGTCTCTTCCCATTTTTAAATTTATTTGGAATGTTGCGTTTGTATCAAATTTTATTTTCTTTTCTATTTTTCTATTTTATGAAGATCAAATATTTCTCAAAATCCTACTATGTGCGGGAAGATTATCTGTAAATTTGTGAATTATAAAACAATTATTTGCAATAATGATTATTTTTTAAATAAAAAAGCACTATTTTTAAAGTTAGAAGGCAACTGCAATCAAATTTTCTCTTTTAATTTTTATAAATAATATTAATTTTTATTATAAACGATCAATCCTTAACAAACTTTGTTCCTAATGCTTTTGAATCTTTATTCTTTGTTAGATTACAAAGAGAGCTGGCAAGTTTGAGCTGCTAGCTTAAAATTAGATATAAAAATGAAAATGAGATGGGGTTTAAACCAATTACACTCAATTTGTCAAGATTGTATCGCGATAATAAATAGTCACACCTTCCCTAGCATCTCCCACAATGAAAGAAGGCTCCAAGTGCTAAAATCCTTGAGCCTTATATTACAAATAAAAGAAAAACACGTTCGCTTTTTTCCAAACGACGAATCAAAAACTTTACACAGATTAAGAAGTCTAATTCATCCACTTACATGGGAGCAGCCACTTGTTCGTAAGGTGCTTTACGAATTCTGAAAAGGAGTGACCATTTCAAATATCTCAAATGCCGTTGAGTCTTTACTTAATTCTCCTTATTATACCAAGCTAATTTTAGATAACTTATTATTAATGCTATTTTATCTTTTTATACATTGCCTAAATTGCTTATCTAGGCTGGCATGTTGAAATATAGAGAATTCACATGTGGAAATTTTCTTCAAGCATTGGAGAAAAAAATTTGGTGCACCAGCCTATATAAGCAATATAGACAAAAGATAATAAATTTTGACTAAACTCATTAAAACGACATTTATTAAACAAATATTCATAAAATAGAAATCAAAAAGAATCTAAATTAAAATTATATAAATAAAAGTGTTTATTATATGTGTGATAGTTAGATACATTACACTTTTACCTCCTCTTGATTCCAATGACAGTTTTCCATTACATAAGGCCGTTTTTGAGAGGAATTTATTCCGGATCCGCCAACTTTGTGCGGGAGAGGATAATGACCGAATTTATGTTGATATTGATCAGGTGGATTTTTTGGGTAACACACCTTTGATGCTTGCTGTCAAATTGAAGCGCTATGAAGAAGTCTTAGTCCTCGTTGACCATGGGGCAGATCCTAAATTTCGATTATCGCCTGAAGATCCAAGTCCTTTGGAGCAAGCCTTGGGTATGAAAGATCGCCACATTCTATCAGTATTAGTTGCAGGATACCTACGAAATACAAGAGAAACATGAGTCAATCATCAAGAAGAGTTCAAAAAGGCTTTGAGTGAAATGCCTGACTTCTCACTTATAATGCGATGGGAATGCAATAGTAATTTGATTCCTTTTGTAAAAAAAATAACACCTTCAGATATTTATCGGATTTACAAAAAAGGGAGCCAAGTTCGGATCGATTTAACGTTGATCGGCTGAGAAGGTCTGAAATCCAAAAGGGGCTGCCTATCAATAATTTATGATAGTGACGAAGGAAAGGTCATAATCGTCGACCACAATAATAAAACCTGCAAAGAGCTTGAAATTGACCCCTCTAATGAGCAAGTGGAGAGGGTTGTAGAAAAACTATTTAAAAAGAAAAAAATAAGTGGCGAGTTTGAAATTTTCGGAGTCAACGTCAAGCCAGAAAAAAACTGGAAAGGCGACCCAGTCACAGAAAACGTTAAAAATTGAAACTGCGTAAAATATAAGCTGACGTGCAAAGCTGCAGCTGATATGGAAAAAAGGCAGATTGTCCTCGATAAAAATTTGCAGAGCCTTAAGACTTTTGAGGAGTATTTACTTTATTCACAGAGCTCTTCAAGAAGTGAAAACTTTAATACAGTCCTGCTAAGTCCAAAATCAAGCAAGCACATATCTAAAGACATAACAGCTACTTTAATGGCATGCGAATCATACCCGCTTTCATTAAAAAGCTTCGTTCCATTACTAGATCTCTTGACTACTGTGAGCAAAAAGGCTAATAAACTAAAACCCTTTTTAAGCCACAGCATGTTAAGCGAAATAGGTTTCCCAGTAAAGGCTATCATCCCTATATATGCCTCTGTAAAGGTAATTGTTACGTTTGAAAGTGTTTTAATTGCTCCTCCTGAAGACTCTTTATTTGAAGTTGATTTAACGACCAATAAAATCCACTATGAAGAGCTTAGACTGGAAAGTGAGTACTCAAATCCAGCAATATCAGAAGAGTCCACTGCAAAGATGGGCGACAGGTCATCTGATTTTTATTATCAATGTGAAATGTCGTGCAGCGCAGATGAAAGCTTAGATGAGGCTCAGCAGCTTTTTTTGTCACTCAACAGCTTTGATGATGCTCAAATTTTATTGGACTCAGACGAGGATTTTTCAGAAATCTCAGAACAATATGTGCCTCGGCCGCTGCCTAACTCGCAGTTTACGAACGCTACTGGTCGAAAGTCTTTACGACAGGTAATAAGAGGGGCTGATATGATAAGGAAGCTGAGAGAATTTATTGATAAAAGGCCCAGAAGATCAGATAACGATGTAGACATAGCATTGTAAAAACTAATAAAATTTTGTGTTAGCGAAGCTTTTATTTTCATATTAAAATATGTGGCAAATTGTAAGATCATATTCTTTCAAGCCACTCACATTGTCATTACTCAAAAAGCTTGAGCCGTATTATAAGCAGCAGCAATTATTAAATGACCAAATTATGCATATATTGACTGAAGGAAAAGAAGCAAGCCAAATTCCTAGGCTGCAAATTGAAGCTGCATCACTTAATGATCAAGTTAATTTTTATACTAACTCCCACTATGTGAGATATAAAATTATTGGAAAATTACTTATTTTTGTAAAAAAAAGTGAGGGAGCAAAAGTACTTTTACTCCCCCCCCCCTCCGTGAGTGAGTGAACAAAAAAAATTTTGTTCACTCACGGAGGGGGGTTAATTTGTTTTTTTAAAAAAATTTATATATAAATTTTATAAAAAATATTTTATTTCGAAATTTAAAAAAAATCCTAATTCGCAAAAATTGGAAAGCAAATGTTAATTTAATTTATAAAATTTATGTTTTAAAAAGCAATTCGTTTAAAATTAAACAGAATTAATTTTAGATTTCATTATACTAATTATCATTTATATATCAATTCTTTTTTCCATAAAAAATTTTTGTATTAAAAAAATTTTTGTTCACTCACGGAGGGCGGGTTTTTGGGCAAAAATAGCGATTTTTCTAATGGTTTTGTTCACTCACGGAGGGGGGGGGAGTTAGTATTAAAATTGTTTAATCATAAATTATTTTAATATATAAGTGATAATTATTATAATCAAATATCAAGCTAATTCTGCTAAATGATTTGGATTCTAAACATAATGTTTACAAATTACTTTCAATTTTTGCGAATGGAATTGTTAAAAAAATAAATTTATTAAAAATAAAATTTAACCATCTATGATCAGCAAAATTTTTTCTTTTATCGAGAGGGAGAGTAAGCTAAAAGATTTGACAACAAGTATAGGGTATGATTATGATTAAGATTAATTATAACGGGCCACTGGGGTTTATTTCAGCCCTACCCCTTCACGAGTTAGCTTCACGTTCAAGTGGCACTAGACACTGACTCCAACTAACGCCCAGATTAAAGATTGCCTCCCAAGAAGTACAGAAGGACGTTGCGCCTTGGTCTATCATCTGTGGGTTGAGGTAAAAAGGTTTAGCACTAAAATACCTATCCCAGATAACTATCACCAATAAAGTCTCACCTTTATCAGGCCTGATCAACTCGCAGAGCACCGAGGGCCTAGCTCCGCTCACCATTTTAATAATATAAGTATAGAAGATCTGGAAATCCTCGCAAAAGACGAGACTATGAAAGAAGACGCTCAAAATGAAATAAATGAAAAAGTATCTGAGCTAGAAGATTTAGAAGCTGTGGCAATTGAGATCTTGATTCCAAAAGACCCAGATGACACTTCTAACACACTTATCGAATTAAGGCCTGGTGTCGGTGGATCAGAAAGCTGCTTATTTTGCGATGATTTACTAAATATGTATATCTGCTATGCAGAACATCATGGATGGGACGCCCACACGATATCAATCTCAAGAGACGCGTCAACAGTAAGAGGCGTTAAAGAAGCAACAATAAAAATTGAAGGACATAACTCATATGGTAGACTAAAATACGAATCAGGTGTACACAAAGTAATCCGCATCCCCGAGACAGAAGCTTCGGGACGCCTCCACTCCTCAACCGCATCTGTTGTGGTCTTACCAGAAGAAGCTCCTGTAGATTTCAAAATTGATGAAAAAGACGTCAAGATTGAAACAATGCGATCACGAGGTGCAGGAGGCCAACATGTAAATAAAACTGAGTCAGCTATTAGACTAACACACATCCCAACAGGAATCACGGCACAGTGTCAAGATGAGCGATATCAACACATTAATAAAGAAAAAGCTTGGAAGGTACTGAGATCAAGAGTTTATGCTTTGGAGAAGCAGGAAAGAGAGCAAGAAGTGCAAGCATCTAGGAAGTCGCAAAAAGGAACAGGTGATCGAAGTGAGAAAATAAGGACTTATAATTGGCCTCAGGACCGAATTACTGACCACAGGTTTGGCTTGACGATGCATGGGATTGATAGCATGCTAAATGGAGCTCTGTTGGATACTTTTATTGATAAAGCAATAGAAGTAAGAAAAAATAGTTTGATTCAAGAGTTAATAAAAATTGATTAGAAATATATATAGCTATAAGATATCACCGCAAAGAATTTATTTAACTTTTCTTTGTTAATTTTATTTGATAAATAAAAATAATTTTAATTAATTTTTTTAAGAATTAATCATCTTTTTAGGTTATCATAAAATAGGTCATAAAATTCTAATTAATAAGGCATATGGCTTATCCAATATGGGTAATTAATAAAATGAAATTATTTTTTCTGTTTATTGCTATAATTTCAGCTTGCGAATTCTCATGCTACTCTCAATGCGCAACCACGTCTTGCATACAGAACTGCGGGTGCGACTCAAGTATTTTCAGTGGTTTCAAATTTACACACAACTCCATAAAGTTTTCCTTTAAAGCATTTAATAATCAAGATTTTCAGTTTATTGAAAATATTGGCTGCAATCTAAATAAAGCTGGGCTTTGCAAACAGAATTTCCTTGAAGATTCTATGTATGACTGCTTAATCTCAGCAGGGTGCCAAAAAATGATAAATCAAGAAAATGAACTGAATATGGATGATACAGAATGCATTGATATATGCACGCTCAGCTGCAAAGGAAAACTAAGGGATCAGCTAGACAAATGCTTGGATGCTTGTTTGAAAAGCAGCTGCTCAGGACTGCCAAGTAGTGAAATTGGGAAGCTGAGTGGATCATTCGTTTTTGAATATGCCAGATTTATTGTTCTCGCGTCAATTAGCGTAGTTGGATGCGGAATTTATTTTTTGACTTCAAAGGGAAAAGTAGAAAAAAATAAAGAAGAGCTTTATCAAAGGCTGATATAATGTAAATATAAAAAAAATCCTTGTAATAATTAGGCTTAAGATTTTTCTAGAAAATATTACCAAAAATTTCCTCAAGTATTTATCATATTAAAAAGTTTTTGCTATTTAAGCTGATAAAAGTTTGAATTCTTTAAAATTTGCAATTTAATCTAACCTTAATTTATCTCTTAAATATTAAACTACTCTTGCAAATTTGAACTAACATGGCTGAGCTAAAGCATCCTGAAGAAGAAAGCCTCGAAAATAAACCATGGTGCTGGACAACAGTCCTTGCGCAATCAAAGCCTCCTTGTCAAAGATCATTGCACACAGGTGTTGTATTAGAAAACTCATTATATATTTTTGGAGGCTACGACGGTGTGCAAAGAACAAATGATTTTTATCGATTCAGTTTTGCGAATTCCCGATGAACCCAAATAGTATCCAACGGTGTTTTTCCGACTCCTAGAGACCGGCATGTATCAGTAGTATTTGGCACCTGCGTTTACGTATATGGAGGTTACGACGGATATAACAGAGTCAATGATTTTTATGAGTATAATGCTGAAACGAATACATGAAGAGAAATAATTAGCTCGGGCAATGGAAGTCCGCCTTCAGCCCGACACAGCCATTCAGGCGTTGTATATGAAGGCTCTATGTATATTTTTGCAGGATATGATGGACTTTATAGAAATGATTTTCATAGGTACAATTTTGAAACAAATTCGTGAAGGATCGTGACTGACAGTTTAGGAGCAAATGAGCATTGGCCGAAGCCCAGGTATAGAACGACAGCAACAGTGGTAGGTGATAAAATGCTTGTATTTGGAGGGCATGATGGAGCGAGACAGTTGAACGATTTTTATGCATGAAGCTTTACGAATGAAACATGAAGTGAAATTGAAACTCTAGGGTTTCCTCCCAGTCCTCGGGACTCTCATGTAGCAGTTAGCTTTAAAAACTCGCTTTTTATATTTGGAGGATCAACTGGGAATGCGAGAAGTGATTTCTTTGAATACAAATTTGATGAGCAGAGGTGGCTTCCTATTTGTTCGACAGGAGGCACTCCTCCATGCAGTAGATTTTGCCACATTGGAGTGGTTTATGGGAAATGCTTCTTTATTTTTGGAGGATATGATGGTTCTACAAGGTTAAACGATTTCAAACAATTCCGATTTGAAACTGAAAGCTCAGATGTCCCAGAGAGTACACTGACTCAAGAGCTTTCCTGCCTTGTAAATAATCAGCAATTCAGTGATATCACCTTTATTATAGAAGGAAAACCAATCTATGCACATAAATTGCTACTGTGCCGGTCGAATTACTTTTCAGCAATGTTCAGCGGAAATATGATTGAAGGGAATTCCAAAGAAATCACAATTAATAACATTTCTTACCCTATTTTCTTGACTATTTTGAGGTATCTATATACTGATCAAGCTGATGTTAATTTAGAAATTGCAATGGACTTGTTTGAAGCAGCGGATTTGTTTTGTATTGAGAGATTGAAGAAAATCTGCGAGCAAAGAATAATGTCATCAATTAATATATAGTGATTCTCTATAGATTGCATAATAGGCATTATATATATAGCCCATCTCCCTATATAGATTTCTTTATAGAGTAAAATGTAATGAACGGTAAATAGCCAAGACAGACTCTCTCAAGGGAAATTGCTATATAAAAAGCCAAAGTTTGTATTGAACGCTGGTTGCTCTTATGAAGTTCTTAATGTCTCATAATAATGTTTTATATTTATGCTTTCCAGTCTAAAGGGTATCTTTAATTTTAAATTAATTTTAATAATAAACCCATTTAAAAAATTGGCGCATTTGCTTGCCAACTTTTTGTACACTCATTAATGCCACTTTTTAACGTTTCCTGGTGTAAGATCCTGCTTGTTCCTTTGAGAGAGCCGGTCTTGGTCATTCAGCCGTCCTTTGCATTTTGTTCGATTAATAACTCTATATAGGGGCATAGACTATAGTTTTTTTTGCTACAGTTTATGAGAAAGATATAGAAAATGCAGCCAATATTTTTCAGGCTAGTGATTTGCATGGAGCTTCAAATTTGAGGGAAGCGTCGCTGAGATATATTGTTAATAATTTTGACCAGGTTTGCAAAACGGCATCTTTTAAAGATATGGCCAGAGCAAATGTGGAGCTTGTGCTAGAGATATTGAATAAGCGATAATTTATTATATGACTTATTATATAAATATGACTAATTTTTTTAAAAAGAAGCTTTAGGCGCTCGTTAGTAATTGGACGAGCTAAATCTAAACGCTTAACTAGTAAAAAGTACTTTGAATCAAAATTAAGAATCAGATAATCATAAATTATCAAGATCTGCTGAATAATATTAATGCTCATCATATGAGATAGCTGACTTCTATAATCATAATGATAATATTTTAAAGAAAAATAGATTAATTGCTTACTAATAGATTCTAGGCTATTGAAGCCAGTTGGTGTAATATAATATTTAATTTAAATTCGATGCAAATACCTAGGAATTTAATACCATTCTTTTTTACGAAATTATATACAATTTTTTCCATCCCACCCTAAATTTAATCATTAAATCTTATTATTTCCAGACTAGGCTGGCTTCACAAAAGCTTGGACGACCATATCATTTCTAACATAGCAGCTTGACAAGGTTTGATCGTCTTTCAACTCTTTCCCGCTGAAGAATAGGCGTAAAGTATCTGGATCTAGCCCGTCTTTTTCCGCATACATTTCTTTAAGGACTCTTGAAACATTTTTCGTTTCTATCTGGATGACTGTATCATGCTCTTTTCCAGCCCTTCTGATCTTCAGTGTCACAAGCTCATTCTCTATCAAAGCAGGCTTAGGGACCATAACCTTTTTTTCATTTGGAAAATAGATGGGGTCATTCACTATATAAGGAGGAATTTCATAAATTGTGCCATGGGGATCTTCACACATGGTGATGCTTTCGTTTCTTAACTTAATTTCGTTCATTTCAAGCAAAACCTTTGCTGTGGCTGCATCAGCTTCAATGGCACTTTTTATTGCAAGCCAAATGTGCCTTCTTCCTGTTGTCCTTGTTCTCCAAAATTCGATTCTTTTAGCTTCTAACTGTTGTCTTGTAATTGTGGCTTTCCATGAAATAGTTTTCAGAACGCCTTCTCCTGTGAACTGATTGGGAAGTTCTTGATAGTCTTTGCCAATTGTAAACCTCGGCCTGATAACATTCTCATCAGATTCACTTTTTGTGCAATTGCCTCCCATTACGTAATTTTTATTGATTATTCAAAAATAAACTAAATAATAATATGATAGCTAAATTGGATTATTTCAAATTAAGAAGATCTAGTAGATGATTTTTGCAATTTTAAACGGTTATAATGGTATACTAAAAAAATTGAAATAATGCTGTAATAATGAAATGTTATAATGAAATGTTATAAAATCTCGAGTTGATAATAAGATTTCCAAGAGTTGATATAACTTAAGAAGCTGAGGGATTTGCTTTATTGAAGCTATTATCTTAGATAGAAATTAGCTGGCTATGCATAATTTTTGAAGCTGCTTATATTTATTGGTCGATTTCTTTGTTTATTTTTTCTGATTTAAATAGAATTCTATTAAATGTGTTTGAAAATTAATTTAATTATAATACCACTCAATCGAACTTATACAAATATATTTGTAAACTCTGCATAAGTTATTGTTTCTTCTTCAGATTTTCCGATTTCTGTCATTATTAGTTTAACAGAATGTCTATTCATATCACGCCCACATCTATTAAACGTTTCCTCAATGTCTTTGCCCGTAATAAATCCTTTTTTATTGGTATCGAATTGGTTATAAATATATCCCAATTCTTCTTGTTCTAGATTGTGTCTTGAAAGCAATGCAGCAGCCAAAAATTCTGAGTAATTTATGACTCCATTCTTGTCTATATCAATTGACTTCATGAGATTTTTAATTTCATCATGGGCTAATTTGAATCCTGAATTCTCCAATGCATGAGTTAAAGATTTTCTAAAAATTTTCCCGTTTAAATCTTGGTCTAAGCCTATTAGATTATGATGGTAATTAAAGTTCCCGCTTCCTGAAGTACAGTGGATTCCGCAGCGAACGCTAGCGGGGCAGGCTACTCAAGGCATCATGATCCAGGGCTGAAATCCTCAGCTTCTCAATAGAGGCATTTTCCCTTCTGATCAAGAACGGTCTAAGCCTATAAATATTTGTTTAAGCTCTTTCAAATCAGAAAAGCTTAAATGCTTGACCAAAATATTTAGAGCCTGTTTTTGAAATAAAGATGATTTACAATAGTCCTGCAGAGAACTCAATAATGATTTGTCAATAGAAACTTTTGGTTGTGGCATCGCTTTGAACCAAGGATGTTCTAATGCTTGAGCTGCTGACAGTCTTTTTGACGGATTCACTTCTAATAGCTTTCTGATTAAATTTTTTGCATCACTTGAGGCTTGCCTCCATAAATCGTTATCTGTG
The DNA here is from genome assembly GCA_914767885.1 of Blepharisma stoltei. Taxonomy (NCBI): domain Eukaryota; phylum Ciliophora; class Heterotrichea; order Heterotrichida; family Blepharismidae; genus Blepharisma; species Blepharisma stoltei. Next base: position 346,880 of record CAJZBQ010000035.1, on the reverse strand, counting down.
CTAAAATCCCCTGATTTAATTTTTTTAAATGTATCACAGTCAAATCTTTCGCAAAAAGGCAATCTTCGGCATATCATACTGTACAAAATTACGCCGATACTTCATAGGTCACATTTGAAATTGTATGATCCTTTTATAATTTCAGGAGCCATGTAATATGGAGTACCTACCGCTCCATGGAAATGCTTGGACTTTCTTTGAAACTTACGGGAAAGGCCAAAGTCAACAATTTTTAATTCTGCATTTTCTTCATTTGATTCGAATAAAATATTCTCCGGTTTCAAATCTCGATGGACTATCCCATTTGCATGGAGATGGTTGACTGCCATTAGAATTTTCCTCATAATTGCTTGGGCATTATGCTCATCTATTTGATCAGTGTTAACTATTTTGTGGAAAAGCTCTTTTCCAGAGCAAAGTTCCATGACTATGTACAAGTTTATGTCATCTTCATATGCCCCATAAAATCTGATAATATTTGGGTGATCAAGCGCTTTAAGGATTTCAACTTCTCTAATCAGTGCACCCATTTTATCTTTTATTAAAGACTTTTGAATCAATTTTATTGCGACTTTTGTGTTTTCTCCGATATGCACAGCTTCTCTAACTACTCCAAAATGGCCGTGCCCAATGATCTTGCCGATATTATATACAGATCTTATTGAAGATACTTTAATTGTCAAGTAATTTTCTGTAGTTTGCTCACGCTTGCTTTTTTTAAGCTTCTTTTACTAACGTTTATTCCCATTTTTGAATTATTTATTAAATTGCCTATCGGTTTCAAAGTTATTTTTATCAGAAAATAAATTAGAAAATGAAACCGCTAGAAGTTTATTAGACAGGCATTAGTTTGATAGACGGAAATGTATATAATAGGAAGAATTTAGGGAAAATAACATATTATTATAAAAGCAGATTGAAATAAGTAAAAAAAATGATGCTCTCTATAATTTCTCTTAGCTTGAAATATCCCAATCGAAATAATCATTAACTAAAGTAGCAACGCCTCTAAATTTATACTTAACATGAAGCTGAGATTACTTTTTAGTTTTATTGCACAATATTCTAAGCATTTTTATGAATTGATATGCCATATGCATATGTATTCCATAACAGAAAATTCCTATTACTCAACTAAATTATTTCCAACTTTAAGCTTCTGGGACAGTTATTGCTGTTTTGAATCTTATTTTAAGTTATGAGGTATTTTCTTACGAATGTGCATCCAGCATAAATCTTAAATCTTTGTCCATTTTACAACAACCAAAATAAATATATAAAAAAAAATAAGCACTTGAATAATTTCAGTGATAAGATGAAATGAGAGTATTTAAAATTTGGAAAGTAATAAATAAGAGAAACAGAAAGTAGTAAATACTTTATTGTTCTTTATAAATTTATTACTCATAAAATAATTTTTATTCTAATAAAATTGCTTAAAGAAGCAAAAGGAATTATAGAGGCGAGTATTAGCAAATTAATATAGAATATTAAAATAAAATCAAGAAATTTCAATGAAAGCAGAGAATTTTTTATATATAAAATATAAGAAAATGTAAAGAGGAGCTAATACATAAGGTACATAATAAGAGCTTTCAACAAAAGAATTGATATAAAATTTATTTATAAAAACAGCTTAAAATATTTATTTTTTAAATGTCTATACAGAAAAAATCATAAAAATATCTTAGATTTTTTACGAAATAATTATATTCAAAATATGCCAAGTGCGAAATGCAGGTTCATTGTGCCAAAACACTAATAATAATAATAATTCAAAATATAATTTGTCAATGTAAAGAATGATTAATTATTTTGTTAAGTGCATCATAAATGCTTCCTTAAAATTCTGAAATGCATAATTTATTTAATATTTGAAAGTTAAAATGCTTCTGCTATACAATCCCTAACTTTATTAATGTCATTATGCTGATTTATGTGATCTATTTATTTTAAATTTGATAAGTATGACTAAAGATTTTACACTACTAATCAGATATAATTCTTCAATCAAGATTATTACTATTATATTTCCTCTTACACCTATCGTAATAAAGAAAGTTAAAATAGCTTAGAAATAATTTCAATGACAATTATTTTTTTTGAAAATGCGCTTATAAATGTCGAATTATCGAGAGCTATGGTGAAAGGAAGAAGTGAATAATGCTTATCAACTTTTGAAGTATTTTTCCTATTCATTTGCTATTGTTTCAACAACTATACGGCTTTTAAGTTGCTTTTTCTTAAAGACAAATTTTATCCATGATCATTTGATATATTTACTTGTCCATGCTTTTGGCATATCTCTGATTGAATTTAATGAAAAGAGGTACTCTGATACAAAAGCTGTGGTCGTAATAATTGTTTCAGAATTATATAGCACTGCTACCTTTATAACAAAGGAACACTTTATGGATCAGCAAAACGTTTACTTGGCTTTTTCGATTATTTTTACAACAGTATTAGAAATGCCAATGGTGAAAAACAAAATATTGTTCAATATATTGCTCGCTAAGCATTCTTATTGTTGGATTTTTCATAAGATGCTATTCTTAAATAATGACTTTGCCTTAAACGCAAGCCAGTTTAATCTCTTTATATCAATTGTTGTCATGTGTAATTATAGCAGTGACTATAACCACAAAATTTCTTATGAGCGATTTCTTTTCAGTAAAGAAGTTGAAATTTCAAAAGACAGGCTGAAATTTATCACTCAAGCCCATTCAGATGGGATATTAATTATTTCAAACGAAAATCAAGTTAATTTTTTCAATTCAAACATCCTCAATATAATGCTGTGCACTCCTGATGAAATTATGCATGATTTATGTAAATATGAATATTGCCCAGATAAAAAGGTTTCCTCCTTTCAAACTTCTAATTTTTTAATTGATGATATAAAACATGCTTTTTGGTACTTGGAAGATCCAGAAATGACTCTTGGGGTTACTCTTGTGCATAATATCAATATTGAGTGAAAAGTCCAAAAAATTTTATGAGAAAATAATTCTGCATTGTTTGTGACTGCTAGGAATATTAACAAAATAGTGGAGCTAGAAAAATCAATTGCTGATGGCCAAATGAAAACTATACTCCTCAGGTCAGTTTCTCATGAGCTCAGGACGCCACTCAATTCTATAAGCTTTTTTGCAAATGATTTATTTGATAAAGCTGAAAAAACTCTTAAAGAATCTGAATTACAAAAGCTAAGAATAATTTTGGTATCTTCAAAATTGATGCTCTCTTTAATTGATGATTTATTAGATTATTCAAAAATAATTGCAGGTGTTTTTACAATTAAAAAATCCTATTGCAATATTCGAAAAATTGTGAGCCATGTTTGCCAATTAATTGACCTCCAAGCTAAATCAAAGAATTTAAGCATGAGCTACAGGGTTGATCCTTCATTGCCTTTACAAATTTTTACAGATCCAATTAGACTTAGCCAAGTGATTCTAAATCTTCTAACTCCCCCCTCCGTGAGTGAGCAAAAAAAATTTTGTTCACTTACAAAAGGGGTTAATTTTTTTTATAAAATTTTTTTTTTCCGAAATTTAAAAAAATCTCATTTCTATAAAAAATTGGGGAGCAAATATTAATTTAATTTATAAAATTTTATACTTTAAAACGCAATTTGTTTAAAATTAAACAGATTTAGCTTGAGATATCATTATACTAATTATCATTTATATATCAAAAATTTTTCTATTAAAAATTTTTTGTTCACTCACGGAGGGTGGGTTTTTGGGCAAAAAAATAGGGATTTTTCTAATGGTTTTGTTCACTCGCGGAGGGGGGGGAGTAAGCAATGCACTTAAATTTACATTTAGCGGCTCAATTGAACTGTGCTTTACATTGGATTCAAAGCAGAGACTAAAATGCTCAGTTGAGGATACAGGAATTGGAATCACGGAGAAATAAAAATAAAATGGCTATGCTTGAATTGGCTTTCTCAAGAACTATTCTATCTATTCATATAATTATTTTATGGGGTCCAATTTCCCTAGTGAATGCTTATCCAGTTGTATCAGCAAAACCCAGCACATAGGCTGGACTGTCTAATTATTGGGTATTAGGAGACACAAAATTTTATTGCTTGGCACTTTTAGGAGGGATACTCTTAGGCGAATACACTCAGGAGTCAAGTGGGGTGATACAATGCACCCTATGGGTGGTGCGGCATTTATTTAGGATTGTTCAGACTTATGCAAATGTTGTGATTTGGGAGGGCTCGGCGGCATCACAAGCTGGATTTAAAAGGTTTAGCTTTTACTTAGTCATACTTTGAATAAAGCAACATCTTAAACATTAAGCATTAGTAAATTAGGAATCAGCGGTGAAATTCAAAAAAAATTATTTACCGAATTTGCTTCAACTTATATCCCTGGCATTAACCCTCAAGGATCAGGACTTGGCCTTTGAATTTCAAATTACATAGTAAAATCCTTACTCCTTCCATTTTTGTACTTTAACCCTCTTAAATTGTAAACAATTTTTTTTTCAATAGGAAAAATTTATAGGTTAACCTAATTTATGTGAAAAAGTACAAGTTGATATTATTTAAACATTTTTGCACTGTATCGATTAATTTTTTGAATTAATTCTTAAATTAAAATTCAAAACTATTGCACTCAATTTATATTTTATAATTTTTAGAAAAATTAAATGAACACGGTTTTTTATTCCTATTTAAAGGAGGAGTTAGGAGGTAAAAGAATTAAGGTTAAATCAACAGTAGGAAAAGGCTCCATATTTTATTTTTCTATGGAGATTTTCCAGGAAAAGCAAGAATCAATTTTCAGTACCACAAATTTGCAAATAGGCATTGAAGAATTAAAACCTATAGACATGGCAAAGTATAATTCTATAAAATCAATGAATAATCCTGACATACTAATAGTTGATGACGATGAGTTTAATAGAATGGCGTTGAGCTCGATTTTAGCTCAATATAACATCACTTATGATGAAGCCTATAATGGAAAAGACTCAATTAACAAGATTTTGGAAGGCGATAAAAGAAATAAAAGATACAAAGCTGTTATTATGGATTGTAATATGCCTATTGTTGATGGCTATGAAGCATCCAGAACTCTAAAAGCGCTTTATGAGGAAGAAAAGCTGCAATATATGCCTTTTATAATTGGGTATTCAGCGTATAGCTCAGAAGAAGATAAAAACTGCTGCTTAAAATGTGGGATGGTAGATTATCTAACAAAGCCTTGCCCTCCTGATATTATAATAGCAACTGTAAAGAAATATTTGTAAAGAAAATTCGAATATATCACATTTCTAATTGCGAAATAAAACTGTTAAAAATTCTTATATATATATTATCCAGTTATAAGATGATAAATGGAAGAAATGATTTGTTGAATAATAATATTTTATTAAAAATCTTAGCTAAATGACTTAAACTTTAATGAAACTTTAAGGGAAAATGAAGGTTAGCATTGCGAATCTACTGCTTGGTAATTATGCAAAAGAGGCTTAAAAAATCTCAAAATTTTAGTTTAATTAATTTATTCTTTACATAAATTCAACAATGTCAAACGGGTAATTAAAATCTTTTCGGATGAAGGAAACGTATTTCGTCTTTCCAATACATATTTTGACTCTTTTGAGTCTTTTCTATTAACCAAGCTGTTTCTTCTTGGCTCTTCTTTCAAGACAAGCACTCCTCCTACTTTATCATAATACTTTTCCTTCTCTACAGGAATCCCATTGGATCCGATTTCAGCTCTTATGCTGCTTACTCCCCCCTCCGTGAGCGTACAAGATTTTTTTATTTGCTCACGGAGGGGGGTTTATTTTTTTTTTAAAAACAAATTAGAAATAATTTTATAGAAAAAAATTTTTTTTTTCCAAATTTAATTTAATTTATAAAATTTATGTTTTAAAGCGCAATTTGTTTAAATTAAGCAGAATTAGCTATAGATTTCATTAGGCTAATTATCATTTTATATCAATTTTTTTTTCATAAAATATTTTTGTTCGCTCATAGAGGGTGGGTTTTTTGGCAAAAAATAGGGATTTTTCCAATGGTTTTGTTCACTAACAGAGGGGAGCTAGAGAATCAGATAAATTGTTTTCTGCATGAGCTGGCTCTTTAGTATCAATATCTTGTTGGACCGCATCTTTGCTATGGTAGCCAAAGCAGCGGCAAGTACGCAGACAAATTAAGGCTATCAAATTCATTAAATTAGTAATGATTAAGCATAAATTTTTTGCTTTGGACTATAACGAGTTCCAGAAGGATTAGGATTATTAAAGTTAGGACTTAGCCATATCTGTGGCGCAGTCACCAAAAACCTACCGTACAGGAGAATTTGCCACTTATCGACTCCAGCCCAGAGAGTCTGTGCTGCTTCCGGCACCTTCTGTCTCCTTCTTGCATTGAGGCTTCAGTCTTGAGTGGGCGGCTTATGGATTTTCAGCTCTGCTATGGGTTATTGGAGTAGCTTGATTCCATTGATCCTTGGAGTCTATCGGGTGCCGAAGTGCCTTCTTCAACAGCTACAGGGAAAGGACTGCTCCCTGTGGTCTGGGCTGAAACCCCAGTTTCTCGGTAGAGGAATGCTTGTTGATCCTTGGGTGCAAAGGACGTTTGTTGAGCACCTCCATTTTCAAACACAGGAAAGCGGTCAAAAACCTACGGATACATATCTCTTGAGCCTGCACTTGATTCTCAGCTCGGAGTTCCCTGTTTGCCATAGTCATAAGGTTTGGGCTGTTGCGCCAAGAGGGCAGGCTAGCACGTGTCACCATTTTAATGTATATAAATATAGCGAGTTCCAGAAAGTTAGTAACTTTCATCTTTGATGAAAATTGAATCAATGATTAAAAGGCTAATTACCTCATTGTTTGAAAACCATTTATTAAGTTTTGCAAAAAAGGAGGCTAAATAGGCGTCATAGATGTTTAATTTTTATAAATTATTGGCAAAGCATGGTTGCTATAAAATTATGAAATTCTAAAAATAAGCTTGCTATTCTAATTGAAAAAGGCAGGATATGGTAACAAAGGAATATCAGCTTAAGGCCTCTCTCTGATTTTAGGTTTAGTGACTAAAGGATTAATGAGATTATGGATTATCCAAACAGCAAATATCCCAAAATTAATTTTTAAAAATTCAAAAAAATGTATGCTAATGAAATTGGCAGAATATTAAGTTCATTAATTGAAGCTTATTTTAATTTCTAAGATTTTAGTTATTAAGCAAATGGTACTGCCTGTCCATTCTTGGCGTAATTGTCATAATTGCTCACCACAGCATCCCAATTGACAATTCTCCACCAGTTTTCAACAAATTCAGGTCTTCTTTGTTGGTATTTCAAATAATAAGCATGCTCCCAAACATCACAAGTCAAAATAGGGACTCCATGGACTGTTCCAATTCCGTCCATAAGAGGATTTTCATGTCCAGGGGTATTGTGGACCTCAAGTGTCCCATCCTGCTTGACAGTCAAAAATGCCCAACCAGATGCAAATCTATTAACAGCGGCAGCTGTGAATTGTTGTTTAAAAGTTTCAAATGATCCGAATTTTTCATCAATTTTGGCAGCAAGTTCTCCAAATGGAGCAGGGTTTGAAGACCCAACAGGGCCCATATTTTGCCAAAACAGAGTGTGGTTATAGTGTCCACCAGCGTTGTTGATGACAGCAGGGCTAGTGCCAGCAAGAACATGTTGTAAAGCAGTGAGATCGAGATTGGCTCTGTCTGGGAAATCAGCAAGAGCTGCATTTAGCTTGGTGACATAAGTATTGTGGTGAGCTGTATGGTGGATTTCAACAGTTCTAGCATCCATATGAGGCTCAAGGGCTGTATAGGTGTAAGGAAGTGGATGTAAGGTGTGGACCATTTTAACTATATATGAATGCACGAATTTCCACCAGAAATCTTAATGTACATTTCTGGAATTATTTGAAATAGAATTGCTAATAATTTTATCCCCAAATGCTTCTAAATTAAAATTCTTAAAGTTATTAAGCTGATGGATTTCGAGAAATTAACATTTTAATTGGCCATTTGTATTGTCTTGAAGTTGCGAAACAGATAAATTTCAAAATTATAGGTGAAACTTATGTTGCAGTTGAGGAGCCTTTTCAATCATATTTCCTTTGCCAAAATTTGTACAATGTTTGTAACTTTTCCCTGAACCTGCTTAACATGAAAAGTTGAGAAAATTAAGAACCATCGGATTTAGCATTAAAATTTTAAGAGCTTAAGAACTTTTAAGATATTTTATTATAGACTGAAAGCAAAAACTTTTAAAAATATAAAAAATAGTTTTTAATTTATAATTGAGAAAGCATTTGTCATTTTAAGTGTCTCTTCTATAAATGAAATATTAGATTGTCAAATAAATCCTATTTAAAACCTTATCAGATGATTATAATTAATTTTGTGTTGATAAATTAGCGTAATAAAATATAAGATTAACTATTTAAATGTAAATATTTAAGATTAAATTTAAATAAAGCGCATATATTTTTTTGGATCGCTATGGAACAATACCTAAAGAGGTAAAGGAGCGATATGGCAAGTCAAAAAATACTATTTTTATGGCAAGCTAATGTTTGGCTTTACATTCAGAACCTATAGATAAAATTTGTCAAATTTTATCTGTACTCGTCCGAAAAATGGTAGTTGCCATTTCCATTTGACTTTTGATTGCTAATTTATCTCATTAGGTATTGCTTCTCAGCGATCTAAATGGGCTTTCGAACTATAAGAAATTATCTAAGAAAAATGCCAAATAGCGCTTCAAAATAATATGAATTTTTATAAGTAAAAAAACCAAGATTCAGTGTAGTAAATCCCCGCCTTCCATGAGCTAGAAAAAATTTGCGTTGTTTTTTGATATAAAGTTTATATTAACATTTTTTATAAAAAACAATTTCAAAATTAAAAAGTGATAATTAATTTTAATTTTACGTTATAGAATAAAAATTTTTTCAAAATAATTTTTATAGATAAAATACTTTTGAAGCCGAGGTAGGCTGATTTTTCCAATGGCTTTTCACTTACTGAGGGTGCAAGAAATTATAAATGGAATCTCAAGAACCAAAAACTCCTGATATGACATTTGTCGCCGTCGGAGACATGAATACCGGCAAAACAGCAATGATTCTAAAATACACACACCGTAGTCTGCCAGAAACATATACACCTACGGTTTTAGATAATTATTTAGCTGAAATTGAAATAAAAAGCCTACCAATAACGATAGAATTATGCGATATTGGAGGAGCTCAAAGACACCAGAAACTAAGAATCCTCTCCTATGCCAAGGCAAAAGTTTTCTTGCTTTGCTTTTCACTAGTCAATCCAGGTTCATTTTTATCAGTAAGAAATAATTGGCATCGAGAGATCAAATCTCATTCGCCCAACACTCCAATAATTCTGGTTGGTACAAACAAAGATCTAGTTGATAATCAAGAAGTAAGAGAAAAACTTAGCCGAACAAATGAATCCGTTGTGACTGATGAGGAAGCAAAAAAACTTGCAGATGAATTGGGATATCAAGGATATTTACCCTGCTCCTCACAATTAAATATGGAATGTATGAGTTAGGGGTACAGTCCCTATACTTGTCCTAGTGAGGGGAAGTTCATTCTTTCTGAAGGAAATCAGCGTTGGGACTGCTCCGACAGCCCCAAGTGTACTTGAATCACATTCAAGAAACAAAGAGAGACTCGTCCGGGCCATAGGCGTCTGTAACGGTTCGACGGTTAGGCCGATTCCACCTACCGTTGTTCAGAGCTGTTCGCTAGTGGATGGAATTCATGGAGGAAGAGCTTGTATTGCTAGATCCTAAGCTAAGTGGGGGTCGACAAAGAGTTATCGTAATCTTAAATCTTACCCTGCTCCTCAATTACTGGCGAGGGGATACGGAGGGTATTTGATGAGGCTATTAAGCTCGCAATTTATGATAAAATACATGCAACAGGGAAGAAAAAAGAAAAATGCATAATCTGGTAAGAATGGTTTCAGCACTATATGCGGAAACTTAATAAGACCTCAAATATTATCATTTTAATTAATTAATATCAACACACACGGTAATCCGAATTTAAACTTATTTTGGCATTAAAGAACTCTTCAATAGCATAAGATATTTTATACAGCATTTTTTTATATCTAAATCAGCTTGAATTTAATTGTTTAATCAATCATTAAATGCACTTTTCTTAGCAGGACTACTAAAAAACTATTAGCTATATTTAAATTAAGTTATAAATGCTGGAATTTAAAATTTGGCATAAGAAATGCAAACAAGCTAAAACAATAAAAAATACAAGCGGTGGGAATTGAACCCACGACCTTCTGCGTGTTAGGCAGATGTGATAACCACTACACTACGCTTGCTTGGAAGTGCAACACTCACACCCATTTTATAGTAAAGATAGAATAAATTATTATAGTATTTTCTTAAAAATATTTGAGCAAGAGCAGTCCATTATTTGCACAATTAAATGAATAATGAGACTTTAAAAGATATGAACTTTAGTGCATCGAGCTTATTATAATCTATTAAAAGTAAAAAACTTATATGATTGTAAAACTAATTTTATTTCTATGATGAGATATGTATTTAAATAAACATGCATTTCTAGATCATGTTGATTATTGTTGCGAATAAAGAAAATATCAAGACAAAGGAAATTCCCAAAACGATCCAAATTCTCTTAATCTGAAACTTTTCCACTTTGATTTGAGTAACTATTTCCCTCACTCCCATACCCATGAGCGAACAAAACCATAGGAAAAATCCCCTATTATTTGGTAAAAAAAAACCTCTGAGAGCGATAAAAAATTTTTTTCAAATGAAAAAATATTTGGATATATAAGTTATATTTATTATAATGAAAAATCAATTTAATGCTAATTTTAATAAGCTTGCAAATTAAATTAATTTTATTTCTCAGTTTTTGCGAAATGGGATTATTAAAAATTTCGAAAAAGAAAGTTTACTAAAATAATATATAATTTTAAAAAAAATTAGTCCTCCCTGATGCCAGCTAGCAAAATGTTTTATTTGCAACTGGGAGAGCGGGAGTCAGTATAATCTGGGTCTGGGATTTCTGTTAAAGGATTTCACCATGAAGTGATGTGACTTCCTAAAACAGTCTTGAAATTTTCATATATTGAAGTTGTAATTGCGATCTTATTGTTCCTTTTTTCAATTTCTGTTTGATTATTTATAATTATCAGTAATTGATCATACAATAAAAATCCAGAAAAAACAAGATATAATACTGCCAAGTATTGAACCTGCCCACCTCTCCCTGCATTACAGAAATTAATTTTTTGGAATAATTCTGTCGCTTTACTTGTCAAGTGCATTTTAATTTTAAAAAATGTTTTTTTTGATATATAAAAAATAGCGTTATATTGCAATTATTAAATTTAGTGTGTATTGTAAGCATCGCTAAGCTATAATTTAGCAGGAAGATATAGTTGAGATGTTATTATTATAGGTAATTAGTATTTATTGTAGCTAAATATTTTTTAGAGTACTGATATGGGGGAGCACTGGATTATTTTTGTGCTGCACCAGATATAAGCTTGCAAACAGTGAGATAAAAGCAGATAGCAAAATTATAAATAAATTTTCATCCAAATTATAGCTTGCGCACTAGAATAGATAGATATGGCCAAACAATGTACCGACCAGCAAAAATGGACTATGAACGCCTACATTATACAGTATAAGTCTGATTAGGCATCTTAAAACCATCTATAGAAATTTTTATTTCCATTTGCATTTTTCAAAAAAATTGGCAACAAAAATTTATAATTAAAATTAAAATGATGATCAATAATGCTCTATTAAAATCTTGAATTATATAATTTTGAGCTTGCATCGCAAAACAAATAGAGGAGAGAATAATAAATAACGTTATGCCGTTAAGAATAAAAGAGTACGCTAATAGCAATATAAAACTTTTTTGAGTCTTAGCTCCTATGCAATTACAAATCCAAGGGCAATGGTGATTCATCTTATGCACACATTTCTTGCATATGTGGCAATGGTGAGTTCTTTGAGGTTTTCATTGTTGGCAATTATCACAATAGCTCAAATGCTCTAGTGGGACTGAATCAGGGACTTGCATAGTAGGAGTATATCCTGGATTGCTAAACATTGATCTTAGATGTGAAGTTATTGTAAGAGTGATAAAGCAATGATAAATAAGGATCCAAATTACTCCGCCTTTTGTATAATGGTTACCCACTTGATACCAGATTGGGATGAGTTGAAATATGATTGTATATTCTGCCAAAGATAATAGCGAATAAATGAGCCCCACACAGCAAAGCCCAATTGCTGTAATTTTCATTTATGCTTTTTTATAAAATATGACGTTTTTATAAATTGCCACGAAAATATGGAATTTTGCAATATATTTTCTATAGATAGCTCAAGGGTATTCCAATAAACAGCATTATGGGCTATCTATGAAAATATCTGCAACTAGCTCTATAGCAGTTGAAGATGAAGTTCTTATACCTTTCCCATATTAAAATTGGAACCAAAAAATCTAGGTAATTAAGATTGTTTTTTAAAAAAATTAATATAAGCTTTCTCAAATTTAAATAGAGTAATTGCAGCTAAATTTTTTATTTTGGCGATATAAAATAGGCATTAAGCTGTTTAATTAACGATTTAAAAGCTCGAAAGATGTCGAATGCTCAGATTTAGAATGCTCATGAGCTTGCATATTTTGTAAGGCTGCGAAATAGCAAGAGAAATCTAAAATTATTTAATTGATTCCAATGCAATTTTATACGCATTGCTTTGCTTAGGTCTTCATTACGAAAAATTTGATAAATATTGTTAATATGCCTTACTCAAAACAATTATTCTTATTTATAATTTCCACTTTTTGATCTTTACTCTCAAGCTTTTCTTTGATTCAGTCGATTTAGATGGCTGAGATGCTCTAATTACGGCTTCTTTCAATGAACACAGGTGATAAGATTCATCTTTTAATCTTACTTTTCCTTTAAATTGGGACGAAATGCTGTTATAATTCTTTTTCAAAATGGAAAGAACCCCAGCTTGGGAAGTGCTCTTGCGATAAGGTCATCCAATAAAGAATTGGAATGAAGCTATGGCTCTTGAAAGCGTAAGATGCTCAGACAAATCCATATGGATATCTAGAGCAGCAATTAAAATTTTATCCAGAAGCTATCCTGAATTTTTTCCCTGCAATTGTGCAATTAGGATTGGCAAATTAATTTTAGTGAAGATTTTAATTTTATATATATTACTTTGTAAAAAACTTTATTATCAAAAAACCGCTCTATAATTTTAAAAATTATTAGAGGAGTTAGCGACACAGAAGTATTAGCAAGCGAATTCGCGGTAAAGGGTCTTGTGCTACCTGTCATTGGCCTAGATGAAGCAACACGATTTGCTCCTTTTAATGTTGCCGTTGAAGATGCAGAAAAAGGCCTAATTTGGCTGTCAGAGCAATCTTTAATTAAATTTGAAGATGAGTTTGATTTGTCTGTCTCTCTGAAACTTACAATATATCTATGATGTTGCCCTCCGGTTCTATTAAGCTCATCAAGAGGCAACTGACAATCAGATAGCATTCTTTTGCTCTTAAGATCTTTCTCAGATCTTGATTTTAACGGATTTGTAGCTGTATAAGGTCTTGCACTATTCAAAATTCCACAAGTAGCTCTCATTCTTTGATAGGAAAAATTTTCATTAGTTCTCGATTTATTGACAATAGAAGAACTTTTAGATAAAGTTTGCTTTACCTGTTCATAAAGATTTGGGTCTTGCAATAAAACTCTTAATTCGTTCATTTGCTTACTTTGGACTTGATTTTTGTTTTTTCTCAAAAATTTTTTTAATTTATAAGGAGATCGGCTATCACTGATTGTTTCTTGAGGCTCAAATAGTACATTTGAAGCATTTATTTGGCTGCTCATGATTTTTTCAAGCCTTTTATCTAAATCAGGGTTAGATGAAACTGTTTCTGATAAGATAAATGTATTTGTATTTGAATCTTTTGCAATAATTAAACCTGGCTGTGAAAAAAGCCTTTCTTCAATAAGTTTGCTTCTATCATAAGTGTTTGCAGCTAAGAATAAGTACTCATGAGGAGTCAATCTTCCTATATGCTTAAAATTTGGGGTGTTATGCTCCAGCCATAAAGATATAAGCTTCAGTGGCAGAAACCTATTAACCAATATAAATGACTTCTGCAATAAACTTGGGTCTTGTTTAACTCCATTCCTCCTCGATTCAAAATCTAATGACACATAAGAGCTGTAATATGTTTTTATCCACGGTACCCTATTTATTTCCTACGTTATTTTATTTTTGCTGAACAAAAATATCGCAGCCTTAATTAACTTGACATTTATCTCAGTTTCAAAACCATTTGCAAGCTAAATATCTTTTACTTCTCTGACATTTCGTCAGAACTCTACGTCATCTAGAACATTAAAGATTTCTTGTATATCAATTCATTTTTTTTCTTTTATTACTGGTTTTAGGAATAAACGAAGGTGTGGCAAATAACAAGCAAGCTATATGTAAATTACACTAATTCCTTCACCTATAATATACTCAATTAAATCGCTATTCACGTTGGCTTCCATTTTGCTAGGCTGCACTATCCCTTGTAGCGTTATTATCTCTTCTGCCATATTTTATATTCAATTTTTGATATTAAATATGCTAGGCTCAGGCGCTGGATCAGTCTGGAATGCAAACTCTTGGCATTGGTAACCTCTATTTAGGGAAGAGAAAAACTACAAAATCTGGGCTCAAAACAGATTTAAAGAGCTTCTCCTCGGTCTTTCTTTCACACACAACTCTTGGAGGATCTATCTAGATTCAATCACAGAAATCAAAAACTCTGCAAGTGTTATGATAAGGAAAGGCAAAACAATTCTTCTGTTTGAATTCGAAGTTGATGCCAGCTGGAAGGCAAATAAAGATGACAAAGAAGAATCTGGGACTCTAAAAATCCAAGAATTCAATCAAGATGAAGCAGACGAAATCATAGTCATGGCTGAGCCTACTAACTCCCCTCCCTCTGTGAGCGAACAAATTTTTTTTTTCGCTCAAGATGGTCTAAAAAATTATATATAAACTTTATAGTATTTTTAAAAAAAAAAAATTTGCAAAAATGAAAAGTAAATTAAATTAATTCGCGAAATTTATTTTTAAAATGCAGCCTGTTTAAAATCAACAGAATTAGCTCGAGATTTCGTTATAATAATTATACTAATTATCATAAATCAAAATTTTTTTCTCATAAAAAATTTGTTTTACCCAAAAAATAGGGATTTTTCCTATTTTTTTGTTCGCTCATAGAGGAGGGAGTAAGGAGAATGATGACTCGTGGGCCATTAAAATATTTTTACAAAGAGAAGCGAAGGCTCAGATTGTGGAGATAGTGAATCAGTTTGCAAACGAATTCAAAGAGCTGGAAAGCAACCAGGCAAAGTTTGCAGAGGATAGGAACAAGAGAAAGGAAGAAGAAGATAAAAGGAAAGCAGCAATTGAACAAAATTCAGCTGAGCAAGAAAGGCTAAGTAAGCTAGCTCAGGAAAGAGAAGAAGTATTGAAAAAGGCAAACCAAGAAAATAAGCCAATTCAGCTAGAAGATAATAAAGCTCAGGGATCAGTGTGGAACGCTGGGTCTTATTTCTGGGAAGAAAAATCAGTGAATTGGGCTGCTGATAGACTGAAAGAGCTGATAAAAATGATTCATTTTGAGATTCCAGCTGGAAATATCAGCATTACGGAAGTGAATTTACAAGGAGATGCATCAATTAGTATTAGAAAAGCCAAGAAAATCGTGACTTATAGCTATATCATAGACGTCAAGTGGGTTGGTAAAATTTTTGATGGAGAAGGTAACGAGTTAAGGTCTTGCAAAGGGACAGTCCACCTACCAGATGTAAGTATGGACGTCGAGCCAAATTTTGAAATACAAATCAAAATAGACGAGCCTGGCCCAGAAAACGAACTCATAAAGTACTATATGGACGCCCAAGGTAAGCCAGCAATTATTTCACAAATTCAAACTTTCATTCAAGAGCTGAAAAATTCATAAATAAACCTTCATTTTAATCTGATAAAATTCTATACTAAAAAATATATTTATATTTCACATTGTCATCGATAAATGGAAGATACCAAAACACAGGTTTTGACACCTTCAAGCCCTAGTTTTAAAAAACTATTTTCCAAAAAGCCTCCTAGGTCATCAAATCTAAATGCTCATTGTCATATTTGTAATCTTCAATTTTCGTCAATCCATAAAGGATTTGAATGTTCAGTATGCAAAAAAGGAGTCTGCAAAGAGCACATTCTGGTCCGAACTGCAATGACGTTGCTTCCTATTTGCGATGATTGTGAAAGAAGCAGAATTAAAAAAGAAATCGCAAGAGAGCTTGCACCTCAGTATAAGTCATTAAAAGGTGATATGAATTGAATGCTTAAAGAAAAAGAAAAGATAAAGACAGAGATTACAGGGAAATATGAAATTATTTCGAGGCTAGAAATTCAGATGAAAAATAACGAAAAAACTTATGCGCAGAGATTGGAGAATTTTGAAAAGAAAATTGAAGAAGAAAATGAAAGGGAAAAGACAGTGCAGAATGTAATTGAGAGCTTAAAAAATGCCTTAACTGAATCTCACTCTATCCAATTAATAATAATTAAATTTTCTAATGATTAGAATGATTTTCTTATATATTTTTTACTCCAAATTTTTGCCAAAAAGTATTACTGCAGGGAGAGTCAGAATTCAGAAGAACAAATGAAGAGGAAAAATGAAATAAAAGCAGAAGAAATCAAAACACATATAGAGGAAATCAAAGAAATGAAAGAATCTGAAGAAAAGTTTTTAAACAATATTGACGAAATTAATAAAAATTTGAGAAATACAATCCCAGCAACTAAGATAAAATCAATTGCTTGCTCAAAGTGTTATGAAGCTTTGAAAGAAACTTTTAAAGAAAAATACATGGACGCACTCAGAAATGAAGGTAGGGAAAGCTTGCTAGCAAGTTTTATATTGAAAGCAAGTGTAAAGCCTACTGAAGGTACAAAAAGAGCAAGAATTGAATCAATTACAAGAGAAACTTGCAAGCAATGCTTACTAATGTAAAATTATAGCGTAATTAATCAAATAATTTTTCGTTTAAAGTTATTGCAAATCTGAGACTTTTCGCCCTTGGAAAAAATAATTAACACATAAGTTGCCTGTTAGCAATGATAATTCTTCAGCTGAAATAGTAGATTTATCAAAATCAGGGTTTATATCAAGTGTTCTTGCTTCAATGAGCTCAAACCTACTTCGCTGCATTGCTCTTTGAAACTGCTCTACTGAGAAAATGTTATTAAAAACTGAAAATAATTCTTCCTTGCTTTCTGGGTTGATAAATAAAAGCTCAACTTGCGGAATTTCATTAATTACTGTTATATTTTGATATTTTGCAAAAAAATGATCTTCTGCGACCTCTTTAAAAGTCAGAAAATTTGTATAGGTTTCTGGATTAAGAGTCACAAATCCAATTTTCCCTCCTGGCTTCAGATATCTGTTGCATAAATTAAATATTTCAGCAAGTTGATTTTCATCTTTCGCAAAGCAATGGAAATAAAAGGCAGTTATGATATCAAAATAATTACTATATATATCTAGAGATAAAATTTGAGAGACACTCTCTAAAGATGAACAATCAGCTTTTTCTATCATGAATTTTTGATTAGGTATTTTGAGGCTTTCTAAGTATTTTTTTGCACTTTCGACCATTTCTTGTGATATATCTAGACCTATTACTTGATCGGCACCTTTTTCAAAAAAATGAGCTATAGACTGCCCAGATCCGCATCCCAAGTCAAGTATTTTTAATCCTGATAATGAATTTTCACAATAATTTCCATCTCTTGATAACTGTTTTATTGTTGTATATTCGCCACAGTAATAATATAGTGGTGATCTTTTAACATGATTATTACACTTAAAATTATCAGTTAGGGTTATGACTCAGGTCTTACATCAGAACTCAGTGAGAGAAGTCCACGACTTCTTGAGAGTCTCTACTCAAAAAAATGGGTCTACACTGAGTCTGGTATATATCAGAGAAGTCTGAAGGGGCTTGGGGATAGAAATAGGTTGACGAGCCACCTACCGTTATTCAGAGACAAGGCTGGGTTTAGGAAGTATGGGACTTGAAGAGCTACCTTAAACTTAAACATGTTTATATCTTTCAAAATTTTCATCAAAATTTCTTTCAGAATCAGCCATTTATATATATAAGATTTAAATTAATATGATATCCTTGACAATAAAAAAAAGTATTCCTCTCTTTCCTTTCTTTCGAAATTATTTTCAATAAGCTTCAATTTATAATTATCCTATATCAATATTTAATTGACTTTTGTAACCTCTATGTTTTATTTTAGTCTATTTTTCCATTTCAATGAATTTCATCTTCATCTCAGAAAGACGTACTGAATCTCCGATAACTTGCAAAATTAGTCAAACTTTTGTTGAGTTAAAAATTATTTAATTTTAGAATGAAGCATTTTTATTGCCAAAATTTGGCTTTATCATATTAACTGTAAAAAGATTTATTTATTGTCTCATTTCACTTTTCCAATGTAGACATATAATGGGTCCCTTTGTAATTTACTATTCAACACAAATGATTACATTTATTAGACCTATAAGCAACGCAGAATCAATATAATTCAATACCATAAAAATGTTAAGAGGGCAGTATAAGAATTATTTTTAATTTGAAACATCTTATAACGAATTCTGATATAGCCTGAGCACCTTTATGACTTGGATTCCTGATCTTTTCCGACGCGAAAGATGAGAGTTGCCTAACCAATTAATATAGGTTTGACAAGTGGCAGAACCACATGATGCAGGGTTTCTGCTATATGCATTAAAATGGCGGCAAATCAGCCCATCCATTTAACTCCTGTAGCTGACACTCGAAGGCTGCCAGGGACCTTGAGGAAGGGAGGCTGGTGTTCGATAAGTATATCGGCTTGGCTTTATTGGTCTGATAAGCGAAATGTCAGACTGATCGAATCCAAGCTTTACTCCAATCCCAAGTTTTGCCTAAGATGGAGATGGGTCTAGAAGTTGGAAGAGGCTTCCCAGCAGTGTCAATGGCGTTCGTCTTGATAAATCGGGACTATTCCCCAGCATGAAACCAGGAGTTAGGCCTGGGCTACGGATTTCCATCTTAGCCGAGAGTCGACTAGAAAAATCAAAGGGTTGAATTTTCATTGGTGGACGTATGTCATGGTGATCTAAACTTTCCGACTACCAGGTAGCATGCAAAGGCTCATGTGTAGTAGGAGCAAGACTTTGAAGGTCGCAAGACATTGTCGGCGAAGTGGGTGAGTGGATTTTTATGGAAAGGAGTAAGGATTTTCAATCCGAGAGCGAGCTTTTCTATAACCTAAGTAATTGTAATTGCAGAGTTTCTCACAATTGGGATAGTTGGTCAAACCAATATTAGTTGGCTTTACCATCCCTACTCTTTCTTTAGAAAAAGATAGGGAAGCCCAAGCTATAGAGATGCTCAGGCTATATCTTATCTTTAGGAGCTCTTTTTCTTCCTAGAAAAAATAGCCAAGAAAAAAATTTCTAGCTAGTAGTCCAAAGTCTCAGCAAAACATTTGCTTTATCAAAGTCAGGATTAGTGCCAAGAGGTTTTGCATCAATGAGCTCTCAATAGAAGGCTATTATTGCGTCGAAATAATTATTATATTGATCTATTAGTAGCACTTGAGAGACACTATCTAAAGACATCAATCAGCTTTTATTATCGATAATTTTTGATGAATTTTGAGGCTTTCTAGGTGAGCTTTTGCACTTTCAACCATTCCTTGTTGTATATCAAGACATGATTTGATTAGCTCCCTTTTATGAAAATTGGCATGGATTTTCCAGGCAAAGTCAAGAATTTTTCACTCTGATAAGTTAAGTTATTAAGTATCCGGCCATAAACGCTCCCGCAGGCGCTGACCATCCGCCCCGTCTCGGCTCCAAAAATGGCATGTCGACCATTTTGGATTTCCGACCTGAACTACCTGTCCAGGGGATTATTTCGCACTGGACAGAGCTGCTCCTAGATAGCGACCCGATGGTTTCGGTGAGGAAAGACCATGTGGTAGGCAAAACCTTTCTAGCCCATCTGGCAGGGGCAGAAAAAACCTTCGGGGGAGAAACAAAACACCCTGTTTAGGCAAGCTTCCCTTTGAGACAGCCTACTTGAGCCCTGAAGGCGCATTTCGCCACTCTCTCCTGATCCACTGCTCCTAAGGAGGTGTCGCCTAGGAGTCCACTTTCCGTCAGCATCACCATTTTATTTCTTTTTCACTCTGATAAGGAATCTTCGGTGTACTGCTCATCTCCTATCGCTACTTTATTGCTGAATATTCACTGCAATAGTAATATAGAGGCGATTTCTTAACACGATTATATACTTCACAGTTCTCGTCATAATTACTTTAAGCGTCTTCCATTTATTATATATCTCAGAATATGTTCCAAACAAATCTACAAAAAGCAGTCATCTTCTCATCATAGGTCATATATATTTCATTTACAAAATTCTTAATCCATAAATACTTTACTTGAATTATTGCTTCTATTTATATTTATTTCGCATCTAGAAAAAAATTTATTATTTCAAAGCCAGCTTATAATAAAGAAAAAAGGGTTTCATTCTGACATTTGCTATTAATTTTCAAAGTTCTGTTAAACTTTTTCTAAGCGCGAAATTGAATTCAAATTACTTTAGGAATTTAATTCTTACTGTTAGTCCTAATTTTATTCAACTCATTTACTTTAGTTCGCTTCATTCTTAATTTGCCTCTGATGTCTTAAAGTCATCAAGAATCAAATTAAGAAAGAATGATTTAGGTACTATAAGTCTTGGAATTATTGGATTTCAAGTCAGTAAAGCTTGGAAAAGGCAGACTTCGGGGATCGGGAGCTACAGTCCACTTCGCGAGAAAAAAGCAGGGCTTCTTACTATCTTCACTTTCGGTTGTTGATGTTGACCAATAGCCACTGCCGCTCCTTCGGATTGATTTCTTGTTCATCTCTAGGGTTCTTTAAGGTATTTACTAAAAAATTTATAAGACTTGAAAAGCCATTAAATTCATAAAGCTAGTTTGGTTTAATTTTTAACATACCGTTCAGAACCCAATAGAAATTAAATTGATAATTCTTTAATTTAAAATAGTCATATTATTGCAAAAATAAGTCCGATTGCTAGGATAAATTCAAATAAGAAAATTTCAAAATTCATCGAGAATGTTGGCGTGGATGATTATTATTCACTTTTTAAAATTAATCATGGAAGTCCCCAACTGAGATAATGCAAAATAAAGTATTGTCCAAAGCTTGGATAAAGGACCTTTGCTTAATCCGAAAAAGTTATTTATGCTACCATTTTTCCAATATAAATATTTTGCTATCTGGAAGATTCACTTCATTACAAATTAGAGATAATATAATTGTTAAGAATTGTATAAATTATCATAGCTACTCTCATATAAATAAGACATTAATATCAGAGCCGATACAAATATCACCAAAATCCAAAACCATCCACTCCATGCTTCTTTTGGTTTTCTTGGAGTATTTGGTAATGGTTGAATCCCTTGCTCTTTAAGTCTTTTTAGCTCTGATTTTACAAGAGGGTCTGTTAAGTCCAATCCAAATTTTTCTGCTTGTTCAAGCATTTCTTTGCTTGGATTTTCAAAATCCATTATTGCTTTTTTTGCATCTCTTCTATATTTTTTCATCTTGTTTATTTTTTTTTTCAAATTTTTTGCTTCAGTTTGTTGTCCATTTGATAAGAGATCTTTTACCATAATTTCTCCTTTCTGAATCATATCTTCAACTTCAGCTGCAGAGTTTTGTTTTGGTTGTGGTGCTGCATCATCATATGTTGGTTTTTTAAAAAACGAATTAAAGGTCTTTTTGGATTTCTCAGTTTGGTCTTTAATAAAATCTTTAAATTCTGTGATCTTTTGTCGTATTGCTGCATTTTTAGGATCAATTAAAGCTGCTTCTTTTAGCAATTTCAAGGCGTCTTGATAGTCATTTATTCCAGAGCTTGCCGGCATTGTCATGGCTTGTGCCTTCCTATAAAGAGCTTTTGTATTTTTTGGGTCAATTTTTAATACTTCGTCACAAGCTCTGACTGCTTCTTTTCATATCTCGAGTTTTATATTGCATAGTGCAATATTAAGATAAATTGCAATCACACACTGTTTAGCTTCTTCGTTAGGCTCTTCATTGTGTACTGTTAGATCTGAGTCTTCGATTCCGCTATTTTTCCAATTTTTATTTTTGTTATCTACCCATCTAAACACAGTCAAGGCTTCTTCATACTTAAATAAAGCTTTTTGGAACTCTTCTTGTTTAAATAGCTCTGTCCCTTCATTTTTCTTCTGCTCAAATGCTGCAATTTTTGCGTTTGTGCTTGAATCTCTGATGCTTTTGAAAGAGTCTGAATAATAAAGCCCTGCTTGATGGAATTGTGGCCAGCTATCAAAATTTGTACGAGCTTTACTGAGCTGGGCTGTTTTTAAAGCCACAGCTTCGCGCATGAGTTTGTCAAATTCTGTTTTCCCTTCCATCTTGCTAGAATTTTCGTCGATTATTTATATAAAAATTATTTGTTTTTAATCATAAGTGATAGAAAAGAAACAGCTGTGTCTTCTTCGGTTTCAGATTCAGAGCTTTCTTCAGTTGTGGAGTCTGTTGATTCTTCAGTTACTTCCTGTGTGTCTTCTTCGTCTTCTACTTGATAGCTTTCAAGAGACTCAACTAAGCCATCGTATTCTGTTTCTACAGTTTCGCTGATTTCATTAGAAGTGTTATTAGCCCACCAATCCCAAATTTCTTCTTGGTAATTTCTTTCGTCTTCTTTTTCTTCTTCAGCTTGCTCATCAGCAGTATCACTGAACCCATCATAGTCGTTTCTATCTTAATCTAAATCTTAAAAGATGGGCTTGGCCGGCTGGTGGTTCCTCAGTCACCAAGGACCCTTAAGGGTTGCCTTGCGATATCTTTTCCAACCACAGGAATTAATGCAAAACTTAATCTGAAATACAAGTCCATATTAGATGGCAATCTCAACTATTCCTCACTCAGTTCGCTTTGACCATAAAGTTGAGAAAGTTATGTTAATAAGCTAGGTGCATTTAGGTCACCATTTTTCTGCATATTAGTCGTTTCCCATCAATCGGCTCAGAAATATCTACAGTTTTTGCAGCTTTTCTAACAATGGTGGTAATTTGTCGTTCAAGGCCGCTGATTTCTTCGTATAGCTCATCTTTTGATTCTTCTAGAAATTCAATATTGCTCTCAATCTGCGAAATCTCATCTTCATTATTATCTATATCATTTTCATTATTTTGAGGCTCAGGGCATTCATTTTGTCCTTCTTGATGGTAAAAATATTTATCTTCACATACATCACTATAAAAGCCATGACCTGATAAGCAATATTCACCTTTCGCACACCACCCACATTGAGTATCAGATAAACATATGTCGCAGCTGTTATACTGCTCACAGCCATGTGAGGAGCAAGAACCATAATTGAATTCAGTACATTCTCCATTTGCAGGACCTAATGAATCGCCTATGTGGCATGTCTTTTCTATGCTACACCAGACACATTCATCATTGGATGTGCAATCCCAGCAGTTTTCGAGGTTATTGCAATTCTTTTTTAATAATTCTAAGGTTTCTTCTAATGCAGCAATTTGTTCGTCAATATTTGAAATTTGAATATTTAATTTATCAATTTCAACGTTTAGTAAAGACTCAGCTGAATCTGAATTTATTTCTTGCTGGATATCCATTTGTTCACTTAAATTTTCAAGATTTTCATTTGCTTTGATCGAAAAGTCAGTTATTTTGGAGCCAACTTCTTCTATGCCTTGACCAATTCTCCCTGCTGAACTAATCTGAGTCGTTTCTTCTTCCTCTTCAAGATTTGATGATTCATCAGAGCTTTCACTTGACACAGAGCTATCAGTTTCTTCAACATTAGTCTCTGTTGTTGTATCAGTAGCTGAGGAACTTTCGTCTTGCTTCATTTGCATAGAAATTCCTGAACATATAACTAAAACACTCAAAAATAAAATGTTCATATATTCGTTTTATAAAATTAAGCAAGACATTTTCCTTATCATGATAATTAATATGATGGTGGCGACGAAATATAGCTCATACCCCTTTATAGATTTCTTTATCGAGCAAAATGTACTGGATTATTGAACGACCAAGAGAGACTCTATTAAAGGAACGGGCTGGATATCTATATCAGGAAGTGCTAAAAAGTGACATGTCAAAAAATGGTGACAAGTCTGAAAAAAGTTGACAAGTGAACGCGCCAATTTTTAAAATGGATTTATTATTAAAATAATTTTTAAACTTAAGATATTTTAATTTATCAATATTTAATTATGCTAAGTACACATCATATGAGTCGATAAGAACTTTATATATATTGAGAATCACAAGCCACGCACTTTGCAAATTATAGCTCTAGTCTTCATAAATAAATTAACATAAAATAAAGAAATTCCATCGAGCCGGAAAAATGCACATCGATTTACAAGTTTTTTATTTTCACTTATAAGCCATATTGAATTTTTGCTAACTCCCCCCCCCTCCGTGAGTGAACAAAACCATTAGAAAAAATGGCTATTTTTTGCCCAAAAACCCACCCTCCGTGAGTGAACAAAAATTTTTTTAATAGAAAAATTTTTTATGGAAAAAAAATTGATATATAAATGATAATTAATATAATGAAATCTAGAGCTAATTCTGTTTAATTTTAAACGATTGCTATTTAAAACATAAATTTTATAAATTAAATTAATATTTGCTTTCCAATTTTTGTGAATTAGGATTTTTTTAAACTTCGAAAAAAATATGTTTTAAAAAATTTATATATAAATTTTTTTAAAAAAAAAAAATTAACCCCCTTCTGTGAGTGAACAAAATTTTTTTGTTCACTCACGGAGGGGGGGGAGTAAGTATTTCTCATATGAGTCGATAAGAACTTTGTAGATATTGAGAATCACAAGCCACGCACTTTGCAAATTATAACTCTAGTCTTCATAAATAAATTAGCATAAAATGAAGAAATTCCATCGAGCCGGAAAAAAATGCACATTGAGTTGCAAGTTTTTTATTTTCACTTGTAAGCCGTGTTGAAATTTTGCTAACTCCCCCCCCCCCCCCGTGAGCGAACAAAACCATTAGAAAAATCGCCATTTTTTGACCAAAAACCCACCCTCCGTGAGTGAACAAAAATTTTTTTAATAGAAAAAATTTTAATGGAAAAAAATTTTGATATATAAGTGATAATTAGTATAATGAAATCTAGAGCTAATTCTGTTTAATTTTAAACAAATTGCGTTTTAAAAACATAAATTTTTGCAAATTAAATTAATATTTGCTTCCCAATTTTTGCAAATTAGGATTTTTTTAAATTTCGAAAAAAATATTTTTTATAAAAATTTATATATAAATTGTTTTTAAAAAAAAAAATTAAACCCCCCTCCGTGAGCGAACAAAATTTTTTTGTTCGCTCACGGAGGGGGGGGGGGAGTAAGTACACATCATATGAGTCGATAAGAACTTCTTATATATTGAGAATCACAAGCCACGCACTTTGCAAATTATAACTCTAGTCTTCATAACTAAATTATTATAAAATAAAGAAATTCCATCGAGCCGGAAAAATGCACATTGGTTTTGATTTTTACAGCTATTATTAAAATTAAATATATATGAAAATCAAAATATTTAAAGCCAATATATAATATGCAATTATATCTTCTGTCTAATTGGGTATCTTAAGTTTAAAATTATTTTAATAATAAATCCATTTTAAAAATTGGCGCGTTCACTTGCCAACTTTTTTCAGACTTGTCACCATTTTTTGATATATAATTTTTAGCACTTCCTGATATAGATATCCAGTCCGTTCCTTTAATTAGAGTCTCTCTTGGTCGTTCAATAATCTAGTACATTTGCTCGATAAAGAAATCTATAAAGTTAAGTTAAGTTAGTTTTGTAAGGCCATAAGCGGCTGAGCCACTGACCTCAACACCTCAGCTCGAAAGACGACCCCCGGTCGGGTTCTGATGTGGCCATACTCCCAGGCCAGACGCCATCTCGATTCTGGTCAAAACCACCTGTCCAAAGGATCAGCTCCTTTGGGCAGAGCCACTTCTGTCTGAGTGCCCCGATGGTCCCGATGAAGGAAGACCACATGGTAGGAAAAACCTGTCTAGCCCGTCTGGCAGGGACAGGGAAAACCTTCGGGGGAGAAATAAAACTTCCTCTTCGGCACGGCTTCCCCCAACTGAAGGCCTACTTAGGACAGGAATGAGACCTGTATCTTCAGCTTCATCAGCAATGGGTCCTACCAGCTCATAGGAGGTGTCCAATTTCCGTCGACATCACCATTTTATTTCTTGAAATCTATAAAGGGATATAAGCTATATGCCCTTGACGATGACACATCACTTTGGGCGTCAAAAAATGGTTTTGCAGGCTAAATCAATCTCTAGACCCTTTAATCCTAACTCTTAGTTCGCCTAGAGCGGCTTTATGGGATGGGCAGCCTTGAGAGTCAACTGATTGCTATTTCAGTTCAAGAATTAGTTATCCAGATTATTATTGGGTCACTGATTCTTTCCTATCTCCTCTATAACACCCACAAGACGTTCAGCACAGGGGGGTCTTTCTGACCTGCCAAAACTCAGGGATGTATTACAAGCCCTTAGTCCTGGGAGAAGGCTGCTGTTGATGGGACTCAGGCAATTAATGCTACCCCCCTGGCAGGCAAGGGTCCGGCAGCAGAAAGCTTGCGAAGGTTTTAAATCTGGAAAACCTTAAGACGTTTAATTTAACTTATTATGATTATTCTATTTATTTCTGCAATTCTTAACTTATATATCGGATAAGAGCATCTAATAAGCTCTCTCTAATAAATATAAACAAATTCTGTCAAAAGTTTGCAAAAGGAAAATATCAAATTCATATAATTTATTTATCATGAAAAATATTAATATCACGAGCAAATGACGCTGATTAAAGATGACTCAATTAATAAAATTAGAAAATGAATGATATCAGAGTCGGAAGTAAATACAGAGTTGGCAAAAAAATCGGGGCTGGCTCTTTTGGAGAAATATATCAAGGCACAAATATCCAAACAAATGAAAACGTTGCAATAAAGCTAGAAAGTCTCAGCACCAAGCACCCTCAATTAATTTATGAAAGTAAAGTAATAAAAATGATCCAAGGCATCCCAGGTATACCTATGGTGTATTGGTCTGGAGTTGAAGCGACTTATAACGTCATGGTTATGGAGATGCTTGGTCAAAGCCTCGAAGACCTGTTTAATTCATGCAAGCGAAGATTTACATTGAAAACTGCACTTATGGTTGCTGAACAGATGCTTTGCAGAATTGAGTACTTGCACTCAAAAAATTTTATTCATCGAGACATAAAGCCTGACAATTTTTTAGTTGGGATAGGTAACCGAAGCAGCCTTATTTATTTAATTGACTTTGGCCTTGCCAAAAAATTTAGAGATCAGAAAACAGCTAACTTCCCGCCTATATAAGCAAACAAAAAAATTTGTACACCGTCATCGATTTAATAATTTTAATATAAATTTTTATAATAATTTTTTTTTCAAAATTCGCAAAATTGGAAGTATTGATTAATTTGCGAAATAAATGCAATTAGAATTAGCACAAAGATTTCGCTATAAAAATTATCACTTATTCATCAAAATTTTTTGTTCGCTCATGAGGGTGGATTTTACCCAAAAAATAGGAAACTTTTTAATGGTTTTTGTTCGCTCATAGAGGGAGGAAGTAAGCATATCCAATATACAGAGAATAAAAGCTTGACTGGAACCGCAAGATATGTATCAATAAATACACACTTGGGAATTGAACAAAGTAGAAGAGATGACTTGGAGAGTATTGGATACGTAATTGTGTATTTCTTAAGAGGATCTTTACCTTGGCAAGGAGTAGCTGCACAAGCAAAGCAAGACAAATACCAAAAAATAATGGAAAGAAAGCTGAACACGCCAATTGAATTACTCTGTAGAGGGTTTCCTCCAGAATTAACTATGTTTATACAATATTGTAGAGGACTTAAGTTTGAGGACAGGCCTGACTATGGGTATTTAAGGAGAATTTTGAAAGAAGCTTTTATGAGAGAGGAATTTCAAAATGATTTAATTTTTGACTGAAATGCAGGGTACTTAAGAAGGGGAAGCAAACTTAGAACAAATAAAGAAGAAGATGTTGTTAAGCTCCCTCCTATAGAAAGAAGAGAACGCGAACTCACAGGAAGTAATCTTGGGATGATAAGATCTTATAATGAAAGGCCAAGGGAAATTCAAAGGCAAAAAACAAGATGTGATATATTTTAGCGATTTCAAAGGTGCATATACCTGATAATTTATTATATATAGATTTAAATACAGTTAAAAGTTTAATCTTAAAAGAGATTTATTAATAAATGAATTGAATTCTAACTTCCCTTCTCCGTGAGCAAACAAAAAGATTTTGTTCGCTCAAGAAGGGTTAATTTTTTTTCTCGAAATTTAAAAAAATCCATTTTCATAAAAATTGGAAAGCAAATATTAATTTAATTTGTTAATTTATACTATAAAATGTAAGCTGTTTAAAATTAAGCTGAATTAGCATGAGATTTCATCATAATAATTATCACTTATATATCTTTTTTTTTTCGTAAATAATTTTTCTATTAAAAACTTTTTTTCCAATGGTTTTAATTTCTCACTAGGGGGATTAAGATAAAAAATAATTTTTGATATGCCTAAATAAAAGTTATAATGTATAGATTATTATCTTATCTTTGCCATTATAAAAACAGATTCCAGCTTCTGGAGATTAAAAGAAAGTAATTAATTTTAGCTAATCGAGGTATATAGCATAAAATCCTATTAGTAAATGCTATTTTCCTTGCAATAATAAAATTATTTTTACGAAAATAACTTATTACAGTTGAAAATTCTAGCAAATATTTTCCTTAACTCCTCCTCCTCCTTGTGCAACAATAAAATCTTGTTCGTTCACTACGGAGGGATTAATTTTTTTTAAAAAAACATTCTAAAGAAAGTTTATAGAATTTGTTTTTTCTGAAATGTAAAAAACCCTACTTCGTAAAAATTGAAGAGCAAATATTAATTTTATTTGTAAAATTTATATTTTAAAACGCAATTTGTTTAAAATTAAACAGAATTAGCTAGAGATTTAGTTATACTAATTATCACTTATATATTAAAATATTTTTTAATAAAATAATTTTTCTTTTAAAAAATTTTTGTTCGCTCACGGAGGGTGGGTTTTTTTGGGTAAAAAATAATGGTTTTTTTGCTCACAGAGGTGGGGAGTAAGCAATCTTTGAAATAACGCTTCAATAAAACCTAATCCTCAATTTCTTTAGATTTGGAATTTCATTCTTATCTCATGTTTTTATTTTTTTAATTCTTTTACGAAATATTCTTTAGTTGACATATTTTCTATGCTCTAGAAATTTCTAATACTCAATTATATTGAAAAAACTCTTCAACTTATTATCTGTCTTAACTCATTTTAAGTTCTTATAAATGGAGGGTCAAAACATTTCTTTAATTCAGAAGCAGCTTTCTTCAGCTATAGAACTCCTTCAGTCCTTTCAGGATGATAAAAATCTAAGTTCGAAAGATACTCACTGCGAGGCAAGACTGAAGGAAATTAGACAAGAAGTGATGAATAAAATCAATTCATCATTAGTTGATATACAAAAGGAAATGCAGGAAAAAATCCAGCAGACCTTAAAAGAATTTGACTCAGAATTCAATAAAGTTATCAATGAGCTCATTGAAGTTGAAGTCAATGTTCTAGATGAAAAGAAAAATTCAGGAAAAACTTGCATTTTATCTCAAAAAGTTCATATATTAGATTAAGATTGCTCCTCCCACTTCAGGCTCGCGCCCTATAAATGGGTAGCACTTACACCATTTTTGCCTACGTCGCCAAAAATGGTGACTTCGACGCTCTAGGGGTGACGCACCCAGGCACTTCCTTGAACAACCCCTAACTGTCAGCCCCGTCTGTCAGGAGGTGGGAAATGGTAGGTGTTCTGAAGTCTCCTCCTGCCCTCCATTAATACCTTCACTGCCAGGAATGTGGGATTATCTTTACGACTCTGGTCTACTTGTCATAGGCAGAGGTAAAAAAGCCCTGCCATGGTGTCCTGGCCAGGGGAAAAAACCTACCCCGGACACAAATTCTCCAGGCCCTGGCCCTCTTAAACCCATAAAACCTGAGGCTGCGGGAGAAGGACAGGTCAGATTGGTGGCCATTTTATTTATGTCAAAAGTTCATAGAAGAAGATCAAGTCTGCTGATAAAAATGCTAAAGAATGAAGATTTTAGAACGGTTTATCATATTTTCATTGCGATCATGCTTGTCATGTGCATTGGGGAAATCGTGAGAGGATATATTGAAAACAGCGTCATATTGGATTTATCCCTATTTTCATGGGCTTTTGGAAAGTTTCATTTAGTGATTTTGGGGTGGCTGCTTGAAACCAGCTGGTGTTTATTGGTCGTTCCATTGGTGCAGCTTATTCATAAAGGGTACTTGTCTAAGCCAGTCTGAATCACTATATATGTCATTATGCAGTTATTTATGTTTATTGGTCCTTGCTATTGGTCCTTGCATTTCAGTCTTCCAATGGCAAGTGGTTTAGTCGTGACTTGCGAAATGGCAAGAATGTCGATGACTATGCATTCTTATCTAACTCCCCCCTCCATGAGTGAACAAAAAAAATCTTGTTTGCTCACGGAGGGGGAGGTTAATATTTTTTTTTTTTTAAAATTTTATATTTTTTTTTATAGAACATATTTTTTTCGAAATTTAAAAAAATCCCACTTCGCAATAATTGGAAAGCGGGTATTAATTTAATTATTAAATTTATGTTTTAAAACGCAATTTGTTTAAAATAAAACAGAATTAGCTTAAGATTTCATTATACTAATTATCACTTATATATCAAAATTTTTCCATAAAAGATTTTTCTATTAAAAAAATTTTTGTTCGCTCACGGAGGGTGAGTTTTTGGTCAAAAAATAGAGATTTTTCTAATGGTTTTATTCGCTCACAGAGGGGGGAGTAAGAGAAAAACTTTTATTTGGAAATGGACCTAATGAGTATGCTACTTACATTCATCCAAGCATGGCTAAAAAGGGAATCACAGTTGAAAATCTAAATATTCCAACTATCACAATTGAAGATCCTATAACTGAATTTAAAAGATTCTTTTTTTATTTTTTCGCTCCAACTCTCATATACCGAGACTCTTATCCGCGAATAACACCGCATAGAAGATGGTGGAACATTGTATATAATCTTCTAAATGTTTTTGGAACAACGTTTTATGTTTATTTATTACTACACACAATTTGCATTCCATATTTTAAAGAGTCATGAAACAAGCCTTGGGAATTAAGATTTATCTTGACTTCTTGGTTCAACATTATGCTGCCAGGCACTATGCTATTGGTTTTAATGTTCTTTGGCATCCTACACAGCTGGCAAAACTTATGGGCAGAAATCATGAGATTTGGAGACCGACAATTCTATACTGATTGGTGAAATGTGACTAGTTTCCATGCTTATTATAGAACGTGGAATATTACTGTGCACGAGTGGCTCTTTCAATATTTTTATCAAGATGTGTATAGATTCTCAAAAGGAAAAGTATCACAATTTGTTGGGTTTGCAATAGTTTTTGTTTATTCTGCTGTTATTCATGAACTTATTATTGCTGTATCGATGGGATTTTTTTATCCTATTTTATTTGCTATGTTTGGAGGGCCTGGAGTGCTATATACATTCTTTTCAAGACAAGAAAAACGGTTTTTAAATGTTTTTGTGTGGTCAATGTTCCTTGTGGGCAATGGGCTTTTAGTCATGTTTTATAGCTGGGAATTTTTTGCAAGGCAGCAAATTGACCTTTATCCAAAATATGGAGTAATAGGGAAATTTATTCCTCACTCTTGGGTTGGAAACTAGAATAAGTAATATAATTAGGCTTAGATATAGCTCACGCTTATTAAAGAATTTATTGCAATATAAGTGAGCTAAATAATCATAAACTATGAGAATTAATATTTATATTAGATAAAATTTTAGCTAAGGCTAAGCCAAAATTATGAATTTAAATAGACTAATTTGATTAGAAGCGCATAAAGCTGTATTTATTATATTCTCCTGCAGCTTGAAACAGCGATATCTTGCTGGTTCTTATAACAAAGCTGATATTTTTATTATAGCCAGTTAAAAGTAAACATAAATATCTTCCATTTATACCCCAATTCTAGAAATTCTAAATTAGATAATCAAGAGATGTACAGCATTACTGATGAATTTGTAAACATGTTAGTTCTACAGCAGCAAATAGTCAATCAAATCGTAGTTGCCAATAAACAAATAAGTGATTCGCTTGACAATATCATTGAGCAAATAAAATTGATAAATCATTCTAATTCGAGCCAAAGCCAGCCAAATTTGTTGGCCGATGAACATGCTCAAATAGACCAAATTTTCCAATGGGCCTCAGCGAATAATAATTTCGTGCACTTCATCCAGCTCGCAGATGCTCTTCCTTCTGTGATCTATAAAGAAAAGGGTTTTGAACTGCGTGTATTTGTGGCTGATAAAAACGATATCCAAATTCAGATCCCAAATACTCAAAAATTTAAAGTTTTGCTATTTAGCAGTGAAAACCCTCCCAAGTTACTGAAGCTAAATATTTCTGGTAAAAAGATCATCAGAGGAACAACAGAATCTGTAATGTACTCTGATGGGTTTGTTTATTTCAGTAATGTTGTTATAAATGAAGTCACATCTCACTATACAAATGATGCCTTCTATTTAGTTATCATGGCACTGAACTCAACTTCAATCAAGCCTTTAGTTATTGGCAACGTAAGTGTAAAAGCAAGAAAAACTGGCCAAATATAATTTTGAAGAATAACTTTAATAAAATTATTTGATAAGTTGGTAGTCAGATTTAATTGTAAAACTGCTCAGTCTTTATAGAGAAGCTGCATGTGCGTGAATAAAGCTGGCTAATTCAAAGAATGTAATAAATAATCCTAAATGGAATGCATTTATTTATTCCCCAGTAATCTATAGCAGACTGCATTCCTCTTTTTAATGATCTTCAAGCTTCTAAAATTTCTCCTAGTTCTTTAGGCAAATATAGGCTTCTTATTTTTTTTTTTTGAAATTAAGATTCAGCAGCAGGTTTAAGGAGTATAAGGAATTTCAAAATTTAAATTTATTCGTGTTTTCCTTTTCTGGCTCTATTGAAAGGTTAAAGTTAACAACCTAAAATCTGAATTCAGCATCAAATCTCGCAGTGGTTCATCAAGTAATTTTTTGGAAAATGGCCGCAGTCAAAGCTTCAGCTCTATTTTCCGCATGTGTTCGTCTTGGAGATCAAGCTGGAAGAATCATAAGGAACGTTTGAAATAGCAGAAGTCTCAACACTTTTGACAAATCCTATGACAATCCTTGCACAGCTGCAGATTTAGGCTCCCAAAAGATTATATCAGCAACTTTACTCAGATATTTTCCTGGGCTACAAATAATTGGTGAGGAAACAATTGAAATTAATGAAAACGAGTAAGATCTACGTAGCTCAGTTGAAATTGAGCCAGAACCTTTGGAATTATTCTCTAGTTCTGATAGAGATTTAGACATTCAGCGAATTACCATATGGATTGACCCCTTAGATGGGACGAAAAATTTTGTAATGGGAGATTTGGAAGGAGTTACTACTTTAATTGGGGTGGCCTATGACGAAAATCCAATTTTTGGAGTCATTCATCAACCATTTGGAGAGAATTGTCCTTCTTATTTTGGAGGAGTGGATGTTGGAGTTTGGTACAAAACATCTTCAAACATTTCACAATTCATTCCAAGCCTTTCAAATGACTTTTCAATTGCTTCATCTAGACTTCATAAATCAGCGCAGGGAAATGCATTATTGGAATTTTTACATCCTGACCAAGTTATATATGCAGATGGCTGCGGATTTAAATCGATTCTTGTTCTTAGAGGACAAGCATCAATATATTTGGTAGATTCTCCTTTTACTTCTAAATGAGATATATGCCCATCGGTAGCTATCATGAGATCACTAAATGGCTATAGTGTTGATCTGAATGGAAACAGCTATCGCTTTGATAAAGAAACGAGTAAGGCTAATTCAAATGGGATCATTATTACACTGAATCAATCTCATTTAAACAGAATTATTGAAGGATGGAGAAATTTTGATAGAAGTAAACTATAATTAAATATATTCAGACTTTGGTATAAAAGATTTTGTTTCTGCTTTAATGAGTCTGCTTTTTAAAAATAAACTCTTTAGCGTTCTTAATTTATTTTTACTATTTTTACGCTAGAAACTTGGGTCTTAACTCTATTTAATAATTCTAAAACAATATCTGATATCATTTTTTTATCATCCTATAGAATAGCGAGCATAAATGTTTTCATTTCATGCCAAACTACATTTTTTTAGTATAATATATTACTTAATCTCTTTGCTAATCTCTTCTAGTATTTAAAAACAATAGTTTCACTTCATTTACCATAAAATTTGAATTTATTTCCCTGCCATTTTGTCTTTAAAACGTTATTTTTTATCATTCCAAGCTTAAATATTAAATTTATTTAATAATGGGTTGTATAGCACCAAAATCAAAAAACACACAAAAAAAAACATCTGATGACAATCTCAATTCAAAAAGAGATGGCTTTCAATCAAGCCGACTTATAAAGGTGGAATCCAAAGATCAATTAGCCTTTCATCCTTCACTTTTTGTAGGTCGGCGTAAAGGAAACATTGAGGAACATTATTCATTTGAAAAAGCGATATATGCAGGCTCATACGGAGAAGTCAGACTTGCTTCAAATAAAATTACAGGCTTGAAAAGGGCTATCAAAACGATTTCAAAGGAAAACATAGGTAAAGATACGAAGCTCCGTGCTCGATTTTTTACGGAAATTGAAATTCTCAAACAAATGGATCATCCCAATATCATAAAGTTATACGAGTTCTATGAAGATGACTCAAATTATCATTTAGTGACTGAATATGTGCCAGGAGGGGAATTGTTTGACTATATTATAAAAAGCAAAATGCTGTCAGAACCAATAGCAGCCCAATTTATGAGGCAGCTTCTCAGTGCTGTAGCATATTGCCACCAAAACAACATTGTCCATAGGGACTTAAAACCAGAAAATTTGCTAATAGATGCGCAGTCTCATGAAGCAACTTTGAAAGTTATCGATTTCGGGTTATCTGCGTTTTTTGACTCAAAAGTGAGTATGACCAAGAAATATGGGACCTCATATTATGTTGCTCCAGAAGTTTTGCGGAGAAGCTACAATGAAAAATGTGATATGTGGAGCTGTGGAGTGATTTTGTATATACTGCTGTGTGGGCGACCTCCATTTAATGGAAGCAGTGGCCCACAAATTGTCAGAAGAGTTCAAAAAGGAGAATTTTCCTTTGACAGCCCATCATGAGAAGGGGTAACTCCAATGGCAAAAAAGCTAATAACAAGAATGCTTGACTATGACCCAGGCACCCGAATCTCCGCAAACGAAGCTGTTCAAGACGAATGAATGATCTATAACGCCTCAACTATTCCAAGAGATGAAAACATCGCCCAAATTTCTCTCCAAAACCTCAAAACTTTTCGAGTTGAACAAAAATTACAACGCGCCGTTTTAACCTACATTGCCTCCCAAATCAGCAACAAAGAAGAAATCAAAAAGTTAGGCGAAGCTTTCCGAGACATGGACACAAATGGTGATGGCAAACTAAGCAAAGAAGAAGTCCTTGAAGCCTTCTATTCTTTAGGTGGAAATGGATTCAGCCAAAAAGACATTGAAGATATCATAAAGCAAGTCGACGTGAATAACTCGGGATTTATCGATTATACAGAGTTTATCATGGCTACAGCAAGAAAAGAAAGCTTGTTGTGCATAGAAAACCTCGATTCTGCCTTTAGCGCGTTCGATGAAGATGGGAGTGGTAAAATCAGCGCAATTGAGCTAAAAAATATTTTTGGAAAAGAGCTAATTGCTACAGATGAGGTCTGAAAAGACATGATCGCTGAGGTAGATGAGAATGGTGACGGAGAAATCGACTTGAATGAGTTTCGAACGATGATGCAACACATTTTTGATGATAGACCATAATTATTTTAATAAAGCGATAATAAATGCAAAGACTTGTTTTTGTTTTTGCGGTGTTGGTTACTTTTGTGAACGCAAAACTGTCAGCAACTGGATGTGAAATGTTTAACTGTAAGCTTTCAACTCAAAAGTTTAACAATAATACTTGTGTCTATTGAAGCCAAAAAGCTGACAGTTATTATGTGCAGCCATGCACTGGGAGCGCTAGTTTTTGTCCACCGAATCATGATAGTAATAGCACATGCATTGTCCCTCAAAATTTCACTGGACAAGCATGGCCTGGAGAGAAGTGCAATGCTACAGTAACCTGCAATGGTTATGCTACTAAAGGTTGTGTAAATGGAATCTGCAAAGGTGCAGGAAATGGAGACAGTTGTCAAGACAGCAATTCCTGCAACCCAGGACTTTTTTGTGATGGGAGCACCCATTTTTGTTCTCCACAAATCCAGATTGGGCAAATTGGCTGCAGCTCGGATTTTATGTGTGTAAACGGAGCTGGCTGTGATTTTACAGGAAACCCAGCCACAAGTAAATGTGTTGCTTATTTATCTCTTGCCCCTCACACTGCAGTAGCTCAATGCCAAGTCAACCAAAATCGTCTTTGTTCATCTTTAACATGTGCCCAGCTAGGTGGTAAAAACTACTGCACAAATCCAGTCAAGTCTTATGCCTTTCTTCCAATGGTATGTGATGATAATTCAGAATGCACCTCTACAACAGATTCCTTCTTTGGGAACAACTTCGATTTAACCTCTTCTTGCGACTGTGCTTTGAATCCTAATGGAAACAAATACTGTGCATTATTCCCTGGAGATCAGCCAGCCCAGCAGTTTATAAGCCAATTGTCATTGTGGTACCAGAGTACTGAAATGAATAATTGCAATACATTGAGAAGACATAGTGATGGGTGCATGATGAGCTGGTGGGATGCCAAAAATACTGCTTACTACAATTACTACAATTTGAACTATAGGATGTATTCATTTGTGCAAAATATGCCTGATTGCGTCGCTCAAGTGTATGCTCCAGAGTATTATTATGCAAAACAACAGTATCAGCAGTATCAAAATTAAATAAGATAATACTTAAATTAAAATGCTTGAGCCTTATCTTTCAGAGCTATGCTCAAGAGGGATAGTTTTGGCTTCTGGAAGTAGGGTAAGGCAGAATCTTTTAACTCTATCTGCGAGTGAATAAAACCATTGGAAAAATCCTTGCAAACTCATTTTTATAGAAATATTTTAATATATAAATGATGATTATTATAATGAAATCTCTCTAGCTAATTCTGTTAAATTTAAATCAACTTGCATATTAAAACATATATTTAACAAATTTAACTTAATTTTTAATTCCAATTTTTAAAAAATAAAATTAACAACCCCTCCGTGAGAGAACATAATTTATTTTTCGCTAACGGAAGAGGAGGAGTAAGGCAAATTGAACTACCGTTTACATTGCAAGTGAGCGGATTTGCAGAAGATGCAGACTGAAGGACTTTTGAGAATCCTAAAGAATACGCACTTTTTAATGCAAGAAATAAGGCTAAATGCATTGAAACTGACAGCATTGTGATTTCAGCAGACACAGTGGCTGAGGTTAATGGGGTTGTGCTAGAAAAACCAGTTGACGCAGATGATGCGAGAAGAATGATAGGCCTTTGAAATGGAGGGATATGTCTAATGCACACAGCAGTTGTTGTTAAAGGAAAAAGTACGAATGAGAGTGTATGCACAACAGAAATTGAGTTTGATGTACTTTCAGATGAAGTAGTTGACTACTATATTAGAAGCAATGAGTGGGAAGGAGCTTCAGGAGCTATTGTTGTGGAAAAGAAATGCTGCTCAACGTTTATTAAAAAGTTCAATGGCTGCTTTAATAATGTTATGGGGCTACCTCTAAATGCTCTTTGCAATATGCTTATACAAGAAATTAAAAATTCAAGAACTGAAAATAGCATATCTTAAAACTATAAAAAAATTATTTATTTAATTGCATCCCTATAGATATTTGATTTCTTCTTTAAATATTCGGTAATACATAAATAATCATTAATTCCTCTTGCAATTAACTGATACTTTTCAAGGCCATTTCTTTGTATGTGATAAATTAATTTAAATTCAATGAACTCACAAAGCCAATATTCAGATTATGCTTACAGTTCTGGCAGAAATGTGAGATTTGAAGATCTTTGTGCTGAAAATTCAAGCAATGAACAATCCAATAGGATAATTCCTCCTTCTCCTCTCAGATCAAGTCTATCGTTCATGGATGAAGATCCTCAATCAACCTTAAAGTTTAGTCTCTCATTCGGATCCTAGGCGGCCATACTTCCGACTCTCAGGCAAACCAACTTGGATCCAACAGGCATCCTAAGGTTCCACCCTCCACCGCCCTGGGTTTGCGGTACACTTAAGAAAATTTCATGTATCTCGGGGATGGCCATCCATCGCTGCGCATCGTCCATCCTTGTTCTCTCTATATTTCTGATAAAATTCGCATGTGATGTCACACCTCATAATCAAATTCGCCAAACGATGGATTTCTGTTCGGGAGCACCAAAAATTCAGATGACGCCATATTTGATTATAAAGATCCCCAATCAGTCTCAGATAGTCGCTCTCAAGTAACCAAATTACAAGAAAAGCTTAGCAAATGCATCCAAAACGCAAATGATTCCCACAAAAAAGCCTCAAACCTCATCATGCTTCTAGATCACGAAAAAATTGAATTCCTCAAACTGGCGGAAAAAGTAGCTAACCAAGAATATAAAGAGAAGAGTTTTTCTGTTGAAAAGCACAGAGAAAAAGTATCTCTTGTGCTAAATGACTTAAAATCTCAAGAAAAAAACTTGCTGAAAGAGATGAACTCACTTCATGGGCCATCTGAAGCTTATATTTCTTTAGCATGAGAAAAACTTGAAAAAATCAATGAGATATTAAATGGAGAATCTGTGAGGATTCCTAAAGTCAGTTTTGAAATTGAAATAATTTCTAGAAAAGCAATTGAAGACTTAAAAGAACGATGCTATTTGCTATCTAAAGAATGTGATAGACTAAAAGATGGCATGCGGACTGTGGAGTACACCCCAGATACCGCAAGACATGGCCCGAAACGGTCAATACGTGATATGGAAACTGAACTTTCAGAGCTAAAAGAGTCTCACGATGTCCTTATGAGTGAAAAGAAAAAGGTTGAAGAGGACAATGAAAAACTGTCCAAACTTTCATATAATGACCAAGAATTGGACCATTATGTAACGCACAAGATTTTCGACCTCATCAAAATGCTGCAAGACTTTTCTAACCCTAGAATTGAATCTGACTCTTGGCTTGCTTATAAGTCCACTTTTAAAGAAGAAAAGCCAATCCCAGACTCAATTTCTCATCTGAAATGCATAGATGACTTAGAAAGGCTCGAACAAAGCATTGTGTCAACTCTGAAGTTCCAGCAAGACAAAATCAAATTTAAAGACCAAGTCAGCGAAAAACTCTTGGCATCCCTTAAAAAGTCAAGCATAGAAGAAGCCCGATCTTTGAATATGAAGCAGCAAACTTTACAAGAAGAAATCAGACAAGAGGAGCGGTTTTTAATCCAACGAGAAATCGACAAATTGTCATCAGTCAACAATAACATATCAAAAGAAAACCAAAGGCTGAAAGAAGAAAATGATAATCTTAAACAAGCTTTAGATGAAGAAAATTATCGATATGAAGAGCTTAATGAGAAATATATAAACTTAAAGCTAAACCAAGAGCAAGAAATCGAAAATGCGCTGAGATCACAAGAGTATACATTCGAGCAGAAGCTCAAAAACTTGAAAACAGAAACTCAGGACATTTTGATTGAGGATGATAATAAATGGAAACTGAAATCAGAAAGACTAGAAGAAGAACTGAGAGAAGTCAAAAAACAGCTTGAAGAAAGTGCACAAGGGAGGAATCCACAGTATGAAAGAGAGCTCCAGTATGTGAGGACTATTTATAACGATAAATACGAAGAGCTGTTCAGGATAACGACTGCACAGATAAATGAATTAGAGCAGAAACTTAAGGAAAACGAACACAATAAGCAAGCGGTCATTGATTTAGTGTGTAGTAAAATTAGAAAAGAAGAGCAGGAAATCAGAGAAAAAGAGTTCCAGAGGATAAATCAGCTACATGCAAGAGAGCTGAAGCTGCTGAATAATGAATTTGAAGAGTTCGTTATGAAAGCCCAAGCAGAAACAAAAAGATTAGCTATTATAGTAGACCAGGCGCTATTAAATACAGAATCCACTGTATTAAAAGGTGTCCAATCAGAAATCAGAGCTTTGGAGTCCCAGCTGTCTCAAAAGCACAAAAAATCTAAAGAAGACTCGCTGTCACTTTCTTACAGCGCTTTTGAAGACTCAGCACAGTTCGGCGAAAGCCAAAAATCCTGCAAACGATGTGGGATGAACGACAAAACAAGCCGAGAATGCAAGTTTCACCCATTTCTTGTCACTGCTGGGAGTGGAGATTTCTTATATGGAAAAGAATGGCACAAATGTAGAGAAAATGGGCATGACCAAAACACGCCTCCCTGCATGACCTGCAAAACACACTATTACGGAATGGATAAAGAAGGGAAAAACTCATTTATCAAAATTTGTGAAGAGTTTAATCCAGAAACCATGACTTTTATGGACGGATTTAAGAAAATTCCAGCTCAGGAGTCTTCAGCTGAAATGAGCTCATATAAAGAACCCCAAATTTCAATGCCTCTGCAAAAACTTGATGCTGCTTTATTTTATAGTGAAAGAAAGCAAGAGCCATACGATAAGCCAAGGCTAAGTTCTGAAAAGGTGTCTGCTACTAAAGAATTGGAAGGCTACTTATCTAAATATAGATCTTAATTAATATTTAAAATATCGAAAGAATAATCTTTTAAAATTAGCAACTGTTTAATAATTAATCGTTATGATTTAAAATGGGCAATGTTTCAGGA
Source organism: Blepharisma stoltei (assembly GCA_914767885.1). NCBI lineage: Eukaryota > Ciliophora > Heterotrichea > Heterotrichida > Blepharismidae > Blepharisma > Blepharisma stoltei. The sequence goes on along the minus strand of CAJZBQ010000035.1, from coordinate 305,541 downwards.
ATTTGCTCAAAGCCAGCACCAAAGTTTATAGAAGAGCAGGTATCACTATATGAAAGTGCAGATTTAGACAGACTCACTATGAAGTTTGACGAAATCACACAGAATCCTAGCATCGCTGACCTGGAAAATGAGTTTGGTCCTTTCCAATTTGAGTATAATTATTATATTGAAATTGAAAGAGGCTTCAATCGAGTTGAATGCAACTATGAAGATAATAACCAAGTAATGAGATATATCAGTGAAGGTCCTTTGCTGGGGAAGGATGAAAAAGGCACATGGATTTATATTGGTGAATGCTTAATAAATTCCAAAGTAAGAGATGGCAGAGGCTATTTGGTGTATATTGAAGAGAAGTCAAAGTTTCAAGGCTACTTTAAAGATGACAAAATTAATGGGAGAGGACGACTTTGTTCTCCAGAAAAAATTCTTGAAGGAGATTGGTACGATGGAAGATTATATGGAGAAGGAAAAGAAAAATCAAGAGATAAATCAAGCTATAAGGGATCATATAAAGATGGATTGTATGATGGCCTGGGAAAATCGGAACATAGTGATGGGTCTGAGTACTCTGGAGAGTTTCTCAGAGGCGAACGACATGGATATGGGGAATATAATTGGAATGACGGGTCTGTTTATCAAGGAGATTGGAGAGAAGGGAAATTTCATGGGATTGGAAAATATACAGATTCCATGGGAAATATATATGAAGGAGGATGAAAAGATAACAGAATGAATGGGTATGGAGAATATGCATGAGCTGATGGAAGAAAGTATAGAGGAAATTATGTGGATGACAAAAAGCATGGGTATGGAGAATTTTATTGGCCAGATGGACAAGTGTGTAGAGGAAATTGGATAAATGGAAAGCAGCATGGAAAAGGTGAGTACAGGAACAATGGAAATAATAAGGTTGGCACATGACATCATGGGGTCTTTGTTTCATGGGATTAACTGAGCTTTTTACTTTGTTTATAATAAATTTGCGATTATAGATATAATTCGAAGCTTTAATTATAGACCTGCTGAAAATGAATCGAATCGTTGAGCTTGCTGATCTATTTCTAATATAAAAATAGGATACACTGTTTCTATTAATTCTATATTGATATAATATTGAAACTCTATAAAATTTTATAAGCAAAATATATAAGATCTCTATTTAAAAGCTTTAAACGCTACTGGGTTGCTGAGGAGGCCCTACAGAGAAAACTAACCCACATGTGCATGATACATAAGGAGCACCCATAGGATAAATCAGACTTGTTCTGCATAAACTACACTTAATTTGGCCTATAGGCTGGACAGCAGTCATTATTCCGCACATTGGGCATTTTACACAAAGAGCTCCAAGAGGATAGCTTAATAATGCTCTACAGCCAGCACATGGAATCACCTGTTGTTGTGGAGGCTGAGCTAGGACTTGTGGCTGTGCAGTAGGTGCAGGAGATTGGTTCTGAGGAGTTGATAACGCTGTCATACCCGGATAGTTTGAACTTTGAGGTTGTGAAGGATAATTTTGAAAATTATTTACTCTCGCAGAATCATAGCTACGTGCTTGTGGATTAACTGGTTTCATTTCTGTTCCTTTTGTTTCTTCGATTTCAAATTTCTCCAGAAGAGGAGCTCGGATACTTCCTTTCTTTTCCATTTTTTAATTTATTATCTGATTTCTGTTTCAAATATCCCCATGAATTCAGATTTACTTGATTTTATCTCAAAAGTTCATATATTATATTATTTATCAACAAAATCCAACTAAGCTTATTGTTATGAATTAAATATCTCTCATCGAAATTAATAGCGCATAATTTCTAATTTACTTAAAATGTAATTTCTTAATAAATCTAAAATGGACTTTCAAAGAATCATGCAGCAGCAGTTCAACATGAGAGGTCAAAATCTTGGTGACGTCCCTATGGTAGACACAGCTGAACAAATCTACATTTCTTCCCTCGCCCTTCTCAAAATGCTGAAGCATGGCCGAGCAGGTGTGCCACTTGAAGTCATGGGCCTTTTGCTAGGAGAACTAGTTGATGAATATACAGTCCGTGTAGTCGACGTTTTTGCAATGCCTCAGTCAGGAACTGGAGTAAGCGTTGAGTCAATAGATGAAGCTTTCCAGATCAACATGACTGAAATGCTAAAGCAAACAGGGCGGTCAGAAATGGTCGTAGGCTGGTATCACTCCCATCCTGGCTTTGGCTGCTGGCTTTCAGGAGTTGATATGAACACCCAACAAAGTTTCGAGCAGCAGCTGGCTAGAGCAGTTGCAGTTGTCATTGACCCAATTCAAAGTGTCAGAGGCAAAGTTGTGATTGATGCCTTTCGATTGATAAACCCGCAGCTTTCTATGAGAGGAATGGAACCTAGACAAACCACTTCAAATATCGGGCACGTTGCCAAGCCTTCTATTAGCGCTCTCCTGCATGGTCTTAACAGGCATTATTATTCAATCACCATCAACTACAGAAAAAACGAGTTAGAACAGTCAATGCTTCTGAACCTGCAAAAGCAAAAGTGGGTCCAAAAGCTTAAGGTTGAAGACTTCATGAAAAGAGAAGAAGAAAACTTAAAAATCATTGAAGAAATGGTCACGCTTGCAGAAACCTATAACAAATGGATCCAAGAAGAAATGAAAAAGACCAAACAAGAAATGGTTGTGAGTACAGTCGGGAAACTTGACCCTAAAAAAAGGCTAGAACATGACGTTGATCAACTGATGACCAATAATATTTTGCACTCACTGTCATCTATGATCGATACAGTAATCTTCTAAATAAGCACTTCTTTTAATTAATATATAAATAAATGAGTTATAACCCATTCTGGCCTTCATGGAGAAAAAGCACATTTAGAGGAACTGGAGAACTCCTTTGGAAAGCTCTCAGGATTTCTTATAAGATTGACAGGATTGCTGTGCCGCTTTTAATCCCACCTGCAGTATTCTTGACTTGGATTAGTGGGAATAATTGGGTCACCGATAAAGATAAGAAGAATCCTTATGTGGAAGAAGTCTTGACTCTCCTTCTAGGCTATCGAGCATGACTAGTGGAAAAATCTCTAATTTGGCAAAATTAACTTAATGTTAGGTCGCTAAAATTTTTTGAAATAATAATTTAGTATATAATTCATGGTGATTATAACGAAATCTCTTATTAATTAACTTGCATAAATTTTATAATTTATTAGCTCCATTTAAAATATTTAAAAAAGCCTCTATAAAAAATTTATATAAGTTTTAATAAAAAGTTAGCCTCTCTGTTAATGAGCAAAAAATCTTGCCCACTAACTAAATAGGGAGTGAGAAAGAAAGCTGAAGGTAAATATGATGGAGAGGTCATAGGCATAAGACCGCATCATTATACTTAATCAAAGAGGTTTCTCTAATTAGATTTTTAAATATATGAAATTCTTATAGGATATATGACTTTAGTTCTCGATAATGGTGCCTACACAATAAAATTAGGACTCGCAGAGAGTGAGCCGCAGGTGTATTATAACTGTATAGGGAGGATTAAGAAGGAAGTCATTGTAGCACCAAGATCAATAAACGGGGTTAATGAAGTCATGAGGCCTCATGAAAGAGGAGTGTTGGTGGACCCTGGTTTACAGTCAAAAATATTTAAGAAAGTACTCAAAGGATATGTGTGTTCTGATCTGGATTTGGTGATTTCTTGCCCTGTTTATACCCCATTTACATGTAGAAAGCAACTGGATGAAATCGTCTTTGAAGAATATGAGTTTAAAAGTGAAATCAGGGTGCCATCTGGCTACCAAAGCACTGGAATTATTGTAGATTTAGGTTTCTCTGCATCCACTGTCATGCCATACTTAGACGGATTTCCTATCAATTCTGCGATCACACGAGTAAATGTAGGAGGAAAGCTTCTCACGAATTATCTAAAAGAACAAATTTCTTTTAGACAATACGATATGAGGGATGAAACTTGGCTTGTGAACTTAGTCAAAGAAAAATTATGCTCTGTCTCCTCAAATTTCATGAATGAATTGAAAATGCTTCAGTAAGTTCTAAGATTAGAAAAAATAAATCACTAGAAAGGCACTATGTCTTGCCTGAATTTGGAGATGATGGCCACGAACTTCAGCCTGAAGAATCAAAAGAAGGAAAACAAGTACTTACAATGGGAAATTTGAGCATTGCTGTTCCAGAAGTATTGTTTAGGCCTTCAGATATTGGACTGACTGATGCAGGGATAGGAGAAGCTATTTGGATGGCGATGCAAGCTGTGCCGAGTGTTTATTGGGAAGATCTTACAAATATTTTACTTGTTGGGGGATCAGCGAATTTTCCAAATATTGAAAACAGATTTAAGGATGAGCTGCGGGCTATTTCTAATGATGGATTGACTTTTAATTTTATAAAGCCTGAAAAGTAAGCTCTAATTAGTCCTTCTTTTTGGAACTGAAAAAGCCTTTCAAAAGTGTCAGAGGTGAGGAAAGGCGTAACGAAGGAAGAATATTTTGAGATGGGCTCAGAATATATTGATTGGAAATTCCAGTATAGTTAATTTTAATTAGTTTATCAAAATTTGTAGTTTATCGAGTAAAATATTGACCAATTATTAGGATTTTTTATTTAAAACACAATGGAGGCTTCCTACAATCTATCATTAGAAAAAATTATTTTATTTTCACAAAATTTAACATATTAAAAAAGCAGCTATAGCAGCGCTTACACATTCCATTCTAAAACTCCCTGAAAGAGAGCTTGCTGGCTCTCCATTAGAGTACACCCCATAATCTCTCCATGTAGTAGACAAGCATGATGGGATATTCCCTTGCAAGTAAGGATAATTTACGCTCATAAACTCTCAGTATATTTGTCTTGGCCAATCTCCATCTCTTGCAGCTTCTCTCCAATTAATCATAGGCTCATCGCTATAATGCAACTTGCAATAAGCCTGCCCATCAGTATTCATTCCACACAAGCAAGTGCTATAATCTGTTCCATCTGCAGAAATACAATCATTATTTGTACTACAACTCTTTGGCAAAGTCCCTGCAGTTACCACAGCAGATTTACATGTAAAATACTCTCCATTAATAACTAAAGGTCCACCTGTAGCGCAGGCTCTTTCATCTGTTGCGTTTTGGCCTGCCTTGACTGAGTATTTCAACGTACAGATTTTCTGGCTGCAAATGTAACCGTCTATACAAGGCGTTGAGTCCACTGCACAGTTTTCCCCGTATTTTAAGCCTGCTACACAAGTGCAAGTACCATAAGGACAATAACATACTAGATTCTTGTCTCGGTCACAAGTGCTTACTAAGCCATAAGGATCGCATGGATCGCCTTTGCCAACTACGGAATATCCATAATAATCCTGCTCACTGCTGGCGTCTCATAAGCTCTTATCAATCCAATATTCACATTTTAAAGAAGTAGATGTTGAAATATGGCTTGGATGAGGACATGTGTAATTTGAATGTGAACAAGGCTTGAGGCTGTAGTGGTCTGACATAAATTCAACGCAGTTTGATGAGGTAGAATTAATTTTTCCGTCACAAGACATTTGGTAGCATGATAAAGAAAAGGCTAGAGGGATAACGATTATAAACGCAAAAATTCTCATTTATTTATTTATTTTAAAATAAAATTAAAATAAAGGCTTTTATAAATAAAAAAACTTAAAAGAGATAAGAATTACCTTTTTAAATAATTATATCAGTCTCTTTTTCCGGAGTGCAGGCGTCTTTGACCTTTTGGGCTGCACTCTTTTATCTTCAACCTTAGGCTTGCCTGGGGTAAAAGATCTGACTCTGACATCTTTTTGCTGTTTGCGTGCATCAAGCAATACACTCACATCTTCATGTGAAACAGATACTTCTGGTAGATATTTCAAATGTTTATCAGAGGCTGGAATTCTTTTAATTCCTCTGTTTATCCTTGGTGGTGAAGGAGATGGGCTTTTAATAAGCCTATCATCTATAGAGCTCTGCAAAGAGTCATTTCCTTCCACCTCATATTCCAGTTCTCTTCCTTCGATTTTTTTCATAATTTGTGAATAATCATTATCTGAGACTTCAAAGCTGCTGGGCTTTCTTTTTATTTCTTTTTTATTTTTGGCTTCATCTGTAATTCCCATCAGATCATTAAGTGTTACATGTTTGCTGCCATCTCTCGCAGAGTTAATAATATCAAATACAAGCTGCTCACGCTTGCTGATTGGGACTCCTTCTTCTTTGAAGAGGTCTAAGAGTTCTAATTGGTTGACTCGCTTGTGGATCAAGGTTTCGAGTCTTCGCTTTATCCTCCGAGCCAATCTTGGGCTTAAGCAGCCATTTTTGGAGACTTCCATTTCATTGATCCTTTTTATTATTTTTTTCTTGGTTTTTTCGTTTAATAAGCTGAGCCTGGATTCTCTTGTCTCGTCAGAAAGCCTTCCTAAATCAAAGCTAAAGTATTCTGGCAGCGGAGCTGCCAATGGTGAAGGCGGATCTGAGTTCAGCTGACTTGGGTCTACTATTTCATAGTATTTTTTATCAACTTCTGTTGTAACTTCTATCAAACTTTTAGCTACCCCTTCAAGGGTGTTAACTAAAAGCTGAATATGATTATTCAGTTTATCCTCTGTTGAATCTCCAGGAGCAGGCTCATTATGCATAGTGGAATTCAATGAATCTAATCCATTCCAATCCTCATTGATAGGCTTATATTTGATTTGCTCATTTAAAACTTCATTAGGAACCAAAGGTTTCAAAGCCTTTCTGAGCTCAATATCCAATCCTTTCAAAAACTGGGTAAATTCCAATTTGCATCTTTCTCTATATTCTTTAACAATTAAGCTGACTTTTTTGATTTCTTTCGTTACAAGTTTATTATTTTCAACGATTTCTCTTTTCAATTTCATTAAATCTCCTTTTAAATCACTAATAAGCTTAATTTTCGGCTTACTTTTCTGTTTTTCTCTATAAACCTTATACAGCGCTCTATCTTTTTCATAGAGCTTGTAGGTTAAATTAGTAATTTCTTCGAAAGAAGTCAATTCTACAGCAACTTTTGATGGACTCTACATAAAAGTTACAGGCAAGGTTTCAAGCTCAATTTTATCAAGAACCCTTATAAGTTCTTTATGGTACAAAGCAATTTCTTGGTTGAGCTTTTTAATCTTGTGAGAGCATTCCATGTTTTAAACGTATTCTTACAAATTATAGATGGAAAAATATAGCGAATCAGAAGAAACGACAAGAAAAGTGTTTCAGCTGCTTGATGTGGTAGGAAATATGTAGAACAGAGATAGAGTTATATGTCTGGAAGACTTAAAAACAATTTTTAGGTCAATACATTTGCATGCACCTTTGAATGCTTTAAAAACGGTATTGCTTGATGCTGGAGGGGCGAAGATTACGCTTAAGCAAGTATAAAATAGGTAGTTTAGAAAATTGAGGGTGGAGAAAACTGAGTGCGAGCTTAATGTGTTGGCTGATTTCAAAAAGTATGAAGATAGAGATCATCGGTGCTATATAACCCAAGAAAGCTTGAGAAGAACTTTGTATGAGGAACATATTGATATAAAAGATATTGATGAGATTGCTCATGAGTTTTTTAAATGCGATAAAAACCATGATGGGGCAATTAGTTATAAAGATTTATATGATTATGCTTTAGGAAACATACCTGAAGAATGGCTTGAATGGATTATCAATAAGTAAGAGATATTCAGCCACGAACGAGAAGTTGATCATGAAATTATTTTTAAAACTATTGAAGAAAATGGCTTCAATGTCTTGTCTGCCAGAAATTTTCTGCAGAATTATATGCAAGAGAAAAACAGCAAAAAAGATAATGTGGGGTGAAGCGGAAAAAAATACACTGTATTTTTTTCCTACAGTTTCCCACAGTCAAATTTGACATAAAATTTTCCAATTTTTTGAAACGATAGGAAAAAAATACATGGAAAAGAAAAAAAAATTCGAAACCAGGGCGGAAAAAAATTCAACCCCCAAAAATGAAAAAAAAACTGCATGAAAAAAATATACACATAAAAAAAAATTTTAAATTACTAATATTTAAAAAAGAAGCAAAGAAAATGCTTTATTAAATATGAATGACAATAGCAGTCATTGCGTTTGCTATAAAATTCACATAATAGATAAAAAATAGATGCAAGAACTGTATCATATGCTTTTATAGTAAAAAGTTTTCTGTGTTTTTTTTCCAAAACCGCATGAAAAAACTACTATAAAAATTTGAAATACAGATCTTTAAGTCAAATAGAGTTAAAAATAAACGAAAAACAGTCCCAGCTTAAATCTCTCTTTAATAGCAAGATTTAAGAATAAAATTAATGCCTAAATGTTAAAGATCAGTTTAAAATAAAAAAATTAAAAACAAAAGGAAAAAATTCAAAATTTTTTTTCTAAAAAAACAGCATGAAAAAAAATATCAGTAAAATTTCAACAGTCTAAATTTCGGCATGAAAAAAATACAATATAAAAAATTTAGTAGGAAAAAAAATACATATAAAATTTATATATTTTTTTAAAATTTTTTAATTAAAATAATCCAAATATCTAAGGATGAGTTATCCAAACTCTACTGTGTGTGATTAGTAATAATAACTGATAATAAAAAACGATTAATTATTTATATTTCTAAGTTTTATTCCTTCTGGTTTGGAGTCGATTACACTGCGCTTAAGTCCAGCTGATCAACTCTTCTTTTAATTGTCTATTGGATAGTTCTAACTCCCTCCCCCCCCAATTAATAGCGGACGAAAAAATCGTCCGCTATTAAAAAAGTTCGATATTTATAAATATTTTTCTATTTAAAATTTTTTATAAACGGCTGAAAAAAAAAATGCATTTTTAAGTCAAAGAGAAGCACTAAATCTAATAAAATGGAGTTGAATGGAGAAACCAGAAAGAGAAAAGACTAACAGCTGGTGATAAGCTAGTTATTGCACAATACTACCTGGATCATCAAAATGAAGGTCTTTCATATGAAGATATAGCCTACAAGTTCAATATATCAAAGTCAAGTGTCGGCGAATTAGTAAAAGGCATTCATCAATTGAAAAGGGGAGATCAAGGTTTAAAGAAAAGAAAGCCAGATGCATATTATTAGCTCTCATAATTTTTTAATACCTTTGCGCTTAAATTAATTCTATTTAAATATTCCCATCTTTATTTCATTGGCTCTAGTAAATTTATGTTATGCTTTGTTATGTTATGTTATGTTATGTTATGTTATGTTATGTTATGTTATGCTATGTTATGTTATGTTATGTTATGTTAAGATGCTATGTATTTTAAGTCCCTACTTTGCCGCCGTGACGTTTTATGGAGATAACCCCGTAAGGTGGCTAAGGCGTGGCCTCTTCAAGCCCGGTCCGAAACCCGGTTTCTCGGTTGAGGTGATGACCAACTGACCGCCTCCATTTCCAACTTGATTCGTCGCCCTGAATCTTGCGTCAACTCTGTCCGTACGTCGCCAAATCTGCCACTGAAGGGCACCTTTAATTGGGGAGAACCCCGATTTCTCGTCTAATTTGCCTTCCCCTCTTTTCCAGTCATCCCGAGAAAGAACTCAACAGCTTTCGCCATTCGGGGCAAATCACAAAAATAGCTTAGGCAGGTATGTCGCCCTGCCTCATTTCTGACACCCCACTAGGCTGGGCTCTGCTGGAAAAAAGGAGTCACGAATAACTGCCCAAGTGTCTTGGTCACAAAAACAGCGATCTTTGCGCTTAGACCTCTCGCCTTGAGGTACAAAGACATAGCTGGGCCAATTCCTGGCTCCAAAAAACCATGCCCGGATATACACAGGTAACTGTCTCAAGAGGACGGGTCGGAAGTCATCCGCCATTTTATGTATATTAGTAAATTTATAATGAACGATTATCTTATATAATTTAAAATTTTTTATAGTAAAAAAATTTCCGTTATTAAATGGTACCTAAGAGTCCATTTTTAGGGGAAAAAAAAAATTGATTTCATCCGCTATTAATTGGGGGGGGGAGTTAGATATTTTGGATTTTTTTAATTAAAAAATTTTAAAAAAAATATATATAAATTTTATATGTATTTTTTTTCCTACTAAATTTTTTATATTGTATTTTTTTCATGCCGAAATTTAGACTGTTGAAATTTTACTGATATTTTTTTCATGCTGTTTTTTTAGAAAAAAAAATTTTGAATTTTTTTCCTTTTGTTTTTAATTTTTTTTATTTAAACTGATCTTTAACATTTAGGCATTAATTTTATTCTTAAAATCTCGTTATTAAAGAGAGATTTAAGCTGGGACTGTTTTTTTCGTTATTTTTAACTCTATTTGACTTAAAGATCTGTATTTCAAATTTTTATAGTAGTTTTTTCATGCGGTTTGGAAAAAAACACAGAAAACTTTTTACTATAAAGCATATGATACAGTTCTTGCATCTATTTTTTTATCTATTATGTGAATTTATAGCAAACGCAATGACTGCTATTGTCATTCATATTTAATAAAGCATTTTCTTTGCTTCTTTTTAAATATTAGTAATTTAAAATTTTTTTTATGTGTATTTTTTTCATGCAGTTTTTTTTTTCATTTTTGGGGGTTGAATTTTTTTTCCGCCCTGGTTTCGAATTTTTTTTTCTTTTCCATGAATTTTTTCCTATCGTTTCAAAAAATTGGAAAATTTTATGTCAAATTTGACTGTGGGAAACTGTAGGAAAAAAATACAGTGTATTTTTTTCCGCCTCACCCGATAATGTGGAATCTTAATATAAATAGCATTAATAAAAAATTGCGATACAATTGCTGATAGTATCATATATACAATTTTTATTTAATTATAATTGTATTTCATTAATCATAATTCCACAAATTCAAAATAAAAACTATTATAAATATAAACTACTAATTTATTATTCCCTTAGCTTCAAGAACATTCTTTTCAGCACTCTTGCTTCATACGCAACAGTTTTCTTTTCACTGTTTGTGTCAAGTGGATTAATTTCAGTTGGAATTGTAGTTCCATACATCTCAGCAGCATCCAAAAATAGCAAAATTTCTGCAAGTGACGCATCAGGAAGCACCACCATATGCTTACTCATTGCTTCAATTAAAGAAAGGAAGCATCTTTTAGCATAAAACCATGTATCAGTGCCTAGCTTTTTATTATAAGGCTCCAGGCTTCTCACAATTCTCGAAATCCCAAATTCAAAATTCCCTTACTCCTTCCTCGTGAGTGAACAAAACCATTGGAAAATCCCTATTTTTTTTGGGGTGATAGTCCACCCTCCGCGAACTAATAATAGATATTTTAATATAAAATTTTTTATGAAAAAAATTTTGGTATATAAGTGATAATTGTCATAGTGGCACCTCTAGCTAATTCTATTCAATTTTAAACAGCTTGCATTTTAAAACATTATTTTTACAAAATATAATTAATATTTGCTTAAAAATTATTTCGTCGGATTTTTTTAAATTTCGATATATATAAATTTATTAAAAAAATATTAGCCCCCTCCGTGTGCAAAATTTTTTGTTCACTCACGGAATGGGGGGGTTAGAGCAATACAAAGTTCCTATAACAAGATTCACAATACAGAGATGGAACAATTGCTGCTCTGGGTTTTCATAGCTTACTTTTTCCTCTTCTTTTTCAATTTTCCTCATCAGCTCTTCTGCTTCATCATTCTGAGAGTTCATTATATAGCTTACACACAAGTTTGCGAGGACAATAGCAGTCAGGTCAAGCAAATTTTCTTCATATCTGCTGACGACTGGCTCATAGTATCGGATTGCTTCGATAAATCTGTTCTCTTGCATGAAAAAGACGTGAGCAACGTTTAGCTGCCAAGTTTCATGCTCAGAGCAGAATTCAGCAGACTGTCTAAAGAGTTTTTCGACCATTGAGTAGTTTTCTTTGTCCCAGTAAATTTTAGCTTGGGCCATAAGTACGGGAATGTATTTTTCTAGGGCTAAATCGTATTCTTTGAGAGTTCTTCGGATTTCATCGTTATCACGGGCAATTCGAGCGTCTTGGATTTGCTTTGTAAATTTCCTAAGCTGGTCGATATTTTGGTTGGCGAGGTTGTCAAATTTGCGATAGGCTTCTTCTGGGGAAGTTTGGCACATAATTAAAGCATCTAGGTATTCGAAGTCTTCGTTTGATAAACACTTATAGGTAAGTTGAGCATTTTCGGCTAACCAAAACATATTTTCTTTAAAATTTAATTTTTAAATATATATTGATTGATTGATTGATTGATAAGATTACTTAATAATTATAATCTCTCTCCCCCTGCAAGCTGTTGATAGAGTACGAATTCCACTCTTAGCAACGAGTCGACAGTTACATGATCTTAGAACTTCCTTCACCTTCAGCTCCGAAGAACTCTCTTTTCCCACTACCCCGTGCCATTGGATAGTGTCTCTATTAGCCCAAGCCCTCAGAAGATCATAGATCTCCCTTCACTGAGCCCATAGATGGGAAAAAATCATGCCAGGTCTCACCATTTTAAATTGTTTTTTAAATATAGAAAAATTATTTAAAAAAATTCTCTTATTTTTATTTATAATGGGAAGGTAAGACATCTGCAGCAAGATCAAAGTAATTGTATTTGCAATATAAAATCAGTAAATTTGCAAAAGTTTCAACAGGGAATGGCGGATTTTGCAGCAGGAAATTGAACTTTCTAAATCCGACTGTTGGATCAGAGTCCATATTCATCAGTGCTTGGTTATGAAGTGTGACTGGATCCAATTCTTCTTCACTTCTTGGAGGCATATCCAAGAGTGCTTCTTTAGCAGCTGCTATATTTTTGGTCACATACTCAATTGCAGCCTTTAAATTAAAAGCTTCAATAAGTGCAGTTTCCTTAAGAATTTGTGTATTCCCCACACTTTTTACTTCAACTCCTTCTGCATTGCTCCCAACTCCTAGTTCAGGATGTTCTCTTACCCCTTTTTCAATGATTTCTGCAATGAACTTCAAGCATGGCGCCCACTGTTTCAGCTTATAATGGCACAAGGCAACATTATAAGCTAAATCGCACTGATACCCGATCTGGTTTAGCGCTTCTTGAAACTTGACCCTTGCGTCCTCATACTTTTCTTCCTTATATAAAATTGCAGCTTCAATAATAATGACTTCAGGATCATTTTGAGCACAGCTGGCAAGTACACTTTTGGCGTGGCCCAATTCGTCTTGTTCATAGTAAGAAGCAGCTTGCATAAGGAGAATTCTTTGAGCTGATTGGTTACTTTTAATCATGTTCAATGCGGTCATGGCTTCTTCGTATAAAGCTCCTTTGTATAACCTTTGGGTATAATAAAATAAGGCGTCGATCAAATTTTCTGGTCTCCTGACCGATAATTCATCTCTAATATTTTATATATGAGGCTTAGTTTCCCTATTGAAATTATCCCAGATATGTCAGGGAAGCAGCAGCTGGGTAGTTTTTCCTACGGACTCCTAACTTTAGGGAATCAAATTATACAGAAGGCACCACCTATCCCAAGCTGTAGAGACTGGGACTTTCATGGTGTCTGATGGACCCAAGTAGATAGCCTGAACTCAAAGAAGAGTCTTTGAGGCCAAAATTTTCAAGGCTGGCATCCTCGTAGTGTAATAAAGTAAGGAGGCCACACTTTGGCGATCAGGGATGATGGCGTGAATTTCGCACCAGAGCGATGTGGGAGGCAGCAGTGGCAGCGTACAACCTGGTAGCGGACAGTAAATGAAAAAAATAAATCTAATTGAATTGTATAAGCTTTGGGCGTGATAAACACGATAATCTTCGACATCTGGGTAGTAGCGAACCAGCTGCTCGTACATCGTAGCCGCCATGCGATAATCTTGGAGGTTATAGTAACAGTAGCCAAGTAGTGAAAGAGCGGCACGTGACCTGGGAGATAGCTGAAGCTCTTTGTTAAGGATAGTCACTACTTCTTCTAGCCGGCCTTCTCGGATAAGAGTGTAAACTGTCGCAGTGTATTGCCCATCTTGAATCTGTCGGACCTGCATTTAAATTATTACAGAACTATTATTCTTACTCCCCCCTTCATGAGCGAACAAAAAATTTTTTCGCTCACGGAGGTTAAAATTTTTATATAAATTTAAGGTTTTTTTGAACATTAATTTAAAAAATTTATATTTTAAAAATGTAATTTATTTAAAATTGAACAAAATAAGCTAGAGGTTTTTTATACTCATAAAAATTTTTTATATTAGAAAATTTTTTTTTTGTTTGCTCACTAAATAGGTTTTTTTCAGAAAATAGGGATTTTTCCAAAGGTTTTTTTCGCTCACGGAGAGGGGGGTTAGTAAATTAGGATTTTCTAATAGCTAACACTATGATAAGCTAAAGTTTTAGAATAGAGAAAAGTATGCTAAAAAATTTGAAATTATAAAACAAACGAAATGGCAGGAACTCAATTAATAAAGAAGGCACCTGCATCTAATATTTAAGATTAGAACTAAAAGATAACAATAAAACAATTCATCCTAATATACATCTTATGATACTTTATTCTAATCCATCTATTAACTATCTTTGCTTCAAATAAAATAACCCTTTTGCATCTTTTTCCCATTCTGTTTCGCTCATATTAGGCTCTTCCAGGAATCTCATGAAAAACTCCCCTATTTTGTAAACCTTTGACCTTTTTCCTGTATACAAAGTTAAAGTTGTTTCTTTATATAAGGTGGCAAAGATATTAGACATATGAACAATATCGCCACTCTTTAATTGGCTTCCAATGTCTCCAAAGAAATTGCACTTAATAGACCCGGAATGATCGGCGACAAGGAATTGATGAATGACATCTCCACTTTTTAATTCAATGTTGCTTATTTTCTCTAATAAAATGACTCTCACTTCTATGTTCTTATCATTAGGAGTAATAGAGGAAATCGAGTGTGTTGGAGTTGTGTTCCAAAGTTTGTAGTGTAGTCCTGATGCCATTAAATAATTAACTTTGTTAAAAAATAATTATTGGGGGAGGTAATAATGGAAATTTTATTTAAAAAATAAAATTAAAGATGGAAAATAGATCAGCAAAGGATTAAGTAATTGGGATATATATATAATTATCAAGTCAATATCAAAATAAAATAAAAGATCTAGACTTCCTTGATGAAAATTTTTAAAAAATATATTACTTACTCCCCCCCCCCCCCCTCCGTGAGCGAACAAAACCATTAGAAAAATCGGCATTTTTTGACCAAAAACCCACCCTCCGTGAGTGAACAAAAATTTTTTTAATAGAAAAAATTTTAATGGAAAAAAATTTGGATATATAAGTGATAATTAGTATAATGAAATCTAGAGCTAATTCTGTTTAATTTTAAACAAATTGCGTTTTAAAACATAAATTTTGCAAATTAAATTAATATTTGCTTCCCAATTTTTGCAAATTAGGATTTTTTTAAATTTCGAAAAAAATATTTTTTATAAAATTTATATATAAATTTTTTTTTAAAAAAAAAAATAACCCCCCTCCGTGAGCGAACAAAATTTTTTTGTTCGCTCACGGAGGGGGGGGGGGGAGTTAAAATAATTGAGACTTATTAAATCAACAATTAAAATTTTAATTTTTTGAGATGAAAGATGAATAAGTGAAAAAGTGAATAAATAGCTCGAATAATTGTACAAAATAAATATTATATATAAATGCAATTACATTAGCCTATTATGCTGATGCTGTTTTCGTCGGAAGATAAAAACAGAACAACCTTATGATTTATTGACTAATTTGCTAACTTAATAAGCAGCAAATTTCTTTGCATAAGTACTTTTTAAACTGCAAGAAAACTTAACAGATATTGAATTTTGGGTAATAATAGCTAAACACAATTAATTATGAAAAGAATCCGATTAGATGAATTAAGCACTTTTAAATCATTAAAAGTATTAAAATTTAACTTGCCATTTATATGAAGAATCTTATACTTATGAATTCAAATTCAAGTTATTTACAACTTAACAGCAAAGCACGTCTTTTCTGCTCTGCTTCTCTCCTGAAATTTTCCCTAATTCTTGACATCTTTATTAAGCATCTTTATTAAAATGATTTTTATTTTAAGAAATATAATAATTGTAATATGCAGATTGGATGGGATAGTAAGCGCTGGATCAACTAAGCCAGTTCGAGGATCAGTACCCAATAGTCTTCTAAAAAGTAAAATATGAGGTTCTGGTGAGTATAAGTCATAATGAACCCATCCTTTGCTTTGAGCAATTCCAAGTTTTCTCCATTCTTCGTCGCTAACTTTCTAATTTATCAATTTAGAGATATTTTTATATAAAAAAATTATATTTTTAGATAAAGTTAAGTTATATATGTTCAAGAATATTTTAAATAAATAATTATTTATTTATCAAATATAAATGCCTACATCAAAAGAGGTAAGAAGACCTTTGTCTTTTAGCTCAGGACCTCTTTCTTTTGGTAATTTTACTTGGCGATACTCATACTCATCATCAAAATACTTTTCAGAATATTCAATATTATCCTTGGTCATTTCAAACAAAAAAATATTTAAATTTGAATTTAATTTATGTTCAAAAATCATGTTTAACAATCTTTAAAGGCATTTAATAACGATTTAATCCTATAAATCGAATATTAGAAGTTTATAGGATTAAAATTGTTTGAATTTCTAGAAGCTCGAAAGGAATTCTTAAGTCTGTGTTTTTAGATATGCTTGATCAAAAAACATATTAGTTGGGAATCGGCTTTCTGCTAATTATATTTAGAAAATATAGAAACTATGTGACATGGAAATTCCTAACCTCTTTCTCTTCCCTTGGGCTAATCCTTGCTATTTTACACCAATCAGCGAATTTATAAAAGTTTAAATTTCTGTTTATAAATCTATTTAAGATAAATAATTTATTCAATTAGCCTTTATCTCTTTCAAAATAGAAACAAAACAGCTTATTAATAAGATGCTTTAAATTGAATATTAATTTTTTTTTATTTTTCATTTATAATTTATAAACCTTATTAGATGGCAGAGAAAACTCCCAGATCATCATATAGCATTCACCCTTCATTTTGCCATATAATTCATCCAATCTAAAATTAAATCCCCTGTCTAAAGCATCTACCATATATTAAAGGATAACTCCAAAAATCAAAATTATTAAATAAAATTAATCCCCCATTTAATAAACTAAAATGAGCAGAAGGTCCGAAATTGAAGACGTATCTACCTTGCAAATGACAAACAAAAAAAATAAACGAAACTCAGAAGATACCAGCATCACTCCTCGAAATTTAAAATCTCTCCCTAAAACACTTGTTCGGTCTGAGCCCAAAATCGAAACAGATACCGCGCTTTTACAAAGTTTAATAGATGGGATGAGCAATATCACAAAAATAAAAGATTTCGAAAGACTTGACAATTTAATCACTCGGCTGAGATACCGCAACCTATTAAGAAACATTGACCCAGATTTACTCCAAGACCTTGCTTTGAGAATTAAAACAATAATTGAGCCAACGCTCAGAATAAATTATACAACTGAATATTTAGAAGTCTGTCAAGAAATTTCTCCTTATTTAGAGCCCACAAAAGTCTATTTAAATTTGGCTGGGTCTCCTTATATAGACAATAAAGTATTGGTTGACGAAACCATTGAAATTATCATGCAAATAATTAGAGACTCCTTTGAAAAACTGCTTATACCTTTAGCAAATTTATCAAATAAACAAAGTGCAAAATTGCTTGCTGATATGAAGCTGCAAAACTGCATGGCGAATTTGTGTGGGATTCTTGAGTCACTTTCAGGGCTGATTACAAGGGGGTGTCTTCAAGACTATTGGCTAATGGCAACAACTAATATTTTATTGAAGATCCTATTTACACAAGGCCTTGAAATGCTACAATTATCAGCAGCCCAAACTTTATCAGCGATATTTGGGTTTTATTCCAAAATGAGAGATCAAATTATCGATGAAATTATCCAAAACCTCCCTTTAATGACTGCAGACCCAAACCAAGCTATAGGCTCAAAAAGTAAAAAATTGGTGTCCAGGGACTATCCTGTATATTCTGACCTCTCAATTAGATTTTGCTCATTTTTAGTTGTACATGTTCTACAAAGCTCATGCCTTTTAAGCAAACCAATCAAACCTGATGGAAATTTAGACTGCGAAGTTGTACTGACACAGTATGAGGATACAATGAAATTAGTGCAGTATTTCTGCACTAATTTGGCAGGAAAATGCTTAAAAAGTTCAGGTGGCAGCCAGGACTACCGCATTTTTCTTGAGATTTTTATAAATGATATATTAAAGATCACATACTGCCCTGAGTTTCCGCTGGCTTCTAAAATACTTGGATGTATAATTCTTCACCTTTTTTCAATGGTTTCTAAAGGCCCATCTACCGGAAATCTACGATATTATGCAATAGAAAGATTATCAGATATCGCGAAAAGTTTCCGGTCTGACATAATGCAAATCCGAGAATCCCCTATTGTTCCTCACAACATAATCCCTATGCCTCAGACCCAGCATCCTTCAGACAACCCTAACAGCTCTCTTTGTATATGCAAAAAAGGCTGGTCTAACAGTTCCTGTGATATGGTACAATGTGAAAGCTGCTGAAAATGGTTCCATTTAGACTGTGTTGGCTTAAACCTAGAAAACTACACTGAAGAAACCTGGCGCTGTGACGACTGCAGAATTTGTGAATGCATGCAAAAATTCGACTGGAAAAGAAAAACCGAAAAAAGCAACAAAAAGAAAAAAGGAAATCACAGGAATTACGAAAAGCCTGCATCAGAAGAATCAGAACCAGACACAATAAACCCAATTGCTAGAGAAATAATTTACGCGACAGAAGAAAATGAGCATATTTACAAGCAGCTTGTTTATAATTTTTTGATTTCTGATAATTCCTATTTAAAAGAAAACGCCAGATGTGTGTGGCTCAGTCTTTGGATTGTGAAAATGATTGTAGATGTAGATAGGGAAGAGGATTTAAAAGAAGTCATGAGCTTGAAAGAATTTAAGCAATATAAGAAAAACTGACTTAATCCGCCACAGGTAGCAACTGGAGACTTTCCGAAATTGTCAGAGACTGGGACTTTAAAAGTCCTGAAACAGTTTTTGCTTTGTTTTGAGATTGGAGCGACTTATACACATGTACAGAATCAAATAGTCAATTTATTAGGAGCGTCTCAACCACTGACAAGATCAAGGGCTCTTAAAGGGCTCGCAGGAATTGTGGAAGCAGATCCAGAGTGTTTAGCAGAAAGAGTGATAGAAGAAGCAGTCACAGACCGTCTATTAGATACTTCAATTGCTGTAAGAGAAGCTGCATGTGATATAATTGGCCGTTTTATCTGCCATAACTCTCAATTTTCAAGTTTATATTATCAAGCTTTACTAGAAAGACTCAAAGACAAAGGAGCAAGTGTTAGAAAAAGAGTCATCAAAATTCTAAAAGATATTATAGTCTCCAATCCAGATCATGAAAAAATGATAGAAATCCTGTGCGAACTTATAAAACGGATTGGTGACGAAACTGAAGGAATTAAAGATGCAGTGATAAACACCTTTGAGTATATTTGGTTTGAAAATGGAACTGAAAATCAGTTTTTCTCAACTTTAGTGAAGGTTTATAAGCTGCTGAACATGAAAGAGCCGATTATTCAGCTATTCAAAATAGCAATAACCAAAGGAGACTCTTATAAAGCAAGAATTGCTAAAATCAGTGATTTGGCTTCAGATCAGCTCTATGCAAGCAGCATTCTTTCAAACTCAATTGTATATGCCAAAATTCTTGAAATCTTATCATACGTTGACCCTGCAATCACTTCTCAGCATATTTCTACATTATACCTATTTTTAACTCCCAAATACAACTCAGCTGAAGAAAGTGAACTGTTGAGCTCTCTGTGTGTGATTATAGAAAAAACGACTTCACAAATGACTGGGCAGTTTTCACAGAGAATTCAAAAAATTGAAACCCAGCTGCTTACTTTAGTCTATACCCAAGGCTCAGGTGTTTTAGCAAGCGCTCTTGCAGCTTTATGTGCAATAGTAAAAGACGTGACCCACAATGAGTCATTATTAACCCAGTTAATGAAAAACTGCTTCATACTAGTAAGCTCGCAGCGAAGATCAAAAAAATTGGACCCAAATATTTTGCCTTCTCTGAATCGAGCAATGCTAGTTCTAGGATTATGCATAAAATACTATAATGCAGATATATATAATGAGCTCCAGCTAGAGCAAGGAAAACAGTTCTCAGAAAGTATTTTTGACTATTTTAAATATTATTGTAGATCTGAAGCAGAAGGACTGAGAGAAAGAGCATTAGAGTGTTTAAGCTATGCTTGGGTGAGATTCCCACATTTACTGCAAAAATCAGAAAACCTTATAAATGATGCCTGGAAAAAAGCAGTCACCCCAGAAACCAAAATAAGGCTTCTGAATATGTTTCAAGAGTTTCTGTCACATTGTGACTTAAAAACTATAGAAGGAGGAGATGAAGACCATGGGACATTATTTATTGCAATCCAAGGCTATGTAGGGTATATCTTAACTTTAGCCAAAGACCTTGATATTGAGGTAAGAGAAAATGCGGCTGACATTTTAAAGCTAATTCATTTGCAAGGACACGTAAACCCTACTATATATCTCCCAACCCTTTTTGCTTTGTTAGCAGACGACAGCATTTATATTAGAGAAACCTCATTTAAATGTATAGAAACAATTTTTTCAAAAAATTCTGATATTGTATTAATAAACTTGCAGCCTTCTTTACAAGAGTCTTATGATTTTCAAATCAACACATTTAAAGGCACACGGTCGTTTACATCCCAAAGCGAATCTTTATATAATCGGCTTTATATGTTAATAAAGGACAGGAAAACTCATCGTAACAAGTTTCTAGCTACAATTTCTAAACTCCTTGAACCCAGTGCCAATCCAGAATTTACCTTTTATTTGGCTGATCTTCTGTCGTCATTATCATTCACCAGCTCTGAAGAATTAACCATCATATTTGAACACATAAATTCAAAACTCCAGACAAATGCATATAGGCTTATGAGATCTATAAAATTATGCTGTAAAAACAATGATGAGCTTTCTCATGAAGAATTAATGGACACTTTGCTTATCCTCCAGCTATTTATCCTTCATTATTTTTTGTCCAATGTTTATCAAGTAAAAACTGATGAAGAAAAATCAGACAAGCCGGTCACAAAAAACTCTGACGAATTTCCGAGCTTTTCTGAATTATATGAAAAACTATGGAAATATCATATATTAGAAAAAGCTTCAGGAGAAGAGCTTAAAAATTTAAAGAAATTAATGAAAGAGTCTATGGACTTACACTCAGCGTCAACAGATAATATCAGTTCAAGAAAAAGAGTCCGGAAATCTGAAGAAGGTGAAAAAGAAGAATATAAAAGAAATGAAGCTGAAGGTTATTACTAATATAGATAAACCTAATTTTAGATTAAACTTCTTTAATTCTCCCAGTAATAAGCAAATTCTTGCTTATTCGTGGGGTTTTAGCACAAAATTTTTCTAAATAGTAAATTTTATATGATAGTATGAAAATTGCCATTATTGGAGATAAACTGCCCAAAATTTTTATTTTTCACTTTTTATCTGAAAACCCCTAATAATAAGCAAGTTTTCATCTATTCATATAAAATTACTATTTTCAAATTTTGGCAAAACTCCCCAATAATAAGCAAGAATTTTCTTATTACTGGGGGAGTAAGTGGCTTTCTTGTTTCTGGGTGGTGGACGAAATCTTCGACAGGGAAAACTAAAAGCTGCAAAAATCCTACTACAATCATTTCTGAGCACAACAGCAAGCTGTTGGTATAAGTCGTTATCTCTTCAGCATTATACTTACTCTCCCCAATTTAAATTAGGGCAATAAACCCTGCTCCAATTTAAAGGAGGGTTAATATTTTTAATAAAAATCTATATTAAACTTTCTCAATAAAAAAAAAATTTAAATTAACGCATCCTTTTTGTATTTTAATTTATTTTATGAAGAATTAATTAAAAAAAAATCGATTCAGTGTGAAAACTGCTTAAATATTGTTTTAATTGCACCATTTCCATTTAATTAGTTCAAGACCAATTTTATATTTATTAATATTTTTACCTATAAAATTTTTCGTTGAAAAAAAATTGTTACAATTTAAAGTGGGTCAAAAATAAAAATTTTACCTATGTTTTGTTCCAATTTAAGGGGGGAGTTAGAATCGTTAGAAATGGCTCCGAGCTCAGCCAAAAACAAGATAAGAATTGGCTGAATTTCAGTGAACATCATAGTAAGCTTTATAATATAAAACTTAGTTGTAATCCCTAGTCTTTCAAGTTCTGGAATGTGATGTGCGAAATGGGAAAAGTTAAACAAATAGTTGAGAGCAAAACAAGAGCTGACAACTTTGGCAATAAGTGCAAGGTAAGCTAAGGAGTAATGGGCTGGACCTTTATAAACCCAGACGTCATGGAACCAGAAATAGACAATGAGGTCTCCAATACCTATTAAAAGTAAAACTATTGAAAGCTGTAACACTCCTGCATAAGTTTTGTTCATGTAGGAATCAGCCTCTTTAGGAGTAGTCAATGGAGATGGCTTGATACAGCCATAAATGCATTTAGCACTGCCTACTCTCATCAAGCATTCTTGTCGTTCTTTTCTTGAGTATGTGCTTTCGTCACCGTTTTTGACCCACCCCATCATTCTGTCGATATAGAACATGAAGGCAATGAGACCGATTGATTTATAGACGTTCAGGCAAAACTCCAAAGTCTTTTGCTTCTCCATTGTGGAAATGACAGCGAGGGCAGTCCAGCCAATGAATATTGGCATTAAGAATAAGATCATGAGAGCAATTTGGGCAGGCTTGTATATCAGATGTTTATAGTATTTCCAGAGTTGGTACATAACTAACATTGTGGAGATAAAGAGCACAATCCCAGATACTAGAACTGCTGCCTTCTCACCTAAGTCTCCATCATTGTTGTCTGTCTCAGAGATGTCGGTGGTTGTGGAGTTGTCTAAGTCGCTCATATTTACTTATAATAATGGCTGATAAACTACTTATTTTAACTCTTTCTGTGCTAATATTTAATTTTAATATAAAATATTATTTTAAAATTATGTATTTTACTACAGCTGAAGTAAGCTAAAAAATAATTATTACGATTCAGTGAAAATTTAAGTTGTTTTTGCGGAATTTACAAAAGTGCAATAAATTCGAAAATGGATGATTTCATTGAAGAGCTCATACAGACCAAAATGAAAATCGCTGAAAGCGAAGATAAAAGCCTTGCAAAATCAAAACAGCTGAAAGAAATAACTGAAAAGCTAACTGCTAACAGCTCCGAAATCGAAGAAATTCAAACTGAAAATGAATCATTGCTCCAGACAATTGCCAAACTAATTGAGGAAAAAAATACACTTCGAACTCAATTCGAAGAAAAGCTTGAAATTATAAAGAAAAACTCAACAGAGACCACAGACCCAGAAGAAGAGGATCTAAGATCTCTAAATATCAACTCAGAAATAAGAACGGATGAGGACAAAATTAAAACATGGACAAATATTCTTGCAAATTGAGAAAAAGTGAAGAAAAATAAAAGAATAAAGCTACTCAGCAAGAAAGGGATACCGAGCAAGCTAAGAGGAGAAGTCTGGGGAAAAGTGATCGGAAATAACCTTTACATAACTCCACAATTATATGGCATTTTGCAGTCGAAATTCGCACAGCAAGAAAGAGACGAAAGCACTTTGAATATTCCTGCAGATATCAGAAGAAATTTGAGCTCTTTTCAAAGCGCTCAAAGAGAAAAGCCCTTATTTCAGACCCTTCAAGAAATTTTAGAAGCTTTTATAGCGTATAGGCCTGATACTGGGTACGTGCAGGGGATGGCTTATCTGGCTTCAATTTTGGTTATTTATCTAGATGATTATAAATCATTTGAGTGCCTCGCAAATATTATTTTTAAATCTGAAATCTTAAGGACTTTTTATTCATTTGATCTACCAGGGATGCAAAGCTATTATCGAGTTTTTGAGCATTATATGAAGAAATACGTCCCTACTGTTTATGATCATTTTGATGAAATTGGGATTACCCCTGATTTGTATTTATTAGAATGAGTTTACACTTTATTTTCACGTTGCTTTTCAGTAGAAATTGTTAGGTAAGCTGCTATTTAGATAGTCGGGTATGAGACTCTTATTTATTTGAAGGGGATGCTTATATTTTTAAAGTGGGGATAGGAATCTTGATATCTTTAGAAAAAGAGCTGCAGGGAGATATGAATGGGATAATTAGCATAATTCTTAACACTGCTGGCTATTTTGACGATGCTTCGAAACTATTCCGCTATGTTGATAGGCTGAATATTTCGCTTTTCATAAATAAAATTCATGAGGGAGAGAAAATTAGCAGAGCTAATTTCTCTCCCTCATGAAATTTTATTTATGGGGTTGGGTTTTCTCTCGAGAACTTCTGCACAGCAATAGCTGTTTAACTTTGGGGATAGCCAAAAGAACAGCTCCTCAGTGCACTCAAGATTTCGGAGTTTTACCCCACAGCACATCCCCAAGGGAGGATGACCCTTAGGCGGAACACGCGCAGGAGCTGAGTCAGGGCAGAGCGACGGCAACGCGCCGGGTGAGATGTGCGGCGGCTGGGGACGAAGCGTCGATAGAAGGCTTGGCCGGTTGGGCTGACCACATATTCCAAGATGGCTCCGTGACGTCACTAGTTAGCTAAAAGCTCCTTTTGGGGCTGCAGCACTAGACACCTTAAACACCGAATAATTAAGTTAAGTTAAGATAGGCTGAATATTTCGCTTTTCAAAATCAATAAGCTTAGAGACACTTTGAGAGTTTCCCGACTATCAATTCAATAGTTTAAATAATCCAATTAACTTATTATGAATTGAATTAATTATTAAAAATTAATATAAATAGGCTAATTATGGAAGGAAGAACTATTGCACTAACAGAATGAGAAATAGCAGGAGAAAAAATAATTAACCAGAACGTATTTAGCTTAGCTCGACATGGAAAAAGAAAAGAACTTGAAGATTTGTTTAAAGGTGGAATCGATCCGGATTCACTTGATAGAAATGGAAATACGCTGTTTATTATTGCATGCCAAAATAACCATAAAAGTATTGCTAAGCTTTGCTTGAGATATGGGGCTAATATAAATTGAAGGAATAATTTTGATAAGACTGGGAAGTTTTATGCGAAACTTTTCGGATACACAGCTTTATATGAGTATTTGTCTGGTAAAGGCGCTGAGGAATAAATAGAGTAAGAGTTTTTATTTTTCGCAGAATTTAACAAATGCATAAAAGACCTTTTGATTGAAAGATGTAAAAATTCAAAAATTAAAATTATAAATTTCACATTAGTCATTTTAAGATTGATTTTTTAGCATATTTCCGGAAATTCCTGCAAATTGAATAAAAAACAATGGATTTACCTAATTTGATAGAAAGCAGTGTTTGAATTTTACTGAATTTATATAATGAAATTTAACCTATAAATTAAATAGCAGTATTTAGCTCTTTTAATTATAGATTATAGAATAAGCGATGGCGAGGAATCCGCCATGCTTTAGATCATATTCATAGAGTAACTCATGCCCTATTCCATAATTCAATCCATCCTTAACTCCCTTAGTTCTTTCCATAGATGAAGCAAAAGGATTAAAGTTCCTAGAGTCCACCTATATAAATTAAAGAGGCAACACGTGCCAACCTGCCCTCTTTGCGCAACAATTAGGCCTTATGGCCACGGCGGACTGAGCTGGAAATCAAGTGTGGCCTCAGAATATATGTATCCGGATATGCTTTGGCTGTATTTCTATGATTGGAATGGAGGTGCCTGACAACGCCCTTCGGATCCAAGGACTCATCGGCTTTCCTCTACTGAGAAACTGGGGTTTCGGCACAGGCTACAGGGGAGCAGACTTTTTCTTGTAGCTGTCGAAGGAAGGCACTTTGGCACTCGGCAAGCTCCAAAAAGCTAATCCATGGAATTAAGCTAATTCAATCACCCGTCGCAGGCAGTAGAAATCCAAAAGTTGCCTACTCAAGACTTAAGCCGCAAGGCAAGAAAGAGGTAAAGGTACGGTAGTGGCATCTACCTTAAGGGGATAGGCCCTCTGGGCTGAAGTTGAAAAGTAATTGAATCTTCCATGCTGAAGGTCTTTGGTGACTGCATCCATTATTGCTAAAGCCTGAATTTTTATAATCCTTAATAATAATCCTAGAGTTCCGCCCGTGCGCAGCATATTTACAAACACTGCATTGCTTTATTTTCAAGCATAACTACTAGATCCTGCATATATTTCATAATATCTTGTTTCACAAAGAAAATTCCAAAATAAAATCCCAAATTCATACCTTTTGTGAGTGCCGCGTGGTTAATTGGATCTATACTTTCCGCACAATCTTCAGTGGCAGCCATAAAAAATTTATTATTACCTGTTAATTATTTAATTCTGTATAATTTGCTTTAAGAAGCTTTGGCTTTCTTCATTTAAAAATTCTGGAGATACCTTTTTAAGCTCTCCTAGAATTTCATTGACTTTTGAACTATAAGAACTCATTTGATTAATATTTGACAAAAAGAGACTGTGGCTTACTTGGGCTTCTTCAGGGTCTGATTTAAGTGGCAACCAATTAAGCCACGCTGGAATTAATTCAGGCTGATGGAATATCGCGATTTTTCCTAATGCACCAACTGCGCACTCAGTTGACACAAAAAGCTGCTCTGATTTGCAGTCTGGAAGACTAATAATATAGTTCAGAGCTTTAAGAGTTTCTTGGAGATATCTTCTGAATATTGCACGGTCCCCAAATTGAGCAGCAAGTCCTAGCCCATATGCTGATGTTTGCCTTATATCAACGTTAACTTGATAGCAATTTTTAATTATAGCGCTTTCCCGAGGATGGCGCGGAATGGCGCCATCCTCGGGAAAGCCAGGAAGGCATCCACACGGGAACTGGGAGTTCCACGTGTGGATGCCATTTTGACATGTGGAAGTTTGGATCCCACATGTCAAAAATGGCATCCACACGTGGAAACTCCCAGTTCCCGTGTGGATGCTTAGTTGACTTTCCCGAGGATGGCGCCATTCCGCGCCATCCTCGGGAAAGCGCTATAATTGCTCAAGAACTGGCGAATTCCCATCAATGGCAATTAAATCCCCAGTGAACTCTACATAGTCGCAGAACACACAAATCGCATACAAAATTTCATTTTCTGTAGCATTTGGCTTATATAAAAGTTCTCCATAAAGGTTCTTAAAATATTCTAAGAAAATCGGCTGGAATTGCGTTTTAAAAGATTTCAGCATTTTCCCCACAATTTCCATTACTTTTTGCAGCACAGAGTCATCAGCGTTTTCATCGTCTTCTATTTCAGTGATTTCTTCCTCGTAAAGTTCCATATCTGCTAGCTTTTCTTTTTCTCTTCCCCTTTCTATTTTCCTGTTAAATACTTCTCTGACACTGTTTGCCAGTATACTGCTAAGCTCATGGGCAGCTCCTAGCCCAATTACAGCAGCGCTTGGGACGGCGTTTATGTACTCAACCAAAGCTTTTATTTGTTTATAAGCATCTTTAGGTGACTTCCCACATGAATTTGTGAGGGCTTGAATAATAATTGGAGTCAACTGAATTAAAAGAGTTTCTATATGCTGCTTATTAGAACAGCATGCAGGAATGTGCTGGATTGTTTTTAATGCAAATTTCCTGATATCTGAGTTATATGGATAAGAAATCAGTGGGGCGAGCACCCTAAAGGTCTGTTCTGCATACGGCTCAAATGATGTTTCTAAAGACTCGACTAAGTCATATAAAATTTTGCATGCCTTTATTTTATTTTCCAGGGCTGTTGTACTAATTGCAAGCTGTTTTTTCCCTAGTCCTTTTAATTCAAACTGTAGTGCGTTCATTCCATTGTCTATATTTAAGGCATCAGCACTTTCTGCATCAGTTAGCTTGAAATCCACATTCTGTTCTGCTTGTAAATATACATGTGGAATAATTATGTTTAAATAAGGTGCAAATCTATCTTTTAAGCATAAGGCAAAATGAGACAAAACTTCAGAAATTGCTTGATATGCAGGATCTGTGTCGTCTATTGAATTTCTTATCCTCATAAAATCATTCAATATAGACTCAGCTTCTTGTTTAAATGCATCCCCAGCTTCGCTTAGGCTTTCTACGATACATCCAATGCACCGTATACTGGCAGCTCTGATATCTTTTACAGTGGCTGTTGTGACTGGCATATTTACATAGTTTCGCAACCCAAAAATAAGCTGATTATAAAAAGGAGCAAACCCAGCACCAGTCGCTGTCGCAATCATGGCGATTGAGTTCAGTACTTCTTGTAACAGTGAAAATGGGTTGTTTGGATTAGACAGAATTCTTAAGAATGCTTCAATTATTGTTGGGAGATATGGAGTCAAAGCAATATCTGGGTTTCCATTTTCAACAAGAAGCCCTCTTGAGTAGTTAATCAAGCATGAGGCAGCTTGAGATTGGACTTTTGATAAATTGCTTTGTGATAAGCATGAACAAATTGCTGGGATTATTTGAGCATGATAAATATTTTCCATTTCAGGCTCAAACTCAGAACAGAGCAAACCTATTGTTGTCATTGTCGCCCATTTAAGTCGAGGAGAGTCTGAATTTGCAAAAGGCAAAACAGTGGCAATTACATGTGGGAAAATCGTTGTTATTAAATCATGGCAGCCGTCTGATATAAGACCTATTGCTAATATCCCGCTGTGCTGATTTGCCCAGTGAGCTGCTTGAAGTTGTGCAGGGATAAGCTTCATAACGTGAGGAAAAATAGCATCTTGCAAAGTCGCTGCCAAATTGCCCAGCAAGTCTTTTCCAGAGCTAATCGGGTCATTTTGAATAACCAAAGTATCGCTGCCTTCTTGATTTCACCCTTCAATATCATAAGGATAGTCTACTTCTGTTATCAAACAAAAGCTCAATGCAAGTGTTTCTTGTATAAAAAATACATTTTTTCTCAAAATCCCTGGAGCTTTTTTAATCAAAGTCACCAAAGTTTCAACAGCAGCTGCTCTTACATCTTGTGTATACTGATTATTTTTCCCTATCCCTGACATCGTCAATGTGAGCTTTTCAATGATATCTTTCCATATTCTCGGATAAAGCTCAGTCAGTTCTGCAAAGCTGTGCAAGACTTGCTTAAACATTTCAGGGTTCCAGTTTCCATCTTCAACAGCCTTTATGATGATATTCAAAATGTGGTCCATTCCTTGTGCATAGCCCATCACAGTAACTTCATCGCCTAGTCCCATCATAAAAGTGACGATAGACTTGACAGCAGAAAGCTTGACGTCTAAGTTGTTATCTTGTAAAACGTTCCACATGATCCCAATGACTGACGCGGCATTTTCTTTTAAAACTTCCATTGTTCCTGTATATTCTGTCGCAAGCTCGAATAAGTAAGTAAGAATTTAGGTTTAGTTAGTTAAGGAGCCAAATATTCCACCATATTGGCCACTAAAAATGGTGACGTAGTGGGTCCGACACCACGCCGGTGAAGTTCTGAAGGTTGCTTCCTAACAAGCTCTTTCAGGGCAGAGTTTTTTTTATTTTTTACTCCCTCATCAGGGTTTCACTACCTGTTCTCCTCCGAGAGCAGGCTTTTGTTGTTCCCAACGGCCTTTATGGCAGCCTAAAGCCGTCCCTGCGACGCAGCCAGAATAAAAGGCAAGCAGAAAAAAACTCCTGGGGAAGTTCTCCAGCACCAGTGCGACCTAATTCTGTAACCCAAGCGACTTGTAGTACCACCTTCCCGGGGAGAGTCCGGTGCAAGACCTTTAAGCTTGCACCATTTTTAATACTCTCAAGCTCGAATAAGTACATTGAAAACTGCTTTATGCTCGCACTATCAAAAACGCTTCATTCAGCCATATAAGTCATAAGTTCGTTAGCCCAGTTGTGCAAAATTGCAAAGTTCACAAGGACGTCTGCAAGTCTTTTGAGGAAAAGAAGGGACTTTTGAGGGGAAACTAAAGCGAATAAGGAGTTTTTAAGATGTGGGTAGCTGGACTCAGGGATTAATTTGACGTGGTCTTCTTCAATCACTTTCTTTCTGAACAAGATGGCGGCGAGCCCAGAAATGTCTTCATTTTCAGAAGACATTGCTGCAATTAGATTGTAACACACTTGCTCTGCATTGAGTTTCAGCATATTCTGAAGCGAAGTTTCCCCAATTTTTCGAGATTGTTTGTTTTTGCTTAGAATTGAACCAATGATATTTTCAAAGTCAGACATTTACCGCTCTTTCTAATTATAGTTAAAAAATATAAATTTTTAAATATCATTAAAATTTTGCCAAAATAATGTCCTGAAACTCTTGCAGATCTTATTTATTTACTTACTTACTTAATAATTCGGTCTTTAAGGTGTCCGGTGCCGCAGCCCCTATAAAAAGGGCTTTTGGCAAAACTTGTGACGTCACCGAGCCATCTTGGATTAACCTGGTCAGCCCAGGCCCAAGCCTTCTATCAAAGCTTCGTCGCTCGTCTTGCTGCACTTCTCACCCGGCGCGAAGCCGATGCCTTGCCCTGACTCAGCTCCTGCGCGTGTTCCGCCTAAGGGTCATCCTCCCTTGGGGATGTGCTGAGAGGTAAAACTCCGAGCCTCTTAGTGCACTAAGGAGGCGTTCCTCTGGTTATCCCCAGAGTTAAACGTCTATTGCTGTGCAAAAGTTCTCGAGAGAAAACCTAACCCCATAAATGAAATTCCATGAGGGAGAGAAAATTAGCAAAGCTAATTTCTCTCGAACCGAATGCCATTTTATTTATGAAACTCTTGCAGATCAATTTCTCCGTCTCCATTTTGGTCTACTTGGCTTATAATTTCATTCCAAACCCTCTCGTCACTTGGAATTCCTCCTTCCAGGATTTTCCTCAGCTCTGAAGCTGATATAGTCCCGCTTCCATCTCTATCAAACACCCTGAACGCTGTTTTTAAATTCCCAGCAGACAGCACTTTTTCTACATTAAGTGATGCCTTTAAAAACTCAGTATAATCAACAAACCCATTTTTGTCTGTATCAACTTCCTTCATAATTTTTGCTACCTCGCTTGCAGCTTCTTCTGCGCCTAAAATACTTGTATATTGTTCTATTAAATCTTCTTTACTGATTTTTCCATCACCATTTTTGTCAATCAGTAGGAAAATTTCTTTTAAATCTTTTGTGTCCTGCTGAGTCATGCATTGTGTGGCAATAAAAGTATGAACTGCGTCTCTGAGTTTATTGGATGTATGGAAATTCCTGAGGTTGGTTAAGACTTCGTTTAGCATTTCTTTATTTGTGATGGTACGGTTTATCCTTGTGGTTATCCATAAATGCTGCAAAGCATCAGATGCTGAAATTCTGGTTTCTTCAGGACATAGTAGAGAAGTAAGGAGTTCTTTGGCTTCTGCTGAAATATTTGGCCATGGGTTGACTGAAAAATTGACTTTTCCACTGGAAACCTTGCTCATAATTTCGTCTTCAGTTTTTCCATCAAATGGAGGAAATCCGCTTAAAAGAATGTACATGATGATCCCACAACTCCAGAGGTCACATTTTTCAGTATATCTCCCTGCAAGAACTTCTGGGGCTATATAATAAGCTGTACCTGAAGCTCCTACTGTAGGCCGTGAAGGAGTCATATAAGTAGCAGTTCCAAAATCTATTAGTTTTATATTCAAACTATCATTCCTTTCCTCAAGCAGAATATTTTCTGGCTTTAAATCTCTATGAATTATATTGAGATTATGCAAATACGCGACTGCAGAAAGCAATTGATACATAATCTGTGCTGCGTGATTTTCAGAAAAAGTCTGCCTTTTAATGATTTCGTCAAATAATTCTCCCCCTTTGCAGAACTCCATGATGATGTAAAGACGTTTTGAGTCTTCAAAATATTCATAAATCCTAACAATGTTGGGATGGTCTAATGTTTTGAGAATATTTATTTCCTTTTCAAGGTTTACTTTTGCAGCTTCATTTGTAATGAGATCTTTTCGGAATATTTTAACAGCTCTTTTTATGTTGGTTTCTCTATGAAAACAAATTTTGACTTCTCCTGAGCCTCCTGTGCCTAGAGCTTGTCCAAGTCTGTAGACATCTTGAAACTTATTTTCGTTTTCTCGGACGAAATTGCTGGCTTGGACAACGATTTCTCCGACGCTATGGATTTTTTTCTCTTCAAGTGTCCCGTTAGAATTTAAACTTTTGACTCTTCTAAATTTAGATCCGATCGAACATGTGCATCCCATTATACTTATTTCTAAATTTCCATTTTTCTAAATTTTGAAATGAACTTCGCCTAAAGAGTTATTTTTTTATTTTTAAATAAAACAAGCTTATTTAAAACCCCATTGCAATATGAAGCCATATAATAATAGCAAATATTGCTAAAAGCGACAGAAAAAAGTCAAAATTTGAAATAGCTATTGCTTGCTAAAGAGTTTTCGGTTTCTAGCTGCTTAAAAATAGACTTTAAAATCTTAAAAAACTATATCTCCTCAATTTTTCGGAGATCTTCAACTAGTTATCAATAGTTTAAATAATCTTTTATTGAATTTTTAATTATAATGAAGTTATTAATAGAGTCAGTATTAACAATATCAATATTCAATTAAGAAATTAATTATTTCTTAGTCTTCATGGCTTATTCTTTGAGCACCAAGCTTTAAAGCATTTTAGGTTACCAATAAAATATATTTTCAAAGATATCTCAATGGCTAGATTATTGTTTTTCAATATAAAAATAAATGGGTTGCAGCGAATCAGCGAGGATTGCTTCATTGGAAGAAGACAATAAAAAGCTTAAAAACGAGATTAGCAACTTAAAAGCAAATTCAAGCGGTGGGACATCAGGGACAAAAGCTCTCCAAAAGCAACTTAAGGATATGCAAGAAATGATTGAGAAATTAGAAAAAGTTCTAAAGGAAAAAGACGATGAGATTGACCATCTGAAGAGTCACCATCATAATCATTAATATTAACTCTTAAAAAACCCAATTTCACTTATTAAGTTATAAAGCTAACTACAATTGGAAAAGCTAAACTATGATATAACTATTTATTTCTGAGTCTTGCTAATAAATAATCTTTGAAGTATATATAAATCATTAGCCTGCATTACAATTAATATATAAATTCCTTTGCAGAGCTAAAAGTTTATATATTCCTACAATGTTCTTAAAAAAGTATTTCTAAATTCATTTATGATATTTTTGATAAAAAGTATCAATAATTAAATTTAAATTAGTTATTATCATAATAAACGCTTATTAAGGGTCATTATCTTGATTTTATAAGTTGAAAAAACTAATAAATAAAAATTCGAAATTTATTACCAAATGCAAGCTAAATAGAACAAATTCCAAAATTTTGTTATTAAATTCATTTATATTTGGCTCATATCTAAACGAAAATGCAAAATATAAAAAAAATAGATTAACTGTAAATAAATAATATCTATATGAGACCAAAAACATCTCACAACTTTCATAGACCTGAACGTTGCAAATCAGCAACTCCTGCCAAATCATCCAAGAGCAGAAGGTCCTGCACCTCCTCACGGTTATGTCCTCTTTCAGATCCATCAATTGGAATAATTTCTGAAAATGACCACAAAGTTGGTTTGTGTCTCTGCAAGTATTGTGAGTGTGGAGAGCATTTATGCCCCTCAGCAAGATCAGACAACTCAATAAAAGCTACATTTCGAACGAAATACAACTATGACTACCAGCCTTCAAATTTCGATATCCCTCTTAGGCAGCAGCAAAAGCTATACACGCCTAATCCCTACAAGCTTGAATCGCAGACTACTAATAAAATTGAGTACAAGCCATTTAAAATATCCCCAAAACATTCCAATGATATTCCGTTGGCATCAAAAAGTTTGGAATTTAGAAGCAGAACAGCGTATATAAGTGATTACCCTAATTGGGGACCTAATATTCCAAGTATTGAAAAAAGATATCAACCACCTGTGTATTCAACAGAAATACCATTTAAAGGAGAGTCTTCGTATAGAACTACATTTCACCAATTTAGTAAAGAAACAGTGGATCTTTACAAGACTGATTTAACCAAAGCTTCTATATCTACTATACAAATAGCGCCAAAAGATAAGCTGAATGATTCGACCACTTATAGGGACACTATGAGGGGCTATTCAAAAATTGACTTAAATGCAATAGTTAAAGTGCTCCCAGCGCAGTATCAGAGGTCTGACTCAGTGCCAAGTCATTTTAGGACCACATCAGGGACGGTTTTTCAGAAAACAGACCAATTTACTAAAGATCCGAGACAATTGAGGCTAATTTTGAGTGGAAGAAGGCAAAAATATTAATAAGTTTATGAAGAAACAGTTGATATTATTTAAAAATAATAAAATAAGTTTTGATTAAAAGTATTTACTTACTTATCTCCTCTGTGAGCGAACAAAATAATTTTGATTGCTTATGAAGAGGGTGTGGGGTTTACTTTTTTTAAAGTAAAAATTTTGAAATTTGCAAAATCGGAAAGCGAAAATTAATTTAATTTTTAAAATTTATGTTTTAAAATGCAAGCTGTTTAAAATTCGGCAGAATTAGCTAGAGAATTCATTATAATGAGTATCAAAATAGTTTTCCTTCACTTACAGATGGTGTTTTTTACCTAAAATTAGGGATTTTTCAATTGTTTTGTTCGCTCATGGAGGGGTGGGATTTAAATTTAATTATTGAATGATCAAGTATTTTATATCAAACATGAAAGTCTTTAGCCAAATAGTAATATTAAATAATTATAAATCGATTATAATTCGTGTCATTGCTTTTAAGCTAATTATATTATAACAAAACAATATCTTATAAGAGAATTATATACATTAATATAGCGTTTCGATCTATGCAGGAGCTGCGCTGGCTGCAAGCTCAATTTTGGTTGATAGCTTGACAGAAAATTCGATTTTCGAATTTTCTGGACAGCACAGTGATCCATCCTATTTCACTCCAGCTAGTTTGCAATTCCATTCTGGAGAAGTATAGCTGGTATACAAAATTCAGGCAGTTGCGAAGCAAGGTGGAGGTAAATACTCTTTTGTAGTATCATAGGGAGCCTCTCTTAAAATCTTAACTAATTCTATGAAAGAAACGCCTAACAGTGACTTTTTAGCATTAGAGTAACTTCCCAGCACGATTTCAGACATTGCGTTCTGGGCCACGAAGTTTCCATATCGGTTGCAAACTGACCAGAAAATTTGATTTTTAGAATTTTCTGTAAGGTTACCCAATTGAAGAGCTGAACAGCGACCCAGTCCATGCACTCTGGGCAAACGATCAAGAAAGGCTCAGAGGAGTCCGACAACTAATTTTTGGGTTGTCTGTCGGATCAGATTTCGGCCCTTCGGATCGAGGTCTTCAAGATGATTGACGACGAAGAAAGTGTTGATACATGCTGCTCACACGGCGATACATGGAGCTTCTCAATAAGGTTAATTAACCCAGTCTATCTCATAAGAGAATTTACAACATTAAAAAAAATTAATAAAAAATTATGAGCTCTCATACTCGGAGACCTTCACAAGACAGCCAGGAATCCCAAATCGTCGAAGAGAAAATCGTCAAAATAAACGGAGAAATTGAAATAAAATCCTACTCAAAAGGAAGATTTTTAGGAAAAGGAGGATTTGCAAGAGTTTACGAATTGCTATCCCTAGATGCCAAACAAATAACTGCTGCCAAAATTATCAGCAAAAGCGCCTTAAATAAAGCTAGATCTCGTCAAAAACTAATGAGCGAAATAAAAATACACAGAGCATTAAAGCACCCAAACATTGTTGGTTTTGAACATTTTTTTGAGGATAGCGAAAACGTGTATATTTTACTTGAGCTTTGTTCTAATCAAACACTAAATGAACTCCTTAGACGACGGAAAAGATTAACTGAAATCGAAGCCCAATGCTATTTGCTACAATGTATTGAAGGTCTAAAATATTTGCATTCTCACCGTATAATCCACAGAGACATTAAGCTTGGCAACTTATTTTTAAATGACAAAATGCAATTAAAAATCGGCGACTTTGGCTTGGCAACAAAATTGGAGTTTGACGGAGAGAAAAAAAGAACAATTTGTGGGACTCCAAATTATATAGCCCCTGAAGTATTGGATGGAAAAATAGGCCATTCTTATGAAGTAGACATATGGAGCACTGGGGTATTAGGATATACTTTATTAGTAGGCAAACCTCCTTTTGAGACTTCTGATGTGAAAACTACTTATAGAAGAATCAAGATGAATGCTTATTCTTTTCCAGAAAATATCCCAGTTTC
Source organism: Blepharisma stoltei (assembly GCA_914767885.1). NCBI lineage: Eukaryota > Ciliophora > Heterotrichea > Heterotrichida > Blepharismidae > Blepharisma > Blepharisma stoltei. Next base: position 269,189 of record CAJZBQ010000035.1, on the reverse strand, counting down.
TGACGAAGCAAAAGATTTAATTTCATCCATTTTAGTTTCAAACCCAGCTGATCGTCCTAATTTAGATGAAATATTAAAGCATGATTTTTTCTCAAAAAATGCGATCCCAAAGCTGCTGCCTGCGAGTACATTAGCCGTTCCTCCTTCTTCGTCATATTTAAGACAATTTGATATGAGTAACCGTGGCAGGGACAGCTTGCAATTAACTATGAAATCCAGATCTAGCTCGCAGCCTTATATTGGAAGTGGAAAAGACTCAAAGCCAGATCCTCGACTTTCTTCACGGCCTGCGTCCAGCGAAAGAGTGGAAAAAGCTGATAATAACATCAAAAAAGTGCCTTCAATTTCGTCATATAACCCTACAGAAGATGCAGAAGGGCCACAGATATGAGTAAAAAAATGAATTGACTATTCAAGCAAATATGGGCTTGGATATTTGCTATCAAATTTTTGCTGTGGTGTTTATTTTAATGATTCAACAAAGATTGTAAGCCTTTAGTGGCTGATTTCTATATTATTTGATTAACTCTGAATCTCCCTTGGTTATTAGTTTATTTAAGTGCATTTATTTGTTGAGGGGATAAGTGACCCAGCTGGCACAATATTTCAATACATACATAGGCCAGGCTCTTCAAGAGAAGAAGAAATCATGACTTACACATTTAAAGAATTCCCCCCAGAACTTCAAAAAAAAATGACACTTTTGCAGCACTTCAGAAAACACTTGTGTGACGAAGAAACAAAAACAAATGAACCTCATAAAGGGCTAACTTATGTAAAAAAATGGCTTTCGACCCCTCATGCTATTATTTTCAGGTTAAGTAATAAAATTGTGCAAGTAAGCTTTCAAGATAAAACTGAGCTTTTATTGTGCAGTGAAAGTAAATTCGTAACTTATGTCAGCAAGAAAGGAGAAAGAAATACGTATCCATTGCATTCGGCGATGGAGAGCAGGAATATGGAAATGACAAAGAGGCTGAAATACACAAAGGAGGTTTTGACAAGCATGCTCCATCCTAATGCTGGAACTGGAGAGTATAGGCAATCTCTACATGATAGAGATTTATAATATAAATTGTGTTATTTTTTAAAAGTTAATTTGGACGTAATTAGATCATTTTTTGTAAGTATGGTAGAATTTTACATTAACCCTTTTATTTATCTATTACTAAAATCCATCTTTAATTGTAGAGATGAGTTGCCACTATTATGATGATAAAAAAGGAATATCTGAAAATTATAATTAATAATTTCGCTTGTGCGCGTATATTTTAATAAATTAAATTTTATAGTGATGACAAAAATGCAAGTTAGACTTCATGCTGATTATGATCTAATATATTAATATATCATTAATCTTAAAATGGAAGAGGAAGAAGCTCCAGGGAGTGTCAAAGTAATTTGTAGATTCCGCCCTTTAAATGACAAAGAAAAGCAAATGAATGAAGGAGTCAGCATAAATTTCTTAATTCACCTTTTATTTAATACAGAACAAAATCTAGAGATTATAAGGTATCTATATGATTTTATTTTAATTTTTTTGAATCTATTTTGATTATATTACAAGATCTAAAATATTTTCTATTACTTATAAATAGATTATTTGCTTAATTTATATTCTTAAATAAAAAAATACGAAACAAACCTTTTTATAAAATTTTAAAAATAACCTGATAATATGACAAAATTGCTCACTATAAATTATGGGAGGGTTTAGAAGACAACAAAACAGTTATAGTGAAATCAGACCCTACACTAAGATTCACCTACGACTACGTTTTTACCCCATTTTCTCTCCAGCAGCAAGTTTACGATGCTTCTGCAAGCCCTATTGTTGACGCAGTCATGCAAGGATTTAACGGTACTGTATTTGCTTATGGACAAACATCTTCAGGAAAAACATTCACTATGACAGGTCCCGATTTATTTGATCCTAACATGATGGGAATTATTCCTCGCATGATAGGAGACGTCTTTTCTAAAATCCAAAACTCAAGCAGTAACTTAGAATTTACTCTGAAGGTCGGATATTGCGAAATTTATATGGAAAAAATTAAGGACCTGTTAAATGTAAATAAAGTTAATTTGAAGGTGCATGAAGATAGGACAAGAGGGGTTTATATTGAAGGGCTTACTGAGAAATATGCTTCTTCTAGTGAAGAAGTCTATCATCTAATGAAAGTTGGGACTGAAAATAGAGAAGTTGCCTATACCAATATGAATGCAGGGTCATCTAGGTCACATTCGATTTTTATAGTGACGATCACTCAGACAAATTCCAGTGATTATTCAGCTAAAGTGGGGAAACTTTATTTAGTAGATCTAGCTGGCTCAGAAAAAGTGGGAAAGACTGGAGCTGTAGGTAAAAGATTGGAAGAAGCAAAAACTATAAATAAATCTTTGACTATGCTAGGACAAGTTATAAATGCATTGACTGATGGGAAATCTACCCATGTGCCATACAGAGATTCAAAGCTCACAAGAGTACTTCAAGATTCATTAGGAGGAAACTCAAAAACAGCTTTAATTATTACATGCTCTCCTTCTCCATATAACGAAGCAGAAACTATAAGTACCCTAAGATTTGGGATAAGGGCAAAAGCAATTAAAAATAAGCCAAAAATTAACAGAGAATATACAGTGGCAGAGCTTAAACTTATGCTTGCGAAAGCTAAAGATGAATTAGCAAAAAAGGATAAAATGATTAAGGCTCTACAAAATGCATTAGGTAGCGGTCAGATTCCTATTCAAATAGATGAAGATGCGGAAGAAGAAGAAGAATTAAATGAAAATGAAGTCTCAAAATTGTCAGAATACGATGAAGTTATCCAAGAACTTGAAGATTTAAGATCAAAATATTCAGAAGAGTGTGAAAAAGCAAAGAAATATAAACAGCAGCTAACTGAAAAGACTATAGACTATGAAAATTTAAAATATGAATATGAAGAAATGAGTGGAAATTTTAAAGAAATCAATGAAAATTATAAGCAAATTCAAAAAGACTTGAAGATGGTTATTGAGGATAATGAAAAACTTATTTTATATAGAGATATGCTTAAAAATAATTGCTCAGACTTAGAAACTAAAGTCCTTGAGCTTGAAAAGCAAATAATATCTATTTCGTGCTGAATATGCATTTTTTATTAAAATTCAAAAATTTCTTTTTATTTATGTACAAATAAATATCTAAAAATGTTGAAATCGAGCAGGTAGAGTCACATTTAAAAAACCAAAAAATTTCTGAATTGACAAGAGAGCTTCAAAATGAGCATTCTAAAAATGGGGAATTGCTCCTTTTAATTGAACAAATGCAAAAAGAGATTGAAATACAGCGAAATAGCTCCCCTGAAGGAAAATCAACCAAAAGTGAAACCGACAGCAAAAAAGTGAGTCACAAAAAATGCAACGAAGAAAAGAATTCATTACCCTCGCATCCTTGATCAAACCACCTCAATTAATCAAAAAATTTTTTTAGAAAAAAACTTATTAACTTGAAAAAAATTTTACATAAATATTTTATGCCTAGCCACAAAAAATAAAGATGCAATAAGTTACCAATATATGCTAGAAATCGCATTAGCATTGCGTAGGTGATATTATACGTTATAATAATATAATATATATGCTCATCACACCAAATTAGATAGTTGGATTTAAAACAGTGTATGTTAATTTGTTCGATCAGAACATGGCTAAATTTTCCTGTTTTTAAAAAATTTTCAATGTGTTGCTTAGTATGGGTGGATAAGAGTTAATAAAACACTTACAAAATCGTTGTGAAAAAGTGATTCAGCTTGAAGTTGCCTTAGATGAAATCCGAGACCGTTATCAAACTTTAGAAAACTCTATGAACTTTGATATTGACGCAAAATCCAAAATAGAAACTCTCGAAAAAAACTTGGAATTTGTTTCTACTCTCCTTAAGCAAACTCAAAACGAGAATAACGATTTCAGAATCACTAATAAAATCCACCAAAATGACATTGAAAGGTTCTCTGAAAAATACTTAGATTTAGAACTTAAACTTGCAGTACAAAATGAGAAGATTGACGAGTATGAAAATATAATAAAAGACCTCTGCAAGCAGCTTCATGATAAATTTTCGACCCAAAAATCGGTGCCTTCAAGTGGAAACTTTGTAAAGCCAATAAAGGGTGGATTATCATAATTCAGCACAAGTTCCAATTAATAATACTGCTATAATTAATTTTTGCGAATATAGAAGTTTCTTATGTTCTCGATTAGCTTTGAATTTAAAATCTAAATAGAAAATGGAAGCTGTAAAAGTTGTTGTAAGGGTCCGACCCTTAAATCAAGCAGAAAAAAATCGAGGAAATTATAGTATACTTCAAATTGACCGTGAGTTCAATCAATGTATAATTACAAACCCAAAAACTCAACTACCAAAAACATTCGCGTATGACTCAGTTTATGACGAGCAAAGTGCTCAGCAGCTGTTATATGATGAAACAGCTTATCCTTTAGTTGAAAGCGTCCTTCAAGGCTATAATGGAACTATATTTGCGTATGGGCAAACAGGATGTGGGAAAACATATACAATGGTTGGAGTTCATGATCAGCCTGAACTTACTACCCTGATGCAGATTTATTTCGTAAATTTATATTTTTCTTATCAATTAAAGCCATTCAATAAATATTCACTTTTTTAATATTTAGCAAGGAATAGAGTGAAAGCACTGCTTTTGCTTCTTTATTGGCAATATAATTTCATTAAAAATAGACTTGTAAGCGTTAATTTGCAAAAAGTATGCTCCCAAAACAGTTCTTTAACATCATTCAAATATAATGCAGGAGTTAGAGGAATTATTCCAAATTCATTTTGCCACGTTTTCGGTGCTATCGCAGAAGCTCCTCATGAAAAATGTTTTTTAGTTCGTTGTAGCTACTGTGAAATATATAACGAAGAAATCAGAGACTTATTGCATTTTGATCCAAATGTGAAACTTGAATTAAAGGAAAATAAAGACAATGGGATTTACGTAAAAAACTTATCAATGCATATTGTAAAGAATATAGATGACATTGAGCAGGCAATGGCTATGGGAAATACACATAGAATTACTAAAGAAACTGCAATGAATGAAAGGTCTTCAAGATCTCATGCAATTTTTACTATTTATATTGAAACCAGTGAAGAAATTGAAGGAAGACAAATTATCAAGGCTGGGAAATTAAATTTAGTTGATTTAGCAGGCTCTGAAAGGCAAAAAAAAACTGGAACTGCTGGAGAGGCACTGAAAGAAGCTATTGAGATTAATCTATCTTTAAGCGCATTAGGAAATGTAATCAGCGCCTTAGTTGATGGCAACGCTAATTCACTCTAAAAATAAATTTTAAATAACTCTGCTAAAATAAATAATTTATTTTTAAATTAAATTTCTTAATATGGAGTTAAAAGCACATTCCATACAGAGATTCAAAATTAACAAGACTTCTACAAGATTCTCTAGGAGGAAACACTAAAACTGTTATGATTGCTGTATGCTCCCCTGCAGATTATAATTATGATGAAAGTTTAAGCACTTTACGGTATGCTTCTCGAGCCAAATTTATCCAAAATAAGCCAAAAGTCAATGAAGATCCCAAAGATGCTCTTCTTAGACAATACGCTGAAGAAATAGAAAGGCTAAAACGAATGCTCGAAGAAAGAAAAAGTGGGGAGCCTATTTATATAGAAAAAATTGTAGAGAAAGAGAAAATTGTGGAAAGAGAAAAAATTGTGGAAGTTGAAGCAAAACGAAAGCAGAAAAAGAAAAAGAAAAAAGCGCCAAAAGTAGGAGTTTTAGAGTCAGATAGTGAAGAAGAGTATCCTGATGACTTTGAAACTTCTATGCTAAATGGTAAAATAAACAATAAAAGCCTATCTTCGACAGATTCGGCAGAAAATACAATTGAAAATGAAACCCAAGCAGCTAGGAAAAAATCATCAAAAACAAAAAAGAGGCCTAAAGATGCAAGGAGTAGAGAGGAAGATCTGAATGGTACTGAAAGATCATCTAAAGTTAAGCAGGATACTTCAGAAATCTGAGAAGAAGATGAAGAACAAGAAGGAACAGCGGAAAAACCAAAATCTAACTCCCCTCCTCCGTGAGTGAACAAAACCATTAGAAAAATCGCTATTTATTGCCCAAAAACCCACCCTCCATGAATGAACAAAAATTTTTTTAATAGAAAAATTTTTTATTGAAAAAAATTTTGATACATAAGTGATAATTAGTATAATGAAATCTAGAGCTAATTCTGTGTAATTTTAAACAAATTGCTTTTTAAAACATATATTTTATAAATTAAATTAATATTTGCTTTCAAATTTTTGCGAATTAGAATTTTTTTAAATTTTGAAAAAAAATTGTTTACAAAGTTTATATATAAATTTTTGTTAAAAAAAAAAATTAATCACCCTCCACGAGTGAACAAAATTTTTTGTTCACTCACGGAGGGGGGAGTAAGCAAAATCATAGAGAAATCCAAATGAAAGAAGAAGATTCAACAGGGAATGGAAGATCCCGAAGTCCAAGCAAAAAGAAATCTAAAGCTAAATCCAGTACAGCAGACTTAGCTGTATCAAAAGACGAAAAAGTTTCTCTAAAGGACAAAGATTTGAGGAAAAGCTCAGCTGAGCCTAAATCATCTCGGCTGAAAAAGCAGCCTTCTTTTAAAGAAGAAACCCAAGCACTCCAGCTAGAACTCGAACAAAAAGAAAAATTCCTACAAGAAGAAAAAGGCCAACGTGAAGAAATGGAGCAGATGATTGAAGAAATCCAGAAAAAATTAATAGCAGGCGGCGAAGAGCTTAACAAAGCCGAAAAAGAAAGGCTAAACGCCCAACGCGAGTTCAGAAACAAATTAAAAAAACAAAGACAAAGAGAAAAAGCTTTAGCTGAAGAAAATCGGAAAAAAGAAGAAGAAATGCTGATGAAAGAAAAACAGTACCAGAATTTGCAAGAAGAAGTTGATGATTTAAGGAAAGTCATAATGAAATTAAGACTCAAATATAAATCATCATTAGCAGAAATTGATGATCTTAATCATGAAAATGAACAAGAAAAAGAAGGATTATTGGAAACCATTAGGTCGAAAGATAGGGAAACTGAATTCTTGCATAAGGTATTTGAGTTTATGCTTCCGCCTAATGAGCTACAGAAGATTAGGCAGAGATCAAGATGGGATGAAGATAATCATGAATGAAAAATTCCAGCATTTGTAATTCAGCAAAAACAGATCACTTTTCCTAAACTACCGAAGCAGCAGCTGAGAGAAATATATTAGATTTGGTTGAAATTTAAATAATAGTTTAGAATTTAGGCTGTTTTAATTAATAAATTATGGAGAAGGATTATTTTTGTGAGATCGAAATTAATAAAAATAAAAATAGTTCAAAATGAACTGAAAACTAGGGCTGTTATTTATCAGTCCCAAGATAAAAGTCAGCAGCAAACTTCAAATAATGCTGAATATGAGGAAGAACCAATTGAAGACTTGAGAAATGTAAGATTTTCTGATTGAAAAGAAAACGATGGAAGGCAAAACAAGCAAGACTATGAAGAGTACAATGAAAATGGCTACGCGAATCCAAAATATGATAATTTCAATGCAATTTATGAAGCTGATGGAAGACCTATCACAAGTGGTGGCCGCAGCAGAGAATCCCAATCTCAAAAACCTGTTAAAAATCCTCCTCTTGAGCCAATTAACTTAAAATCCCTTACAGGAGAAGGCAAAAGTGCAGTGCTCGGCCAAGAAATTTCAAAATCTCCAGCTGTCAGAGCCAAAATTTCTGCTCAAGGGAAACCTGTTCTCCAACCTATAGATCATAAGCCTGGCATAGAAAAGCGAAAATCCTCCCAAGAAAGACTAGTAAGAGCCTAGCTGCTTATTAGAAATTTTTATACAGTAATTGTTTATTCTAAATATTCATTAATATAAATGACAGCTCTACAAGTTCAAAGCTGGAGATCATCAATGCAGCCTACAGACCGAGCACGATCCCTTCCATTAAAATCCCGCAGCTATAATCCTAAATTTCCTTCACGAACTCTAGCTGAAGATAACATGGAAGGCCATTTTTCATCACGAAACAAAGCAGAGTTATTTCCTCATGAAATAACAAAACCTCAAAGAATTGAACTTCCTGTTTATTTTAACACCCCACGACGATTTTCTTTTTCAAGACCAAAATCTCCTCCTAAGCCTGCTAATGTGAATAATTCGTTTAAAAATCCGAACCAAAGTTTTCAAAATAACCTTGATTTAGAAAAGAAAACGACAGTTATGAAAAGACTGAAAGATTATAATATGCTAGCTTTTGCATGTAAAAGGGCTGGGAAAACGAGAGATGAAGGAAGGGCGTATTATAGTATTGGAGTTTTATATGATAATTTAGGACAATTGAAAAAAGCTATATCTGCATATACACAATTTTTAAATGTGTGTCAGTCAATTGGAGATGTACATGGAGAAGCATTAGCCAATAACTGTATAGGAGTAGACTACACAAAAATGGCTGAAGCTGAACCTAACAATAATGAGCTCTGGCAAGAAGCAATTAATTACCATATGAAACACAAAGAAATTGCTGATGTCCCTGGCAAGTTTTTAGCACATATAAATCTTGGGTTAATTTATAACAAGCTAGGAGATAATGAAAGAGCAGCAATAAACCATCAATTTGCCCTGAGATATGCTATCCAGATGTCCAGTGTAGCTGGACAAAGTGTAGCAATTGGAAATCTAGGACAAATTGGGAATAATAAAATTGTTGGGGATAATGAAAAACTTAAAATGTTTGCAGAACGATATTTAGCCTTAAGCCATGAGCTTAAAAATAGGAAAGGGGAAAGTGGGGCTTATCAACAGCTTGGAAATATCAGTTTCAGTATTGGAGATTATGATTCCAGCACAAAGAACTATTATCGAGCAATGAAGATTGCTGAAGAAATTGGAGATAAAGAGCTTATAGATGTCGCAAAATGCAATTTTGGAGCTGCTAATGGCAATCTGAAGATGGAGGAACATATGAAAAACATCCTCCAAAAAGTGAGTCAAGCTAAAGCTAAAATCTATAATAATTAAAAATGAAATAGGATTTATTTTTATTAATAAATAATAGGATTAAAATGGTAATAAATGGCATAATGTTTTCTTAATAAAAAATTCTAATATGGAATTTTTATTACTCGGATTTGTTCTGGCGCTTTTAGGTGTTTTAGCTTATTTCTTTATATTAAAGCAAAAGCCAAAAGTTGAAAGCAGGAAAGATTCAGCCCAAGAGGCCGAAGAAGAAACCAAAGAGCCAAAAGCATCGAAATCAAAAAGTAAGATGAAGCCCACTAAAAAAGCCACACCAAAAGTCAAATGCAATACAGAGCACAGGCTCTACAAAAACGCATTCAAAGGTTTTCACGAGCCTATCAAAGACTTCGACATCAAGCCTGGCTATATCGGTGTTTGCTGCAGGGATGGCCAAGTAAAGATCTTCAAAATCAATAATTTTGAAGACCAAAATTTCAAATTCATCCAAGGCAAGCTCGAAAGAGAAGAGCCAAGTGCCGTCGCCATAAGTGTCAAAGGTGACACCCTGGTCGCTGCTGGCTCTTTTGATCACAAAATCCACTATTTCGTATTAAAACAAGAAAAAGACAAAAAACTTCTTGTAGAAATCAACACATTTTCTCAGCAGCACACTTACGCAATATCAGATTTAGCCTGCACTCCTAATTGCATTATTTCTTCAGGTGACGATATGGACACTACAGTCAACGTCTGGTCTCATTCTGGAGATATACTAGCCACATATGATATGAAGCAGCTTAAAAACAAGCGTATGGCGATATCTGGGGACTTTAAATTCTTTTCTATTGCAACTTGGATTGGAAGTGCTAAAGTGATAGAAATTGTGTCTGATAAGAAAACAGGAGCATTTAGCAAGCTTAGCCCTGCTATGGATTTATCTGGGGGATCACAAGGGCTGGCTTGTGTGGGCTTTAGAGATTCGAATGAAGCTTTAACTTGCTGTCTTGATGGAAAAGTGAAGTATTGGAATATCAATGTGAGATACCAGCTGAAAGAACATCCTATTATTATTTCACAGTCAAATTTCCATAAAGAGGTTCCTAATTGCTGCACAATTAGTGAAAATTATATTGTTTTTGGATATGAAAACAAAATAATGATTTATAGCAAAGATTTTATGATTGTTGATGTCATTGAAAATGCGCATGCGAATGAAATTAGGAAAATGGTGGTTTATGAGAATTACTTGTTAACAGTAGCTTCAGATGCAAGAGTTAATGTGTGGGCTCTGCCTTAATCTTACATAAGGTTATTAAGCTATTTTTAAATTATTAGGTGTTTGTTGAATGAAAACTACAATTATAACTAACTTCTTTCTCTTATTGAAAGTAAACAATTTAATGAATGAGCAAATACACTATTGATGGTAATATATTTATACTCATTTCCAATTATCTCAATCTTAAAACTATTTCATATAATTCTCGAATATAATATAATGTCATCAAGACAGATTAATAGCTCCAATAAAAGCAGCGTTCACAACATTTCAGTGATTTCAGCACAACAACGGAGGACTGAAGAATTGAGCTCATCAATAGGCCGTTCAAGTATTGAAGAAAGAAAAGACAGGATGGCAAATTTTACTTACAATCCTGATAGAGTTATCGGTAATGGAAGTTTTGGGATGGTCTATCAAGCAACAATAGCAGAGACTGGTGAAACTGTCGCAATAAAAAAAGTATTCCAAGACCGCCGATACAAAAACAGAGAACTCCAAATAATGAAAGAACTGAAACACCCTAATTTGGTCTCATGTCGTCATGCTTTCTACTCTCCCGGCGAAAAATCAGATGAGCTCTATCTAAATATCGTAATGGAATACATTCCAGAAACTCTTTACAGAGTTGTGAAACACTACAATAAAATGAAGCAGCCTGTTCCTCTTGTATTAGTAAAACTTTATAGTTACCAAATTTTACGAGCTCTTGCTTACATCCATAGCTTAGGAGTTTGTCATAGAGATATCAAGCCTCAAAATTTATTAGTCGACACTAATACTCATACAGTCACAATTAAGGTGGTAATGCTATTCCCTTGATTAGACTCAATGAAGGAGAACTTGGGTTCTTTTGGGAGTTTTAATAAATAGAGACATACTGGATAGTAGATCAAGAGTATTCTTTTAAGATGGAGGCGAGAGAAATTATATTTCCTGTAAAAGGCTTTGGAAAACAGAAGAAGAAGCTATTTGAGAGTTATCTTACTAACTAACTCACTAAATAAATAAATAACTCATACAGTCAAACTTTGTGATTTTGGGTCAGCTAAAAAACTGGTACAAGGAGAACCAAATGTGTCATATATTTGTTCGAGATACTATAGGGCCCCAGAGCTTATTTTTGGGGCAACGGATTATACTGGAGCAATTGATGTATGAAGTGCTGGATGCGTCATTGCGGAATTGCTGTTGGGACAGCCTATATTTCCAGGGGAAAGTGGGGTGGATCAGCTTGTGCAGATAATAAAAGTGCTTGGCACTCCGACAAAGGAGCAAATTGAGGATATGAATTCGAATTATACAGAATTTAGGTTTCCTCAGATTAGAAAACAGCCATGAAACAGGGTTTTCAGATCAAGAACTCCGCCAGAAGCAGTTGATTTTATTGGAAGTTTGCTGGTTTATTCTCCAAGTTCGAGACCAAAGCCATTGGAAGCACTTTTGCATCCTTTTTTTGATGAGTTGAGGGACCAAAATACTACACTTCCTAACGGCGATAGACTTCCTGATTTATTTGGATGAACAGAAGAAGAATTAGGGTCAACCACACCAGAAATCATTCGTAGGCTGACTCCAAATTGATACTCTGATTCCCAAGAATAATATTCTTTACTTGATTGAATACTTTTGTAGTTTTTCCCTCTTAAATATAGTATCTTGTCTTATATAAATTTTTCTTAATATTATAAAAGCCGACTCATTGTTCTTTTACCACAATGCATTAAAAAGAATAAGTATTTATTTAAAATTTCTTTTTTTGGAAATAATATGAGATAATCTATAGATCTTTAATTAAGATAGGCTATAAATAAATTTTAGTAGTATTTATTTACAATTATCTTTCGGTTTTGATTTGGTCGAATGTTTTTAAAGCTCTATTCCTAAATTCATCAACTGTAAAAAAATGGTGTCCTTCGTCAGGCTCAGTAAGATTTTCTGAATCAATTTCTAGGAATTTTAAAGGAGATTTGGATCCAGCTTCTTTTTTGATGTTTTCATTATTTTTACTAGCAACTAGGAGTAAACCATTAATGTGCTCTTCAATTATTTTTATATCAGATATATCTACTTCTTTTCCGAAGCTCTTACAATTAAATCCAAGATCTTTAAGGATTTCTTGGATTTCAGAAATTGGATATAATACACTCTCCATATTGCTTTGCAATTTTTTATATCTATCTTTAGCAACTGCAATATTCTCAACAATTTTTCTCAATTCTTCATTTATTTTACTAATTTTTTCAACTTTTGTGCCCTCAGAGTATTTTTGCACCTCATTAAACCCCTTAATCTGATTTTTATTATTTTCAATATCTTTTTTTGTCACTGAAATTTCTTCTCCTAGCTCATACATATACTGAGAAAGCCTCGCATTTTCGTCAAAGCTCGCTACAAATAGATCTACAATTTCTTGGTGATTTTGGATTTCACATTGATTTTTCATGGTTTCCATTCCTGAGTTCAATTCTGTAACAAAATCTGAGTACATGTTAGATTTTTCATTAATCTCGATACAATTGGTTTTCCAATACTTGGCTTGATTTTTTGCGATTTGATAGATTTCTGATGCATTAGCAGTTGGCTCTGCAAAATTTACTGTGATTCCTTTAAGGTATTTAGCTTCTGATTGCCGGCCTTCTAAGATTTTGCTGCTTAGCAAGCTGATTTTTTGAGAATAATCAACCCTTGCTGAGCTTAAGGTTTCTTGCGCTCTGGTGATTCTACTTTGATTGTTTTCACTTCTATTAAAGTTAAATGAAGAGACTTCATTTTCACTTTTTTTAAGCTTCCCTGCGCTAAGAAGCTCTAATTGCAGCTGATTATTGGATTTGAGCAAAGACCCTTTATCTTTTCTCAATGTCTCTATTCTATCTTGTAATTTTTTATTCGAATTTTTGAGTTCACTTAACCGTTTAAACTCTCTTTCCAGCTCACTTTCAAGCATCTCTGCCTTATTATTGCTTTTCTTTTTCCACTCACCCTTTATTTTTTTATGATGTTTTGAAGATAGCCCACCAAGCATTGCAGTAATTTCTTCTAAATCCTTGCTAAGCAGGATTGATAATCTTCTTTCTTGTTCTAATTTTCTCGTTAGTTCTTCTACTTCAGTTTCTAACCTTTGTGTTTCTGTCTGATATGAGAGGATTTTTTTCTCTGAAACTGACTTGCCAAGATGGACAGCTTTTTTGTTCATATTTTCAGAAATTATAAAAAAACTTACTTATGCTTCCTTCTAGGATTTCATGTAAAAGAAAAATGATTATTTAGTCTTAATATACTTAAGTTATCTCAAAATATAATATGCCTAATAAAGCTAGTTAGTCTTAATTAAATTTTACCTAATATAAATAATTTTCTCCCAATTCTCAATGAACGCCACATCAATTAAATATAAAATGCCTTAACTTGGTATTATTTTTAAAATTATTTTTATAAGCCAAAATTTAGTACACACATAACTTGTCATTTTTCTCGTCCGCCCTTAAAAACGTATATAAGATTTAATGGAATAATTTCCGCCTGAAAAAACATAGATTCTCATAATAGTCCTTCTTAATAATCAGCTTATTAGAAATGGCAAAACCTCATAACGTTTCAGTCGTGACAGGCAATTCAAGAGTAATAGAAGAAGAATCCAAACACCGCTTTTCCTACAGCGCCACCAAAGTTATCGGAAATGGTAGCTTTGGTGTCGTTTACCAAGCATCTGTGAACGAGACAGGTGAGACAGTTGCAATTAAAAAAGTCTTCCAAGACAAAAGGTACAAAAACCGTGAGCTCGCCATAATGAAAGAACTGACCCATCCAAATATCATCGGACTGAGGCACTACTTTTACACGAAGGGCGAAAAAGAAGAAGAAGTCTACTTAAATGTAGTAATGGACTACATCCCTGATACCATTTACAAAGTAATGAAAACATATACTAAGACTGGCCAACAAGTTCCTCTGATCCTTGTGAAACTCTACTCATACCAAATTTTGAGAGCCTTGGCCCACACCCACGCAGTCGGAATTTGCCATAGAGACGTGAAGCCTCAAAACATGCTGGTAAACCCTACAACCCACGTTTTGAAGCTCTGTGATTTTGGCAGCGCAAAAAGACTGATTCCAGGAGAGCAAAATGTTTCTTATATTTGCTCAAGGTATTATAGAGCCCCTGAGCTTATTTTTGGAGCTGTTGAATATAAAGAATCAATCGATATTTGAAGTGCTGGATGCGTAACAGCTGAGTTATTGATTGGAAAGCCTGTATTCCCAGGAGAAAGCGGCGTGGATCAATTAGTTGAAATTCTGAAGGTCCTTGGAACACCTTCAAGAGAGCAGATCCACGATATGAACCCAAACTATAGAGAATTTAAGTTTCCCCATGTCCGAGCACACCCTTGGAGTAGAGTTTTTGGGCCTGATGTGCCTCAAGAAGCCAAGGATTTTGTGAGTTCTGTATTAGTATATTCACCACAGAGAAGACCACATGCACTAGAAGCGCTGCTGCATCCTTTCTTTGAGGAGCTGAGACAAGAGTCGACAAGACTTCCAGATGGAGCGCCACTACCAGATCTTTTTATGCTTTTTTGCCTTGAGTGGCGCGGTACGGGCGCCACTTCGGCAAGCTCCTTCTTCCAGTTGGCCGAGCCAACTCAGGTTGGTTCGGCCAACTAGAATTGACAAGTCTCCCCAAAAAGCCTCACTTGTCAATTCTCCAGTTGGTCGAACCAACCTGAGTTGGCTCGGCCAACTGGAAGAAGGAGCTTGCCGAAGTGGCGCCCATACCGCGCCACTCAAAGCAAAAAGCTATAACTGGACTCCACAAGAGTTGCGGTCTGTGAGTCCTAACGTAATTCAAAACTTGACACCTGCATGGTATCGAAGATAAAAATTACGACTTAATAAGGATTAGAGTTTGTTTATTGAAATGATTTATATTAGATTTAGGTATTTATGGAATAATTCTGATAGAAATTCTTTATCCTTTAGGTTGAGTATAAGGCATATAAAAAAATCTTACATAGATTTGAGTTTTAATTAGAAAACCCTTTTTATTAAAATGATGCCAATGATAAAATAAATTTGAAAATTATGGCAAGAAAAGAACCAGGAAAATCCTCATTTGTTCTCAGCCATACATACGCTCATTCCTACAATTAAGATTTTTTGAAAAATCCAAAATGTGCCACTAATTTAAACAGTCTGCCTGAATTGCGGATTTTAAAAAAATGTTTTATACGAGAATAGTTATTGAGTATTTAAAATTTCAGTATTTCGATTTTAGACCTATTTTCCATCAATCAAATAATTATATTTAGAATGTAAATATAATTTTTGGCATTTTTTAACATTTTTCCCACTTTTGCTAAAAATATTTTGATTATTAAGACCTATAAAGACCTATATTTTTCTATCAAAATAATTTATAACCTTAAAATTCTCAATATAAAAATGGCTGGCTCTCTATAAGACATATTAATATCATCGATCTCATTATCCTTTAACAACTTAAGTGGAAATAATATTGCATTAATTTAGATTTCAGATCAGCGATTATAATGAATGCGTGGATTTCCAATAGCAGAAGGTCTAAGAGAAGGTATTCAGACATATCGTTTATTAGCAATTATGAGGATGAGAGCTTTTCAGACGAATCCCCTATGATTGAACCTCTAACAGATGCTTGATTTCCAAGTAGACAAATAACTAGGAGCAATTTAATTAGTATTTCCTTTCTGGAAAGCGAAGCTTTTTCACAGAAAACTTTTATAATCCAGCCCGAAAGCAAATTTAAACTATTCTGGGATATTTTTATCAGCATTTTAATAGCAATACAGTTGGTATATACTCCTATTGTTCTTTTTTTAGCAGATACAGAAAGCAAAACCCTGAAATTTACAGATCTTGTTTTGAATGAATTATTTATTTTGGACATCATAGTCAAATTCAATACTGCTTCCTATTCTAAAGGACACATAATCAAAACTAGACTTGAAATTGCAAAAAAATATTTAAAATCCTGATTTTTGTATGATATAATAACTAGTATCCCAATTGAAGAATTATATGAGCTCTGCAACCCAGTAGGGTCAGAAAACCCTAACCACATGTATTTTAGCCTTCATCGAATATTTGAATACACAAAAATAATAAGGACTGTAAGAGTAATCAAGCTAGCTAACACTATGACTCTACTAGAAGATTTTATCCCTAATCAAAAATTTGCTATTATTTTCAGATTCTTTAAGCTTATTTTAATTGCTTTTTATGTAAATCACTATGTGGCATGCTTATGATACTATATAAATTTTTTGGATTCTTTCATATATCCTGTCACTTGGTATGACAAACTCCGCAATTATGGAGACTTTAATATGGAAGCCCAGAAAAAGCGACAGTCAATTTTTTTAGGACTTTTGATTACTACTAAATGGCTAAAATACTTAAAAAATACTAAAAAAATATCAAAAGTGTTTTTTGTTTAGATTCATGCTATTAATATGGAAGATCTCTATATTCGAGCGTTTTATTTTGCAGTTGCAACTACTTCTACGCTTGGGTATGGAGATTACGCTGCTTACTCAAGAGACGCTATGATTTTTGATATTTTAAACATGGGAATTGCTGTTATTATTGTGTCGTATATTATTGGGAACATAAGTGACTGAGTCGTTGCTCAGACAGTTTTGAGAATCGATTTTAGCAGAAAAATGGCAAACTTAAATAACTACATGAATAAAAAAAGGCTTCCTAAAGAACTAAAATTCAAGCTTAGGACGTATTTTGATTATCTTCAGCACAACCCTCAGATAACTCACATTGACGAGCTGAAAGTTTTTGATTTATTATCAACACCTCTCAGAGAAGAAATTGCTGGGATTACAAGAGGAAAAGTGTTTAAACACTGTTCAATTTTCCAGCAACTTTATGGGACAAAGTTGATTAATGAAATCAGCAAAAAAATAAGAATAGAACGATACGCACCAGATGACGTTATATTCGAGGAAGGCGAAAAAAGCCACACACTCTATTTCATTAGTGTAGGAATAGTTGAAATTTACCATAAGCGAACTTTGACTATTTTTAAAGAACTCAATGAGGACTCTTATTTTGGAGAAATTGGATTTTTTGCTATGCATCCGAGGACCGCTAGTATACGATGTATAGCATTTTGCGAGTTTATTGTATGTGACAGAAACGATTTAAATGAAATCTTAAAAACAAAACCCGAAGCACAACAGAGAACTGCGATGCTTTATAATTACTGTCAAAGAGATACCCCTAATAGGTACTCAATTTTAGGTATAAAATGCTATCTATGTGGAGTCACAGGGCATGCTGCAGCTCATTGCTATAAAGTTTTGATAAAAAAAGGTGACGAGCAAAGCAAAGAGAAATGGCTTAAAGAAAGAGAATATGGCAAAAAAATCCAAAGTGAAATTATAACGAGGCTTAAAAGAAGAAAAAGCCATAAACGGCCTGAAAAATACTTCGCAAAAAGTCCAATTGGATCAGTAAAGCACCTTGAAGATTCTTTTAAAGAAAATTCAGCCTTGGTGCAGAAAATGCGAAATTTTCTTGATGCTGTCCGCGAAGAGCAAATAAAGTCAATTAAAGTTGACAACAGCAGCAATTTCGCAAGAAAAACCTATTTAAATGTGATTGGAAATTCATCAAGCGAATCCAGTGATGAAGAATTCAGTCCGAGAAAATTTTCTGATTTAAGTGGAAGAAGCAGGCTATCGTATGTAAATACTGATAATCTGTTTAGATTTAGATCTGATAAGACAAGCGCAAGAGGATCATCTAATCGAGAAGAAATTTCGTTTTTTGATATTGACGAGAAGGTTGGGTAAGTGAGGAGTGTAAAGATAATTTATTTTCCAGTGATAAGACAGAGTGAACCTCTGGAAAAATTTTGTTCTTGTATTTTAATATGCTTATTAGGAAAACAGCTTAAATAAATAATAAAGTTAAGCTAAATATTCATAGAAAAATGGTCTTTTGTTTTCAAATATTTTGGATGTATTTTGGAAAAGGATTTACATTAATATTTGTATATTTTGATTGTATAAATATTTTGCAGCATGCTAATTTTCTAAAGGTCAAAGTCATGAAAATAGATTTAATTTAATAACTAACCAATCTTATAAATAAAGCTTAAAACTAGGATCTGCTTTTCTGCAGAAATTCAAATTTGTAATAGCCGGTAAATTTAATTTTTAATTCTCTAATGATGCAACATGGTTTTTTCTCAAATTCAATTAATAATTCATATGAGCAAATTTGGCAGCCCACGTGTAAAATTTTGTCCATCTATTGTTCCGCTTCCTTCCAACTTTGCCGACCAAGTGTTGGAGCTTGAAATTCAAGTCGAAACGCAAGAGTCAATTGAAGCCTTTAAGTCTCTAATGGAGTTATATTCTGTAAGTTCTATTCAGAAAGCCATAGAATACTACAACTCAATCGGAGATGCCAAATATAAATACTATCAGGAACGAATGATCAGTTTTATACAGAAGCAAGACTCAATTTTGCAAGCTCACGCATCAAAAACAGCCTCAACAACAACGTCACCAGAGAAAGTCCCTACTTCTCGGCACTCTGTCTCGACAACAAGTAAACTTCTGTTTCATGAGCCTCCTTTTGAAGTGGCGCCAGAAGTTCATAGACCTACTGAGCTAGCCCAGCGCCGGGCTGCAGATAAAGTGATGAAGCAGCATGAACAGGAGTCCCATGTAAGTATCAAGCATGCTCAACAAAATATAAAAAGCCAAAATGACAACTTAGAACAAAGAGTAATCAGCAGAAAAAGAGGACTCACAAGATATAGAAGTATATCTCCAGAGACTCCTTCATGTTGTGAATCAACATTTTCATTTTGTAGCCCAGAAGCTTCAAGGCTTGATATACCAGAAAGAGAATCGTGTGAAGGAGAAAGCGATAAATCAGGAGGATTTGCTAACTCTCAGGAAATATTTTTAATTTATTTTTATTCCGACTTTATTCTTAAAAACTGTCCATCTAAAATAGTATATTAAGATGGTATTTTCACTATATATTGTTTTCATTTAGGGAGTAAGCCTAATATTTCTGTGATATTTGATAAAGGTTTAGAAGAAATAATGGAAAAATATATTACTGAAAAAATCAAAGAAAGTGGGAGAATCAGCAAAATGTATAAAGAACAAATAGAAGAAATAAAATCTATAGGAGGATCATCTGAAATTATAAACCAAATTGTTAAAGAAATGGAAAGGAATAGAGAAAATGAGCTGAAAGATCTTGAAAATTCTTTAGAATTTAAGAGAAAACAAGAAATTGATTCTTTAAGAAAGAAAATGGGTTTAAGCTCATAATATAAAAATATTCATCCAATTCATTTTTATTTAAGTTAATCTAAATTATTTATCATATTTGAATTCATTTTTTCCATGCAAATCTGGAATTTATCATACGAAATTTCTAATAATGAACATAAAAAAGTAGCAATTCCTAATTCTTTATCACTTGTGTAGTCCATATCTAGCAATATTTTTCAAGATTTTTCTATATCTGCTAACTCCCTCCTTGAGTGAGCAAAAAACCATTGGAAAAAATCTTATTTTTTGCCCCAAAACCCACCCTCTGTGAGCAGACAAAAATTTTTTAATATAATTTTTTTTAAAAAAATATTTCGATATATAAGTGATAATTATTATAATTAAATATCCAGCTAATTTTGTTTAGCTTGCATTTTAAAAACATAAATTTTACAAATTAAATTTAATTCTTACTATTCAATTTTTGCGATTTTTTTTTTTTTTAAAATTTCGAAAAACAAATTTGCTATTAATTGACATATAAATGTTTTAAAAAAATCAACCCCCTCCTCCAGCGAACACAGAATTTTAGGTTAGCTAAAGGAGGAGAATAAGTCAAAGCCTACAGCTTTTGAAATATAATTTTTTAATTTTCCATAATCGTTTACCAAAGACTTATAAAGGCTCTTCATGTTCAAAGAATCAATCTCAAAAAGCTGTGAAAACCTGTAAGAGTCTCATTTAAAATTTTTTAATTCTAAAGAGTAGTCTATATAATCAGAAAAATTGTCCCGATAGGTATAATATCTAAACCCAGGATTATTTCCATAAATAGGAGAAACTGACTTGTGGATTATTATTGGGATATCAACATCAGGGAGAAGTTCAAATGAGCTAAAATGTAAATGCCCTGCAAAAATAAATAAAATTTTTTCTTTATGTACCTGCACTAATTCTGTAAACTTCTCAAGATACTCATCAGTCCACAGTTGCTGGGCTTTATTATAAATCGATATTCCAGGAGGGATATGCATAGCAATAATTACATTTTCTTCTGAATCATTTAATTCCTGCTTAAACCATGCCATCTGATTATTTGATTCTTGCTTTGAACCTTCAAATTTATAGCTGAAGTAGTTTGAATTTAAGCAGATTATTTTCAGCCTATTATCTGTGAACACTGAATAATATCCGCCTTCATAAAAACTTGTGTCGATCTCTCCTGTCAGTTCTTTTCAATTGTTATATAAAAATTCTAAATATTCTTCTCCTTGACCATCGATAAACGATTCATAATCTACATAGCCATCATTATTCCCTATTAAATAAATGACTTGGCTTTCAGGGAACACAGTCTTGAAAACGCTATCAATATCTATCCTTATTTATAGTAAATAAAATTAATCTATTGTATATATTTTCTAATTTTTATGATAATTTAATAATAGAAAATTATTTTATTTACTATAAATAGGCTACATAAGTCTTTTTAACGAGTTCTTTTGTTTCTTCCAAATTTAAATTTCCACTCTCAGCGAATAGCTCCATAGTATGATGAGCCAAATGGTCACCAAGAATTAAAATAAAATCAGGGATCGAGTCTATTTCTTTCATTTTCCAAGCAACTTTATTTATTAGGTCAATTGGAGAATCACAGTAATATCTGCCTGAAATCGCTTTATCAATGGATTTTTCCAAGATAGCCGGACCTTCTGATAAAGCTATAGAGTGGCAATATGATTTTGAACTGTAATTTGGCTCATAAGCGATATCATAATGTAAATCTGTGAGAACAAAGAAGTTTCCTTTTACTTTTAAGGATCCTCATAATAATAGTTGTATCAAGAATACCATCATTACTATCCGTTAATTTAATATTTTATAAATAAATAGATTTTTCAATAAAATTTTACAATTAAAAAATTATCTATATTAAAATAAGTACTAAAATATATTAGTAATAGATTAGCTTTAAATAATTTTATAAGTTGATCTTAATTATATGTCGTAGCAAGGGAATAAAGCTTTATCAGGGTGCAACAAATCATTGAGAAAACAAATTGTTCCTGCATCCCCTTCCATTAAACTGTAAGGTGTATCAGGAACTCCAATTCTTTTTCGCTGTGGGTCTTCATATGCTGCTATTTCTTGCATTACTTCTGGATCAATAAGTAATTTATAAGCAAATACTTGTGCCCTATAGATTCATTTCTTTTTTTGAGTTAAGTTGTAAAGTTTTATAAAAGCATATGCATTTCCAGAAAATCCATGACAAATCCCGCCTCCTTTTTTTAATAAGCCACGATTTCATATGCAGTTTCCAGCTCTGATTGCTTTGTCAAGATATTGGGGATTTTTAAAAATATCGTATGCGAGACAAAGCATTGGGACTGCTCCGCCAGCCCCATGGCAAAAATGAACGAGCTTGTCTTCGTTGCGGCCTTCAATTATTGGGAAATTGCCAGACTCAAACTGTAGGTTGCAAACTGCATTTATGCTTGAAATTAAAAGCTGGTCATATGATGGTCCAATGATTGATCTTGCTTGCAAAAGAATGTGAATAATTCCAATCGTACCATGAGCTCCACCTAACTTCGTGCTGATTTATATGGATATAAATGAGAATTTGTATTTAAATATTTATTATTTATTTCAGCTTAAAATTAATGGAGTAAATATCTACTTGCGCCACGTGGAAATGAATAATGAAGCTCTCCATTTTGGTTCCCAGATTTTATAAGTGCTTCAACGACTCTTCTAACAGCTTCATTGATAATTTGAACAAAAGGGCTTCCAGGCCAATATTTCTGAATAACTAGCAAGCAATACAAATATCCTGCATTCCCATAAAGCAGCTCATCTTCAGCTTTGCGGCCATATGCCAATTGTTCAGCTTCAATAACTTTTTGTACCGCAAATCTATCCCTATTAATCACAGCTTGAAGTGTATAAATCCCGACCTTTCCCATTAAAAACGTAATCGGATCACTATGAATTTCTATTTCGTCACATGCCCTTAAAGCAGCTCCCAACGCAATATTCAGATTATGCTCATAAATTTCTGAAGTCTGGCTTAGCCTCCAGTACATAAATAAATTCCCAGCACAACCCATATAAATAGAACATTCATCTTCTTGAGCTCCAGTGGAATCAATTGATGAAGTTATATTTGAAGGATAATTCCTCTCATGACTTGCAAGAAGTTCCTGGAATTTTTCTGTGATTGATGGGGTAAAATCTGCTGCACCTTCATAGTAGTCAGGAGCTGTGTTTTGTATGTATCTCTCCATTTAACTCTAGCTAATTAAGTCTATTGGTGCCTTTATATTTAGGAAACTAAGTTAAAGTAATAAAGTGCTAAATCATTCCTTTTTAAATCGAAACAAAACATAGATAAAATTTAATTTTTTGGTGCTTTAACCCTTTAAATTAAGCATATTTTTTTCAATAAGAAACATTTATAGGTAAAAATAGCCACCTTAAATTGGAACAGGATTTTTGTTGAGGGAAGTAAGTAAAAAAACATCAGTGCTTAGTTATCTAATTTGTATCCAGTGCCTGGAAAATAAGGCTGTGCTGGCTGCTGGGGTTGATACTGTTGAGCTTGGTATTGCTGGGGTTGATATTGCTGAGGTTGGTATTGCTGAGGAGGGTATTGAGCAGGTATACCATACACAATTTGAGGAGGATTATTCATTGCTGGCTGTCTTGCTCCTCTGTTCCCTTTCATCAACTCTAAAATTTCTAAGCGCTCTTGAGGAGTTACATCTCCTAAAAGCCTGAAGAACTTGACAAGGAATACAAAAATTGCGATTGTGAAAATAATGATAAAAACAGTTAAAACTGTATATATCGCATTGTCTGCAATTGCAATTAGCGCAATCCTCAATATTGTTACTAATATCTGATATATCATATAAGCCACTAACAAAGGTCTCAATAGCTTTGCTCCACCGAAATAACCTAAAACAGGCAGGAAAATCAATAAAATTAGCACAAAAAGGCCTGTCAAAATATAGATGAAACAAAGCAGGCAATCCAAGATAGCAATTCACTTAGTTGTCGACGCGAATTTGAGGACTTTTAGGTACTTGGGGTTTAAGGGCACAGGATCGATAATGACAGCAGGCACCTGCTGAATATTATTTGCGGGGAGAGGCATAGGACTGAATCCAGCATGATTATCGTAAAATGGAGCAGGGCCATTACTTATTGGCTGAAGGGAATGTAAAGGCAGCTCATTTGTTCTGTCTTGAATAGCTACTTCCTTGAACTCTTCACCTCGTAAATCTTCGTCTTGCAGCTCTTTTGCAATCTGTTCGTCACTTTTCATTTTATTAGTTCGGATTGCTATTGTCTGATTTAAATATGTTTTTATGATCAAAATATTAAGCTATTTCAAAATAAATATAAGGAGCTGCCTTATTTAGAAGTTGAAAGCTTTCCTGCTGTACTCAGAATAGAATCGTAAATTATAATTAATTTCTGATGATAGAGTTATTTCGAAATTTTTATAAAATTTCTCCAATATTATGTCGGAAAATTTAAAGAAGTAGAAAATGTAGATTCGAAACGAACTTCTTAGTGCTAAACATTTGATATTAATTATATTTAGCTATTTAATTATCTTAAAATATCCAATAGGGAAGTAGCATATAAGATACATAAAAGTAATTTTGTAACGCAAACATATTTTCAAAATATTTAAAAAAATACCATAGAGATATATTCAAAAGAAATCTCAACTGAAACTAAATTTGTGCATTTTGAAAATATAATAAAGTCTCAAAATAAAACTAAAATTATATGTGTAAATTTCTAATTAATAAATCATGCTCAAATTTGGTGTTCTTAATCTTACCGGACTTCCAGATAATGATATCCTTGATAAATCAAGCGCAGAATTCATTTCTAGCATTTTCTCATTCAAAATATTAAGAGACGCTCTTGAGTTCATCTGTTTCATATACAAAGGCAGAGGACTTGCACTATCCGGCCTCGATCCAGTTCTTTTAAAATCAGGCGATCTTACTCTCTTCTCCACCATCCCATAATTGACTTTATACCCATGCATATTCGTCAAATGGCTCAACAAAATCGGCTTTCTCGGGGAATATTTCTCAAAACTTGCCACTTTTCCAAGGTCATCTGATATAAGCTTATACGATGAATTATAAGTAGGAAACACCTCTTCTTGCAAAAATTTACTGTCTCTAGCCCTTGCTTTCCCTATATCAGGCGTGCTAACCCTTCTATATTTTCCACATACGTTTGGCATATCTTCATAAGCTTCAAATCTTTTTTCATTTACATCACTAGTCATTTTAACGATACTCGGCCTTGGCAGCTGTTTCTCTAACGATATTGCGCTTGGTTTGATGTCAAAAATCGTTTAATTTTGATAATGCATATTTCCTAAGGGATTTTTGTTCAAAATTTTTTGATGGATACAATTGCCCGAAAATTTAGACTTTTTACAAAATTTTTTTCGATGAAATGCACACTGTCAAAAGTGCATAATCATTGCTCCTGCACTCATTGCGCCTTTTATTTTACTTCTTGGCTTTTCTGGAGGACTTTCAAAGTCACTTACTCCCCCTTTAAATTGAAACAAAGCATATGTAAGATTAGCATTTTTTTTGGATACTTTAAACACCTTTAAATTGGAGCAAGCAATTTTTTTCAGCGAAAAATTTTATCGATGAAAAAATACTAATGTTTAAAAATTTATTTTTGACATAATTTTATATACAAAATGCAATTAAAATACTATTTAAACGATTTTTACACTGAATCGATTAATTTTTTATAAAAATAAAAATAATTTGTTAAAAAAATAAGACCCCCTTTAAATTGGAACAGTAATTTTTTGAATTTAAAAAGGGAGAGCTAATTTTGTTTCTTTCATAACTCGGGAGGCCGTTTTTGGTCTTTCACTAAAATCAATTTTCCTCGGCTGTTTATCGACTAGTTTATATCTTGCGTCATAATGATTACAAGGCGGAGCTGGACTTTTGCTACCATTTGCTTTATAAAATTCTTCACGGGTCTGCGACATAAACGCACAGCTTTGTTTAGGAGATGGTTTTTCGTCAGGTAAATCAATACTAATATTTTCTCTTAAAATCTCTTGCAGCTTTTCAGGAGATAGCTGCTGGGAATGAGCCCTTGGAGGTTGTGTTTTTATTGATTTTTTCGGGGATTTCCCAGATAAAATTTCTTCTTTGTGTTTTAATATTTGGAATCTTTCTGTACAAACTTTTCCAAATTTGCTATACATTTGTAAAAAATATATGAGAGTTTTAATTGTAGATGCCTTTTCTATACGAAGAAATAAAATATTGATGTTGACGGAAATTGGACTCCGAGGCTCACTCCCAATGGAGTAGAGCAGTTCGGATCATCCTGATGTAGCTAAAGTAGGGCCTCTGTCGGCCTTCAGGCTTGAGGATGCCTTGCGGAGAGGGAAGTTTTGTTTCTCTCCAAAGGTTTTCCAGACCCTTCCAGATGTTCTAGACTCGCATAATCTTTGTCTATGGGACTATCGGGGCATCCTACAGAGGTGGCTCTAACCTAGAGATCTTATCCTTAGGTTAGATCAAACTCGCAAGGAATTCAAGAGGGCTGAATTTTGGTTGGGCTCACACCTTTTGCACTCAGGTGTAATATGCACCCAGTGCTAGCCTCTTTTCCTGGAGTTAAGGTAGTCCTGCTAGTGGGGGGGGTCCGCTCACAGCCGCGTAAAATCTTAACCTCAATCTTATCTTTTCTATAGGTAGCGAAGGCCGCAGATCGTTTAACAACTTTAAAACCCTAGTCAAAAAAGCGTTTACTTTTCAAAAGATGTATAACGTCGAAGACATTGAATTTATTGAAGTCGACCATAGCTCAATTGATACTTATTTATATGAGCTAAATGCAGGTTTTTCTAGCAAAGATGCAGAAAAGCTATTTGATCATCTTGATTTTGTGTTTATTGATGGAGATTCAAATTTACTGCCTTGGCTTCAGCATACTCGCAAGTTTTTAACTTTGATAAGAATGTGCAAAAAAACTAAAAAAATTCTTTTTGCAGCTTCTTTTGCCATGCAGACTTTGGTGTTTTTGTGTGCGACAAGCTTTAATGTGGGAAGAGTTATCAATGGAAAAGGAAGAGGGAGCTCTTTACATGAAATTCACAATCTGCCAAGGGAAAGCTTAAGCAAACTTTCCCTAGGGGATGTATTTTTAGATAATTCAACCGGGGATATTTTTTGTTATGATGGGCATAGGAACGAATTTTACCCTGTCGCAAATGCAGGGCTGCATAATAATAAAGCAGCACAAGAAAATGAAAAAGTAAGCAAAGCAATTTTAAGAACCTATAAATATTCAGCAAAAAATGTAGATAAAATTGACGAAATATATATAGGAAAATCCACCGAAACTAAAGTAAGGATTTTTAAACAGTTTGTCCAGCATTGGCTTTTAAAAGGGGTAGGGTTTGATGAATTTTTAGTTCCTAATTTAAATAAATGGGACGTCCACCCAATAAATGCGACGTTAAAAGAAAATGTTTTATCTGTATTAGCAGAATCCCAGCGTGGACCACAGATAATTGTACATAATAATGCAGTTGGAGTGCAATTCCATGTCAGCTCGAAATATCCTATGACATTTTTAATTTTAAAAAATTTTGTGGTACATATGATGGACAGATTTCAGAACGAAAAAGATAAATTTGATTTACCTCTTCATTCGGTCACAAAAGCTGGGTTTTATTATACAGGATTTGGTGCTAGCCGAAATGGTTCCCAAGATACACAAAATGCTAATGATTCAGAAAAATACGGGCTTCAGGCTAATGAGGCAAGACATTCAGGATTTGCGTTTTCTTTGAGAAATGGAGAACCATTGACCGTGAAAATTAATTCTACTACTTCACAAGCTATCAAACTAAAAAAGATGGCAAGACCAAGGAGCCAGGAGAGTTTTGATAGTAGCTTTTCAGATAACAATAGTATGTTGAGAGAGCCTGTAAAAAGGACAGCTACCAATAAAAAAGTTGATTTTGCGTTAAAAAGAACTTTGTCTTCAGGCAGAGATCAAGTTATAGATAATAGGATAATAAGGCCGATTGATGCTGAATATGCAAACTCACTTGGAAGTCAAGTGATTGAATCACTTCCAGAAGCATGGAAAAGCAAAAAAGAAATCAGATCACTTTTGCACCCAGGGTATGCTACACATTTAATTCCAAAAAGAGGGAATATTCTAAATGGCACTAATCTTACTCTAACAAAAAATGATTATCATTATTATGAGAAGCCAGTAGTCAGAGTTACGATTTCTCCTAAGTTTTATTGTCGGTATAATAGAGAATTTAAAGAAAAAGAAAGCCAGGAGCTCATGAGAACTAGAAGTGGAAGCTTAGGAGCAACACTGAGAAATGACGGAACTCCTTATATTGAGCCAGACAAATTGAAAAGGCAAGAAGAAATTAGAGAAAAATCAAGATGAATGGACAAGAGAGATTTCCATAGAGTCTTCTCTGAATCTGCAATTACTAGACAGAGGGCAAACACATTTAATTCGCTTTCTTCTATTTTCAATGAAAAATAGGTATTTATTTGATTGGATTGTGTATAGCTCATATTAGGCCTATGGAAAAAGAAATGCAATTTTATTTTTAAAATAAATTTCTTGTATAAAAAGTAATTTTATAAATATTTTAATCATGAGATTTTCAATACCTAAAATGCTAGAAATTAAGTATATTAGTTTAATCATGAATCTAAATGATTATAATATAGTTTGCGAAATGGCTGAATATTTGTAACTTGGCAATTTATAATTCGATTGCCAATAGTATTTTACATAAACAGTAGAGAAATTATAAATGAAAATTCTTTCAAAACCTAATATGTTTTATCAGTGATAGCTTTAGTATTAGCTATAGCAATTAAATTTACAAAATAAATGCCTAGTTCATTATTTCTACTACTCAAGTATTAAATATTTACACTTCAAATTTAATTTTCACCATCAGATATGAAACTCTTATGCTTCGGGAAATTTCTAAATGCCCTTTGTTTGATTTGCGCTAAAAAAGAAACCAGCGAAACATCTGCATCCAGCTCAGAAAAATTGGCTGAAACGAAGCAAAATGACCCTTACCATAACCAAGAAAATTCAATTGAAGCGAGTAATCGGACATGCAATTCTATCAAAAATTTTGAACAGCCACAAGAAATGGTAGGAGATATAGAACAAACCTTTACATTTGGGCAAAAAACATTTTCCGATGCTTGTAAAGTATATGAGGGAAATTCTGACAGTCTTAATCCTACTGCTAAGAAAAAGTCAAAACCGAAGCAGAAAAAGAAAAAGAACACAAAAAATACAATTGATAAAATATAAAGCTAAAAAAGATTTTTACTTGTAACTATCATTTAAATAAAATCTTCTTTAACTAAAATTTAAAATGACCTCAGCATTTATTAATTATAATTTTACTTCTGAATGGGGAATTGTTGTGCTCGAAATCAGTGCTCACCTCCCGCAAAGAAAGGTGCTGATTCTTTCCACTTAGTCTGTGATGAATCGATGCTTCGTTCTACTTTTAAGGAAAGTTTCAAGTTATCTCATTATGAAGGAATATCAATTAGCAAACAGTAAGACCTAGATAGCTTAACTTTAGTTGTGGATGAAAGTGTGGAAGAAGATGATGATGATTTAACAAAATCATCTCTGAGTGAAAAAGATACTAATCAAGTATCAGCAGTTGCAAACGTTGAGGGAGTCAACTAAATTAACATATATTGACCGTGATTAAAGAAAATTTTGATACTTATGCTTGAATTTTATATACACTTTTTTACAAAAGAGAAACAATTTTATGAGTCAATGTCCTATTTTTCTTTCTTTATAATGGCTCATTTTAAAAACGAAATATAATAATAGTTGGATCGACCAGCAAATAATGTTTCCCATGAGTATAATTTTGTATAGATTTATATTAGAATTGAATGATCTCATAAAAATTTAATTGGATAACTAATTTTTGTCGAAATAATTTTTTCAGCCATATGCAATCTTTATACTTAAAATATGGATAAATTATGCACTTTTTTATATTTAGGCAATTTATATGAAAAGAAATTCTCCCGCATTTTTATTATAATAAATATTAGCACTGACCAGATTTTGTCTTGATTATATTTTTAAATATTCATAGCATGGTAATTCAGCATCTCATCTATTTTGAAATTAATGAGTAAAAATTATTTTTATCAAGTAAATCGTTCGTATTTTTAATTATTGTCTTTATTATAATATTTTTTCAAATGATTGACACTTAAAAGGCTTTTCAGAATAAAATGTTACCATCGGTAATATCTTATATATATATCAGAATTAAATTTACGAAGAATTGCATACCCTATTTAAAATTGGAACAAGATTTTGTTTAAAATTTCAATTTTTACAAACTTACTCATCTCTCTGTATAAATAGTTACAATTCCTTCTGAATTCGAATTTAATTGTACTGCTTCATTTGTGATGATATCTTCTGGCGAATCTTTTATATCTTCACCCTTACCGTTCGTCTTTGCGTTTCCATTTTTGCGTTCCATATAAGAAACAGTAACCTCATCTCATAGCACAGTGGTATTTTCTTTAACATCAGCGACTTGGGTTTTTACTTTCTTTTTCTTCTTGGCATTTCGTTTTTTAAGAATATATTCAAATGTGGTCATGTGTTTTGACCTCAATCAAACATGTAGAATAATAAGACAGCCATCAACTAAGATAGCTATCATTGCTTCTATTGTTACTACATAAGTCTTATTTTATCTTATAGAATTTATAACGCTTAACGTCCACTACGGGGTGACAACCCCAGTACTACCACTCGCCTTGCGTCGCATCGGGCCCACAGGTCGTTGGGGATGGCCTGCTTCGATCACCAAGGTGCTTCTCGGGAAAGTGTTCCGGCTTCGACGGCTCATGGATGAGCTACTTGCTTGATACATGGGTTGCTTTTCCGAAAAACCCAAAAAATGGATTTTTCTGGTCGGCTATCGGCAAAAAGGAAAAACACGTAGCCTGGGAACGTAACGCCCAGTTTCACGCTAGGGAGTTGCCCGATTGGTCCTAACGGACTCTGCTGAGCTTCCCCTTTCCAACTCCATGCCCTCCTTCCCCACGAGGAAAAATCCACCCCTGAGAATAGACTAGGACTAGGCTCTGAACACCACCAGAATTGCTTACCTAGTATTGCCGTCCATCTCTAGAATGTAAAGCCTTGCCGGATATAATTAAATATGAGTCGAGGCTGCATGGCCGGGAGGCCATGCCCAGACGAAGACGCCATATTTAATTATGTTACTACATAAGTCAAAACAATAAAAGCATCTTTATCAGCATAGTCGACAACTTCTTTAATATCAGAAACGTAGCTATCGTAATCATTATAATAATATACAATAATGCTGACTCCATAGCTGAAAATCACCATCATATTGAATTCAAGTGCAAATATAAGCTTTATAAAGTTATGATAATTCTTTTTCCCAATGCAATTGTTAAGCCACACACAATGATGATCAAAATTTTCAACACACCGGTTGCATTGCCCACAATGCTTAGTTTTCATACTTACATTACAGCAACAAATTGTACAAAAAGCTTGGTTTCCTTTAGGCTCGTCTCTTTCACCGTTTATTATTTTTAGAATATGTTCGTGCACCATAGGATCAGTAGGGTCACATATTATTGCTCGAAAAGCGAAAAAAATCACGAAAATTTGAGATAAAGCAAAAAGGACAGCAAAGCTTATCTAATTGAAAATTACTTTACTCCCCCCTTTAAATTGAAACAAAAAACCTGTACATATTTAAAGGGGCTGATTTTTTTATTATAATTTTTTTTCCTGTAAAAATTTATATAATATTTATGCTAGTTTGTTTAAATAGCCTCTACTAGCATTTTTTCAATTAAAATATAATTTAATGATGGTAAATTTTTTGATTTTGGTGATAATAAATTGACTCTCAAAGTTATTTACATAGAAATTATTTTTTTCTATAAAAAAAAATTGTTTCAATATAAATTGGGAAATTTTATTGATATTTTTCCAATTTAAAGGAAGTTAGAGTAGAGATTCATGCTGGGAAAATAAACTAGTGAAACAACAGCAATATTGAAAAGCATCATTATCCAGCTAAATACTTGCACAGGGTGTAATGGAAGACTAAACCCATGGCTTCTTGAGTGTTGAGCCATTTTCTAAACAATAGTCTTCAAGTAAAACTTAATAATCAATTTACTTACCTCATCTTATTAGCTGACAATATTGCACAAATATAATACAAAACATTGTGAAAGGATGCAAACTCATAAAATAATGACCAAAAAAATCATAACAAAGCGAAAATGGTAATTTCATCCTATATTATCGATCATAATTTTTTAATTTCCTAAATTATTCATATTAACTCTCTTATTCTACTATAATTTGGTGAATAAATGAAGATGTTTGCCCTTTTCATTTTATGCATCTCAGTCCCTTCAGCCTTCGCAGCCACAGGTGTCGATGTATCAGCTTATACCAGTCAAGATTCTTTCAGCTGTTTAAATCAAAATGGCTATATCTTTGGGATTGTCCGTGGCTACTGCAGCTACGGTGCAGTTGACCCCAATGTGGTTTCAAATATCCAAAACTCGATTAACGGAGGAATGCAGAATACAGACGTCTACCTCTTCCCTTGCTACCCATGTGGAGACCCAGCAGGCCAAGCTGACGATTTAGTGAACGCAATTGCAGGCCAAGGATATGGAATGGTTTGGATCGATATTGAAGTTTACGCTTGGGACTCCGACCAAGGAAACAATCATTAACATTAGCATTACTTACTCCCCCTCCGTGAGCGAACAAAAAATTTTGTTCGTTAACGGAGGGGGCTAATTTGTTTTTTTAAAAAATTTTATATATAAATTTTTATAGAAATTTTTTTTTTTACAATTTTAAAAAAATCCTAATTCTCAAAATTGGAAAGCAAATATTAATTTAATTTATAAAAATATGTTTTAAAAAACGCAATTTGTTTAAAATTAAACAGAATTAGCTCAAGATTTCATAATAATAATTATATAAAAAATTTTGTTCGCTTACGGAGGCAAAAAATAGGGATTTTTCTAATGGTTTTGCGCTCACGAGGGGGGAGTTAGAGATTTTAACGTGCTTCTCTGGCTCCGCAGGGTGATTTAGCAAAGCCATAAGGGCTCACCCAGTAGACATCGCCATTTTTATTGGACCGACAGATCATCCTAAGCAAGTGACGGCTAATTGGCTGCCAGATCTCACGGGCTGCGTTGCCTTGCTCGAAAATTGACTCCTGCGCGTGGTGCCACCTATGGGTCTCCCTTGGGAGTGTCAAGCAATAAAACTCTATATCCACCAAACATCCAAGGATCAGGCCAGGAGGCTGTGCGCCCCCCTTGTTGCTTATCTGATATTGCTGAATAAGGTCCCCACCAGGAAAACTGAGCCCTATAATAATAAATTGGTCAAAGGAGTGAAATTCTTCAGAGAAGAATTTCTCGACGACGCCATTTTATTATTATAACCCAGGAAACAACCAAAACTTTATTTTGACTATGGCAAATGAACTGACCAACCAAGGCCAAAGTGTCGGAATTTATACTAGCTACTATAACTGGCAAAGTATTGTAGGACTTGGATGGACTGGAGTTTCTCAATATCCATTGTGGTATGCCCATTACGATGACTGGATGAGCTTCGGAGATTTTACTCCATTTGGAGGTTGGAATACCCCTGCTATTAAGCAATATAACGGAGATGTAAGCTACTGTGGAGCTGGGATCGACCAAGATTACTATCCTTAAATTAAAAGATTTCTTTATATTACGCTTATTAATATTTACCAGTTAAGGGGCTGTTGTAATGCAGTGCTTGAGGATTCTTGTGAAAAGCATGGATAACTCAGTTTGTCTTAAATCAGTGATTTCATATTTCAATAAATTCCCGACCTGGGACTTGCATTCTAGTGGAGTATATCGAATAAATCTCCCAGTCATATCGATTTCAAAAGAAATTTCACTACTCTTGTACCCAGCTACACATCGGAAAATGCCTCCTTTTCTATCTGCTTTAAGGTTCATCAAATTTGAATAAAAATTGTGGATTTTTTTATAATGCTGGTTATCTTCAGTTAAATTTTCTATTTTTTTGTCATATTCCGCTTTGATTTCTTCTAAATTTCTCTCAATTTCATTTTCCTCATTTTCGGCTTTTTTGGTTTCAATTTCAATATTTTGGTTTGCAGCGGCTAATTCCATTTCTAATCTTTGGAGCTCATTATGAAGGGAGTCATTTTCTTGGTTTATGTTATCAATTTCTTGTTGTGTTGGGATTTTTTTATGATAAGCAATCATATCTTTTAAGTGATCTAAGGCAGAAATGATATTGGATTTTGTTGATTCTATTCGATTATCTAAAGCTTTGCTTAGATCTGATGTAAACTGCTCGAAATGGTTTTCATTTGTGTAGAAGAGAAGCAAAGAGTCGATATCTTGGTCTTCAGGGAGAGGTTCTGGGAGGTCTGATTGGGGAGGGCGAGGAGAAATCAAGATTTCAGTGTTTTCACCGAAAGAGACTCTTTTGTCTTCTCGTTTTCTGAATTTGAGAGGCCTAGAGTCAACGATTGGAGATCTTCGTTTGAGATCAGGGCTGACGTCAACTTCTTCAATAGAATATGTATCTTTAGAAATGCTTGGAGGGACTGATGAAAACTTTGACTGATTTTCTGTTTTCCAATAGTTTGAACTTGATGGCTCTTTTATTTTTTCAACATACTCACTTTTTACTTCGACTTCACCTGTTTGAATTTCCATATTTAC
This sequence comes from Blepharisma stoltei, assembly GCA_914767885.1. Classification (NCBI taxonomy): domain Eukaryota; phylum Ciliophora; class Heterotrichea; order Heterotrichida; family Blepharismidae; genus Blepharisma; species Blepharisma stoltei. Next base: position 234,681 of record CAJZBQ010000035.1, on the reverse strand, counting down.
CGCCTTTAGACAGAGCTTATAATAATTTCTAATTATTCTGTTATAATTCATATCCTAAATATTTAATGCAAGTATTTCCAATTGAAAATAATCAAAAATTTAAAATTAAAAATTCTCTATTCAAATAGAACCACAACATATCAAAAAAATTTATTTCAATATGTATAACTGTATAAATATTCAGTAACTTAAGCTTTAAAATTTTAATTATATCAGTTTTACTTCTTCTGTGCCCAAAGTTTTGGTTTTCAGCTACTTTATAGTACGCTCACAACAGCCACTGTTCTACTACATTTAGGACATAAATGATAACCATCTTTGCATGATTTCATGATCAATGGCAAAATGCAGCAAGGAATGCATCCTATTGAAAGCAGCCCACAGCACCCTAACAAAGACATAGTCCCTCTTTTATAAACAAGCTCAGTCACTACTTTATTATGACAAAACGGGCATATGATAGTTTCTGGATGAAAACTTCACTCTTTTGGGTAGTTTCCTATATAAATTGTAGCTGGCAAGAACTCTTTTTTTGGACTTAAATGAGAATAATTCGAGCTCGCTCGTCCATCAAGAGCGATTTGGACACTTTCACGCAATAAAGGGCTATTTGGCTCACTTTTAGACATTATTATTTAATTAAGCGATTACATCAACGACCCAAAGATCATTTGTGTCTCGGCCATCATGTGCTGTCACTTCTTGCTGGGAACTTTTTGTTTTAAAATTTTCATGTGAATGCAAGGCCTGCCCTGTTTGTACATGGATTAACCTTATATAGCAATTTTTCCCTAAAAGGTCGCCTGCTTTGCCGTTTTCAATTTCCAGTCTTCAATTATCATTGTCATCTCCTATTCCATATTGCCCATAACAGCTGACTTCTTGCTGCTTGGATTCGCTGGTCTTTATATTATGTGAATGAAGATTTCTGCCAGTTAATAAATGCTCAAGTCTTATTATTGATAAATTTTGTACTGGTGTTCCAATATAAGTATTTCAACGATTTCTACCATTTGGACCCTTTATAATTCATCAGTCGTTGTTATCTCTATGGAAAAAACAGGTAACTTCTTGTTGGTGAGAGCCATTTCTGTAATTAATTGGGTGGGAGTGCAAAATGTTATTTGTGTTAACGTGCTTTAGCTTTATGGGGATTCCATAAGTAATATATACTTGAGGGAGATAGAGGATTGGCATTGAGATTTCTTTTTTTTCTTCTTCATAAGAAGAGATATCTGCCTGATGTAGACGGAGAAGTTCTTCTACAGCGGATTTGACTGTAAAGCAAGGGATTAGTTGATTTATTGATAAAGGTTGATTTGTTAAAGGGCATGAATTATGAGTTTTCAGCCAATCTTCTATTCCTGTGCGCTGAAAGCAGTGACCATAAGGAGTTATCACTGGATCTGTCATAAGTTCATAAGAGATCGGGCATCTTAAAGCATCTATTTCTATTTTATTTGGATTTTGTGGCCCTGATTCTGTTATCATTGCAGTTTTTTATATAAATAAATATGCTAAAAATAAACTTTCCAGCAAATTTCCAAAGGCTAATCAAAAATTCATTTCTTGAGAAGAATACACCTACATATGAAATTATATATGAAATTTGAAAATAGTCATGAAAAGGAAAGATAAACGATTCTACAAATATTAATTATTTGCCTTTATTGAAAGCTCTACTGCTGCAGACCTTACGCATTTTCCCAATTTTATTTATTAGTCTTCATACTGATCTTGAACTTGTAGAGAATAGCCTTGACATAGTCTAGGCCCTATTAAATTTTTGAATTCGAAAATAATCAAAATCATTGTCCTGACTTTTATGCAGGTCAAATTTTCCTTAGCTGTAAGAAATTTCCATTTTAGTTAATTTTTTGATAAGAGCTGCTTTTCAATGATTCATTAAATTCATATATTTTAAACTATTTTTTTTCCTTTATTTATTTTCCTTTTGTTCATCTATGTCTATTTTCTCTAAGATTTTCCGTCAAAATCGATTTTTCGAATTCTGTTTAAGAAATTTCTAGTCCCCATTTAAGGTTGTGCGGATCAAATTTAATTAAACACGTGTATAATATGACAGAATCTGTGGATAAGCAAGAGCTGGGTAAAATCCAGACACCTTGGCACACAATTTCTGATGTGGAGTTGATAAAAAGCTTGAATACGAACACAGAATCAGGGCTCAGCGAAGACTCGATTGATCAACTGAGACAAAGATATGGATGGAATGAATTAAAAAAGGCGGAAACAAAGAGCCTGCTTGCAATGGTGTTTGAGCAGTTTACAGATCTCATGGTTATTATTCTTTTGGTAGCCGCAGTTATCTCAACCATCATCGCTTTCTTAGATGGCGAGTCAGGGATTGTTGGGTATATCGAACCTATCGTCATTCTTTTAATACTGATCGCTAATGCCGTAGTTGGAGTTTGGCAGGAATCAAATGCAGAAGCAGCGCTAGAAGCCTTAAAAGACCTCATGCCAGAGCACGCAAAAGTCCTTACCGCCCCGCCCCATCCATAAACTAGCAAAATCATTTGAATAATCCATATTTTTGCTTAAAAATCCACCTCTGTGAACAAAAATTTATTTAATATAAAAAATTTTTATGAAAAAAATATTTATATATAAGTGATAATTATTATAATGAAATCTCTGCTAATTCTGTTTAATTTTAAACAGCTTGACATAAATTTTACAAATTAAACAAATATTTGCTTTCCAATTTTTACTAATTGGGATTTTTTAAATTTCTAAAAAAAAAATTTTACTATTCTAATTTCCCATGGATAGCGCTATTTTGGCCTTGATTTTCCCACTGGGAAACTTTTTTGGTTCGACCAGTACCATATAGTTTGGTCAAACCAAAAAATTTTCCCAGTGGGAAAATCAAAGCCAAAACAGCGCCATCTACAGGAAATTGCAATATAAAATTTATATATAATTTTTTTAAAAAAAAAAAATTAGCCTGCTCTGTGAGCGAACAACAATTTTGTTGTTCGCTCAAGAGGGGGAAGTTAGAAGCGGCACTTGGAGCACTGTCCTTGCAAGAGAAGTGATCCCTGGCGATATTGTGGAGATGACAGTCGGCTCGAAAGTCCCTGCTGACGTCAGAGTTTTGAAATTGCTGACACCATCTTTCAGAGTGAATCAGTCACATTTAACAGGAGAAACTAAGGATATTGCTAAGCACCCAGGCCCTCTCGACCATGGAGATGTAGTCTTACAAGACAAAACCAACATTGCTTTTTCATCCTCCACCATTGCTGCTGGAAGTGCCCTTGGAGTCGTCGTCGAAATTGGCATGACAACCGAAATCGGAAAAATGCAAAAAGAAGTTACTGAAGCCAATGAAGAAAGAACCCCTCTACAAGAAAAATTAGACGAATTCGGGAATTTATTAGCAAAAGTAATTTTCGGTATCTGTGCACTGGTGTGGATTATGAATTTCAGAAACTTTTTCGATGAGGCTCATGGGACTCCTATTAGAGGAGCTATCTATTACTTCAAAATTGCAATTGCACTAGCTGTAGCTGCAGTCCCTGAAGGGCTTCCTGCTGTAATTACCACTTGTTTAGCACTCGGAACCAGAAGAATGGCTCAGAGAAACGCAATTGTAAGAAGACTCCCAAGTGTGGAAACTTTAGGGTGTACATCAGTCATTTGCAGTGACAAAACAGGAACTTTGACTACAAATGAAATGACTGTGACTGATTTCTTTATCCCTGACAGACTCAATGAAGGTTACAAAGCTTTTTCAGTTTCTGGAAACGGATTTAAAGTTGACGGAAAAGCTGAAGGTCTTTCTCCAGACTATTTCAATGACTCTTTTAGACAATTTTTACTGTCAGCTTCTCTTTGTAATGACTCTAAAATTGAATCTGACGGAGTCCAATATAAAATTATTGGTATGGCCACTGAAGCTGCTATTCGTATTGCAGTTGAAAAAATAGGGAAAACTGATAATTCATTTAAAAAAGCTGGGTATTATTCGGAGCATGTGATAGGAAATGAGTTTAAAAAATTAGTCACTCTTGAATTTACTAGAGAAAGAAAAAGCATGAGCTCACTTTGCAATCAGAAAAACACTGGTAGAAATATTCTTTATGTAAAAGGTGCCCCAGAAAGCATCATAGAGAGATGCTCAAGGATTCATTTGTCAAATGGAGTTGCTCAGATGACTCAAAGCATGAAGCAAGATGCTTTGGAAAGAGTAGTTGGCATGAGCAAGCAAGCTTTAAGATGCATTGCTTTTGCATATACTGATGATTGCCGTGAACTCACTGATTATAATGGAGAAAACCATCCTGCACATCATCTATTAGAAGACTATGAAAATTTCTTACACTTTTGGTCAAAAATATAGTTAGACATTTTTTATTTTAATAGGATAATAAGGTTCCGTACCATTTGATGAGAGTATTTTTCTTGGTGGCATTTATTTAGGAACTTTTAGTTAAATTTTTTTTACACGTGATAATTGGATAGAATTTTTAAGTATTTTTTTCGAAGCAATTATCGATAAAAAGGTAAACCAAAAAATCGAGCAAATGTCACGCGAGAAAAAAATTCCTATCAAATGGCTGGCAGCGGATAATAAGTGAACTATTACAGATGAGTTAAGTTAAGTGATATAAGGCCATAAGCGGATAGGCCACTAGCCTTACTAGCCCTTCTTGGCAGGGACAGAGAAAACTTCCAGGGTAAAAACAAACTTTCCTCTTCAGCAGATCCCCAAACCAGAAGACCTACATCAAAAGTGACAGAGGCACTATTTCCAACTTCACCAGGACAGAACCTACCAACTCCATAGGGATTGCTCCTGGAATTCATTTTCCATCGCCATCAGATTTTATTCCTGCTAATGAGTTAGGGTTCGAACAAAATCTAATATTTTTAGGAGTTATGGGCATGAAAGATCCTCCACGTCCAGAAGTCAAAGAATCAATTGCTCTGTGCAAGCAGGCTGGAATCAAAGTTTTCATGATTACTGGCGATAACAAACTTACAGCCGAAGCAGTCGCAGACAATATCGGCATCACCACAGGAAACACCGTCAGTTTGACTGGAATTGACCTCAACAAAATGCCAGAAAGCGAGCTCTCCAAAGCTCTTCAAGACGCCGATGCCTGCATTTTCAGCAGAACCGAGCCAAGACACAAGAAAAAGCTTGTGCAATTACTTAAAAGCTCAAGAGAAGTTGTCGCTATGACTGGAGATGGAGTCAACGATGCCCCAGCTTTACAAGAAGCCAACATTGGAGTCGCTATGGGCATAGCTGGCACAGAAGTTGCTAAAAGGGCATCCGACATGATTTTAGCTGACGACAAGTTTTCAACAATCGTCGCAGCTGTTGAAGAAGGTAGGTCCATTTATAACAACACAAAAGCCTTTATCAGGTATCTGATCTCCTCAAATATTGGAGAAGTTGTAAGCATTTTCCTGACTGCTATGCTTGGACTTCCTGAAGGTTTTACTTCAGTTCAACTATTGTGGGTAAACTTAGTCACTGATGGGCCTCCAGCTACCGCTTTAGGATTTAACCCACCTGATCTTGACATCATGAAAAAGCCGCCAAGAAGACATGACGAGCCTTTGATCAGCAACTGGGTTTATATCAGATATTTCGTAATTGGTACTTATGTAGGTGCAGCTACAGTTGGGATCTTTGTGTACTGGTATTTATACTTCGATGGTGGCGACTCTCATCCACTAGTCGCTTATTCTCAAATTTCAAACTGGTCAGAGTGTCCTGGCTGGAAAGATTTTTCACTTCCTGACTGGAACGGGCTTGACCTGTCCCACCACCCATGCTTATATTTCACTGAAGGCAAAACCAAAGCTAGCACTCTATCTTTAACAGTCCTTGTGGTCATAGAAATGCTTAACTCCCTCAACGCTCTTTCAGAAGACACTTCCCTCATCCACATGCCTCCATGGGTGAATCCTTGGCTTTTACTTGCAATTTCTGGGTCAATTGTCTTACACTGCTTAATCCTTTACGTTCCTTTCTTAAACGAAGTTTTCGGAATTGTCCCATTGACATCTCAAGAGTGGATTTTAGTCATGATTTTCTCAACGCCAGTAGTCCTGATTGACGAGTGTCTCAAATTTTTCGGCAGAGTCAGAAGCAGACGTAGCCAAGTTATTCACAAAAAAGATAAATAATAATTATCATTAGTTAAAAATATGGGAAACTGTTTGAAAGTCTTAACCAAAAAGACGCAAGGCCCTACGACAAAAGCTGAAAAAGTAAAAAAATTATCGCTAAAAGATACACACCAATTAGATGCTAGCAATGTAGAGATTTTGCACGCTGATGGGAATACCTCTGCTTATATATGCAAATACGAAAAAAACGAAGAAGTGAATGCGAATGAGTTATTGATCATGTATTTTGAAGGATTTGATGGGAGAAAAGAAGAAGTGCAAATCGTCGCTGGAGAAAGGGTCAGTACACTGAGGACCAAAGCTAAAGCAATTATGGGATTAGATGACATCCACATGGTTTTAGACGGAAAAGTGCTTGAGGACAAATTTCTGTTGAACCAGTATAAGGTGTCACAGGGTGCTGTGATTGATGTAATCCCAGTCTACTCGCCTTAAAACTAGTAATTATAAGTTTTTAAATCTGCAATAAGAGATCAGCTTAAATTCTGTTGATGAATTTTGCTTATAATTGACTTTTCATATCTTGAGAAAAAAATCTATTATATTTATTATATATTCTTTTCTGAGCTCTATGGAAACAACAGATGAAACAATATGCAAGGCACTATAGTAAACTATTATAAAGATTTTATTAGTCTATATCAATATCCCTCATCTTTACAATGGTAGCACGAGTGTCATCAGCATGAGAAAACTTTGGGGGAGGTTTAAATTCACCTTTCTTTTTAAACACAATGACCATATAGAGATAAGCGATGTCCCACTGATCCTCATCAATTGATACAGATTTTAAGTATTTCTTTAACAGCCAGTTGTACTTTTCTTTATATTCATCATAAAAATAATGGAAATTTCTTTTGCAGACAAGCTCTAAATCGTATTCTTCGGCTATTTCTTCAAGCTTGTCCATAATTACTAAATACTCAGAGACATATACTATTTCAGTCCCTTCTTGTCTAACAATAGACTCCCCAACGCTGTCTTCTAAATAAAAACCATATTTTAAGCCAAATTCTCCTTTACTTTTAGGGAATTGATCAGTGTCAAAATATAATTATAGAAGTTTCCTATGTTTGGCGCTGTAAGGCCGATAAATTCTGATCGGAATTTATCGGTTGGTTGCACCAAATCAATGCCTTGGTCGGACCAAAAAGCGATTTGGTCCGACGAACTTGGAAAGCTCCTGGGAAAATGTATGCGCTTTCAGCGCTATATAGAGGAAACCTCTATAATATATGGCGTCGCTCATTTCTTGCATATTTAATAATGAGGTTTGGTGAAATTATCCCAGCTATATTAGTGAAACAAGAGCAGGGTGATTTTTCCTAACGACTCCTGACCTTAGAGAATCGAATTTTCAGTACCACTTATCCCAGGCAGTGGATACTGGGACTTTTAGGGTGCCGATCGGGCCCAAGTAAGTGCCTGAGCTCAAAGGAGAGTTGTCGAAGCCCAAACTTCAGGGCTGGCGTTCTCTTTTGGTGATTTAAGCCTGATGTGGCCACACCTTTGGCGTGCCCAAACAAAAATAGGCAAAATTCGCCGCAGATCGATGTTGGAGGTAACTGCTGTCGAGCAATCTATGGACCTTAAACATGCATAGACTAATCAAGATGTCAAATTTAATTGAATAATACTGATTTCCAAATATAAAATTTTCGCTTTGTGTTTTCAACTTTTTTACAACGACATTTGCGTCTGGAATGGTGCTAATAAAGACAGCTCCTGGCTTAAGTTTTTCGGAAACATTATACAGGAACCTCCTGACGCTGTCTTCAGAGTCCCATATATAATGAAATGCAAACTGGCAGCTGACAAGGTCATATTCTAAGTCATAATGCTGATTTACGACTTGTGAAATTGTATAGTCTGGGTCACAAGAGCTGCCTGATATTAGCAAAGCTTCGAATTTTGGCTTTGGACTTATAGAATCAAATCTTTCTTTAGCCTTTTCGACGCTTTCATGGCTTAAGTCAATGCCAACATAGAACGCGATTTTGGCAGAATTAAATTTCAAGAGATCTCCTCCTCTTCCACAGCACATATCTAAGACAGTAAATCCTTGTCTTGTGTATTCATTTATAAGGACACTTTTAATTCAGTTATTGAATTTTCGTAAGCCTTCGATTTTGCTTACAGTGGCTGGGATATCTCGTCTGTCTCGGTAATGATTGCGAGCTTCTTCTTCTTTGTTAAGGTTTGGCTCTGAAGTTTTTTGCCTTTTGTGGCCAGATGACCCATCTTCTTCATATGAGGATTTTTGAGTATTTTCTCTTGGAAAATTAGGATTGATGTGTCCTCTAGACATTTTTATAAAGAATTAAAAAATAATTAAGCTTTAGACTCTACGAAATCTAGATTTTCACCTTTAGACTCAACGAAATCTAGATCTCCGTATGCTGATTTGTTTGATTTTTTTCTTTTTTTGATGATATAGAAAGCAGTTAAGACTGCAATGCAGGTGCAGGCTAAAATGCCTATTGCTATAATAAGCCACCAATACCACTCCAGACCGCTGCTGCCTGACGATTTTGTATCAGTTTTCGTTAAGCTTCCCCAATTAACATTATCGTAATTCATCATGCACGCCTCAGTGATATTCGGAAAAGCTCTTGCATTAATAAACTCTAAAAAGGTTTCCAAAGGACACGACGTCCCAGGACAGTTTCCGACCACTTGAAGCACATCATTATAAGTTAGCGTCACATTATAAATGCCAGCATTATTATCATCTTGAATTAATTCAAAAATCAAGGTTGACGCAAATGTTGGCTGCAATAGATTCCCCAATTGAAGCGCTGATAAAATATTTAAAAGAGTATCATCATGGGCTGAATAAAATTGGAATTTTAGGTTGTTGGCTTGATTTTTGGCGTTATTGAGAAGATATGACAAATTTGAAAGAAAATCGCTTCCTGCATATCTTGATAATAAATCAGGGACATAAGAGACAAGCTGATTCAGCTGGTCGTCTAATAGGTTAGCTTGAGTAAAAAATGACTCGCCAAATACAGCAGGGACTGTAAAGCCATACCAATTATTACACCTTAAGCTGTCTACTATATCAGAAAACATGCTTTCTGCCTCATCTAAGCTTACTTTAAAATAAGCCATAATGGTCTGATAAATCCCTGCAGATTCAGATTTTAGGTTTAGCACGTCTGTGCTGTTCTTTCTAAGCTTCACAAGGTACCTATATCTTTCACAGGTGTCGTCAGCTAGTAATAAATACTCTCTATCTGAGCTGTCTGTATGCACAGGAACTACTTGGGTGTTATTTGGCAGCGCAGATTGGCCTAATTCTTGTATTATTTCAGTTTCATTATAAACTTCAATTGGAGGGACTGCTGTTTCTTCTAATTGTGGAACTCGAAGATTTGGGCCTGTAGATGGTGGGTATAATCCCATCATTTGGGACTCAGCACTTTGAAGGGTTCTATGGACATCAGTCGAGTAAGCATTAATTTGAGGCTGGTAAAACGTTTCATTGAGCAGCTGGGTTTCGACAATATACCTGTTTCGTAATTCTGCGCCTATAAGATAATGCTGTCTCATCCCTTCAGGGGTTAACTCGCCTGGCTGATAGGTAGACCATCTTCCGTCATTATCCCAAGGCTGAAAACTCACTGGTGTTCTTGCTCCATGTCTGCTGACCTCTACAACAAATATTGTAGAGCAGGAAACTAATAGTGGGAGAGCTAGGAAAAGGTAATGAGACATAGCTCTAATAATTATATCTCCATTCATGACGTAGGTTTCTGTTAATTAATAAAGGATATATTGAGGTTTCTTGAGAATTTTACAATTAATTCTCAAAAATGCAAAAGCGAGTATATTCATAGACTCCCACTCCATTATTAAATTTATATGGAAAATTCATAATTTATATTAAATTAGAATTTATTTGTAAATAAATGAATCTATAAATTATTACTTACTCCCCCCCCTCCGTGAGTGAACAAAACCATTAGAAAAATCGCTATTTTTTGACCAAAAAACCCACCCTCCGTGAGTGAACAAAAATTTTTTTAATAGAAAAATTTTTTTTATGGAAAAAAATTTTGATATATAAGTGATAATTAATATAATGAAATCTAGAACTAATTCTGTTTAATTTTAAACGAATTGCTTTTTAAAACATAAATTTTATAAATTAAATTAATATCTGCTTCCCAATTTTTGCGAATTAGGATTTTTTTTAAATTTCGAAAAAAAAAATTTTTTATAAAATTTATATATAAAATTTTTTTTAAAAAAAAAAAATTAACCCCCCTCCGTGAGTGAACAAAATTTTTTTGCTCACTCACGGAGGGGGGGGGGGGTTTAGGGCTTTTGAAGTCCATTTTTTCGTTAATAAAGTCCATTCTTTCATAAGTTGACGAGCTCTTTTTGTTTTTCTTGATACAGTATACAATGACAGCAATAATGGCACTTATAACCACCACAAATCCAACAGATATTACAACCCACCAATACCAGTCATGTTAAGTTAAGTTAAGTTAAGTCATTAAGTATCCAGCCATAAGCGCTCACGCAGGCGGTGACCATCCGCCCCGTCTCGGCTCCAAAGTGCCATCCTAGGACGCCATCTTGGATTTCCCACCTGAAGCTCTCCCTGGATAGAGCCGCTTATATATAGCGTCCCAATGGCTCCGATGAGAAAAAACATGTGGTAGGCAAAACCTGTCTAGCCCATCTGACAGGGAGAGGGAAAACCTTCGGGGGAGAAATAAAACTTCCCTCTTTGGCAAGGCATCCCCAAGCCTGAAGGCCTACTTGCACCAAAACAGAGACCCTGCTTTCAGCACATCAGGATGGGTCCTACCTGCTCCATAGGGATTTCGCCTCGGAGTCTACTTTTCATCAACGTCACCATTTTATTTCAATACCAGTCAAGGCTTTCAAAGAAATCATCATCACTACTACTACTTTTGGTGCTTGGCTTTGTTAAGCTACCCCAGTTAACAGTGTCATAATTCATCATACAAGAAGCAGTGATATTAGGAAAAGCTCTTGCATTAATAAACTCCAAAAAGGTCTCTAAAGGACATGAAGTGCTTGGACAGTTGCCAACGGTTTGGAGTACATCATTATATGCCAAAGTTACGTTATAAACAGTAGGATTGGCATCGTCTTGGATTAATTCAAAAATCAAGGTTGACGCAAATGGAGGCTGCTGACCATTTGGTAATTGTAAAGCTGAGAGAATGTTAAGAATTGTGGTATCATGGGCAGAATAAAACTGATACCTTAGATCGCTGGCTTCTTTTTGGGCATTGTTAAGAAGATATGATAAAGTTGAGAGAAAAGCACTCCCTGCATATAGGGTTTTACCCTGAGTAGTCCTATAAGAGTAGATGGTTCCCGGTGGAATCATCGAGTTAGTCCAACCAGCAAGTGAGCTAGTCCGACCAACAAGTGAGTGAGTTAGTCCTACCACAAGGAGTTGGTCCGACCAACAAGTGAGTTGGTTTGACCAACTCGACGATTCCACCGGGAATCATCTGCCCTTATAGGGCTACACAAAGTAAAACCCTATATCTTGCTAGTAAATCAGGAGTGTATGCCGTCAATTGATTCAGCTGATTTGCAAAAGAATTGGCCTGAGTGAAAAAATTGCCTTGAAATTCAGTTGGCACTGTATATCCATACCAGTTATTTACCCTCAAATTATCAACTAGCCCAGGGAATATATTACCTGCTTCACTAGCAGAAACTTTAAAATAAGTGGCAATAGTCGTAAGAAGACTTGCATTTTCCTCAATAAGTTCTTGAACATCTGTGGCATTGTTTCTCAAGTCCATTAAATAATCATATCTTGGACAGTCCTCAGACGCAACTAATAAAATTTCTCTTGACAAGCTATCAGTATGCACAGGGATGACTTGGGTGTGGTTTGGAAGAGCTGATTGGCCTAATTCTTGGATTATTTCAGTTTCATTATAGACTTCAATTGGAGGAACAGCTGTTTCTTCCAATTCAGGAAGTCTTAGGTTTGGGCCTGTCCCTGGTGGGTATAATCCAAGTAGTTGGGATACTGCGCTTTGAAGGGTCCTGTCAACATCAGTTGAATATACATTTATTTCTGGCTGATAAAACGTTTCATTAAGTAGCCGGGTGTTGATAATGTATCTATTTCTAAATTCATAGCCTAATAGGTAATGCTGCCTCATTCCTTCTGGAGTTAACTCCCCTTCTGGGTATGGCGACCATCTACCATCAGCTGTGTCCCACGGAAAATAAGTAAGCGGCGTCCTCGCTCCATGCCTGCTTACCTCTACAACAAAAATTGTTGAGCAATAAATTAAAACTGGCAGAGACAAGAAAAGTGATAGTGCCATCACTGAAATAATTATTTCTCCACTAAAAAGCAAAAACCCCTCACAAATAAAAATCAATAATACAAATAAACTGTTAAAAAATTCCTTAAGCTGCCCTGAGAAATATATTCATATAATCTACTCTTTTTAAATTATGGAAGAAACCTCAAGCCCAGGATACTACACTTTGACATTAAAAAGCAGTGAAGAAGCCCGTCTCCAGCAGGTATTTTCTTCTCATTGTGATTCTGAAGGACGAATGAAGCTGTACCATTTCTTAATTTTGACACTAGAAAAAGGGATTGTTTCGAACTCCTGCCCATTAAATAGCATTCTGTATATTTTTCAACAAAGTGCAGGAGATAAGGACTATCTCAGTAAAAATCGATTTTTTTTTGCAATTACCTTGATAGCTCGACATATATTTCCTGACGAAATTTCTCCAGTCGAACAAATTTTTACCCAAATTCTTGTAGATCCAATGGTCGATTCTTCTCATCCTAACCTCCCTACCCAAGATGAAGCTACCCTGCTACTTCTAAGTGAAGGGGTTATCCGTGAATTTGAAAAAGCTGAAGAAGGTTTCTTGCACATCCTAATGGCTTACAATTCTCAAAATATTCAAAATCGTCGAAAAGTCATCGGAACTAAAAATATCAAGGCAAAAAACCATGGGATAACTGCCAGAAATTTCTTACGATACTGCAGAGCTGCTTCTTTAGTCCCAAACTTGCTTAATATTGAAAACCTTCAAGACTGTATCGCGTCAGTTTTGCCTCCACGGGACAAAGAAGAAAGAAAATTCTATGAAACTTGTGTGCTTATTAAACAATATGAAACAGAAGGCGATTTTTCTAGTTTAGTCCCCTTAGATCCATATAAAGGAGAGCCAGATTTAAAGCTTCATCATTTACAAATGATTTTTGGGAGAATTGCAATTCAGAGTATAAGAGATATTGATGACCCTGTATTGCAGGTAAGGACACTTTTATTTGACAAATTAAAGCTGGGGAAAGGACAAGAGCTAGGGCCAGGGCTGAGTGTAACATATTCGACTGATTATCAAAGTGATGTGTCGTTAGGGTCAATTGAAGACCCAGAAGACGTAATGGCTGATTATGAGCATAAACAGATGGTTTCTAGAAAGGATATGAGGGACGATATGAATTTAAATGAAGTTGTGAAGCAGACCCCTCCATTGCCAACAATAGAAGATGTCATCAAAATGCTGGATGATGAAAGAGTCCCACAAGTCCCACCTGTGCCTCCAATAGTCCAGGAAAACCCTCCACCTTATGCATTACCGGTTATTCAATTTGCACTTCCCAAGCCGCCTGAGCCCAAGCCAAAAAATGCAATGCCTCAACGCTCCAATAAGAAAAAAGAAGAAACTGCAGCTGACAGGCTAAAATTTGCCCCGCTGCCTGGTTCTTTTATTCCTAGTCTTCCTGATAAGCCACGCTATGAAAAGTTTTTTGAGCTAAAACAAAGCTTGGGTTCCAATTTATACCCAGAAACAGCTAAACAATGTTTAGTCAACCCAGGGGTCCACCCTTGTATTATTAGAGAAATCCTTTTGCCTCCTCCTAGTCCTCCAGGAATTGGGACATTAATTGAGTCTTGTTTTGTGTATCAAAATAACTATAACTACCCAATGGCATTAATGAGCTTAGACAATGCTAAACGAGAATGGCAAGATTTTGACGGCTCAGACGACCTCAAGCCTGAAATTGATTTATTTTTTGAAATCACAAGAGGGGCGATATACCAGTCCTGCAATAAAGATGGCCTGGCTTTAGCACAATATTTTTCATGTAAAGCAAGTTCTGATAAGCTTCCATTTAACCACCCTGATAAAGCGTTAATTTGGTGTGGCTTTGGATCTGTTTTATTCCATCTTGGGCATTATGGAGTCGCTTTACGAGCTTATTTAATGGCTAAAAAGATCAGAGAAAGAACTATAGGTGGGGATACAGTTGATACTGCAAGCGTGTATAATAATCTTGGAGTCTGCATGTTTTTCCTTGAAAGATATCAAGAATCCCATGCATATTTCCAGCTAGCAGAAGCTATTTTAGATATGCTATTAGGCCCACATCACCCTAGGACTTTGACTGCTAAACAAAATATAGCCAAAGTTAAACGGCAAAGCGTCATGGGGATGCCAGAGTTCAAGCCCTTATGGCAGAAACAATATGTCGACCCATTCCCCAAGGCTAAGAAAAAGGGCAAGAAAAAAGGCAAGAAAAAAGGCAAAAAATAAAATTCTTAATAATTATAAAATGTCGCTTAATTGGCTTATCGGATGGATAGACTTGCCAGTGTCAATTGTTATCTTGGTTATTTTTTTAATGCCTTTGGTGCCTTTATTTGTGAAGAGCATGACAAGCAGGTGGCTTTGGAATGTGCAGATGAGGATAGGGAAAAACGATTTTAAAGTAATTCATGTACTTTTAGTGCTTTTTGGGACGCTTTTTGTGGTTAGAGCTTATAATCATATCAATTTCACAGAAGAGCTTGACAGCAAAGAAATGCTTGAAGCTGATTTCAAGTCCAAAAGGCATAGGATTGAAAGAGATTTTTATCTCGCAGGGCTTAGTTTTGCATGCTGGGTATATATCTGGAGATTATGCCCATTGATAGACGAGTATTCTAAATTATCAAAAGAAAAGAAAGCAAAGTAATTAAGCTTAATTTCTATTTGAATTAAAATATTAGACTTTTTTCCTTCCCGACTTAATATGAACAGCACTTTTATATACTTTTTTAGATAGAAAATGCTTTTATGCAAATAGTATTTTATCATATAACAATAAGTCTATAAAAGAATATTATAATAAATGAGAAATTTTGATATCTTTGCAGAGTCTCATCATAACGACCCATCAGGAGCTGCTGGGCATTCTTTATTAGCAACTAATCAAGCTTATAAGTGGAAACAAATTATTTGTGAAAATGGACCTCGTCCTGGTCCACGAAGTGGAGCAGCAAGCGTTGTATAGGGAATCCACCTTTATAGCTCACTATTAAATATCAGTAATATTGAGTAACAAGAATTAACTAAAATAAAACAATTTTGTTAAATAATGTAAAACTTGCCAAATTAGGTTTTACAAGGATTTTTAGTCCTTATAAAGATCAAATTGCATTCTATAACTTTATATGATGATTCGTTATATATCTTTGGAGGGTACGGAGGAAATGGCCGACTCGATGACCTCTGGGAGTATAATTTTATTGAAAAGCAATGGCATCAATTAAATACCCGAGGAACAGCTCCAGCAGGGCGAGAAAATAATGGTGCAGTTTTATACAAAGGTGGCATGTATATTTTTGGAGGCTACTCTGGTCTATTTTGGCTAAATGACTTTCACCGTCTTGATCTTCGTAAGTTATAAGCAGATTCCCTAACCTGGACACCCGTTATTGCTAAAGAAGGCAGCCCTCCTTCAACCCGCTTTGGCTACGTCAGCGCAGCCTGAAATGATACTTTTTTAGTATTTGGCGGCTACGATGGCTCAAACTGGCTTAATGACATGCACGAATACAATTTTGTAAAAATGAAATGGACCAAGCTTGACGTCCAGGGCGTTTCTCCAAGTGTGAGAAGCTGCCCTTCTTGGGCCTCATATGGAAATAGCGTTTATTTATTTGGAGGTTATGACGGTGTCCACAGAATGAACGATTTTTATGAGTTCGATTTGGAGCAAAAAATGTGGAAACTTGTCCTATTCTCTGGGCCGGCACCATCTCCAAGGTATTTCCACTCATCAGTTGTATATGGAGACTGCATGTATTTATTTGGCGGATACAGTGGGATTGAAAGGCTTCAGGATTTATATCAGTTTGATTTTAATAAAAAATGCTGAAGCTGCTTAGTTGTGGAAGACGCTCCAACTGGCAGGTCTAGCTTGGTCACACAAGTGTATAATCATTCAATGTTTGCATTTGGAGGGTATAATGGGAATTTAGTGCTTAATGATTTTTATAAATTTCAGTTTGAAATGGTGGCGATACCGCCATCAAGCTTGCTATACCAATTTATAATGGCTTTCCACTACCTTTTTTATTATATATAGAAATGCTTTTAGCCATTAAAAAGGTGTATCTGATTTAAGAAAAATGATAAACCATCCAAGATTTAGCGATGTCACTTTTATTGTAGACGGTTTAAGTTTAAGTTACTCTTACACTTCAGTGCTATTAGTCTTGTTTTACTTGAGGCCCAGCTATATTAACAGCTCTGAACAACGATAGGTGGACCGGCCTAACCGTCGAACCGTTAAAGTTAATAAGCCCATTAAGACTTCTCAAGTTAGTGCCAGTCTCAGGACTGACCTCTTCTCTTCTAGCCGAGACTCTCAAGAAGCTATAACTTCTCTCACTAAGCTCGGCTATAGGTCCATCCTGCTGATAGCAGGAGCTAGGATCTATCCCTAAAATGGCATTTTTGATATTGTATTGTAGACGGAAAAGAAATTAAAGCAAATAAAGACATTTTAGCAGTCAGATGTGAACATTTCAGAGCATTGTTTTATGGAGGGATGAAAGAGCAAACAGATTCCTGTGTAAGAATTGATGATATACAATACCAAGTATTTGAAGCAGTTTTGGAGTATTTGTATACAGATTGTGTAAAATCAATGAGCGTGGATATGTATTTATTGCTTATGATAGCGGCAGAAAGGTTTATGATTGATAGACTTAAAGCGCTGTGCCAAGATAATATAAGGAAAAATATTAATATTGATAATGTGGTGCCTATTTTGAGAGTGGTTTATTATCATGGGGAAAACTCTTTGAAAGAAATATGTATGGATTACATACGCGTGAATTTTAAAGATGTCAGGCGAAATTCGTCATTTCAAGAGCTGGAAGAGGAACCACATTTAATGATGGAACTGCTAATGAGACTTTAATAATTTCTAATTTATTTTTCTGTAGTATGTGAGGATGATAATAATAGAATATGCATAGTTTTTTATAGTAAAGAAGCTAAGTTAATGTTTCAGCCAGAAGCGGAATCAATCACTTTACATCACCTTGTTGTGGCTCCAAAAACCAGTGTCCATATACCTAGAATGCGAATGAGATCCTCCAGAAGGCACAGCTACTGGTGGAAGCTCGATAGTCCCGATAAAGAAAGCCATGTGGCAGCCAAAGCCTGTCTAGTACATCTGGCAAGGGACAGGAAAACCTTCAGGGAGAAACAAACTTCCATCTTCGGCAAGTCTTCCCTAAACCCAAAGCCTACTTCAAAAGCGACAGAGGTGCTATTTTCAGCTTCATCGGGATGGGTCCCGCCTGCTCCATAAGGAGTGAGCCTTGGGGCTGATTTCTGTCACACCATCATTATTTCTCTTATAGTACAGAAGGAATTTTTAATTAGAATGAGTTATTAACTAAAAGGATAAACCTCAAGAGTTCTATCTCTTTTTACAAAAGATGATATATTCACTATTCCATTTTTGCGGATGGTTCCTGGGCTGAGCTTAAGTGCTAAAAGACCCAAAAATCCTCTAGTTTCATTACCATGAAATTTTCTGACTCCTCTTACTCCCCCTTCCGATAGCGAGCAAAACCATTTGAAAAATCCCTATTTTATAGGTAAAAACACCTCCGTGGGCGAACAAAAATTTTTTATCAAAAAATTTTGATATATAAGTGATAATTATTATAATGAAATCTCTTGTTAATTCTGTTTAGTTTTAAACAGTTTTCATTTTAAAAAGTAAATTTAGCAAATTAAATTAATTTTTACTTCTGATTTTCAAAGTGGATTTTTTTTACAAAAACATTTTATTATAAAATTTTTATATGAATTTTAAAAAAAAAAAATTAATCACCTCCCTCAATAAGCGAACAAATTTTTTGTTCATTCACGGAGGGGAGAGTTAAGATTAAATTGCTAGAAATTGTTATCGAAATAATTTTCTATAATGCTTATATTTAATGTTTTATTTAAAAGTATTATATTTCATTATAAAAAATAATTTACGGAATTCTAATACTGGTTTTTAACTATTCTTTAAATTTTAATAAAAATTTAAAGATCCTCTAAAACTCTGCTTACCCTTTGAAAAAGGAGTGAGAGAATTCACTGGCTCATAATTAGGATCAAACTGAAGCGTTTTCTCAATAATAGTTGTTTTCTTGCAGCGTCCACAAAGTCTAATCCCATGAAACCTGACTCCATCAATATCAAAATTCTTTCAGTTATCTTCATAAAATGATGAACAATTTTCTACTACTATAGATGGCCTGAAGTTCGCCATATTCACATCTTCCTGTTTTTCCTTAGAAAGTGTCCTATGAAATGCTTCAAAACTCTCTTTTGAAATGATGAGAAACTGGGCTTTTGAAGCAAAATTCAGCTTGAATTCATCTGGGAGAACATTTTTAAAATCTGGGTGCTGGTTCAGCTGTCTACCTCTAGCCAGCCTAATTAGCCTGTATTGGGCATTAAAAACATGGCTGAGCCATTTAGATACCTCATCACCTTCATCAGCGGCTAAGCCTTTTGTCTCAGCTAATGTAAACTCAAAAAATACATTTTTATTGTCCGTGATTTCTAAATGGAAATCATCAAAACCTGCAAAACTTAGTACCAAAGTTTTTGGCTTATCAAACTCATCGTACAAAAAGCTTGGTTTTAACTGTGAAATTCTTATATCTTTCGCGCAGTCTATGATTTCATCATTATATGTTGCAATTGACCATTCTCTGTCCATCAAAAAGCCAAATTCTCCGATTTCAGCTGATTCCAGGTGAACACCTTGGCATGATTTTATTGGGTAGCAAATTATATCTGAGACTATTATGGTTTTCTTTTTTTTGAATAAGATAATATAAGCTAACTCCCCCCCCTTCGTGAGTGAACAAAAAGATTTTGTTCACTCACAGGAGGGAGGTTAATTTTTTTTTTTAAAAAAATTTATATTTACATTTTTTATAAAAAATATTTTTTTTCGAAATTAAAAAAATTCTTAATTCGCAAAAATTGGAAAGCAAATATTAATTCAATTTGCAAAATTTATGTTTTAAAAAGCAATTCGTTTAAAATTAAACAGAATTAGCTCTAGATTTCATTATACTAATTATCATTTATATATCAAAATTTTTTTCCATAAAAAATTTTTGTTCACTCACGGAGGGTGGGTTTTTGGGTGAAAAATAGGGATTTTTCTAATGGTTTTGTTCACTCACGGAGGGGGGGAGTAAGAAAACTAAAAACATTGAAATACCGATGTAGGATATTTCCATTTTTTCTCCACTTACTTATTATAATAGATAAAAATTTGCTCTTTTGTCCATTTTATTTTATATAATTAAATGAACTATTACTTTTCTCTAATTAAATGAAAGTCTGCAGTATAACCTTATAGCCTAGATGGTATGAGCATTATTACCCTTGTGCATTATTTCATAATTTTTATTCAAATTTTCACATAAAATAAGTTTTATTCACACTTATTACTTAAAAGGTGACACACTTGCATCTGTCCTCTTTTGTATAGATTTTACCGTCAAAACTGAATTTTTTCTAATGATTCCTGTATTTCTCTTTACAGCTAGCAAGCCGAAAAAAGCTTTAATTCCGCTCCCATGTATCCTTCTCATTGTAGTAACTGGCTCAAACTTAGGATCCTGCTGCAGTGTATCCTTATGCATTGTTGTCATTCTACATCTATCACAAAGTCGTACCCCACTAAACTTCACTCCATCAATTTCAAAATTTCCTCAATTATCCTCTTCAAACGGCTGACAATTTTTTACCACAATATTAGGTCTAAATGAATCCATGTCAAATAACCCTCTTTTGTCTTCTGAAAGGCTCTGCAGCATATACTGAAGACTTTCTTCTGAAGTAATCAGAAATTGTCCTTCACAATTAAAACTCAGCTTAAATTCTCCTTCTTCTAAATTTCCATAATTCGGGTGGTCGCTTAAATCTCTTTGCCTTATCAATTTGCATAGCCTATAATCTTTCCCAAATACTTCGCTTAGCCATCTAGCGACCTCAGGGCCTTCATCTAAGACTTCTCCTTTCATTTCTTCTAAATCTACTTCAAAAATGGACGAAACTTTATTTTCGTTAATTTTTAATGCAAAATCTTGAAACTTTGGGTAGCTTAAAACTAAAAATTGTGGGCAGGAATCTTTGTCATTAATAATCGACGGCTTTAGCCTAGCTAGATTTGGGTTTAATTTTTGGTCAACAATATTATCTTTCTCATCCAATATCGCCCATTCTCTGTCCATTACTATTCCGGATTCTCCTATTTCCGCTATATTTAGATGTATCCCTTGACAAGATTTTATGGGATAAAAAATAATATCTGTTACTATTATAGTCCTTCTTTTCTTCACAATATAAAAAACCGCTAAAATGCTTATGATTGTAGCCCAAACCCACCAATCCATTTATTGTAATTGCCCGAGGATGGCGCTATCTTGCGCCATTCTCGGGCAATTTAAAAAATGGCCCCACATCGGGAATTGAACCCACGTGTGGGGCCATTTTTGGTACGTGAAAGTCGATGTTCTACACATACCAAAAATGGCCCCACACGTGGGTTCAATTCCCGGTGTGGGGCCATTTTTGAATTGCCCGAGGATGGCGCAAGATAGCGCCATCCTCGGGGCAATTACTATATTTACTAATTAGCGTTTATTTTATACCTGCGATCATAATACTCTTGTTGAGGTCTGTAAACTTTTATCTTTGGCTGAAAGGTGCATCCGTCAAGCTCTGATGCTTTTAGCTTTTCTCTTTCCAACTCAAGCCTTTTTTCTGATTTAATTTTTTGTTCCACTTGCCGGTCATAAATCTCTGCAAGATCTGCAGGTAGCTGAGACCTATTGACACTTTGCAGCTTAAACTCAGGCTCTTCTTCTACTTTTTTTTGCTTCTTTTTAGTAGTCAAAATTCGCTTTTCGACTGGTGACAGGATTTTTACTAAATTGTCCATTGACTCACAAAATTCTATAATCATAAAATGGCGACATTCGTACGGTAACGATCTGCTGATCGGCCACTCATTCTGCATTTTATGATAATGAGGCTTGAGGCTAGTCTGTTTGGCCAGCCCTTAGGGAACTTGAAAGGCCTGTGGTTTTTCCACTTCCATTCTGCGGCAGCGAAGGAACCTTTAGTCGTCACACGGCGTCAAGGAAGCAAGATGAAGTCGCTCACTCATGAGCCGTCGAAGCCGGAACGTCATTTTCAAGCATGCCTTGGTATAACAAAGCAGGTTGGGACCAGCGACCTGTGGGCCCGACACGTGCAAAAATGGTGGAGGTCCTGGAAACGGCTTTCCCCTTTAGTGGACGTAAAAAGCATAGATAATATAAGATAAGACTCACAAAATTCTTCAAAATTCAAGTTTTGGCCGAGTCCTTCTAATTCTTCTAATAAGGGGCGGATTAATGCAAAAACTTCAGTGTCAATTTTTTCTATTATGATACCGTTCCATGATATCTCGCCGTTATGGTCAGGGTTGAGCATTTTGTAAATGTCGTAGTATCTTTCAACACGATTTTTACAAATAAATCTTGTATTACTTTCATAGACTTCAGGCCTATAAGGGAATTCATTGGCAATTCTAAATAATTTTTACATTTGTTTGTTGATTTCTTCTTGTTTTATTTTTCTTATTTTGGCGTGCTCGTATAGTTCATTAAATTTATCCTTTGTCTGCCTTTGCTTTCTTTGGAGAATTTTTTCACTCATATGGTTAATCGGCTCCATGTCAAATGATCGTGTGGCATATCCTCAAGAAAATATGGATAGAGAGACTTATAATAAGGGCTTTTCATTTCGCAATGGATCTAGATGCATTAAAAAGAATTCTTTTGGAGAAAGTGCTTTGAAAATAACTAGAGATTTAGTAGAAAGATGATAGTTTTAATGATAGCAACCCCAAAGATTATATTGATGAAATACCGGATGAATTGTTATTTTTAGATAGTGAGATTGCTCTCATGGAAGATGATCTGGAGGATGAATATGATATTTTAGAAAATGAGAAAGCTTTGACGAAGATGATAGGAAAAGAAGCTGAAGAAATCATGGTTGGACTGCTAGACAAAGTGAAGAAACCCTTGGCAACGGCAAACTGATGCTAACCGAAAGTTTATTGATTTTAGATTCCTCCATAGTGGCAGAAATTATAATTACAAACTGTTGGGAGTATTAAGACTTGGCATAAAGGAGCAAAAGTAGAGGGAGTGGAGGGATTGGAGCTATTAATCGTCATTGTAAATCTTAATAGGAGGACTATAGAGACTTAGGATTTTTAGAGTAATTAGAGGGAAAACAAAGAAGTTCGAGGAAGATAAGAAAAGACTAAAAAATGGACAAAAAAGGAATTCAACAAATTTGGTGAAGGGTTAAGAAGTTGAAGGTGCAGCTATGAGATGAGAGCATGGAAAAAAGGAGATAGCATAAGCTCATAAGGAAAAGGAAGAGATCTTAAAGCTTTGGGATAAGTTTGGAAAGCAAAATCTAGGTGAAGATGCTGATCAAGAAAACTGTTGAGAAAATAGAATGCTTGGAAGAGGAGGAAAAAGCCTATAAGAGCTGCATTAGGTTTAGTATTAATCGAAAAAAACCCTTAAATTTCGATCAAATGACACACTATTAAAAAATTTGAGTAAATTTACTCTCTAAAGTCCACTATCATAACCTGTACGCGGTTAATCTGTGGAACAAAAGTGCAGATTTCTTTTTCTTTTTCAAGAAGCTCATCTTTAAGTTTTTCCAGCTTTTCTTCCATTACGATTTTTTGATAAATTAAGCTATCTTCGCGGCGGCCAGACGTTTTTTTCTGCGAATTTGGCCTATTTGTTTTAGGCCTAAAATTAATATCATTATTTTGCCTTTCTTGAATCCTCATTTGATTATTTCTGTCACTCCTTTCTGTTTGTGGGGCCCCTTTTACTTTTCTTGTAGTTAAAATACGTTTTTCAGCTGGTGACAGAATTTTCACTAAATTATCCATCGATTCACAGAATTCTTCAAAATTCAAATTTTGGCCAAGTCCTTCTAGTTCTTCTAGTAAAGGTCTTATTATTGCAAAAACTTCTGCATCAATATTTTCTACCACAATCCCACTCCATGAGATTTCTTCATTACGATCAGGGTTCAGCATTTGGTATATTTCATAATATCTTTCAATAGGATCCTGATCTTGCGGCACAAATCTTGAATTATTTTC
Source organism: Blepharisma stoltei (assembly GCA_914767885.1). Taxonomy (NCBI): domain Eukaryota; phylum Ciliophora; class Heterotrichea; order Heterotrichida; family Blepharismidae; genus Blepharisma; species Blepharisma stoltei. Next base: position 210,968 of record CAJZBQ010000035.1, on the reverse strand, counting down.
ATTGATTTCTGGCCTATACGAGAATTCATTAGCAATTCTAAATATCCCTTACACTTGCTTATTGATTTCTTCTTGTCTTATTTTCCTTATTTTTGCTTCTTCATACAGCTCATTAAACTTATCCTTGGACTGCTGCCTCATTTTTCTCTGGAGTATTTTTTCGCTCATAGGGTTTACCTGTGGGCTAAATGTACAGATTTCTTTTTCTTTTTCTGTTTTTTCGGCCCTTTCTTTTTCCAGCTTTTCTTCCCTTATAGTTTTTTGAGAAATTAAGCTGTCTTCATGGCGGCTTGATGACTTTTTAATTGATTCAGTCCTATTGGTATTTATTGCTGGCTTAAAAGTAAGCTCATTGCTTTGCCGTTCTTGTATTTTTAGCTTCATCATTTGGTTATTTCTTTCTGTCCTTTCTTTTTGCTGGATTCCTTTAAAATATAGCTTTTCACCAATATTTTCGCTTGCAGATCTCTGCAAAAATCTTTCTTTGCGGGAGTTTCCTTCTAAAAGCTCATATGAAGCAGCCTCAGACATTTCTTGTGGCGTCTCAATGATATTTTTCTGTTTTTTGGCTTGTTCCCGCATCTTTTGTTCTTGTTCTTTTATTAGTAATTCAATTTGGTATTCAATTTGATGAGTGAGCGCTTCTTCAAGTTTTTTATTTATTCCAAATTTCTGGGCAAAAGATCGAGCAAGATCTGATGGCTCGTCTGCTTCGTGCACGACAATAGGCTCTTTTTTCCCGTCTCCTATGTCTATAGTCATAATCAAAATTTCTTGACCTCTATTAGGATTTAATAATTCTGTAGGAAAAGTAGCTGTATTTGTCTGAGGAGAGCTAGGGATTTCTAGAAGGTTTCGGGATTTAGATTTAGAATAAAACAAGTTTCCTTCCATGGTAATTAGTATTTAGTGAAATTAAGAAATGGTTTGTTTGGGTTATTTATGAAGTTATATCTGCTACCATTGCATTGGTATTTTCTAAGAATTCGTCTATACTGATTCCGAGCTTGAGGTCAACTTCTCCTCCACCCAGCCAAAAGTACTCAATCCCCTAGTTAGGAAGTTTTAGCGAAAATATCTCAAATAGTAATTATATAGATCGAAATTTGGGGGGCTTTTTAGATAAAATGTCAAAAATGCTAATTTTGGCTGAATATAAGCATTCATATAAAATTTACCATTTGACAAAATTTTGTTCTAAAACTTCCACGAATAAGCAAGAATTTGATTACTACTGGAGGGGAATCAGGAGAAAGCTGTAAAATTTCTTTGCTTACTCCCCCACTGTAATTAAGCAAAAGCAAATTCTTGCCTACTCGTTGGGAGTTTTAGCACAAATTTTCAAATGTAAATTTTATATAGTAAATCGAAATTTGCTTATTATCGGAACGTAAATGCCCAAATTTGCATTTTTCACTTTATCTGAAAACCATGCAAATTTCGATCTATGCATTTGCAAATGTTGTGCTATAGCCATACGAATAAGCAAGAATTGCTTATTACTGGGGGAAGTTAATAGCAATGGAAGCTCAGTCTTCATAAGAAATGGAGTGACAGCGTTATAACCATATCCTGTCAGCTTGTGAGCAATATCCTCATCAGCCAGCCTGAAGTGGAAATGCTTTTTAGCGACCTTTTTATGTTTGATTGAGTTATTTTGTCATTCTTTGGCGAATTTCATATATCATTAACAAAATTTTAAATCCTTCCCTCTCCATCGTAATCTCATAATTTTTCAAAAATAATTTTTACTTTTAAAACAAAAAGATTTATTCTCCAATCCAATTATAACTTTTTCTGAGCTAAGTTTTGACTCATATTGAATCACCACAGCAACATATTTGAAATACGCAGGCTCGTCCTGATATAACTCATTCCAGGCTGTATTCTCAAGTATAATAGTTTTGCATAAATAATGGGTAGATGGTGCTCCTAAAAAGTCTCTTCTTTTTTCCAAAGTCCACTCATAATAATCTGACGGGGCTCTTTTAATTTGGATGCTTCTTAATTTTCTTTGTCTGAAGAAATACCAAAGATTAAGCTCCACTTCGGACATAGGCAGGGCATTAATACGCTTTGCTAAGGCTTCCATTTATGAAAGACGAAGTAATAACTATTTAACTTATTCCATTAAATCCTCAGAATAGGATTTTTCTGAAATAAATTCCTTATTATTTTAATCATATAAAGCATATCCACGATAGTGGATCGCCATTTCCTGAAGTATCCTGATATGACTGGATTGCCTAAATTAGCCTGTAAAATGGCATATCTAAATATTTAGTGGATTTGCCATTTCAAAGGATGGTATCACCAAAATTTATGGTGAAACAACTAAAATGTTGAAATTATGGCAATCCACTAGTGTGAATGTGCTTTATTTGATAAAAGATAAATTATAAATTTAGTATATGGAAAATTCTGACTTTCCCCATCCTTAATTGAACGATCCCCATCATTAGATAAAGGATGGGGGTTTAAAAAATTCGGAAAAAAAATTATATATATATTATTTTTTTATTGTTTTGGTGTACTTTTATATAATAAATATTAAAACTATTAAAATGAATAATTTAAAAATTTAAGTTGCACCTTTCCACTCTATAAAATATTTCTGTTCGTTATTAATTATTTTTAATTTATAATAATTCTATATGCATAAAAATGGTGAGGAAAAGCCATCCGAGCTTCTGACCCTTTTTCTTCAACACTATCAGGCAACGGCCAGTGTGAAGGGAAAGGGCAGAAAGAGATCGGCAATCCTTTGTGTATATCGGGCTAGGTTTTCTCGGGCTCTTGGAGCTGATCCGTGGGACTCTGAATTTTTGCCTCCGAGACCATCATTGGAAAGGGCAGGACCAAAAAAAAGCCCGAAATAACAATAATTCCTTTGAACAGGACTCAAGAGGGGACATCGGCCTAACGAGAAACTAGGAGTTTCGACCAGGTGATGCGCCCATAGGCTCAGGGAGTCATGGAAGCCAAGATCGGTCGTGCGAATTCTTTGCCTGTAGCGGCGAGGAAGGGTGTCTGCCGAGGCCTCTCGGGAAAGCTGAGTTTGTAGGTTCGGAAACCCCAGCCCTACCTAGGACATATAGCTTAATTATTTTAATATAATAATAATTCTAAATATTTTAGATTATTAAGCTTTTGAAGCCAGGCTAATGGCTAAAGCACTTCAAATGATTAATTCCATTTAGATTATTAAGAAAATACGTTAATTTGCCAATGCACTATTAATTTTCATAAATTATAAAAAATATTAGCTAATCTACTAATTTAATCTATATAAAAATTTGCAATATACGAAAATCGTTCAATCACATATGCGGGGAGTAAACAAAATTTGAGCGTTTTATTAGTCCTATTAAATTAAAACAATACATTAATGATTTTTAATTATGAAGATGAAGACCCAGATTACTTTGCAATGAAAAGAGCAAGAAAATTACAGCCAAGAGCGAACAATAATTCTCAAGGGTCTGTAGAAAGTTTTGAATCTGTATCTTATATAAATGCTACATGGAATGATGATAACTCAGGCAGCTTGACAAACAGAAGACGCGAATACTACTCAAATTGCCCAATTAAAAATGAATGAGTAAAGGCTCTTTTCCAAAAAGCCCACACAAAAATGCGAGGCCTATTGCTATTTAAAGCAATGCTCAGAGATCTCAGACTATATGGCACCGGCTCAAATTTATTTGATGCATTTAATTCATACAAAAAGCATATACAATGTATAATAAAATCAAAAACATTTACCAGAGAATCCGACCATTCAGGCGAAATTGTAAAGAAACACAGACTTTTTCATCCTAGCTCGAAATTTAAACAGTTTTGAAATATTTTGTTGTTATTCTTCTTAATGTACACATTTACAGTGATACCATGAGAAGTTGCTTTTATGGATGAAAATATGGTTTATGTCAAATGACAGTGGAATTTTGATAGTTTGCATTTCATCGAAATACATTTGGTCGACATTTAACGTTTTTGGTCAAATCTCTCACTATCAAAAAGTTTCAACAAATTTTCGACAAAAAGTGCTTCGGTGAAATGCACACTATCAAAAATGCACGATCATTGGACTGCACCCTGAAAATATAGGGGACACATCGTTTTGGATAAACACGTCTTGCGATTTTTTTTTTCTGTGTGATGTGCTGGTATACCTATTTAGTATAAATTTAGCATTTTTTAAATATTTTATTATTTAATAAAAAATTATTTTAATTAAATATAAATTTAAATACTGCCATTTATGACTCAAGAGGAAAACTAGTGTATTCAAGAATTGAGATTTTTAAGGATTATTTGAAAGGAATGCTCTTAGTTGACTTAATTTCGATCTTTCCTTTTTATTTACTGTCGTTAGGACCTGGGGCTTCAAGAGCTAATAGTTTTATGAGGTTTTTAAGAATGACGAGGATGACTAAAATTGTGAGGGCGAAAAAGCTGGCTTCTATAATCAAAAGTTTGACTGGGTCTGAAAAATTAGATTATTTTCTTGATAACTATCAAGGAGCAAGAATTATGGGGATTTTTTTTACTGTAATGATACTTACCCATTTTATATCTTGTATCTGGATATTTTCAGCTAAATTGGATAATTATAACCCAAATACGTGGATTGTGAAAAACGGGTACATTGATTCATCAGAAATGAGGATTTATTTAGCAAGCTTTTATTGAGCGATCACAACATTAGCAACAGTAGGATTTGGGGATATAAGCTCCCATACTCAAACTGAAATGATTATTTCTATATGCTGGATGCTATTCGGTATCAGCTTTTTTTCATTTTCTATGGGGACGTTAGCAAGTGTCCTGTCAAATCTTGATGAAAAAAGTGCGATTATTAAATCGAAATTACAATTAGTGGAATTATTTTCCAATGATATAAAATTACCTAACTCCCCCCCTTTAGTGAGCTAACAAAAAACTTTTGTTCACTCACACAGGGGGTTAATTAAAATTTATATATAAATTTTATAAATTTTTTTTCAAAATTTAAAAAAATTCCAATTCGTAAAAATTGAGAAGTAAAATTAATTTAATATACAAATTTTATGTGTTAAATGAAAATGTTCGATTTTAAAACAGAATTAGCTCGAGATTTCACCATACTAATTATTACTTTAATATAAAAATGTTTTTCATAAAAAAATTTTTATATTGAAAAAATTTTTGTTCTCACGAGTATGGATTTTTGGGCAATTTTCGAATGATTTTGTTCGCTCACGAGAGTAAATATCTGACAAAGCAAGTTATAAAAAAAGTAAAAGAGCATTTACGTGAGCTTGTTTTAGATGACGCTGAAAGGTCAAAATTAATATCATCCATCCCAAAAGCATTACGATTTGAAATTGGAAAAGCATTGTTTGACCACGCAGTTGACAAAATTGCATTTTTTAAAAATAAAGATGAAGCCTTAATTGCTGATATTGTGCCGAGGTTAAGCAGGGTTACTTTTCAAGAAAGGGAAATTATTTATAAGAAAAATGACTATGCAGACAATATGTACTTCATTGTAGAAGGAAAAGTAAGCTACGTCTATGGAACAAAGCATTTTATTTTTAAAAATATGATAGAAGGCTCATATTTCGGAGAAATCGAACTGCTAAGCCAAAAACCTCGTGATTTTTCAGCAATGTCAAGGATAGACTGTGTATTGCTAGCTATGAAAAAAAATATTTTCGAAATGATGCTTGAGCAGCACCCCCAGGTCGCCCAACAGCTAAAAGCAACAGCCGCCGAAAGAAATAAAAAAAATCTTCAAGCTAGAAAAGAAATAATTGACTTATTAGAATTAGTCGAGCTTAAAAAAGAAACCTCATTAAAGCAGCTTGCAGGGACAAAAAAAAGGGTAAAGCAAAAAGCCTCAGCAAGTGCTGATTTATCGACACAGTCAATGATTGATAGCTTCACTGGCATAGACATAAAGAAAGAGATTACTGTAAGATTTATTTAGAATATGAATGAAAATGTTGAAAATTTAGAAAATAAGCTGTCAAAAGCATTAAAACTGTTAGAAAATAGCCATAGTAAGACTAGTGGACTCCCACCTCTTCATCCAAAGCGTAAATATAATTTGTATTAACATAAATGGGTGCTTATTGTTGTTCAAGCCAAGAGCCGACTAGAGACGATTTCTCTATTGAAAATGAAGTTAAAGATAGCAATGTAGTCGTTTTTAGCAAGCCAGGATGCACAGATTCTTTGAGAGCTAAAACACTTTTGTATTCTATTGATGCCCTGCCAAAAGTAATTGAAGTAAATAAAAGAACTTATTATCTAAAAGAAAAATTATACTGAAAATAATTAATTTATTTTATATTTAAATAGTCAATTCTATTGATATACAGATTAGAGGCTTAGCTTTCTGATTTTTAGTATCTTATTTTTATTATAAAATATAAAGCTAGAAACCAAGCAAGAGTCTTTTCCGTATGTTTTTATTGCTGGAAAATTCATAGGAGGCTATGAAGAACTTCAAAATCAAATAAATAAAGGAACAATCCAGAAAATGCTTAAAGATGAAAACAATAAGCAAACTCAGTAGCAAAATTGAGAATTTTCAGAAGATTTGTGCAAGAATTGTTTATTCTTTAATTAAATCACAAGAAAATATATGCTAGTTATAAATAAAGTGAATAAATGGGATGCTGCTGTAAGAACGCAGAAGAAGTAATAAATATTTTAGCCTGAGCCAGAGTCTTATAAGAAGCTAGAAGAGCCCAAAAAAATAGACGCGACTGCGTTTACATTTGCAGGGTCTATTACTTCAGACCAGAAATCACCTCCAACATTTTCAGATCCTGTTGTTTTTAACACTGAAGGCCAGCCCACAGAAGTGAATTATAATACGAGCTTTGCAGATGGGTCTTTTGATTAATAATCTCAGGAGAAATAGAATTTAGGAGCTGGTAGATATTTAGATATATTCTATATAAAGACAAAGATTTAGGATAACTTATATGTAAATGTGCTAATCATTTTTTTTAAAATTAGTGAATTTTATTTATTTTTATAGTAAAATTAAGGACAATTGTAAAATATTGTTAAGGATATTATTATTAAAAAGTATTTTCATATTGAATTTTATTTGTAGTAAAAATTGAAAAATGGCCTATTCTCCTATATCTGAAGAACTCAAGTATGGGCCACTAAAAAATCGTCGCTGCACAGACGTTTTAATCTGCCTTGTATTTACCGCCTTCTTGATTTGCTTCTTTTCAGTTGGTATTGCAGGCTTTGCCCAAGGCAACCCCGATCTCATTCTTTATCCTCACGACTCCTCAGGAAACCTCTGTGGCCGCCCAGATACAGTTACATCAAGCTATAAATACATATATTACCCAACCCCCACAGACGACACTGACTATAAAGTTTGCGTAAAAAGTTGCCCTACAGATTCCAGTGATGTAAAATGTCACCCAAATACCTGGGTTACTAGCTGTTCTTTTGAAATAAGAAATTCAGATAATTCAACAAGTAAAGTTGACCCTTATGTAAGTGATGAATACCTTAAACGGTATTGTATGCCTGATAAAAGTGCTGCAGATGACCTAGATGAAGATTTTAATAAAGTGATAGATGCGGTATATGAAGATTCTCTGAGAGGCTGGGCTTCAGATATTTATAGGTGCTGGACTGCGATTTTGATTGTTTTAGCCCTTGCGATTGGATTTTCAGTGTTGTATTTGGTATTATTGAGATATTGTATAGGGCTTATGATTTGGCTTGTTATACTGGCGTGTATTGGATTGCTTATTCTTTTTGCAGCTTATATGGATTATGAAGCAGATAATACATACTCTGGGGACAATCATGAAAAAACCAGAAAAGCTTTAAGAATTTGTGCGATTTTTGGGTATATTATGATTGGAGTTTTTATATTTTTACTTTTATTCATGATAAGAAGAATCAATTTAGCAATCGCAGTGATGAAATCAGGAGCTATTTTTATGAAAGACGTTTGGTGGATAATTATAGTCCCCATCATTGTATTTTTGGCTGGCTTTGCATTTTATATTTACTGGGTGCTTGCTTTGGTCTATATTTATTCTAGTGGGAAATTAGAAGATAAAGACAGCTATGAAAAATTCTCTCACATGTCCTGGAACGACTCTACCAGGAATTCCTTTCTATTTGAATTTATCGGTGTACTATGAATAAACTCATTCAAAATAGCCTTATCTCAATTTGTTATTGCAAGTGCAGTGTGCTTTTGGTATTTCTCAGACTCCCGTCTATCATTGACTCATCATATATTATCACGATCAGCTTATAATGCATTCCGATACCATTTGGGTTCCCTTGCTTTTGGAAGTTTACTATTAGCAATTATTAAATTTATCAAATGGTATCTTATTCTCCTAGAAATTATGCCTAATTACAATGAATAAAAGCATATCTACATAAGTTACCTATATAAAATAGGATAATGGCTAATAGTTTTTTTTTCATTACAATTAGGTATATTTACTTTAAAATAAATTAATAAATATAAAAATTCAGCCAATTTAAGAATATTTTATTTTCCTCAAAGAAAAAGTCCACAAAGAAGGACTCGACAAAAACTGCTGTGTCAAATTTTTATGTGGCTGCGTAGGATGCTATGTGGCTTGTTTTGAAAGGTTTATCAAATACATTGACAAGCACGCCTACATCCAAGTTGCTTTATCTGGCGATAATTTCTGTAAAGCCGCCAAAAACGCGTTTGAAATCACATTAGAAAACGCTGCAAGATTTGCTGCATTAGGCAGCATTGGCGACATTTTTACTTTTATAGGAAAATTCTTCATTACAACCTTATCAAGCTATTTTGGCTTTCTCATCATTACCCACTGTTCTATTTATTCTGATCACATCCAGTCCCCAATCCCTGCTACCCTCGTCTTTATCATAGTAAGCTACTCAGTTTCCGGGCTTTTTGTAGGGGTTTACGAGATGTCCTGTGACACCATAATTCAAGTCTTCCTCGTCGACGAAAAAATTCATAAAGGCTCTCCTCAATTTGCCCCTGAGCCACTTAAAGATTTCATGCACGAACATAGAAATAAAGAGCATAAGCCATGCTGCGGTTTCTTCTAACTAAATAAAAAATGGAATCATCACTATGGAGTTTATACTGTCATGATAGCCGGGGGTTACATGAAATAAAAGAAGCTGGGTTTAAGCCTTCAGGAAAGCTCTGGAGCGACATATCAAATTTATTGCAAGTCCTAAACGCTAAAATACACCCTTGTTTTAAAGACCAAATTCCCACAGAAAGCGAAAATTTTTCAGCGATGTCTTATAGGTTTGACAATTTTTCTTTTAAAGTTCTGATGTTTGTATTGACAACTGCCAATGTAAAACAAATAAGGTTCAATAACTGTGATTTAAATGAAGACCTGATTGCTATGATTATAGAAATAATTAGTCTGGATCATATAAACTGGCTACAAATAGACTGAAATCCAGGGCTTCAGGACTATAAATATTCAGAACTATTAAGAGGAGATAGCAAGCTGCAGGTTTTGTCCTTAAAAGCTTGCAATTTAGGGGATAACGCTTTAAGCTATATTTGTGAAGCCTTAAAAGAAAATAAAAAACTGAAAACTTTGGATTTATATGGGAATAGAATATATTCACTGACACCGATAGCGGAAATGTTAGAGGTAAATAGAAGCCTTATGCATTTAAATTTGGCAAAAAATGAATTGACTGATGAACAGCTGATGCCACTTGTGGGGGCGTTTGGGAAAATCCCATTTCCAAGTGAAAGGGTAGAGGAGTTTAGAAGGAGGGAAAAAGAGATAATAAAAGAAAAAGCAATGAAAAATAAAGGACATGGGGAAATTGAGCCACCTGCTGATGAACTGATCGAAGAGGAGGAGTCAGGACAGTGCTTTTTGATGAAAAATAAAGTGTTTAGCAGGCTGAATTTGTCTTTGAATAAGATTGAAAGTGATAGACAGCTGAGATTGATTCTTATTCAGGCACTGCCTCATTTCAAAATACTGATGAAAAATAACCCAATCCCTGAGCTTGTAAAAAGACCCTTGGTCATTGGATTTTCACAAAATTTGGTAATTTAGTCTATTCTTTTAGTACTATAAAATCCAAAATTAGCCATAAATTTAAAACTAGACCTATTTTAGCTATATTCTGGTATAAGCCAAAATAATTTATATCATTATTCAGCATTATTTGTAAACTACCCATATTATTTGCTAATAAAAACGCTCAACATTAATTACTTACCAGCTCTTTGCTCGAATTACTCCCACAGCTCCTTCTCAATTTTGGAAGTTTCCGAAAATTCTTTCTCGTCCTTAGTTTCGAATATTCCTTGCTTTTATTAAAATCCTTCTCAAACTGCGAAAAATTAAGAGAGCTTGATGTATGAATAATCCTCTTATAAATTTGCATGTTGTCTTTTTCCCTTTGTTTCTCGACTTCTTTTTTACATCTTTCTTTATATTTGTTGATGTTTTTTTCTTCTAGTAATTGACTACTCTGTACAGCTGAGGTTACATCAAGAAGCCTTTCTAAGAATTTTTCATTGGATTTTTGAATTTCATTTTTTCTTTCTGTGTAACGATTACCATTTGTATAAAATTCTCGGAGTGAGGCCATTTGGGAGTGCTTTGGGAATCCTTTAGGCTTTGTGTTGTCGATTCTGGAGGATGAGCTGAGGATTTGTTTTACATGCTTTTTGTGCCGGCTCATGTTGCTTTGCCAGTCTCTCCATCCTGATAAATTTTCAATTATCACGGGTTTGCTTTTCATTTTTATACTAATTTTAAAACTTAATTAGGCCTAATTTACCAAAATACGTCTGTAAACTCTCCCCAAATGGAATAAAATCAACAACACCTTTCCATTTTTCGGAATCCACATAAAGAAAATCCATTGAGCTTGCTAATGAGGATTGCAGACAAGTTTTGTCTTTTTCAAACAAATACATTACACTTGCCCAGCAAAAAATCGTCAGCAAAGCAAAACTCCACTTTTCAAGCCAGGGCATTGCCGGGATAATTTTTCTCGCATAAAGGAGTTTTGTGCTACCAGTCAAAATTCTTGAAAACAAATATAGAGTAATCTGACTATTCACTGGGGTTTCTTTTGAAAATATAAAATACGACGAAATAAGACCTGACATCGCTGAATTTCCTGGCGCAGCTTTTCCTCTGATCTTCGTAATAAAGCATAATAAGCTTTTATATATAAACACATAAACCCCCAAGTTCTTCGAATGCTCTGTTGTATTTTTAATAATTTGCAGAACCCTCTTCTTTAAATTCCCTTTCCCAAATAACGCAGAAATTACAATTGAATGTGTAAACCTTACTTTTGCGCCATATCCCAGCCCTGACGCTAGTCCTTTAACTGCTGATTTCCCACAGTTTTCATGCAAGCATGGACTATTCATTTTATATACGTCATATTTAAAGCTATTTAACTTAAGTAAAGAATTCTGCCTGGACTTTCTTTAAAGACTGCAAGGACTCTACCAAATCTTTGGTCCTTTCCGTAATAGCTTTTTGAGCCTTGCCAGCTTGCTGCTTCAAGCTTTTATGGTCTTCAACTGATGACTGAATAGCTTTAGTTTGCCCGTCTTGCATTAATTTAACTAGCAATTTCAGTTCTCTGACCTTTCCTGCCCAGTCTTCTCCACCTTTAATAGCGTCTTCTGCACATAGCTGGAAGTACGCAAGCTGTTTTATCCCTCTTTTCCAAAACAGTAAAGTCTCGATTTCCAAAATCATTTCAGCCAAAGCTGTAAAATCAGCGACTTCTAGGTTTTCTTGGACTTTGTCAAAGGTGTCACCAAGGATGGAGACTAGTAAATTCATCATTACAATAACGTTGATAAGGGTCGTAATTAAGAAAGTGACGGCTTGTATCGTGTTAAGACCGTCAGAATTGGACTCCCCAAGGTTAAATAGATAAGAATTGGCGATGTAGGTAAGGAAACTTGTCTGGTCGTCACGCTCAGTTATGAGGAAAATAAAGGAAAAAGCAAGGGTGGAGTAGAATAGTAAAATCATGAAGGAAAACATGTCTTGGAGGACCTCAGTGATGAGACTTATCATGTAACGGGTAGGAGGGTAAAGGCGGAAATAGGTGATTCCTCTGATCCAACTTGCGAAAATGGCCAAGGTGATTACGATTGTATAGGCATCAGAATGAGGGTCAGTGTTAGACCAGACCATGATGGTGTAAATAATCATAAGAGCTCCTCTGGAGAGATCGAGGTAGTTCCAGAGATCTTCTAAATAGGATAATGGAGCAGAAAAGGCTTGGTATGCTTCGTATGAAGATAGAATAATGCTTAATACGAAGGGAGCGGTAATAAATGCAGAGTTATCTTGGAAGAAAATGACGTAGACGTTGAATAGGATCAAGTATAATAAGTAAAGAAGCCCTTGAGGATACATATACCATCTGACTTGGTTCCATTTCTCTTCTAAAATCCTTTGGACTAGCTCTGCCCTGAAGATATCTTGTATTGGAGAATCTAAAAGACTTCTAAGGAAATCTAGACTTTCTTGGCTTCCAATCACTAAATTTAAAGGAACTAAACAATGCATGAAATATATATCTTTATCATCTATATAGCCACCGATTGGATTCCCATTCGCATCTAGCTGAGCTGGAGTCTCAACAATAAAGTTTTCTTTAAGAGGGACTATTTCATCACTATGATAAAATGTCGGCAGTGGTACCTTCTCAGGCACATAAGTCGGCAAGTTATACCCTTGGCATCTTCTAAAAATCAAATCATAGAGTTTCAATAAAGCTCTGAATCCTTCAGAATTCAAATCAATTAAGCACTCTTTAGTAAGGCATGATAAAGAGTAAGGGTTTTCTACATAGGTTTTTATCATAGATTTCACAATGAGATTTCTGCAGTCCCTATACTCTTTATCCATAGTAATTGATAAGGGAGTTTGGCCAAAGGTGGACTCGACGTATCTGAATTCTTCAACTAACGACCTTTTAAGGTGGATAAAAAGGCTTGAATAGGCATAATAGTGCTGAGCAGCCAAAAAGTGGGGGAGGATAATCCAGTCGTCCATTTCTGGCCTGTGCTCTGGGATATCTGTCTTTAGAATTATATGCTTGAGATAGATCAAAAACTGATAATAGCCTTCTGTAGGTCCAGATACAGCCATTTCTTTGGAGAAAAGAGGGTTTTCGACTATATAGCAGTCATTATCAGCGACAGCATAAGCCAAATAATGCCCATTAGGTGACGCTATAAACTGTTTCATTTTGTCATGGACTTGGTTATAAAACACCCTTGTATAGCTTTTCATGCTCCAGTACGTGATTTTTCCATCTGTTGTCGAAGAAATCAAATGTTTTTCGTCATCTGTCAAATAAATCCCTACCAGAGGAGCCGTTGTATTTATAGTGTTAACCAAAATATTCCTTTCCCAGTTCCACACCCTAATTGTCTTATCAGAGCTGGAAGAAAGCAGCAGTTTTTCGTCTTTCGTGATCTGAAGACAGTTAATATCACCTTGATGCCCTTTAATTTGGAGATCTAAATTCCCTGTCTCTATATCCCATACTTTTATAATATTATCATAGCTTCCTGATATAAGCTTGGTTTCTTGCTTAGCGAGCACAAAAGAGGAGACGATGTCTTCATGGGCTTTCCAATTGGCAGTGACTGTTAAAGTATCAAGTTCCCAAATTTTTATTTTTTGCTTGCTTCCTGTGAAGAGGATGGTGCCGGCTTGATTAGAAATTAAAGTCATTGGAATATCATTGTCAGGATCTTCCATTTGGAGGGGTGGAAATTGAGGATCTAATACGACGATTCTTGATAGCTGAGAAATGATTATTTTATCATTTTTGCAGATGACGGCATTTATACCTTCAGAAGTGTTAATGAAATGCTCTTCATTTTTTTTGAAGTCAAATAATTTAAGGCTGTCTTTGGATTTTATTAATAATTGGTTTTGAGGAGAAAAGTTAAGGATCATTGCATTATTTTGGATTTTCCGCTTTAAAGCTAGTTTTGGAAACTTATCCTCTCTTTACCTAGCAAATAGCTTTTAACTCTTTTTAAATTTTTTTTTTGAAATATAAAAATCCCAATTGAGAAGTAAAAATTGATTAATTTAAAAAAAATTTATAACCCCTGAAAATACAATAGGTTTTGTTATTATATATATCAAAATATGTAGATAAAAATAATTTCGTTTACAAGAAGTGGGTTTTTCCCAAAGAGTAGGATGTTAAATGAATTTTTCTTGCTCTTAGAGAGTTAGTAGTCGTGATTTTTCTTTTTTGTTCACTCTCTACTGAATACATTTTGGTTTCATCACTATTCAGTGTAAATTTAATTAATGCACTTCTATGGACGTTAAGAATAATATTATTTCTGCCGTTTTTGTGGTCAATTAGAACCACATTTCCTCTTTGCGTCCCTGCCAGTATGATATCTTCAGTTTTTGCAATATTTAGAGTTATAATAGCTTCCTCCAGCTCTATAGGAGCTCGAAAATCTTGTAAATTATTCAAATTCTTCAATTTAATAACTTTCGCTGAAGAAATCGCTACAAAATTCCCAGACGGTGCAAAACTTACCTGTCCAATCCTTAAACCCATATTTTCTGAGCACAATAACTGTTTATTTTCTATTGAATGAACATAAAAGTCATTTCCTGTTTTCTTAGTAAACCCGACATGTAAAGAATTAGAAGAAATGAAAGCTCGGTCATATGATTCTGCGACAAAGCTTTTTACTTTAATTCTATCAAAACTTGACACATCCCACCTGAGCACTTCACTATCCATTAGTGTAAGTAATGACAATTGGTCAGGCATCATGAACATTTTATTGATTTTTGATTTGTGAGTGTCAACTGATTTTACGAACTTTAGCGTTGCTAGGTCATAAATAAATATTTTGGTCTCTCCAGGCCTTCCTAAAATTGCATTCTTATCCTCATTGAACAGTTCTAAAAATTTTGGCTGAATTTCAGTGATTTTTTTGGAGTGGCGGCCTTTAAAGCTTCCATCATAAGTAACAAGGTGGCTTTCTGTCAAAATCACAAAAAGATTTTCATCTTTTGAAACTCTGAATTGAAGGATTTCGTCAGCTGTACTTATAGATTTAGCTAAAGAATCAGAAATCATGCCTTCAATCTCAGCTGTTGCTTCTAGCATTGTCATTTCTGTCTTTTCCTCAGGGAGAGTCGGAGCTACAGAGGTCATGCTACCTAATTGAGACAGTAAAGGAGCTGTGAAGTCTTTGAGATCCATAATTAATAACCAGAAAGAAATGGTAATCAATAAATTCTTAGGTGAATTTAGGAAAATTATTAAAGCTAATTTAGGAAAAAGTAGAGAACTTGGCTTAATGTAAACTAGATTATAGCGATATTTTCAAATGAGAAATTCCCTGAGTCTGCAGTTTGACCAGTTATTAGGTTTTCAAAAGGAAATCCACATCTTTTGGCTTTGGCTTCAATTTCTTGGTCTTGAGCTTTATACACTTCTAAAATTTTATCTGGACCATTGTTGTATATTTTAAAAAAGCTAAGATAGGTATTTTTCGACAATCCATAAGATATAAATAATTTTACCTTATGAACTGACATTTCTTGCTGAAACAAAAACGCTCCAATAGGGCTGTATAAGTAATCATTAAGGAGCCTTTCATTGCAGTAAGGAGTTGTGGATATTGAAAATTCAGATATTTCTTTGCTAAGATGAGATGAAATGGCTTGCTGCAGCTTATAATAGGCTAATCTTTCAAACTTTTTTTGCGTAAGTGGAAGAAAAGCTAGCTTTAAAATTCTGATGTCTCGATCAATAATAGATTGCAAGTTTTCAATGGTAGTTTCTAATTTTTGATAATAAATTTTGGTTTCTTCCATAATGTTTTCATTTATATGCTTATAAGGTTCTGCAGTAAAAAGTTTCGTATGATTTTTATAAAGCAAGCTTTCTTCATCTACACTATGATCAACAATGAATTCTATACTCTTTATTAGCAAATTTATTCCTGAATCATTATCTGAGCTTCTTATTCTTCTCCACAAAAAAATAATATTTTCAGTTATTTCTTCTTCCAGTTTCTTAAAAACCTCTTCTTTTCATATTTTATTCATCAAATTGTACAATTTGAAGAATTTCGGCTTTGTCTTATAAATTGAATTTCTGATGTTATTAAGAGACTGAACTAAAGGATCAAGAAAATCAGCCAAATTCTGCATAGCTGCTGAAAATGCAGATCATATTATTGTGTATTCATCTAAAAGATCTTCACCTGAATAGCATTTTATTCTGGAATAAGCAAATTTGCAATTTATAGAAATCATTTGATAAATTAATGAATAAAATTTCAAGATTCATGGAGAATTTGTAGAGTCAAAACTAGGACTCCAAAAATATTGAATAGCATAGTTTAGCATCTGGATTTGAGAATCTGATGAGAATTCTTCTAGAAAATCTTGACTGTTTAAAGCCTGCATGATACTGTTAGAATTTTGATTTTCCTTATATGAATCTAGAAAGATAGAGTCTCCTATAACTATAAGATCCTGGTAATTTGAGGAAAAGTATTCAGCTTTCAATCTTGGAATTGGAATTGCTGGATTTTTAAATTCTTCAAGCAAAATACAGTAAAGCTGCTCTATATCATTTTTATTCAAAACACGCCCTGCTAGCTGTTTCCAGCCAATTTTGATTTCAAAATGAGAATCTAATAGTGATTTTCATTGCAAGCTTGAACTGTCATTTTCTTGTTTTACTAGCTTTGGATATAAGGTATATTCGTCATATGTCTGATATAAATCAAGATTGCCCATAAAAAGTCTGATTGCTTCCTTTTTAAATAATTTACTGGAATAAACTATTCTCTGATATTTTTTGCATGCTTGAGCTAAGCAGGTGAGTTCTTTGTAAGTTAAGTACTCACAGATATCTTGAATTAAGTTTAGAGAAATCATTTTTATAATAGCAATATGGCTAATTCCAATAGCAAATAATTTTTTTTAAAGTAAAAGCTAAGCTTGTTACTTTGAATATTTAGAATTAAGTTAAGAAGTTAAAGATTTTCTAATAAAAAAAAGATTAAATTTTGATGTAAAAAAAGAAATAATTAATGGTATGACTTAGGCCATTAATAGCTGCCTCGTAAAATTATTGATAATAATGATGTGAATGAAGAAGACTAATAAGCATCCACTTTCGTACAAAAAGATACTTTAAATAATCATTTCATTCCTGATAAGGCCTGATAAGAAAAAAATATCAAAAATTTTCAAAATCCCAAAACTTTAGTATCATAGCCATTTTGGTAAACATTTAGATTTAAAAATTATATTCTTTATGAAAAATATTTTGATTTATTAAATTAATATTTTGACAAGTAAAAAATAAAAAATTAATTTATATTTAAATGGTCTCTGTTACACTGCACTCTTACTGCCGCAGCCTTCTACATATATGTCTGATAATATTTTTCTAATTTCACAAAGATCATTTAATGCATCACTTAACGTTTTTTTCTTTGAATCTTCTGCAATTGTGACATCTTCGTGATCCATTAGTACCTTCCAAGGTATCTTTTCACCTTTCATTACACATAATAAAATTTGTTTCAATTCTCCAATTTGGTCGATTATGGATAATATTTCAGGATGCTTTCTTATGTTAGATTTTGCTTTTAATGGGATGCTACTTACAAAGAGATCAATATCTTCTGCAAATTCAAGTAAAAGGCTTTCATCTGTTTTTAAGGATGTTTTTAATTCACATTCATCATTTTTCTCTATAATTTTATCAATTTTTGTATTCAAACAGTCGTTTTCTGCCTTAATAGTCTCTTTTCTTCTTATTTCTGATTTTTTATATTTTTGTATTTTAGATTTCAGATCTTTAATAATGCTTTCTTTTTGTTTTATAATTTCCTGATATCCGCATGTTTCTTTACTGAACAAATCTTTAAACTTTTCTTCTCTTTCTTCCACTAATTTGCTGAGGTGCTTCAACATTTCATCTTTATATTCTAGTTCTGCTTTAAGCTGGCTAATTTGGTCTGTCGCTTCAGATAATTTTATTTCAATATCTCGGGAATGCTGCTTAAGGCGGTCTCTCTCTACTTCAATTTTAAGCTTCTCGTTTTTAAAATTCAATAGATTTAGACCTTCTTTGGCTCTTACTGGAGATAAATGCTTTTTACTATCTGAGTAAGGCTCCCATGATATCCTGGCTTTGGAATTTATGGGAGAAAAACAATAAAAGTCTTGAATGCCTGAAGAATTCATGGCATTTGTTTGGTGCTTTATCGGTGATCTTTCAAAGCACATTGATAACTGCTTCTTAGGAGTGCTGCCAGACCGTGTTGTATTGGTAGAATTGTCAAGTGTAGTTTTATTTAGCATTATTATAAGAATTTTTTATTATAAACTGTTAAAAACTTATTGCTAATTGAGTGTGCAAAAGTTAAGATTATTTGTATTTTACTTATGAATTTTAATTAAATAGTGCTTAATTATGATTATGAGATATGAATTAAAATAGCAATGCAAAACAACTCACCCTTTAAGGAAGAGGACAGCTCAGCGTTGGAAAGGAAAAATCTAGCAAAATCCACTGAATCGATCAGGCAATTTCTAGAAGGATACCGGGAGTTGAGCCATCGGCGACAAGGTACATCTTGGTTGGCAGCCTGACCAGAAAAGTCGTTTTTCTAATTTCCTGAGAGGGCAACCCGAAAACGGCTTACGGCATAGTGACCCATCCCATTACACTCCAGCTACTGTGCGAGCCCATTTCTAGAGGAGCATAGTCGATAGGCAGACGGCAGGCAGTTGCAAAATAAGTGTAGAGATAAATGCCCATTAGAGGTATCACAGGTATCACAGGGAGTTTTTCAATAATCTTAACTAAGAACTAACTCCCCCTCCGTGAGCGAACGAAAAATTTGTTTGCTCGTGGAATGGGGTTAATCTTTTTTTTAAATATTATATATAAATTTTATATAAATATTTTTTCGAAATTTAAAAAAAAATATTCAAGGTAATTTTAAAGTAAATATTAATTTAATTTGTAAAATTTATGAAATAGAATTAGCTAGAGATTTCATTATACTAATTATGACTTATATATCAAAATAATTTTTCTTAAAAAATCTTTATATTAAAATATTTTTGCCTCTATAAGGATTCAAAAATGGTTCGCTCGCGGAGGGGGAGTAAGAACTATGAAATATCATAAATAGTCAATTCATTAAGAACTTGAAAAATTCCTGAAAAATATTTTAATAAGCTTAGTTAATTATTTTTAATTTTAGTTCAGTTTAAAAGCTAACTTTAATTTAATTGCAAATTAACATCTTATAAAATCAAATCTTCAGAAGATTAAATGCAATCACCGGTTCTTCTTAAACCTAAATTAATATGCAAAACCAAATTTTAATTTCCCATTATAACTTTCTGTGCATTTTATTATGAAACTGACTGGTTTTTTTATTTTAATTTCTATCTCAAAACCCACATCTCTCCCCTCAGAAATTTTAAAAATATACCAATATCTCCACATCCCAAGCCACCCCTTCCTGTCTCCCCACTTCCTCTGTCATTTAAATTCTCATGTTGAATATATACATCAGATAAAAATAAAAATAGTTAAAAAATGTCTGAAGAACTTATACAAGAAAGCAACCCAATAGACGTATTAAAAGCTCTCAGATCACCAATCAGTCAAATAGACGACATTGTTTATATGGGAAATAGAGCTGGAGCTCAAGATTTAAGGATCCTGAAAAGTACTGAGATCAAACGAATACTGCAAATACAAAGCTGAGATGTTCCGCCGTTGTTCCCTAATGATTTTATTTATCACTGCATAGTAATCGGGGATTTACCTGATAATGACATAAGTCGACACATTCCAGATGCGCTTAGGTTTATTGCAGATGCGATAAAGGCAAATCAGAAGGTCTTCGTACACTGCGATGCTGGAGCTTCGCGTAGCGGAAGCATTGTAATTGCGTATTTGATGGGGAGGCTTGGAATTTCATTTGACGAAGGGCTGAAACTTGCAAGGAAGGGAAGGGCATGTGTGTGACCGAATCCTGGGTTTGTGAGCCAGCTCAAGCAATTGAGTCCAAGTCAACTAAGCCAGTATTTTTTTTAAGATTTTTGAATTAAGTAGCAAGAGGAGAAGTTAAGTAATAGATATTATTGAAGATATAAGTAATGTAAAATATATGATTATTGGAAGGAATATAGGAAATACTATAATTTGTATATAAAATGGTTTTAAATAATGAGATTTATGATATTTTAAAAGATAATGGATAGCTTCTAATAGTTTAGAATTTTTCAGTCAGTATCTTATACGTATAAAACATTTCACTACTGTTGACTAAATTTATATCCAAAAAAATTAAAATTACAGCTAGAAACAAAGCTCAGAAATAAGATTCTTTAAATGTTTAGCATTCAGCTTCAAAGATCAGTAACAACTATTGGGTTATTCATTTCGAATTTAAACTTACTGAGCTTAAAAATTTAAAAATATGTAAATTAATTTACTGAATTTCATTTATATAGTCAAAGTATTTTTGAGATTACAATAATTATATTATCTTGTAATAGTAAAATTTAAAACTACACTAATCTAATAGATGAAAAGTGAAAAAAGGCTGTCTCTTGGCATTAAAAATGCAAACTTTTAATTTAACTGAGAAATTTGATATATTCGTCTGATGCTTTCCATTTAAAACTCTTTATTAATGATTTTTTTCTGTCTCATTGAAAGTATATATCAGATAATTAAATATGTCTATCAGCGAAGAAGATATGTTAAATGCTCTTTTCTCACCAATCAGCCAAGTTGATAGCATTGTTTATATTGGAAACCGAGCTGGGTCTCAAGATTTAGAGCTCCTTAAAAGCCACAATATCAAAAGAATACTGCAAATCCAAAGCATAGACGCTTCGCCACTATTTCCTAATGATTTTATATATCATTGCATAGTACTTGGAGATTCCCCTTATAATGATTTAAGCCAAGTTATTCCAGATGCGCTTGGCTTTATTGCTGATGCAATATCAACAAATCAAAGGGTATAGAAATTTCTCGATGATGGCGCTCAATGCGCCATCATCGGGAACGTCTTTTCTGGGTCCACACTGGAAAAGGGTTCTACGTGTGTAACCCTTTTTAACACGTCGAGAATCTTCACTTTCACGCGTCAAAAAGGGTTCCACACGTGGAACCCATTCCCCGTGTGGACCCTTAAAAAACGTTGCCCGATGATGGCGCATTGAGCGCCATCATCAGGCAATCAGTATATTTGTGCATTGTGATGCTGGAGCGTCACGTAGTGGAAGTATTATAGTTGCATACTTGATAGGAAAACATGCAATTCTATTTGAAGAAGCATTAGAGATCGCTAGAAGCAGAAGGGCATGCATTAGTCCAAATCCTGGATTTGAACGCCAATTAAGGCAATTGAATCCAAACGCTCTACATCAGATATTTATTTAGATGAATCCTTCAAAATTTAACAATATTTTTATTGAAAAATTTCATCCTCATTGACTCAAATACATTAAAAATAATTAATAAATGAGAAGCAATAATTAAAACAAATTAAATAATATAGCAAATTTATATTCAAATAATTATTATTTAACTTAAATTATGGCATTTTACTCAAAAGACACCGATAAGTCCACTGAGAAGCTCAAACCCTCAGGTTTTTCTACTCCAGACGCTTACCCTGTATATTCCCCATCTCCTTACTCTCAACTCCAAGATTCCGGCTATGACTCAGTTCGAACTCTAGAAATCCGAGAAATGCAAGAAGAAGAAAAATACATCCAAGGTCTCCGTCAACAGCGAGAAAAAATTGAAGCTTTCAGCAGAGACCTCGACAAAAAAGTCAAAAAAATCCGTGAGCTTGAAGAAGAAATAAAAAATCTAAAAGGAAGCAAAGGCGAAATTCAACGAATGGCGGGACAAATCAACAAATTAACTGAAGAATTAAGGAATAAAGAAGAAGAAAATGAAGAACTTAAACAAGCTATGAGAAAACAAGTAGAGGAATATGAATATTCATTAAATGAGCTACAAAGTGTAGTGATGAAAGAAAGAGATGATAGGAGCAAAGAAATAAGAAATTTAAAAAACCAAAATAAAGCTAAAGATGAAGAAATCGGCCACAGGCAATTCGCTAGGCAATTTTTAAGTAAATTTTTAGAATTTTTGATAGGCAAAATTAAATAAATTAGAAAAATTTTGATAGAAAAATTTTGATAGAAAAATTTGATAAATTTCCAGAGGAAAAATGCTACACAGAAGAAATTTCGTTTTTAGCTTATGAAAATGAAAAAGCGAAAAAACAGCTGAAATTGGCTGAGGAAAAATGTGAAGCAGAAATTATTGCTGGAAAAGAAAAAGATAAGCAGGCCAATGAGCAGATTAAAGCTTGGAAAGCATTTGAGAGGATGCTAAAAGATCAAGTTGCAGAGCTGGGGCATGAAAAAGGCCTGCTAGAGTCCAAAATTAATGAACTCAGAGAAAAAGTAGAAATTGCTGATACAAAGCTGCATCAAAAAGAAGATATTGAGCCAGCATTAATAAAAGAAAAGAAAAAAAATGAAGAATTACGAGCTTTACTAGCAGAAAAAGAAAAAGAATTAGAAAGTTTACGAGAAAATAAAAGCCAAAACCAGTATCAAATTGAAGAAGAGTTCAATTCTCTACACAATGAGCTCAGCTGTGCTATGGATTTAATAAAAAGACAAGAAAACACAATCATAGAGCTAAGAATGAGAAAAAAAGAAGACGATTTAGCTATTTCTTCTTTAACTGAAGATTTAACCCACAAGGAAGAGGAATGTGAAAGAATTCAGTCTCGATTAAATAAATACTTAAAAGATAGCGAAGAAGAGGCATCAAAAACAACAGAAATCCAAATCACAATACAAAGGCTGAAATCAGAAAACTTAGACCTGAAAAAACAGCTGCAAAGTTTCATAGAAAAGGAGCAGCAGGATAAGCTGGAAAGGAGGCAGTTCGCCAAGATGAAAATCGAGCTATTAAATCAAAGAGACTTAGAAGTTGGTAGACTAACTGAAGCAATTGATGCATTTGCTGCGCATAGGAATTATTCTGAGCAATAATTATATATTAAACACTTCTTAAAAAATTCATAAAAAATTCAAAATTATTTATATTTATAATATTTAAATAGCAGATTTCTTCACAAATTAGCTTAATTTTGAAAAATAAAGATTTAGAATTAGATAATCAGCTAAAACGAAATAAAAAGAAATTTGCGAGTTGATCTTTTCCCATTCCTGTCTATTAAGTTTTGGAATATTAGTGATTTACTGCAAAAACGTTAAATTTGACCAAAAAACGAATTAGGATAGAATTGTTTAACTATAGTCTTACTTGGATTGAGCATTTGGTCCCTTCTTCTTGCCTGGGCCGGAGACTATGTTAAGGAATCTTCTGTTATAGAGGTTTCTTTTCTTGGCTCTGCCTTGTAAGATTTTCTTGCGTCTTTCTTGCTTTGCAACTTTAGGGGTTTGGTTTCTAACCTTTCCTGATCTGGCTAAGCCACCGTGCACCTTTCCCATATTTTGTATAAAGAAGTCTAATTAATGGCTTTATGTGAGTAATTGATATACCAATTCAGGAAATTTCAAGTTTTTAAAGAAAAGAGCTTAGTTTTATTGCCAATTTTAATTTCAAGAATGAAATAATTGCTTTTCAATCAAAAAGTGTATTTAATTAATTATTATACTCAATTAAAGTGGATATTTAAGGCAAATAAGAATTATTTTTTATAATAGTAAATTTGCATGCCTAAATCACAACTAATCCTTTATATCATAAATTTTAACAAATATTTCTTATTAGGTATTATTATCCAAATTATATTAAAAATCACACACTTTTATACCTTTTGCAATTTCTCTTCTCCTTTATTCCCTCATTTTCAAGTCATCCTCATCTCCTTATTTTCCTAAAATCCTTCCCAAACCACAATAAAAAATATTCTTTTTTCTCAAAATTCAGCAAAATTCTTCATTAATTTTAATTATCATTTCTTATCATTTATTTCTTCCTTTCTCTCCTCTCTTCAGCCTCATTTCGAAATATTAAATGTCAAGGCTTCTCCCTGCTTCACCATTTTCTCGTCTTAAGTGTGAAATCTTTTAAAAATGACACTAAATTAAAACTTTTCACAGCTGAAATCTGATTGGCTTATTTTAAGATAAAAAGGCAAAAGTAAAGCTTACTTTGTAAAATATGGGTAAGGAAAAGGTCCACGTAAACCTCGTCGTTATTGGTCACGTCGATTCTGGAAAGTCCACTTCTTGCGGACACCTTATCTATAAGTGCGGTGGTATCGATAAAAGAACCATTGAGAAGTATGAGAAGGAAGCTAACGAAATGGGAAAGTCCTCCTTCAAATACGCTTGGGTTCTCGATAAGCTTAAGGCTGAAAGAGAAAGAGGTATCACCATTGATAATCCCTATTATTTTGTATATTAATTTTTAAAAAAAAATCATATTTTTATTGATTTTTAAAAAATTTATATAAGGAATTCTTAGGTGTTGGTAATATCTCCTTGTTCAAGTTCCAAACCGACAAGTTCTACTTCACAATCATTGACGCCCCTGGCCACAGAGATTTCATCAAGAACATGATCACAGGAACTTCACAAGCTGATGTCGCCATCCTCATCATTGCAGCAGGAAAAGGAGAATTCGAAGCCGGATACTCAAAGAACGGACAAACCAGAGAACACGCCCTTCTTGCCTTCACTCTTGGAGTCAAACAGATGGTTGTCGGAGTCAACAAGATGGACGACAAGTCTGTTGAATGGAAACAAGACAGATATCTTGAAATCAAACAAGAAGTCTCAGAATACCTCAAGAAAGTCGGCTACAACCCAGCCAAAGTACCTTTCATCCCAATTTCAGGTTGGTTAGGTGACAACATGGTTGAGAAATCAACTAACATGCCTTGGTATGATGGACCAACTCTTCTTGGAGCTCTTGATAACGTCCAACCACCTAAGAGACACGTTGACAAACCACTCAGACTTCCAGTCCAAGACGTCTACAAGATTTCAGGTATTGGAACAGTCCCAGTCGGCAGAGTTGAAACTGGAATCCTTACTCCTCCTTTTTAAATTTTTATTTTTTTTAAATTTTTATTAATAAATTTTACTCCAAAAATGGCTGGTGAGTTAAACCAGGCACAGTCATTGTTTTCGCCCCATCAGGAATTTCAACTGAAGTCAAGTCTGTTGAAATGCACCACGAATCCCTCGAAGAAGCCTTACCAGGTGACAACGTTGGTTTCAACATCAAGAACATTGCAGTCAACCAAATCAAGAGAGGATACGTTGCCTCAGACTCTAGATCAGACCCAGCCAGAGAAAGCATTGACTTCACTGCCCAAGTCATCATCTTAAACCACCCTGGCCAAATCTCAGTCGGCTACACCCCAGTCCTTGATTGCCACACTGCTCACATTGCTTGCAGATTCAACGACCTTAAACAAAAAGTCGACAGAAGATCTGGAGCAGTCCTTGAACAAGAACCTAAATTCGTCAAATCTGGAGACGCTGCAATTGTTACTTTGATCCCAACCAAATCCATGTGTGTTGAACCATTCACAGAATACCGTTTTAAAACTTAAATTACTTATAGAGAATTCCCTGCAGGTCCGCCGGCCACTAATCGTCTCCGCATAACGATCTAGCGCTTGCTTGAAGTTAGATACAGCCTTCCACTGTGTTAATTTTTATGGAGGAAGGATTCCAGGAAATCCGAAAAACGAATTTCTGGTCACCTGTCGACTAAATGGAGCCCGAAGCCCAGGACGCAACGCATTGTATAGCACTTGGGATATTCCTGATTGGCCAAGTGGCCTTACTGGGTTTTCCCTTTCAAACTCCAGCAAGCCATCTTGATGAGGCGGAAAAAACTATTTTGATGTTTTTTCCATCTGTTTTTTCATTCAAAATAGACTGAAAATTTCAAAAAATGTTTCATTAAGCACATGAAATAAACTTATGAATAGGTGTTTATCAAATTAAAAAGGCATATATAAAATGATATAAAAAATCGGTATGAAAACTTCCACTTATGCAAACCAAAAAATAGAAGGTGAAAAAATACTAGTGGACTATTATAAAATTATCACAAATTCCACTGCATATAGTTCATAAACTGGTGCAAATCGTCATTGAAAATGAATTGTTACAATAGACTTAGTTCTTGCATATCTTATGCCAAACCACTCGCTATTTAACGTAATATTCAGGCTTTAAATAAAATATCATTAATTTTTAATTAGTTTAATTTAGTTTTAGGTGTTAGAACAGGTTGGTTCACCACACCATTTTAATATATATACAGAATACCCACCACTTGGAAGATTCGCCGTCAGAGATATGAGACAAACCGTAGCAGTCGGTATCATCAAAGAAGTCACCAAACTCGCTGAAGGACAAACCAGAACTGCTGCCCCAGGAGAAAAGAAAGCCAAAGGAGGAGCCAAGAAATAAATAATACAAATCTTTTTATAAACTTGACTTTTTAATATAAAAATAAGCATTAAGCTGTTTAAATTATTTACAAAGAAATTTCACTATGCTGAATTATATTAAATTTAAAATTTTTTTTAAAAAATTATTTTATTTTGTACAAAAATTAAAATTTTCTTATTTTATAAGTACTTTAAAAAAACGAAAATTGTATATAAATATTTTCTTAAATTACCATGCTATATCTAATTATTCTGGCTTTCTCTTTCCATAGCCAACAAATTTTGTACAGCTGGATGGTCAATCCCAAGGATCGCAATAGCTTGCTCCTTTGTTACAAATCTTCCTTTGATTCTCAGTCGATTATCTGCAACTCGTTTTCGACAGTCATATGAGATTTTTTTATTCCAAGTCCTTCGCTGTCTTTTTTCAAGATATTTTTTGATCTTTTTCCGGCGTTCTTCAAGTGTAATTGTCCCAATTATATGGTCTGGAGTTAGCTCGACAGGCCGTTGAATGACAACAATCGTCTCTTTAGAAACGGCCGGTTTCCTTTTCTTTTGTTTTTGGATTTGGGTCTCATAGACTTCATAAATCAAAGGATTTATGCTTTAATTAATAATTACCATAATATCAATATGAAAATTAGCCTTATTTTTTTTATAGTAAATATAGTATTTTTTAATTATTTTTTTATAAAATTTATATAAATTGGAATATAGCGACTTCACAATCATCTTGAGTACTAAATGATTGCGTGAGGGCTTGTTCATCAAAATGATCAGGTAATGATTCAATACTGGGCATCTAAATAGAAATTTACATCTATATGATGAGGGTATGAGTAACTTAATAAGTCAACAAACGATACCTTACGTTCATTATGATGAATTAATTCGGATTGCATTGACTCAAACATGAAATCGAAAGCGCTTGTGCATTCAGATCCCAAGTATTCGTCAAAGCATTCAACCATTTTTGGTTAGTTTAATTATTGGTTCTTAAATGGCCTCTAACTTCTCTGCTCATCATTTAAGAGAAAGCATTCAAAATTATTTTTGAGATCATAGGGATTAGGATAATTAAAAGTCAGGAGCTAGCTATATTGGCGACGCAGTCACCAAAGACTTCATGTACGGAGGTTTCTACCGCTTTTCGACTCCAGCCCAGAGGGTCTGTGCCAATTCCTGTACCTTCTGTCTCTTACTTGCCTTGAGGCTTCAGTCTTGAGTGGGCTTATGGATTTCTGCGGCCTTATCGCAGGCGATTAAAGTAACTTGATTCCAAGGATCAGCTCTTTGAGTCTATCGGGTGCCGAAGTGCCTTCCTTCGACAGCTACAGGAAAAAGGCTACTCCCTTGTGGCCTGGCTGAAATCCCAGTTTCTTGGTAGAGGAATGCCATGGGTCCTCGGATCCTAAGGACTTTGCATAGCACCTCTATTTCCAACATAGGAAGCAGCCAATCCATCTCTTGAGCCTGCACTTGATTCTCGGCTTGGAGTCCATCCCAGTTCCCCCGTAGCCATAAGGTCTGGACTACTACGCCAAGAGGACAGGTTGGCTTACTTACTTACTTTTACTATAACAATGCTAACGCACTGTTAAAGCTCTTATGAGCTCTTACTTCACTTATCTGTTGCCCTTTTGCTCTTACACCCTGTATGTTAATATGACTTATCGTTCTTAGTCTCTCCTTGGTCCTACATTTGGGTCTTTTATTTACTGTTCTTGAGTATCCAGCTTCAGTCATTGTCCGTTTCTTTGGGAAGTTCATTTGTGATTGCTGATTCAAGTCTAGCAGCATTTCCCGTACCTGTAGCTCTTGAAATGGAATACCATGTGACGACATGATCTGTGCTGGCTCTACTTTTGGCTGCAGTACTGGTGTAACCCATAGTGCTGGAGTGTCCTGTAACAATGGAATTACTTGTAGTGTCGTCATGTCCAGTATCAGTGGTTCAGCTTGTAGTGGTGATTTGTCCTGTAGTGTCAGCATGTCCTGTACTGATGGTATATTTTGTGATGTTGACGTAGCATGCAGTGCTGGTATGTCTTGTGGTAATCGCATTACCTGTAGTGGTGATGTTTGAGTCAGTCCCGCTAGGGCTCCATTTACACTCTTTAGCTTATCAGGTTCCTCCATCTGCATCTTGATTTTCTTCATCTCTTTCTTCACCACCCTGCCCGCTTTCTTCTCCTCCTCCCTCTCTCTCCTTTAACAGTCTTTCCCTCTGGCTACGCTCTTCTCTTTTCAATGCTGTTCTGTCGTGACTCTTGTCATTATGCCCAATCTGTTGGCAAACTCCACAGTAGAGTGAGGCAGCATGATTCAATCAGACTTTCGGCCCCTAATAACAATTGCATCGCTTAGATCCATAGCTTTCTCTAAAGATTCAAACTCCCCGTACATTGAGTACCTCGAATTCACGCTAAAGTGAACACTGTAGCTTTCCCCTTCTGTTGAAACAACATATTCAACTATTATCTCTACAACTTTGCAGCTTTTCTTAAGTTCTTCCACTATTTCTATTAATGCAACACCTGTAGGTACCATTACTTGCATTCTGTATCTAAGGTAGTTTACCTGTCCTCCTTCACAAACTGGTCCAATTGGTACAGTGAGCTTCTTTCCCTCGTGCCTCATCGTTAGTCTTCCTCTGTTTTTTTCAGTCGTTCCATGCCGTTTCGTCAGCAAAAGTGACCATCGCATCTCCAGAGGGTAATCTGAGGCTTCTAATTACATCTTCATCTCGTGTAAATGCTTCCAGCTCTACTGCAAATGAGCTGTATAGGGTCCTCTTCAATTCCTCATCTTTCTTTTGAATGAATTTGGATAAGCAGAACTTCAATGTTTTTCCTATGCATTCGCTGTCTTCAATTTTCGGCAATACGTTGATGAGCGCAGTATAGCCATAGCAGAAACCTTCCCTGCCAAATCCCAGGACTTGGAGCTCCTCATCCTTCGCGGCTCTGAGACAGGTCTGCTTTTGGTTTTGCTCCACATATGAAAAATAAAAAAAGTAAGAGGACAGGTTGGCACTTGTCACCATTTTAATGTATTTTGAGATCATAGGGATCTATGAATATATTTTCTATTTTCTTATAATCAAACTCCAAATATTAAAAATATATTCATATTTTATGAAATAATAAGTTAAGCAAAATGGGCTTAACATTTCATATATTTTTAGAATTATTTTTTCATAGTAAAGTTTACCTTATCCCAAAAATTATAATTTATTGTTTAAAAATCGTTATCTTATTTAAATTCAAGGAATTTTCAGCAAGATACGAATAAATCTAATTTATTATCAATGATATAAAGAAGAGCTATTTTATCAACTTGAAAGCATAAGTTATCAGTACTGCTCTATAAGTCTTCATAGAAAAGAACGAAATATTAAAATAAAGCAAAAGCAATTAAATTTTTATATTTCTGACATTATTACCTGAAATGGAAACTTTTATTTTTATGTGCAGTAATCTGGCTATATTTATTTCAATGATTTAAGATAAATTGATATAATTTACTTATTTGATTTAGGGAATGAAAGATCTGGAAAGCTTCCTTTGATGTTTATGAACTTTCCATCTCCTGATTCAATCTTATTGATTGTCGCTTCTATAGCAGCTATTGTGTTGTCTCCATTATGAAGCACATATCGGCTTCTTTTACCATATTTCAAAAACACCAATTTATCAGCCCCAATTCCTTCGAATTTACTTGAAAAATCTTTATCAGCACTAAGATCAACCCACATGAATTTTACAGTAACCCCTCTATCTTTATTTTTCCCTATAATATTGGTCGTATCTTTTGCAATATTTATCAGTGAATCAGTTGGAGGGGAATCTACCTCCTTTTCTCCCTAAAAATTATTTTTGCGAATTCTAAATAATGATTTTTTTAAAAAAAAAAAAATTTGCTGGAAAATTAAGAAAAATATTCCGCATAACCCTTCTTGTTTATAACAAATATCATCAGCAGACAGCCTATGCAACTGAGGCACTGCTTCAACAATCCACGACTTCGTGCTTGAACTCTCTTCAGCTCCTCCATGGACAAAAGTTTCTGAATGCACATTTAGCCATTCAAATATAGATCTATACTTGATATCTCCTTTATATTCAGTTGTTTTGGCATCCACAGTCTTATACAAAATTATTTTCGGAAATTGCTTAATTTTGAATTTTTTGATTGCCTCAGTATCTTCCTGTCTCACAATCCCAAAAAACATTTTCGCTTCAAAAGCAACACTCAAGGCTTTATAAAGAGTTGGGACTGACGATTTTTCAGTAAAAAGTAGCACTTTTGGGACTGCTGGCTTGTCTTCTAAAAATGTTTGATAATTTTCGTTGCTTAGCTCAATGACTTTAGATGGGATAAATTTGGCAGCATAAGCACTGATAGCTTTAGAGGTAGCTTCTCCTTCATAAAGACCAACTGGTGCTGGGAAAGGAGGGTAGACTTTAATTGCAGGGACTTCTCTGATGTCTTGTGATTCACAAAGTTCATAATGAGTATCACAGTTAACAACTCCTACTATAAAAACGCCTTGCCACTCATCAGCAAAATGGTTGAATTCTTCAGCTTGAATAGCAGATCTGCTATCTTTTTCTTTATAAAAATGAATAACGCTGACCCATTTGTCTCTTCTCCTTGTTACTTGTTTGTCGAAATTTTGGGAAGTTAAAATATGGACACTTGTAGATGCATAATTATAGAGAGCTGCTTGGGATATAGCAAACAAAACTAAAAACACGTGTAAGATTTCCATATTTTATATCCCATAAGCAGCAATTTAATATGAAATTTTCGTTATAAATATAGTAAATTTTATGTTAAATTAGCTAAAATAATATAACTCAAGATTTGATAAATAATTATAATGGGCTGTTGCCAAGGGATTTTATTTGAAAAGTCAGAAATCGCGATATCTAATGTAGATGTCGCTATAAAGCTGAGAGATAGAAAAAAATCGAGTGACGAGGAGTTTGAAGATATCAGTCTTTATTCCAGAAAAGTCACTCAAAGTAATATTGATTTTTACAAAGAAGAAACAGATTGCAATTCAAAATCTTTAATAGATTCCTTCACTACGAATACTTTTACTATGAGAAGCGATTTTGAATCGGCGTTTTTAGTGTCAAACTCTGTACTTCTTAGCAGTCGAGATTTAGAAAGTTTCATTAAATTAGACACAAGTAAATTGTCAATTTAGCAAGGACTGATTATTGAAATAATTAATTAAATTATTACCACGAAACCTATGATTTTTTAATGATTTTTTCTGCCTGGATTTTAGAATTTGCCGCATTAATTTTGATAAATTTATTTTATTGTCAGAATGAATATTTTTTATTCTAAAAATTAAATCTTAAAAAATCCTTGAATAATGCCTTAATTTAATTTTTTTTGGCTTTTTTACTGTCATCTGGTTTTCCAGAAGACGATGAAAATATAGCTCCTCCTGCAAGCAAAGCAATAATTCCTACTATCACTAAAGCTGGGGTACTAGTTAATACAGAAAACAAAGAATCAGGCTCTTCTACAGCATGCACCTCTTGTTCTAAGCTTTCAAAATCGCTATCATCTATCTCTTCTCTTTTTACCTCTTTTACTTTTTCTTGAGCTTGTTTTTGTGCTAATCTTTCTCTTTGAATTTGTGCTAGAAATTCAGATTGTTCATATTGGTGTGTGTCTTCCAGTCCTCCTTTCAGCAAAACAATGGCATTTACCTTTGGGTTGTCTTTTTGCCCTTTTTCAAAAGTAATTATCAACTCATCATGTGATACAGCGTTTTCCACAACATTTCCGTTGATTTTTATTTTTCCACCTTCATAGTTTATTACTATGAATTCATCATAGGCTGCTGCTTTGCCTACTTTTGAAAAAATGTCTAATTGTTTAACTACATAGGTGTCGCCGATTTTAACATTAAATATTTTTGCAGATGGATATGAGAAATAGACTTCAGAGAATTTCAATATATAGTAAATTATGATTAATTAAATTATTTTAAAAAATAATATAGAAAAATTAGATATTTAATAAAATTAGGGTAAGAACATAATTTCCTTCTTCTTTTATTGGGATTTTGTAGGTGAAGTCTTGTTCATCGTATCGCTCTGTTTGGTAAATTTCTAGATCTCGAGTTAGACGAATCTGGAATTGTTTTCCATAGTCGCTTGCAATACCTGAGGAAAAGCCATTGTCTTTACGATAGGTAACACCATCGGAGGTGACTATTGAGTCACCTCCGCAGTTGACTGCATATTTCACGAGTTTTGGATCTAAGGATAAAACAAGTGGAAATAAGAGAGATAGGAAAATAACCATTTTATATATTATGGAATAAGAATTCTAAAGAAATTCAGCAAATTGATTAGATAAAAGTAATTTATTATAGTAAAATTATATTGTAAGCAAAGAAAGATAAAATATAAAAGGTTTAATAAATCTAGGAAATTAATTAAATTTTAATCTAAGGCTATTAAATTTATTATTTTTCTATATTGGAATCTCATAAAAATTTTATTATTAATCACTGCAAGTTTTTAAAACAGTTATAAAATGGAAGATAAGCCTGCAAACAAAGCTATAAATTTCTTACTCACTTATTAATAAAAAGCACTCTTTTATTGCTGTTTTAAAAAAAAAAATTATGTCTCTTATTATCTTAAAATCAATTTTTAAAGGCTAAAAAAATTAAAAGCATTTAATTCGTAATTAAATTCCCAGGAAAATATTTTAGAAAAGTTTGCTCGTGGGAGTTAGAAAAAAATGGTCTTGTCCAAGCATATGAGTGTAATTGTTAATTAGATCTTCTCACAAGTTTATGTGAGCATGGCTTGCCAACTGGAGACCTGTATGAATTTTCAGCCCTTATGATGCTAAAATTTGAAAAGAAATGAAAAGCAAAACAGCGTCAATTAGCCTTAAAAGCCAAACAAGAATCAACCCCCGAGAAAAAAGTCAAAGGCGAAGAGCCAAAAGAAGAAGAAAAAAAGAAACCTTCAGATCCTACCAAAAGAAAAGGATTTGAAGACGAAAAAAAGCTAAAACCGCCTCCAGAAGATGAGAAAAAAGCTAAAAACAGATCGCCTGAAAGAAGCTATGAAGACTCTAAAAATAGATCCCCTGAAAGGCGTGAAGACAATAAAAAACAGAAAAATCCTATTGAGGATGAGAAAAAAGGGAAAATTAAAGAAGAAATTAAGCGTGTCCAGCCTGAAGAACCGAAAAAAGGAACAGTGAGGAAAACAGATGAAAGCTCTAGATCTCCTGAACCACAAAGAAAAATGCCTCAAGAGTCAGTTAGAAGTAAAAAATAATTATAAATGTTGCTTACCTACTCGTTTAATTTGGTTTTCTCTTGATATATATTTTTATTTAAATTAATCTATACAAATTTTAGCTTTAAATAATAGGATATCCAAGGGAAATTGCATATAGATTTCGGAATTTTTAATGCCTCAGATGTAGGAACCATTAAAAATGGGTCAGGGCTCGCAAATAATACACGGTCATCATATGAGCCTTGGCCTACGAATTCGTCTTTGGCAGGGGATGGTCATGCAGATTTCGCATCTCTGTTGATATCAATTTTTGTTTTATTTTCAAGACAAGTCAATGATAAATCTTTT
This sequence comes from Blepharisma stoltei, assembly GCA_914767885.1. NCBI lineage: Eukaryota > Ciliophora > Heterotrichea > Heterotrichida > Blepharismidae > Blepharisma > Blepharisma stoltei. The sequence goes on along the minus strand of CAJZBQ010000035.1, from coordinate 176,771 downwards.
TTTGGCTTTATTGTTACCATATTGTCCAGTTTACTCTGAATTTTGTTATTTTGGGGTTTTTGCTTATTTTTTGTCAAGGATTCGCAGTAATTAATCAAAGATAAACAAGCTTTATCTAGCTGGCTGTTCTTGATTAATGATTTTATACATTTTAGAGAGTCAGCATTTTTGGAAGATTTAATAAGCTCGTCTACTTTAAATATTAATTCTTTCAAACTTCTATCGTGAATTAATGAAAAATCTGGGTTGGCGATATAATCAGATTCAATTTTTAAGTATCCAGAATAATCATTGCAAGTATAATTTTTCTTTTCATCATAAACTCTATCCTTTTTGCTTTAAATTTGCATTTTTTAAAATTAATAAATTATTTGCTAAAATTAAAAAATATTTATTATACTGAATTGGATTGATTGTGATCATTTTTAATAATGGGAAAATAAAGTAAATATATTAAAAACTGGATTGTAAAAATGTCATAGTTGATATACAATTATTCATAAAAATTATATTTTTGAAATTGGCAAATTCGATTTCAATTTCTTTTCTTTTTTTAACTTCTTCATGGAGAGATCGCTTATATTTATTAGCCATCTCTTGATATTTATTAGAAAGCTCTGTATTTTGTACCTTATATTTCATTAGCTCTTCTTTAAGGTAATTTACATTTTCACTAGCTTGGATCATGTCTTTATGAATCATCCCTAAAAACTTCTACTAGCTCCCCCCTTTAATTTGAAACAAAAAATCCTGTTCTAATTTAAAGGGATTTATTTTAAAAAAAATTATATATATATTTTGAGAGTCGGCAAACACCAATTTTCCTATTATAAAAAAAATTGGTTCAAATTAAATGGAATTCCACCGATGTTTTATTCCAATTTAAAGGTGGGGATAAATAATAAAAACTACATTATCTGCTTGGCTCATGCTGTAAATTTCGTCACGAATTGTCTTAGCTTTTTTCTGTAATTCGTTAAAATAGTTCATTTCATAGATATTGAATTCAGCTTTTGTACTTGAATGAGACATTTAATTGTTTCTATTTTAATTTTTAATTATAAATAAATAAATTAATTTATATCAAATAAAAATTATTCTATTTAGGTTTAAAATACATTATAATATTTATTTCAATCAATAATTATATTTAAAAAAGTATATTAAATCCCGGCTTATGTCTTTTTCTACTCAAAACCCTGACATGTACGTAATTGAGCAAATTCTAGCTGACAAAGATTCTTGACACAACATCCAGCCAATTATTATCAGCGAATTCAAAGCTATAGCAGATTTTCTTAACCTACAATCCAAAGCTATCCATGACCTAGAGCTTCAGTTATCAAACAGAGTGACCAGGCATGAGCTTTCAGCTGAGTTAGCTGAAAAAGCAAGCATTTCAGAGCTATCATCTAAATTTTCCCACGTCCAAAGCATTTTTGAAGGAAGAATCACATTAATTGACGAAAAAGTTAGCCTAAGTGAAGTACAAAAACTGCTAATGAATAAAGCAAGTTATGAAGACGTCAAGTCAATGATTGAAGGAAAAGCTAATAGCAGAGAATTAAAGACAGAAATTGATAGAGTTTATGAACAAGTGAACTTAGTTTATAAAGAAATCCAAACTGCGTTATTGGAAGTACCACAAATGCAAGATTTTCAGAATTTATCTGATGAAGTCAAAGCAAAACTAGAAAAAAATGAGGTAGAAAAAATTGTGACGGAGGAGATTCAGACAATTTTTAATGAAGTAGTCCATATGCAAGATTTCCAAAAATTAGCTGGAGATATTAAAGAAGAAATTAAACAAGTTGAGGATATAATAAATGATGAAACCAAAAGAATTGAAGAAACCATTAGTAAAAACACTGAAGAAATCCTAAATAAAGCACTCAAGAAAAAAGCTGAAAAATCAGATTTACAAAAAAAAGCTGACTCAGCCGATATAAAAACATTATTAACAGCAATAGAAAGTAAAGCAGACTCCACATGATTTGAACAACTTAGCGAAAAAATATCAAAAATCGAAAAAAATGAGCTAACCTTCAAAAAGCGTATTGAAAACCAATGCAAAGACATGCTGGCAGAATTCACCAAAGCATCCACATCAAGCTTAGATCTCCAATTTTCTAAACATATAGAAAACGTAGACAGATACATTGCAGAACTAACCACAGAAATCCAAAAAGTCAGAATAAGCACCCTCCCAAATGCTCCATCTTTGGAGCTAGTTAAATCAGAGCTCAGCACAAAAGCTGACTCCAAAAAAGTAGAATTAACATTGCAAGACTTAAGAAACGAAACAATAGAGATGATAAATTCATTTCGAAGCGAAAACAACCTAGATCGGGCACATATAAAAGATTTTATAATGCAAAAAACACAAGAAGATGATAAAAATGAAAAAATATTTCAAGAAGAGCTAGAATTTTTAAGAGGGGAAATACAAAATATGAAAAAATTCCACGAAAAAAATTGGGAATCCTTTAGGAACTGGGAAAGAAATAAAAATGATATAAATGCTGATATAAGAGACACAGTCGAAAAATTAATGAAATTCAGGGATATTCTAGAAATGAAAATAGACCGAAAAGAATTTGATGAATTTAGTCAAAATATTATAAAATATCTAGACCACAAAGCTGACATAAACGAAGTTGAAGGAATTCTGCAAGGAAAAAATAAACAATTAATAGGGATTATACAAGATCTGAAAGAGGACATAAAAATTAAATATGGCTCTTTGCAAAATGAAACCCTTGAAAAGGCTAGAAATTTAATTAGAAGAAGTTATGAAGAAAAAGATTTTGAACAAATGCTGAGCGAAAGGGTAAGGTATAAAGACTTTGATGTGCTAGCTAAACAAATTGATGAATTAAGACAAGAAATTAAGAATATTAATGATAGTACTCTTTTTGACGAATTAAAAGACCAAATTAAGCTATTAAATGATCAAATTTCACAAAAAGCTCCTATAGAGATATGCAAACTTATTGACTCTAAGCCAAGTATCGATAATATCAATGAAACTTTATTGTCAATTCATAATGAAATTGATACAAAATTGCCTTCTGAAGATTTTTCGAACTTTATAGAAGACCAAAATATCATTATAAATACCCTTTGCTCAGAAATTTGTCTTGGCAGGTGGCTGTGAAAGTCTGGGAAACTCAAAAAAACTCATTTTATCCCTTGGGAGGTACAAAGCATAAATACGAATCCTCAGCTATTTTTGTGGGAGGAAGAAAGGATTTATATTGGAGTTGAGGATTCTGGGGTTTATGAGTTCACAGTAGGTGTATATTCAGAAGAGCAAGCAAATATTCAGCTAATATTGAATGGAGAGCCAATTATTACTTCTACGAATGGAAAAGGAGTTGTTAAGGAGTATAATAAATGTGTAGGATTCTCTTTTGTTGAATTTTTATCATTACCTAGAAAAAGCAGGCTAAGTTTGTCTTATTCTGGAGATTCTAAAGGAGAGGGATTTATAGGATTAAGGAAGCTATAATCAATAACTATTAATGTTAAAAAAATTATTTTTTATTTGACCTTCTTTTGAGAGTGTTCTCAGAAATTCAATTATCTCTCATTCTAAAGCTTGATTTAAAGGGTAATTTAGTCTACAGTAAATTTTAATTTTTAAGATTTTATTTTTTGTGTAAGCTCTAATAATATTAGATTAGTAAATTATTTTATCGCTGTTATGCAGCATTTCTCTCGTTAATTGTAATTTTCCTGTTTTGATTCCTTATTCCCTAATTTTCCAGAGTTCTTTACTTGTGCCTTTGAAGCGTTCTAGGCAAATAGAAAAGAAAATAAAATATTCCTATTCACCTTAAAAAAATTTAAAAGGAACACACTTGCTAAAAAGAAGATCAAACCAACTCATTAATTTTTTTTATTTATTATCTTTATATTTTATTATTTTGATAATAATCGCAAATCAATAAAGCCTCATTTCAAATTTGATGAATTTTCCAAAATTGGCAATTATCCTTAAAATAATATCAGCTTTTTTTAGTAATTTGATAGTTATTAAGCTTGAATTTGACCATTAGATTATCAATCTTACTATAATTTCAATAAATATTACCAAAAGTTGAAAGATGATCTTAAGAAAAAAACCCTTTTTACAAAATGAAACGCAGATTAAAATATAGCAAATCTATAGTTTTCATAGGTAAACAAAAATCAGCTCTCTTAAATTATATTTTGGCTAAATTTAATAATCAAGAAGAAAAATATATTGGATCTTCTCTATTTCTACTTAAAACTATTTTTTTTTGATTTCTTATCATTGTTTATACTAATTATCAACTTTTCCAATTGATTCAATATTTCTTTAGCAAATCTTATGTCTTTTATTATTATCTTTTAAATTTTTGGTTTTTTATAAATTCATTGCAATTAAAGCGCATCAAATGTGAAGATATTGATTGAGTTTTATAAAATTTAGATATATTGCGTTGGCAAGAAAACATTATTTTTTCGACTTTTAATAAACCAAAAAGCGTTTTTAATGCATTAATCCATATCACTCTCATTGAAAAGTCTTAGCTCATTTACAAAAGTTAAAACAACCTTTTTAAATTTAGGAAATTTTAAATTTTTAGAAATGTACATTTCACACGATTTTTTACATTTTCAGATAGTCTTAGATGCAAAAATTTTGATTTTTATAATCTCATTCTGCATATTGCATCAAATAGCAGCATTCCATCATAGATATAAAATTCTTTTTTATTTGCCAAATTTCTTGAAATCCTACTAGTGAATTAAGGACTAAACTCATTTCAAAATTAATTTTTATCGAAATGCAATAGACTTTGAGGAGTTACTCTCTAAAATTTTTGTTTAATTTAAAAAAAACAAATTGTTTTTTAATGAGTTTCATTTTTAATAAATCAAATTTTTTATCTATAAATGAGATATCTTCAAAAGAAATTCAAATCCTGTTTAAAAAAATTTTCTTTAAAATTACGAAAATTCATCAATCTCCATATTGCAGTAACAAAATACCATAATATTAATGATATATTCGTTTTATTATAATCAAACAATGGATATATCCAAAGAATGCTTAGAGTCAACTACTCTCTACTGCTGTTATTATCTAAACTGCTACAATTCATACTCAACGAAGTTCAATCTAAAGCATCATATAGAGACCAAGCATTTAAAAGTAAAGAAATTTAAGTGTGAAACTTGCAAAAAAATATTATCAACGAAGCAGAACCTAAGAGAGCATATGAAAATCCATGATGGAATCAAACCTTTTTCATGTAATCATTGTGGGAAATCGTATAGACAAGCATCTCAAGCTATAATCCATCAACGGATTCACAGCAAAGATGGAATGAATAATATAGCCGTTAATGCAATTGACACTGCCCCGCTCCAACCAGCTCGCCTCGTAATAAATGCTCCCGAAATAAATTGGGAAGAATTTAATGTAAATCAGCCTCAATTACCGGCTCTTAGAAGCAATTTTGATCAAGACGTAAGCCTGCCTTCTTTCGAGAGTGTTCTCAAGAAGGCTAAAAAATGGTATAGCTTTTAATCCTTAAGCTTATTTAAAGGGTAGATATTTAAAGTTTATTTGATAAAATTTACGCGGTTTTATTTTTTGAACTTTATTACAAGATTTATTAAAGTAAAGAGATTAATTTAATGGCAAGGCTACAATTTTGTTTACTAATTATTGATTTCATTTCATGTGAAGTAAAATGTAGACTTATGTCTTAAACCTAGTTTTTTGATCGTTTTAAGGTCTTCATATAATTTTATTAATAGATTTGTCCTTGGGAATGATAAGAATAGCTTTTTCAGTATATTTTGGTAAAGTGAATTCTATTTAATTATAATTTTCTGGATTTTTATGGTTAGGGCGGTTTGATTTGAGTTTTAGCTATGAATTCAAGCTTCCCAAGCTGTTTTGTTTTTTACTTGATAGGTTGGTTTTAGTTAAGTAGTAAAGAAATGCTTTACCCGCTTAAAAAAACTTTTCACCATGAGCACATTTGATTAAAACGTTTTCAAATTACTCGCCTATTGTTAATCATTATTTCAATATTTTAGCATTCGAATAATGATTGCGATTCAATAGATATCAATTTGAATTTTCATCAATTTTCAATAAGTAAAATTTATATTTTTATTGAAAATTTTTAATAAATTTCAATTATCTTTAAAATACTCATTATATTAATTAGTGTAATTTTGCAGTGAAATTATTCTTAAAAAATCTCAAAAAAGTAAAACTTAATCCCATCTAATTTTATGATAACAAAAGGGAACTTCTTTTTGCCTTAATTAAATGTAATGAAAATAAAATGCTATATTTCGTTAAGTTTAAATTTTCAAATAGTTTTGGTCTCTAGAATATCAACTTTTATAAAACTAGATGAATTTTACCTAAAAACGAAAGCTTTAAAATTGCAATTACCTTTAATTTCAAATTGAAGCGCAGATTATAATTATTTTTTAAATACAAAGTTTAAGCTTCAAATATTGAGCATATTCATAATTTACTTATAAAATCATAAGTAAGCCTATTTAACACAATAATCTTAAGAAGAAAAACTATACAAATTTTCTTCCATATGAATATCCACAAATATAAAATTATTGGGGTTATTAAATAGTATAAGACCAATTAAGAATCTACATAAATTGATTTAATATCTTCTGCAGCAAATCATATAAAATCTAATTAATAATTTTTTGGTTTCAATTTTAGCAATTATTTTTTGTTTCCAAATGATATATCTGCTCAAGCAATTCATATCTAAATAAATCCTCTCTATCATTAAGGAAATCGCACTACACCATATTTCAGTAATAAACAATCATATTTTCGTTATATATTTGCTTTATTATAATAAATTCATGGAAGATATTATAATAGGTCACATAGAGCCAATCTCTTTATTGTTGTGACTACTCAAACTGTATCTGTATTTTTAGAATAAAACTTAATCTCAAGCATCACATCGAAATCACAAATATAAAAGTCAAGAAATTCCAATGGATTGTTTGTCAATAATATTTAATGCATGGAGAAGACAGTCTACTATTCTTCCAAAACTGTAAAAATCTGATAAAAAACCAGCTAGCTAACTCTCTATAAACACACTCACACTAAAAATGGTTTAAATTTAGCTGCTGAGGCAATAGATACCGCTCTATTAAAAAATTGGGCTTATATCAAAAAAATCTAAAAAAATAATCTGGGAAGAATTCGAATCAGATGAGCCTATTTATCATCTCCATAGCACTTGCTGCAAAGAGATTCTTAATAGAAAAAAAAAATAGTAAGCAGTATAGCAAACGCTAAACGCACTTATTTGCTGAAATTCATAGCTTTATAAAAAGCAGTGCTATTCTAAAGATTCTGAAGGAAGAAGAATTATAAATAATCTTCATCATTAGGTTTTAGTTTTCTTTGGTTGCGGATTCCTAAAATTTGACTCATAACTAGCATAAGCTATTTTTTGGCTTAGTTCTCGCATATGGATTCCCTGAAAAAATCTTCTTTGAAGATATAGATGATAAAAATTTATCATTAGACCTTTTAAAACATATAAAATTGTTTATTTATTTTCGTTTTATTTTAAGCATTAGGAAAAGAACTACATATCAGTAGAACTTTAAATTCGAATATTCCTTAATTTTATAAGGAAAAATTTTTTGTTTATAGAAAAAGATTTTAGTGAATTTTAAGAAATTAAAAAATTCTAAATTGGCACAGATTTTAATAAAAGTCTTACTGAAATCATATTAATTGCTATATTTTTGCTTTAAAAAATCATATTTACCTAAAAAAGTAAAAACCTAGTGCATTCCATATTTAGAAAAAAAGGGAATATATTAGTTTTCATTAAATTTAATGAAATTAAATGTTATATTTAATTAGGCTAAAAATTCAAATAGTATGAGCCTATAAAATTACAATTTTTATACTACCTAAATGAATTTTGCTTGAAATCAGCAAAAAACCTACAAAAATACAATTTTCCTTAATTTCAAAATGAAACGCATATGAAAAAATTTTTTTTAATATCGAGCTTGAAGCTTTCAATATAATGTAAATCAATCATTAACTAATAAAACCATAAAGGAGCTCTTTAAAATTAAATTTTTGCTGAAATACATTAATAATTTAGTCCAAAAAAAACATTACGAGATTTCTCTCTATAATTCTGTATTTATAGTTGCTCTTTAAGTTTACTTATAGCTTTAAGTCAATTATTACCTCTTATATATCAATCTAAATTCTATGCCATAATCTTATAAAATCCAATACGCATTTTTGGGAGTTTCATTTTTAATAATTATTTTTTCCTTCCAAAAGTAAGTAACTGCCCAAGTAACTCAAATGATAATTAAATAAATTCCTTTGTAGCATTAAGAAGATCGAGTAACTCCATATTTCACAAATAAACAACCATATTTTCGCTATGTGTTCGATTTTTTATAATAAAAAACTGATACCATGGAAGATACATCAAAAAATTGTTTAGAATACTCTACTCTCTACTGCTGCTACTACCAAGGCTGTAATAATACGTATACAACGAAGTTTAATCTCAAGCATCACATAGAAACCATACACTTAAAAACCAAGAAGTTTATATGTGAGATTTGTCAAAAAAGTTTATCAAGCAAGCAAAACTACCAGAATCATAAGAGCATACACGATGGAGCCAAGCCATTCGCATGCAACTACTGTGGAAAATGCTATGCGAAAGCAGCTCAGTTAACTCTACATAAAAGGGTTCATACTAAAGATGGAGAAAAAATAACCGTTGAAGTAATAGATACTGCTTCATTAAAAACAGCTGATCTAGTCATGAAACAATTTGAAAAGATAACCTGGGAAGAATTTGAATCAAATCAACCTCAATTGCCGCCTCTTCAAAGCAGCTCTCAACAATTGATGTGCTTACCTTCTTTTTGCAGCGCACTCAAGAGGTGTAAAACGGAAAATAATATCTAATTATTAAACATTACTAAAAAATATTTTAGCTGTTTTATAAGTGATATAATCTTGGGAAGCTAAGAATCAACAAAAATTGAATTTTGAATCAATTATCCTTATAAAGTTAAAAAAGAGATATTATGTGTCCTAAGGTGTGTAGTATTCTCGCTTTAGTAATTTTATTGCTTCCTCAGAGCTAAATTTATCAATATGATGGAGAAAATAGATACCACTCTATTAAAAAAGTTGAGCTCATATAAAAAATCAAAAAAATAATTTGGAATGAATTCGAGCCTGCACTACAGCTCTTAGCATTCTTTTAAAGATATAAGCCTATCTTTTTTCGAGAGTGTATTTGAATAGTGCATAAATGTCACTTTAAAAATTCTCTAAAATTATGATAATAGCTATTTATTAAAAAATAATTGCCTTTAAACCCCACCCCGCTAATGCCATTTAATATTGAATAAAAATTAATTAATACTTGACTGAATAAGAGAAAAAAGGTATTAACAAAAAGTAAACTAAGCTTGTCTTTTTTTTAAAATTTTGAAAGAAAGAGACTTATAAAAATAAGAAAGCTATATCTTGCTTATTAATTATAGGTTTTTCTAGGTAGCTGAGTGATGAATTCCTACACTTTGATACTTACAACCTTAAACCAATTTTTTTGGCCACATATTCGGGAAATAAGTTTATTCTTGAGAAATTAATATTTAAGAGCAAATTTTATTTATTTTTATTTTATTTTATCTTTTAAAGCGGTAAACCCGCACTTCACTTGCTTTTAATCAGCCTTTTCTTTATCATAAAAAATCAAAATTCACTCAAAAAAACTCCAAACTTAAAAAAATTGAATTCAAATACAAACTCCTAAAAGATTCCAACAAACACTAGTAATCATCTGATAAGCTTCCAGTTTCATAAGCTGCATAAAAATTGCTTCTCGATGTAACACCCATTCACTCATGACTCAACATATATGGGCCAAAGAGAATCATCACTCCTTGAAGCTCCCGTATGTACATCTCTCTGCAACTTTTTGCGCGAAGTGCCTAAAAAACGGCTTTTTCAAATTTTATTTATAAAATCTATAGTAAAAACCTATTAAAATTTGTAAAATTGTTTTATTCCATTTTGGTTTTATTTTAAAAAATCCAAGCAAGAATCGCAAGTTAATAGAGAATTAATTTCGAGTATTCATTAATTTTAATAAATAAAAAATTTTGTTTAAAATTATTTATTTAGCAGAATTTTAAAAATTATAAATTAACGCAGATTTTCAGAATATATTTCTGCTTTAAAAAATCATAATTACTTAAAAATTATAATACACAATGAATTCCATTTGAGAAAAATGGAATATATATCATATATATTTGTTTTCATAATTTCGATGAAATTAAATATATTTTTCACTAGGCTTAAAAATTGAAATACTCTAAGGAATTTTAATTTTTGCACTTACTCAATGGATATTTCTTAAAATCGGCAAAAACCTTAAAAATTAAATTTTCCGTAATTTCAGTATGAAACGCAGATTAAAATAATTTGCTAAATACCAAATTTGAAGCTTACAATATAGAGTAAATCCATAATTTTCTTACAAAATTATTTAAAAATTAATTAAATTTGAAATACAAAAATGTTAGGAAAATATGCCTCGAGATTTCTCTCTGTAAGTTTGTATTTGTAGTTACTCTTTAGACTTCCTTAATAGCATTTAGAAAATTATTATCTCATATATATTTACCTATATTTCATATTCCATAATTTTATAAAATATAATTGCATTATTGTGAGAGTCATTTTTAATAATTAATTTTTTACTTTCAGAATGATATAAATATTCAAAAATTTTACAAAATATAAGATAAATTTTCTTTTTTAAGAAGAAAATTGCATAATTCCTTATTTCACTAATACAGAACCCATATTTTCATTAAATATTCGCTTTGATATAATAAAAATCATACCATGGAAGATATATCAAAAGCTACTTTAGAATATTCTACTCTCTACTGTTGTTATTATCAAGGCTGTAATAATCAATATTCAACAAAGTTTAATCTCAAGCATCACATAGAAACTATACATTTAAAAACCAAGAGATTTATATGTGAGATTTGCCAAAAATGTTTATCAAGCAAGCAAAATTATAAAAAACACATGAGTATACACAAAGGAGCCAAGCCATTTGCGTGCAATTATTGTGGAAAATGCTATATTCAAGAAGAACAATTATCTATCCATAAAAGAGTTCACAATAAAGATGGAAAAAAAGTATCCGTTGAAGCAATAGACACAGCTTCAATAAAAATAGCTCGCTTCATTATGAAACAATTTGAAAAGATAACCTGGGAAGAACTAGAATCAAATCAGCCTCAATTGCCAATTCTTCAAAGAAGTTATAAACAATTGACAAACTTACCTTCTTTTTACAGCATTCTCAAGAAGCTTAAAAAGGAAAACAATATCTAACTATTAAACTTTACTTAAATTATTCTGATTGTTTTATAAGTAATATATTCTTGGGAAGCGAAGAGCGAATCAAAATTAATTTTCAGTAATTATCCTTATATAATTAAAAAGAATTATTAAGCAATAAAAAAATGCGTAGGACTTTTGTTTTATTGAGTTTTTATTGTTTCCTATGAAAAATAGGCTAAATTTATCAATCTGATGACTCTGGGGAAAAATTTATTAGAGCTATGATATTTTTATTCACCAATATACTTTAAAATCAGGTTAAATTGAAAATTTCTGCGCTTTTACTAAGCCTTTTTCGGTCTCATCAATTTCTATTCATAATTCTTTGCTCAAATTATTGTAAATTTGTCTATAATTATCTGGTCTTTTAAAAGCTCTACTTTAAGCTTATGCCTGCATATTTTATTAGGATTGAACTTTAAAGACAAAATCATTTCGATGCTTATTTTCTAATTATGATCTTAATTTATTATGTTTTTTAATTTTCTTTAAGTAAAACTTTGGTTTATAAGAAAATAATTTTTTAAAAATCACTAACTATAAGTAATAGTGAAATCTTAGAAAAAGAGCATCTTTATTAAGTTTATTACAATTCTGCTTCAAAATATTGATAATTCACTAAAAAATTAAAACTCGATGCATTTTGATTCTATTAGAAAAATGGATTATTTTTGTTTACATTTAAATTTAGAAATTCAATTTAATGCTTTATTAATCAAAATTTTAATCTTTCGCTTCAATGCATTGGGTTATAATGAAAGTTACTTTTTGTGCATCCTTTTATCTATCCTGTTTGTGAAACTTGGAGCCAGCTTTGTTCCAGCAGTTCACTTGCATATGCTCTAAATTTTAAACATTAGTGAGCATAATAACTATCAAATTCTGCCCAAACCTAATTCTTAAGAGCTACTAAATAGCATTTTTACATATTTTTTAAAATTTTCAATAGCGCAAATTTTATAAAATATAATTGCTATTGCGTGAGTTTTAATTATTTTTTACTTCCAAGAACCCACCACTCAAGCAGGTTATAAGATATTTAAATAAAATGTCTAATATGATTATGAAATTTATATCACATTAATAATCAAGGGAAAAATATCAAAAATTCTATTAATGCAGGTATTCTCTATACTGTTATTATCCAGACTGCAGAAATATATTAAAAAAAAGCTCAATTAAGAAAATAAACAAAATTTTGCATAAAAATTTCCAAACATTAATGATAATTCTAAATATAGATCTACATTCACAATTATTTACTAGGCTATTAAATTAACTTTTGACCGATTATTGCATCTTCTATATTTATTTAGTATTTTCTGAGCAAAATCTTATCGTTAGTTGCTTAAATAGAAACATTGCCACCAACATATGGAATATTTTCCATGTGTGAAAAGATTCCATATGTTGGTGGTAATGTTGCTATTTAAGCAACTAACGATATAAAATCTAATTAGCATTTTTCTGGGTTTTATTTTTAATAATTATTTTTCCTTCCGAATGAGATATCCGCTAACTCCCCCCCCCCCTCCGTGAGCGAACAAAACCATTAGAAAAATCGCCATTTTTTGACCAAAACCCACCCTCCGTGAGTGAACAAAAATTTTTTTTAATAGAAAAAATTTTAATGGAAAAAATTTTGATATATAAGTGATAATTAGTATAATGAAATCTAGAGCTAATTCTGTTTAATTTTAAACAAATTGCGTTTTAAAACATAAATTTTGCAAATTAAATTAATATTTGCTTCCCAATTTTTGCAAATTAGGATTTTTTTTAAATTTCGAAAAAAATATTTTTTATAAAATTAACCCCCCTCCGTGAGCGAACAAAATTTTTTTGTTCGCTCACGGAGGGGGGGGGGGAGTAAAGTAATTCATACGATATTTAAATAAATTCTCTTTCTACATTAAGAAAATCGAGTTACTCAATATGAGTAATAAGCAACCATAGTATCGTATATATATTCGTTTTATTATAATAAATTAATATTATAGAGCATATATCAAGAGGACTCTTAGTGTCAAACACTTTCTACTATTACTATTATTTAGACTGCGCAAATACATATACAGCAAAGCACAACCTGAAGCAGCATCATATAGAGACCATGTAAGCAATATTTGTAAAAAATATATCTAGCAGGCAAAACTTGAGAGAATATATGAATATTCATTATGGAGGCAAACCACACGCATGCTATTGATATGGGAAAACTGATAGAAAAGTAGGTCAGCTAACTTTCCATAAACGAGCTCACATTAAAGATGAAAACAATGAAGCCTTTGATGAATTAGAGACTGTTCCATTAAAAATAGTTCACGTCATAATGAATTTGAAAATATAAGTTGAGATGAGCTAGAATCAAATCAGGCTCAACCGCCAATTCTTCAAAGCATTTGTGAGCTTACTTTCTGCTCAAAAAGTGTAAAATGGATTAAAATATCTAATTCTAAAGCTTTGCTTAAAGTTATTATATTATTATTAAATGGTACTCATATAATCTTTTTACTATAATCTCGCGAATATTAATTTTAATTTAATCATATTATATTTGTTATAGTGAAAATAGGCTGAATCACAAGAGAAGAAAATTTTTTATTATAGTTTTTAGAATAACTAATTAAATTAAGCTTAATCGATTCTCTTTTAGACATTTAAAGTTAAAAGAAAGGCTGATAAAGTTAAAAAAGCGGAATCTCAAATTTTGCTTCTCAATTTTATTTAAAAAGGGTGCATAATTTGTTTTCAATAAATTAAATAAAATTAAATATTATATTTCATTAGGTTTAAATTTTTAGGACAACGCCAGCCACTCGAATTTCAAAATTATATTTTACCAAAGATCTCACCTCAAATCGACGAGAAACCCTTGGCTCATCAACTTCTTTAATTTTTAAATTGAAACGCAAATTTAAAATTTGAATTAAATTCAAAATTAAAAGCTTTGGCCTCAAGATAAATAGAGAATTTAAATGCAAAACCATAATGAGTGATCTTAAAACTATATTTAAACTGAAATTGCAAAAATTTATAAATTTTATGAAAAATTATTTTCAGCTGTTTTTTAAGTTCTAATTGTATTTTAAGCATAGGAAATAAATTTTATAGATCCATTTCTTAGTTCTGCATCAAAATCTCAAATTTTTTGCTGCACAATCTTATCGTATCTTAAACTGGCATTTTGTGAGTTTCATTTTTATATAAATATTTTGCTTCGAAATTGAGGTATCTATACAAGTGATTCCTTTGTAATCTAAATAAATTCTCTTTCTAGCATTAAGAAAATAGCGCAATTCCATATTGCGATAATTAAAAACCATAATTTCTCTATATATTCGTTTTATTATAATTCAAACAATGGAAAACATATCAAGAGAGTGCTTAGAGTCAACTGTTCTCTACTGCTGTTATTATTTAAACTGTAACAATACATATACGACGAAGTTCAATCTGAGGCATCACATAGAGTCCATACATTTAAAGGTCAAAAAGTTCGAATGTGAAATATGCAAAAAAAATCTATCAAGCAGGCAGAATCTTAGAGAACACATGAATATTCATAATGATGTTAAACCATTCGTATGTAATCATTGTGGAAAAGCGTATAGACAAACAAGCCAACTAACGCTCCATAAAAGGGTTCACATTAAAGATGGAAATAAAGCATGCAGGTCCAATGATATCGCCTTTTGATAGTGTGCATTTCAACAAAGATTTTGGTAGAAAATTTTAAATAGTTTGCCCATTGGCCGAAATTTAACTTTTTTAGGCCAAATGTCTCACTATCAAAAGTGATTTGAACAAATTTTTTCTTACTCCTCCCCCCCTCCGTGAGTGAACAAAACCATTAGAAAAATCCCTATTTTTTGCCCAAAAACCCACCCTACGTGAGTGAACAAAAATTTTTGTTAATAGAAAAAATTTTTATGGGAAACAATTTTGATATATATAAGTGATAATTATTATAATGAAATCTCGAGCTAATTCTGTTTAATTTTAAACAAATTGCGTTTTAAAACATAAAATTTTACAAATTTAACTTAATATTTGCTTTCCAATTTTCGAGAAGTGAGATTTTTTAAATTTAGAAAAAAAAAAATTTATAAAAAATTATATATAAATTGTTTTAAAAAAAAAAAAATTAACCCCCCTCCGTGAGTGAACAAAATTTTTTTTGTTCACTCACGGAGGAGGGGGAGTTAGAAGATGTCGCACTAGCAAAATTTCACAGTCATTTGGCATGGGGCCAGAAATAATATAGCCGTTGAGGCAGCAGAAAATGCTCATGTGCAAATACCTCAGCCTATAATAAAAGATTTTGAAAAGATATGTTGGGAAGAATTACAAAAAAATCAGCCACAGTTGCCAGTTATTCAAAGCAGTCAAGATCAAGAGATAAACTTGCCAGCTTTTAATAGCGTCCTCAAGAAGTGTAAAAAAGGATTTTATATCTAATTTAAAGCTTCACTCAAAATGGTTATGCTGACATTTTTAAAATGGTGGCTTCTGTAAGTTTTAAGATAAGATTTGAGAGTTTTGAGGATGCTTTACAGTTTGAGTTCATTTTATAACCAATTTTTGAAATTTTTGTTAAAAAATCATTTATTATAAGGTTGTTAGATTAAATTAGATAAAGATGGGTTTCAAAATTGGAAAATTTTTTGAAATTTAAAAAGGAAAAGCATATTTTTATAATGAGGTTGAAAAAAAGTGACAAGTTGCTTGTAAAAGATAATGAGATGAAAAAGCTTTTTTTAACAAAAAGGCTTTAAAATATAAAATATAGCTAAGGATGCTAATAATCAATTCAATAATAATAATAATATTCTTAATTTGATATATATTCCTATATTCAGATTCAATTTTCTTGAATTGATTAATTTTTGGGAAAATTATCTAGCAAATAACTCTGTTACTAGACTTTTGCATAATAGCAAAAAAGTCTTGTATATCTTATATTTACTCAGAGGCTGAATGCCTCAGTAGCTTTTGCTGCATTTAAATATCTGGTTGGAACCCAAGCTTTTATATTCTTATTCCCTTCATCGCTGAAGTTCTTCAAATATTGTAATGGCTCTTCTCTCGCTCGATTATTTTCTTTATCATGACTAGTCGGGCAGAAGTGTGGTTTTGGCATCAGAACTGAAATGATTTTTACTGTAAGGTCGACTTGGAGTGATTACATCCTAAGTGATCAGCAACCTTAATTTATTGATTTTTGCACATACTTAATCCAATCTCTCATATAAATGAGGCTAATCAAAATAAATAATAAAAATATGCAAGATCTAGGCATGATATTCTTGGTTTGGTTTTCCATTCCACTATCACTCCTCATAAATTCCCTTCTCCTCTTTCCTTTCCCTAGGTTTCTCAAGCTTTACATACAAAGACTCAATCCTCAAATTTTCACAGGATTTTTCATTGCATCACTTGTGGTATTTACTATTTACGCAGCATTTTTCTATCTAGAAGAAGATCATATTGTCGGAGAAACTGTTGCAATCAGACTTGAAGCAAAAGCTAGAGAATGGAGAAAAGGTCGCAATTTTTATTCATCTTTTTTCAATTTTGTGAATTGGGCTGTGGTGTATGGGACATTGCGTCTTCGTAAAAAAATTGAAGCTATAAACGCCAAAAACAATTATTATTGAATAATTATTTTGCATAGGACTTTTCCTTACTCCACCCCGTGATCAATCAAAAATCTTGTTCGCTCACGGAGGGGGTTTAAATTTGTTTTATATATAAAATTTTATAGAAATTTTTTTTTTTTTTCGAAATTTAAAAAAAATCCTAATTCGCAAAAATTAGAAAGCAAATATCAATTAAATTTGTAAAATTTATGTTTAAAATGCAATTTGTTTAAATTAAACAGAATTAGCTCGAGATTTCATTATACTAATTATCACTTATATATCAAAATTTTTTCCATAAAAAATTCTTCTATTAAAAAAAATTTTGTTCGCTCACAGAGGGTGGGTTTTTGGGCGAAATAGGGGTTTTTCTAATGGTTTTATTCGCTCACGGAGGTGGAGTTAGAAATTATTTTTTTTACTAAAAAAAGCCCTATTTTTTACTGCAAAAAATATTTTTTAATATATAAAAAATATTTAAAAAAAAAAACCCCTGGTATAAAATTCTTAAATAATCCACATAATCACTAATTAGCTTTCTCCCATATTCATGGGGAAACAAATATGAAGATCCTTTTAGGAGTTCTAGTGCTCTCCTTAGCTTCTGCTATTCAAGTTGTCCCAATTCCAAAATATTATGACGGCTATTACCTTGGTCCAGCACGGGTGCAGGTCGAATGACTTTGCTTTTTGATAGTTTCCATTTCACCGAAAAATTTTTGACCGAAAAAAACCGTTAATTTCGGCCAAATGTATTTCGATGAAATGTACACTGTCAAAAATCCACAGTCATTTGACATGGAGCCGTCCAGCACATAGCAATTACACCTTAGAAACATTTATTGACCTATTGTGTCCTAAATCTGCCGCAGCCTTCCCAGCCTTAATTCAGTATTACACTCAGAACCAGCACTGGCTCGAGCTAATAATCCACCAGTCTCCAATGTCTTACAACACTTTCTCATTCCCTGTCTCGCAGGCTGGAAAATTTGTTTTAGAAAAGAAATCCGAAAGATACCTTGACTGGGTTTACTATTGGTTCCAGCACCAACAATCCTTTACTAATAACACTGCCAGCTACGATTTTTATACTGCAAATAATAAAATTGCGCAATTTACCTCACAATCAACAGGGCTACCAATAAATCAAGTTACTCAGGCCTTGTCGAACCAAGACTTTAATACCAAAGCAAGAGTTTCATGGAAATTCGGAGCTTCGAGAAACATTCCTGGCACTCCAAGCTATTTGTTGAACGGCGTATGGGTCCCTGATGCTTATAATATTACGACTGTTGCCGGATGGACCAGTTTCTTCCAAGCCATAAGCAGTGGGAATTAAGCTAAACTCTTTTGATAGTTAAATTTAAAAATTAAAAGGGAAATCGGAGCTTGGTTTTTTACTTGATTTTACCATAATTTATGAGAATGATTAGCTTAACGCTTATTCACTTACTGTCTGAGTGTTATTTCCAACCCAGACGTGGAAGATATCAGACCTCTTTATGTGCCCATGGCTGTCTTCTGCTTCAATATAGTAATCCAGAAGCACATTTTGGTAACCTTTGACGTAAACCCAGTACTCGTCAGCAATAACAATAGGAAGTTCTTGGAGATTTCCAAAGCAGCTTCCACTCCAGTTATATGGGTTTCCAGGCGGGAAGTCTCTTTCAGTCATATCTAGTACAGTCCAGTCACTGACGTAGTTGTTATCACATCTATAGATGTCGTTGTAGTTCTCAGAGGTTGGGTTAATTCCGTCGTTGTCCGTCCTGACGAATAATTGTACTCTCTTTAGCCCACTAACATCATACACAAAGGTGTATACATAAAAATCAGTTGGCTGTTTCACATATTGATATTTAGAAAGCACACCCATCTGATATCCACCTGGATTATAAGGCATCCTATAAGGTCTCCAAATAGTTGGCGAAGCCGAGTCACTCGGAGTTGTCCCAATTGCTTGCGAAATATAATTATATGCAATATTGCACCCTACTGTAGTTTTCAAGCACATATCAAGAGTGTTAGTCCCATAATACACAAACCCAGAATTCAGTGACGCCAGCATAAAGTGATACCCAAGTTCTGCTGGTGTAGCTGAATTATCAGGATTTTGTACTTGGCTTGGTCTTGATTTCCCATATACCAATTCTGCAGTATCGACCCAATTCTGCGTTGCAGTCGCTATTGCATAAGTTCTTTGCTTATCAGACCATCCATTAGGAATATCAAAAGTCCCATTAGCAGAAAACAAAGGCCAGTTCCAGTTTACAAAGGTTGGGTCTCCAAAATCCCCGTCTGCATTGATCCAAGCTCCATCTTCGACATGGACAATATCATTTGCATCAATAGGATAATCGTGCAAATACTGACTAATGGTGGTAGGCTCATAGCCTGAATTAAGGCATTGGTTTACTAGGTTAGGGACACATTCTTGATAATAGCTGTAGCCACCTCCAAAGGCGTTATCTCCATCATGGGCTAGGACTATAAAAATTGGCTTGTCACCAGTCCCTGCAATCTTGTTCATTTCATTGGTAGAGTAACAGGCATAGCCGTCTTGCCAGGACATAGCTTGGTCACTGGGGACTACAATAATTTTATATTCCTGCTCAGTATCTGGGTCGACAAATTTGGCATAATGTGGGACATAGGAATAAGGGTAACAATTGGTAGGGGAGCAGCCTCTAGATACACTCATGGTGAACCATTTATCTTGGGCTGGGTTTACTTGGTCTGCCTGGTTTGGCGGAGTGTTATTATCCCCACTTTTACTTCTCCTCAGCGAGTGAACAAAAAAATTTTGTTTGCTCATGGAATGGGTTAATTTGTTTTTTAAAAAAAAAATTTAATATGAAGGATTGTCATATATACTCTATAATAAAATTAATTTTTTTCGAAATTAAAAAATCTATTTTGAAAAAATTGGATAGTCAAGATTAATTTTAATTTGTATTTAAAATAAAATTAAACAGATTTTTCATTATAATTATATCAAATTATTTTTTATACAACATTTTTATTAACAAAAATTTGTTTCTCAGTCTTAGAGGGTTGTTTTTGAGGGATTTTTCCAATAATTTTGTTCTCTCTGGAGAGAAGTTAGAATAAGGGTAATTTTTAACAGCTCTAGAAATATGTAAATTAGACACAACAACATATTTATAGCCAGCTTTGACAAGACTTGGGATCAAAGTCTCAGAAAACGCCATTTCTGACGGGAAAAAGCCTTCACTTTTAGTGCCCCACCAATTTTGGTTAATTACTTGTTGGATTGCTACTTCCATTTCAAAGCCGTTTCTATCAGTTAGCGGTGCTAAAGTATGATGGTAAGGGAAACCAATGATGTCAAGCCTTGGGAAGCCTGAGAGAGTGGTTTGTTTGCTGGCTTGTTGATAGGCGGTCTGCCAATTTTGATAGTAGCCTAAGTAATAATTTTGGGCGAGAGATTGAACATTTTCAACCAGCTCTCCAGGGTAAGTTAGCTGAGCCCCAAATTTTGGAGCGCTTGACTGGGAGACAGTATTTAAAGAATCTTTAGCACGGTATTGATAAATCGCTTTACGGTCGTCAGAGCCAAAAATGTCTTCTAAATTGTTCTGAGGGTGGCCGTTCTGTTGGTTCTTCAACTGAATCGACTCCATGGCGAATTGGTAGGTACGAGAGTAGATACGGCTTTGGGCTGGCCAATAGATCGGCTGATCTAGATGCCACAAGTAAGTCATTGCAAGGGGAGGGTAGGCGTTTACAAAGGCAGCAAGGCTGAGAGCCAATAAAATAAACATTATTTTATTCGACAAAAATAAGGTGTAAAATTATCAGCAATAATTAAAAATCTAGCAAAAATTTATATAGGTATTATAAGGGTATGGCCTCTGCTAACTTAATAGAGACTGTTGCATGTGTTAAGTCTATTAAAGATATTATTTAGCAGATTGGGATTTTTAAGATGGCATTTTTATGTATTATTATAATTTTAACTTTAAATTCCATTGGCATAATTAAAAAACGCTTACTCTTTTTTGGTTGGAATAAAATATTGGTAAAATTCTTATTTGAACTAGGTCTTTTTAGACTGTTTTCAGGCCACAATCAGTCTGCAATGCTCAGCTGGATAAAAATTGGTTGAAATGAGTTATACAAGTTTATTAGTGCATTAAAAGGCCTAACAGCTTATAATTTTATATTCAATTTTTAATAAATTTAACAAATTTTTTGGGTTCCAAATTAAAGGGGAAAGCTATCTTTTTCAGTGCAAAATGACATCACACCATTTTCGAAAATTAAAAAGCAACCTCTTATGCATTTTTTTATAAAATTTAATTTTAATATTAAATTTCTTGAAATTACATCAATTTTACGCAATAAGCTGCTTTAGTCTTTTTCTTTTTCTTCTGATTTTTGAAAAAATATTATTCTCTATCGCCATTCTATGCGGAGGAAGTTTTGACATCTTAAAATCTGAGCCTATATCAAAGGTCGAATTATGATTATCTCAGCCTTCAATTTTTGAATCAATTTCACATGAATTGTCACTTTCTTCTAACTCCTCCTCAGTGAAAAAACAAAATCATTGAAAAAATACTTATTATTTGGGGATAAACCCGAAAACTTTTTTTCTTGCCCATAGAGAGGTAAAAGAAAAGAACTTTCTGCTATTTTAGTATTTTTTCTTGAGAAATTGTCGTATTTTTTACGCAAAAGTTTGGTATTTGGCCGAGAAAAACTATATGGTACATAAGGATTTTGCTTTTCCTCTATATCATCTGCTGATGTATTCAGTGATTGTGACTGTCCCAAATTAGAATAATTTTTTTCTTTTTTTATCTTTAAATTCGCTAAATAGCTGTCTGATCTTTGTAAATGATATATAGGCTTAATTGGTTCAGGAAATGATGTACAATTAATTATTTCTTTATGTTTTTTTAGTTTTGGTCTATTAAAAGTAGCCTCAAACTGAGGAATAAATGATAGCGTTAGAAATGCTTTAGGCAGCAAATTTGATTCAGACGTATTATATCTTATACCGCTAGCATAGAAATGGATCGACCTATATTACTTCCTACAATTCTGATTATTTAAAAAATGTCGAAATCAAATTAATATCAAAAAGATGAATTTTTCATAGGTAAAGATGGTTCAAGCCAATCCATATCTCTTCCTATTCTATATCATGCTGTTTTTGTAATTAATAATTGGGGTTTTAAATTTTTCATTCACATCAAACGATTTCAATTGCTGGGGAGTCATATTATCCATTTCCCGGTTTAATTTACAAATAGCGACATTTGGGGTAATTATTTGGCTAAAACTTTTCTTTTGCCGCTTAAAATTCGCGATTTGGGATTTTTCTTCTTCCCATTCCTTTTTTGCATTTGTACATAATTGTTCTAACTCCCTCCCATCATTGATCGAACGGCTCGCAATCGTTCGATCAAGGATGGGGGTTTTAAAAAATTTTATATATAAAAAAAAAATATATATTGTTTTTATATACTTTTAAATAAGATGGTTAAGAGTATTTAATAATTATTTTTACAGCAAAAAATTGAATTAATTTCATAAGAATACCAATTTTTAATATTTTTATTTTTTGGTTACACCCCTTTAAACTGTATAAATTTTAATTGGTTCCTTATTGAATTAAAAACTTTAAATTTTAAAGAATCTCTATTTTATAGATTATTGAGTTTTTAAGCTCAGTTTGCTGACTAAAGCACTTGGATGGTTGATTCCGTAGCTTTCTTGTCGTCTCAAAGCCTCTGATAACAACTTCATTAGGTACATCTTCCCAAGCTTTTGATAACTAATATATTTTTATATATATAAAAATTTTCATGATATGAAAATCGCTCAATCAAGGATGGGTTTAATTTTCACAATTTTTAGGAATTTTACAGTCAATCGTTCGATCAAGGATGGGGGGAGTAAAGATTTGTTTTGGACTTCAAATAAAGGATTTTTTAGGTTTCTCTTCTCAAGGGAAGTGTAAATGTCTTTTATGTAGTTTGCATTGTTTTTAGTTGACCTGGCTTTGTCTAATTTTGGCAAAGTTTGATTCATAGCAGCATTTGTTACCATAATTTTCATGCAGATATAAATAAATTGATAGGAAGTAGGGAAATATCATTTAAATGGGAAATTTAATAAGAAATTTAATAATATGGGAGAAAAGCTTGAACCGATAATAAAATCAGCGATCTCTGCAAATCTTCCAGCAGGGTGAATTTATCATTATTTGCAGCCAATAATAGTCATTTCTACTACGCAGCATCTCCCAAAATTGAGTCTTGTTAGAGCTTTTTATGAAAATTTTGAAAATCAAAACACATTTGTGCATGATGATTACAATTTTTTACTTGTTTTTAAAGGCAGCTCACTTCAGTACTGGAAAAGCTCAAACGAAGCAATTTTAACGACAAAATTATTTTGCAAAGGATTTATTTATACTTTTATGTTGTATTTTAAAATAAATGAAGATTTAACAGAACAAAATACAGCTTTATATAATGATTATGATTTAGCAACAAAAGTCTTGGGTCAAATTTATTTTAAATTAAAAAATACGAAGTTTTAGAATTTAATGGCTCATCTTGCACCTATAATTAAGTTTCCTAAATAGTTTGCTCACTTCAGCTAATTTTTTAGTTTTTGTATGCCTTTCTTCAAAACATCTAAAAAACACTATTCAAAAAAATATAAAATTTTGGTTTTTTCCTATAAAATTAATAAAATAACTCCAGTTGTTTTTTTAAGAAAATAATAATAATTTTATATCAGTAGCGGTGGTAGTATGCTATTTTCTGCGGTAAAAGGTCCTAATGGGATCTTATAATCTTCACATTTATCATCAATGAAAATCTTGATTTTCAACTCCACAAACAGGTCCTCCATTTTGGCCTTATTTGCTCTATGCTTTTTCCTGTGAACTGACAATTGACTAATTTGACGATATCTTTTTTTGCATCCTCTCGCCTTGCACGCATAAGGCTTTTCTCCTGTGTGGACGTACATGTGATCTTGCAGGTTCTGGGCCGATGATAATTTTCTATCGCACTCATCACATTCAAATCTAACCCCAACGTGGCAGACTTTGACGTGACGATTTAAGTTAAATTTAGTGCTGTATCGATGATCGCAGCCAGGGTAGCTGCATCTGAACTCTTCCATAGTTTAATTACACAAAAAGAGAAGTTGACTTAAAATATGCCATACTGGCATTATGGACATAAATCTGTTGTCAGCATTTTTAAAGTAAAAATTATAGGCTAATTAATTGGAATATAAGGATCCCAACAGAAATTTAACTAGAATAGTATTCAAGAAGTATAAAACGAGAAATATATAAAAAATTCTGAATAAATAATTTAGTGAGTATAGTTAATGCATTTAGGAGCTGATTTCCTAGAGGATTACTATAAAGCTTATCTTATATTAACCTCTTTGTCCTTATAGTGATTTTGTTATGGTTAAATTCTAGTTGCTGGCTAAATATTCATTAACTCCCCCCCCATCCTTGATCGAACGATTGACTGTAAAAATTCCTAAAAATTGGGAAAATTAACCCCCATCCTTGATCGAACGATTTTCATATCATGCAGCTTTTATATATATAAAAATATATTTAGTTATCAAAAGCTTGGGAAGATGCACCTGATGAAGTTGTTTTCGGGGACTTTGAGACGACAGAAAGCTTCGAAATCAACTATCCGAAGTGATTTAGTCATCAATCTAGGCTTAAAAAATTAATAATCTAATAAAATAGAGATTCTTTAAAATTTTAAAAAACAAATTAATTTAATAAGGAACAAATTAAAATTTATACAGTTTAAAGGGGTAACTAATAAATCAAAATATTAAAAATTTGGTATTTTTATGAAATTAATTCAATTTTTTGCTCTAAAAATAATTATTAAATACCCTTAACCCTCTTACTTAAAAGTAAATAAAAAAAAATATATATATATTTTTTATTTTATATATATAAAATTTTTTCCCAAAAAAAATTTTTTTTAACCCCCATCCTTGATCGAACGACGGCGAGTCGTTCGATCAAGGCTGGGGGGGGAGTAAGGATTTTTATTTGTTTGAATTTAAGTCTACCTCTATTGATTGCTAAAATTAATAAATTGGGTTTTAACTATAAATTTTTTATCATGAGATTTTTTTGGTTATGGGATAATTTT
Organism: Blepharisma stoltei; assembly: GCA_914767885.1. Classification (NCBI taxonomy): domain Eukaryota; phylum Ciliophora; class Heterotrichea; order Heterotrichida; family Blepharismidae; genus Blepharisma; species Blepharisma stoltei. Next base: position 151,470 of record CAJZBQ010000035.1, on the reverse strand, counting down.
GATCCCGTTTTAATTAATTATGTATTTTATAATGGTTTGTCTTGACTTAAGAAAATTTATAAAAATCGTAATCTGTATAATTTTATTGAAAATCGAAATACTATAGACATTTTATACAGAAAATCATGTAAAGAAATACTTAGTCTATAATACCATGCTCTGTTTTGAATTCGCTTAATTCCCTCTTCTTTTCCAAAAGCTGATTCTCCAAAAAGGCTTCTTTGATTCTTAATTCACAAATTTTTGCCCACGCTTTATCATTTTCAATTGAGAAATTTTTGTTGTTATCCTTCACATCATAAACTTTAGCTAAAACAATATCATCACTCCATATTCTTATAGCTCGTGACACAATAAGGAATTATTCTTTAAAAGATAAGCTTGAATAAGGACCCTAAAGGTAAATATTATATTTTATCTAAAAAATGGATAGTTTATTAGGAATTATCATTTTGTTCATCTTTAACTTCATTTGTAGTTAAGCTGACTTTCTCATTATTTGTATCAAAATTTCTTTTAATTCTGTTTACTCGAATTTGGTTTTTCATTCATTCTGCTTCTTCTAATGTCATGCGATTTCTCAATAAATAAAAGTGATTCTTTATTGAGGTTGGAGCTCTATTTTTTAACTGAGAAGCAATAAAGACCCATTTCGCCCCATGCTCTATGTAGAGGTGAAGTAATAAGAAGTCTTCGTCAATTGACCATCTGTTTTTATAGAATTTTACATTAAATTTGGAGGGTTTGGCTTGAAGCATAGGCTATTGTATTTAAAAAAAATAGTTAAAATAAATTTTTATTTGTGAAAAAAATATTTTGATGAGGCTTATTTGTTTTTGTACAGGAACTTATTGATTCTTTGAGATCAATATGTGAGGATTGAAGATTGGAGAACGAATTCATAGGGAAATTTATATTTTCGTCAGAGAAAATCTTTTGGCGTTGGTCATGGTCTAAATATGAATCGGCTTCCGAACGGCTTCTTTTCATCATCCTTAATTAAATTACACCATGATTTTAGTAATTCGGCCTAATATTGATCATATAATAGCTTTCGGAATCTCAAGACTCCCAGCTATTGATTTAAATTAATAGTGAAAAGAATAGATAAATATTTTTAATGGATAGTAATTTCATGATCTCAATTACTTAGAAAATAATTTGAATTATATTAGAAAAGTTTACCCGATTTATCTGAGTATTTTCATTAAATAAATAATTAGATTATTTACTGTATTTTCATTAAGAAAAATCATTAAATTTATAGCTAATAAGATCCCATTCAAAAATATTATTATTAGAACTAAAAATGGTAAATTCTTAATAAAGCGATATCATTAAAAAGAAGATAATCTATAAAGCTATGCTGGCTAATTTTCAATAATTCTAGTATAAATCAACTACTTATGCACATTTCCACAAATGAATCTAAAGCACTAAGCTTGTCTAGCTTAAATACAATTTTACTCCTCTTGCTCAAAAGCCAAAACCAATGAACTATATTTTAAACATTATTTAATATCGAAGAACCAGATTATAATTTGTGATCCCATACAAGTTTAATTTTAAAAAATTCTCAATTTGCTAATAAGGAAGAAAACTACTAAAAAGCCTTTAATAGCCTCAGCTTGTATATTATTTGCAATTATAAGAGATGAAATCATTAAAAGTAATATTAGCTATAAAACTAGCAAATTGCACTTATTAAAAGTTAGAGCTATAATGGCACATATAGCTTTATAGCCGTTTTTTTATTTGAATAGAAAATGTTTCGATATCTTAAGTAACTGTTTAAAAGCCTATCATATCTCTTTTTTATTGATTATAAATGCTTTGGCATATTAAATAAGATTAAAAATAAACAAAGCGCTTTATTATATTCAAAAATATAAAATTCTTATCCTGAGACTTATCAAACAAATAAATTTACTACTTAACAGAAATTAAATAATATAATGAATTAGCATAATAATCATTTGCATTAAAATTAATTATTATTAGATTCTTGAATTTTTATGACTAAAATTAAATACTAAATATTAATGGATCTTCCAAAAATATTAGAGAATCTTAATGATTATCATCAGATCTCTACCAATAAAAGCATCCCATTTAACTTTGGAGAGGATCTCAAAAATATAATCGCAGAATCCACTTATACTCGCCAAGCCTATAGTCCTGATGTCACATCCAACAATATGATTAAAAGATTGAATAATTTATTACCAAAATCAACAAATAAAGAGCCAGGATTATTCAATTTGTTAGCAAAATACTCAAATGCTTCAAAAATTTATGCGAATATCCCTACAACACTTGTGAGATTTGAGGCTAAAATGTATATGCTGCAAACAAAGAAAGAAAAATACATCCAGTCTCAGGAATGCTCAGAGGAAGAATTTTTTAGAGAAATAAACGATGAGAGTGAATTTCCTATTTTCTGCTATAAAACTGCAGGGAAAAATCCTGTAGCTGTATTTTCAAAGGAAAATGCTTTAGAAATATGAAACTCATCATTTAATTCTGCTGTAATGCAGAGCTATATACAAAGCAAAGCTAATCCAGTTGCTATTACAAGAGTTTTGTGGAGAAGAGGAATGAAAAATAAATATTACACTATTAGTAACCGTAAAAAAGCAGGGAAAAAATTACATAAATCACAAAGCAATTCTTCACATCCTACTATTAGACGTCCACGGCCTAATAAAAGATCCACAGCTTTTCTTAACTCCCCAATGGTAATATCTCAATCACCAGAAGATGAATTAAGTCCTCTACCTGAAGGCCGCAATAATAAAAGAAAACACCTAACTGTCTGCCCATTAAAGTGATTTGGACAATACGGAAAAAAAAGGCAAAATTCTTTAACATCATATAAAAATAAAGACCTAGACTCATGCAGCCCTACCACAAATCGCTATTCCCCTCACTGACAAGAAGAATCAGCCGAGGATTATCTTGTATTAACAAGAAATACAGAAAGCTGCTATGCTTGTAAAAGTTCAGCAGTAATTAATGAAATCGAGGCCATGATTGGCGAAATTGTTGATTTTTTGGATTCTCAGGTGTTCCAGAATAATAAGCTTAAAGGAATAGTTATTGATTTTATAAAAGATAGGAACAATACTTGGTTTTTATTGGACAGCAGAGAGTATTATACGGAGGCTATACTGCAAAAATTGAAAACGAAAAAACCTACTATAAAGATTGACACTTCTAAAAATCCTCTAATTTCCCCAAAAATAGAAGTTCATAAGGACAACCCAAAACTGAGATCAGAATCCGAAAAAAGAACTTTAAAATTCACGGCAGAAGAGCAAAGTCCTTTGCTCGAGAGTCCTCAGTCCTGCCCATTTAAAATAAGAAGCCGCCCTAGAAGAAGTGGGTCTACATCAATGACTGAAAAAGAGCTTCTTGACCGCTTAAATAAAATTAATCAAAAAATAAAGCATCCTTGTGGAATCCGTTCCCCTCGAAGTGCATTTATCATAGGAAAACAAGATGGTATTAATTACTATATCAAGCATTTCACAAGCCAAAAGCCATCAGATTTAGATAATCCTCTATTAAACTCAACTCGACCTTTAAGCGAATCAAGATCTTTTATAGCAACTGATCAGACTCAAACCCCAGACAATGAATTTTGTATTAAAAAATATTTTGCAGAAGCTGTCGAGAATTTTGACCAAATGAAAACCAATGTAAAAATAGCCAGAGTTAAGCAGCAAAGTATAGTCAGGAAATATGGCGGAGCTGAATTTTGGAATAAATTTATTGTGGCTTTATATCAAAAAATTTTGTCATGTGAAATTTTGAATAGGCATTTTAAGGATTCTAAAATAGAAAGCTTTGAAATGATTGTAGTAGGAATGTTTAAAATAATTGAAGGGAATTTAAATTTGGAATTAAGGAGAAGGTTAAGGGCAGCCCATTATGCGAAAGGAATAACAGAGGTAGAGTTTAATTGTTATTGTGATATTTTTGAGGAAACAATAACTGAGTTTAAAATACAAGAAGAAGATAAGCAAGGGGTTATGTCGCAAATAAGACTGATGAAAAGTTTAATATGTCAAACTATTCATTAGTTTTGAATTGTTATTGATAAATCTATATTAAATATAAATTTCTTAGACTATAAGCTAAAATCTAATTTAAAATCATTTTAATTCCTCATTTTGAGCTAATTTTAATTATTTATTCATAATTCTTATACAGTTTATCATTAAGGCAAATTTTTTTTTATTAAAATCGATTTATACCATTTCAGCCAGCAATCACTGAAATAATTTAATCAAAAATTAAAATTTATTTTATATTTTTAATTATAGAAACGTCTCAAATCACAAAATTAATCAATTAAATTTTGAAACGAGGTTATTTAAAATTGTGAGTTTCAAAATAGATTACTTGCTTGCCATTTCTTTGTAAAATGGATATTCCAAGGATACTAGAACACCTCAACGATTTTCACCAGAATCAAAACGATCAAAGCAAAATCCCTGACTTTAGCCTTGAATTAAAGCACTTATTGGCTGAATCAAATAAAATCCTTAGCAGCGTTGGGACTGATGTCAGTTGGAACAGCATGATTAGTAGGATTAATGATCTTCTTCCAAAACCTCCTAATCACAAAGAAATTAATTTTTTTAGCTTGCTGGCGGCATATGCAAATTCAGCTCGACTAAATATAAATATTCCTGCGACCCTTATCCTATAATACCTTAAATGGCCCATTAAGCATAATCTTTATTTAAAATTATATAACATAATAAATAAAAAAAACTTTATTTTTGCATATTTTAAATAAACTATAATGGCAATTTAAAAAAATATTATAAAGAGAAATTTAGAGGCAAAGGCTATATAAAATCAGAATCTTTGCCATCTTTTATGCTAATTAAAGCAAACCAAAATAATTTAATTGAATCAAGAGAATGCACAGAAAATGAATTTTTTAGCTTTACTAATGAAAGTAATAGTGTAGGATATCCATGCTATTGCTATAAAAATTCTAATAAAGAAATCACAGTTGCATTCTCAAAAGAAACAGTTGCAAAATTATGAAAATCAGCCGGCGATAATAGCTTGATACAATTTTTCATACAAAGTAACGCAAATCCTGCCTCAGTTACAAGGGTGTTATGGAGAAAAGGAGAAAAAAACAAATATTTCACTATAATTAACAAAAAACTAGCCACAAAAAAAGAGCTCCATCATCACCATTCTTCAAGCTTGTCAACTAAAAAATCAAAGCATGCTATTTGCAGATATTCTGCTACCCAATGGCCTATAGCAACATCATCTAATCCAATAAAACATTTTCCAATTCGAATGAAAAATGATAAAAATTTGCCAGATCTCCATGCTTCTTGCAAACTAAAGAATAAAGCCCATAAAGATGATATTTTTAAAACTTTTGGAAATGATATTCCCAAATAATATTTATAAAAATTATTTATAGCTATATGAAATATTGAAGCAAATACTTAAAGCTATAGGGATTTCCAATAGATAGCCCTGTAAGGGCTGTGGATTATGGGCGGAGTCCCTTGGTTGGTGAACCAACTAGTGAGCTGGTCCGATTAACGTAGGACTAACTTAAAGATTTGGCCCAGAATCGAAAGCCCTTAAGGGGTATCTAGGGGAAAACCCTATACTTTACAAAATCTGTTAGAAGCTACGATAATTTAGCAGAAGTAAATATAGCTGCACACACAAATAATTTCAAAGAATATATTGTTGACACAAAAAATATCGCCAGCTGCGTTGCGAGTGAAAGTTTTGTAAAAATCGATGACATTGAGCTTATGGTTGAACAAATTGCTGATTTTTTTACTTATCATGTATTTAAAAAAACAGTAAAAGGGCTTGTTCTTGATTTTGTGAAGGATATTAATAATAAATGATTTTTACTGGACTGCCGAGAACATTGAATTGATCAATCAATGCCTTTAGAAAAAACAAAAAGAATTAAACTCCCACTTAAAATATCTGGAATCGATACTTCTGATAGGTCACAAACTACAGAAACCCGCACAAGTGATATTAATCATCCAAATTGCGCAAAAATAATGCTTACTCCCCCCCCCCCCCTCCGTGAGCGAACAAAAAAATTTTGTTCGCTCACGGAGGGGGGTTAATTTTTTTTTTTAAAAAAAATTTTTATATATAAATTTTATAAAAAATATTTTTTTCGAAATTTAAAAAAATCCTAATTTGCAAAAATTGGGAAGCAAATATTAATTTAATTTGCAAAATTTATGTTTTAAAACGCAATTTGTTTAAAATTAAACAGAATTAGCTCTAGATTTCATTATACTAATTATCACTTATATATCAAAATTTTTTTCCATTAAAATTTTTTCTATTAAAAAAATTTTTGTTCACTCACGGAGGGTGGGTTTTTGGTCAAAAAATGGCGATTTTTCTAATGGTTTTTGTTCGCTCACGGAGGGGGGGGGGGGGAGTTAGGGTCGACAGGCTAAATTTAGCGAAAAAAAGAAAAGAAAGCATCAAAATGAAAAATATTTATGAAAAATTCAAACAAATGAACGAAAAAATCGACTGTTTAAATACACAAAAAAGCACGAAAAATCAAGATATAAATGTTGAATTTTCTCCTATAATTCAGGATGAAGCAGCTTGTTTAAAAACCTGCAAAAACTTTGTCCCGATATTAGATTTAACCCCAATATCTACATCTCGCTCAAAAAACCGTGACCAAAGTCCTTCTAACGACCCATTTATTTGTACAAAAATGAGATATTTTTCAGAAGCTGCAGAACAAAATGAAGAGCTAAAGCAAAGTGTCAATAAAATTAAAAAGAAAAGAGAAAGCTTGATGAATAAATACGGAGGGGAGGGTTTTTGGAGTAAATTTATTATTTCGCTTTATAATAAAGTTCTAGGCTGCGAAATTTTGAATAAATATTTTAAAGACTCAAAAATTGAGAGCTTTCAGGGGATTGTGAAAGGGATGTTTAGGATTTTTAGTGGAAATTTGAATTTGGAGCTAAGAGGAAGATTGAGGACAGCGCATCATAATTATGGAATTAATGAGAGAGAATTCAATTGCTATGCTGAAATGTTTTACTTGACGCTATCTGAGTTTCAGGTAAGTCAAGATGACATTCAAGGGATTATGTCACAGTTAGGAGCTATGAAAAGTCTTATATGCAAAGAAATATAGTGTCTATAAGTTAAAGATATATAAATAAATTAAATCACAAAGTGAATTTATATGAATTTTATAATTAGCAAGACTTTGAAGTTTTAATATCTTAACGCATAGCTTCATTTAGGTTTGCCATTTTAAATATAATACTTTATTGAAATAATGTTAATTTCGCTTAATAATTTAAAGCATTTAAGAAATAATATGAAGTTTTATTCATATACTTGTAACTATTTTGGATTATCTTATTATTAGATAAATTTATAGGAAAACCTATTTATTTTCGATATAAAAATAATTCTTCCCTCCATTAGCGAGCAAAAATTAAATATATTTTGCATAGAATATTTTTTGGTATATTAATAATAAAATTTCAAACAAATTCTAATAAATTTTAACAGTTTGCATTTTGAAACATATAGGCTTAAAATTACTTTCAAACCTCAGCAAATTGAGTTCAAAAAAAAATCACATATAAATATTTTTATAATATTTAAATCCTCGAAACCAGCAAGGGAGGTAAGAGCTAATAATTACATTTTTTATAAAAAAATTGTCATTGATAATATTATCTCTTTCCAGAAAGAAGACCTATTGCATATAAAAATTAAAAATAAATGCATAGTTAGTATAATAGCAGTTATTGCTTATCATTATTTTAGGTTTAAAGCACGTTTAATACTTCAACATGAATTCTGATCAAAATAAAATATACTCTCCAATATAAAAAGTTTATATTAATAAAATATTTCCGCAATAAATATATAAAGCTATTGATTCCCTATTTATCTGTTTTTGCATATTAATATTATTATGAATTCAATATTTGAATTAATGGATTCAAATTCTTGTGGTACCGATCATTTTTGGGCTCCTTATATTTCTTCTAACGAGCCCACTTTTTTTGAAGGTAGCCTCTTTGACCTTAAATCCGGATTATTTCAGGAAAAATTTTATACTGTTATAGGAAAATCTCTTGTAAGGTGAACCAGCTCAAAGCAAAAGGCAAAAATGGCTAAGCTAGAATGGAAGCCCTTAAACCCTTTCATTGACGAAAACCAAGATGAAAAACTGTATGGTTTTTCCCTTGGGCATAAAAACTCATCGAAAGATTTTTATGTAAAATCTAGCAGTGAGCTAGACAAATGGGTTGACTGCTTATCTAGTATTTGCATTATGTCTGATATTGAAGACGACTATCAGATCAGCCAGCAAATTGGCAGTGGGAATTCTTCAGTTGTCCATTTAGGTGTAAGGATTCAAGACTCTAAAAAATTTGCGATTAAAAAAGTCAGTAAAAAGAAAATCCAAAAGAGCAAAATTAACTTAGAAAATTTGATAAATGAAATTAAGATAATGAGAAAGCTGAATCATCCAAATATCATTAAGCTTCATAGAGTCTATGAGAGCCCACATAACATTTACCTAGTTTTAGACTACGTAAAAGGTGGAGATTTGTATTCAAGAATTCTTGAAAAAGGATCGTTACCTGAGTCCACAGTTATCAAATTTTCCAAGAAGTTATTAAAAGTCCTTAGTTATACCCAATCATGCGGCGTTGTGCATAGAGATATCAAGCCAGAAAACATTCTTATGATATCTAAAAACAATGATTATAATTTTAAGCTAGCTGATTTTGGCCTAGCTGCCGAAGTCACTAATGAAAATTTGACCTTAAGATGTGGATCCCCTGGATATATAGCCCCAGAAATTTTAAGAAAATGCTCATATGGGGTAGAAGCCGATGTATTTTCAGCTGGCATTATACTTTATGTATTACTGTCTGGGCATATGCCATTTTTCAGCAAATCCGCTGAAGGAGTGCTTTTAAGGAATAGGGACTGTTTGATAAGTTATCGTGATGAGGTTTGGAAGAAAATTTCTAAAAATGCCATAAATTTAATACAAAACTTAACAGATACTCAGCCTAATAAAAGATTAACACCAAAAAAAGCCTTAGATCATCCTTGGCTTTCTACTTTATGCAAAGCAAAAAGAAGCTCTACAGCAAAAAATAGCGACAGAGAGATAGAAGAAGTAAACCATAGGAGCCAAAGCTTAATGGGTGATTCTGATATTTTGCAAGCCAGGAAAACTATTATTTTATCAACAAATTTTGCACCTATGAAAAATCCAAGAAAAATAATAAATGTAGTTAAAGCAAATGTAAATATCTGTGATAATTAATGTAATATTTGACTATAAAAAAGTATTTAAATTTAAAAATTTCAGTTATTATTTTATATTTATACAAGTAATCTCGCCCAGTCATGCAACCCTTGCATCATAGAATTTCTAGGCACTTGGTTAGGGTCTGCTAGTAATAGTAACATCTCCTGGAATCTCAAAGCTAAAATATTTGTTTTATTCATTGGAAGTCATATGCTTTGTAATGAATCCTTTTCAAGCCCTAATAAATCAGATGCAATTGCAGCCAAAACAGAAATCGCCTCAATTAATTCTTCATTAGGTGGCTCATCTCTATGCACAATTCTTTGGAAATTTTTCCTTGGGAATACAAATGACGTTTGCTGCTTATATTTTTTCTGATTAATTTTACATAATAAAAAAATCATAAAATCCTGTTTTTCCCCTACAAATTATAAATTGCTTTATTTATTTCCTAGTGTACTCAGTCTATTTAGTTTAGATTCATCAAACGGATATTTTCTCTTCAAGGTTTGGCTGACTAAAATTCTTGGGGCTTTCTCTATTGCTGATAAATCTGTATTTAAAGAACTTGCTGCTGAAGTTATACAATCTCCACGTTTTCTGACTCCCTTCGTCCCAATGTAGATTGGGGGTTGGTTTTACCAACTTTTGTTGAAACCAACCCTTCAATTGGCAAATCTGCATTATCAGATAAATTTTCAACTGAAGAGTTGGTTTTACCAACTTTTTATTATTAAACCAAACCCTAATTATCTCAGGAAACATTGGGACGAAGGGACTCAGATAGCCTGAAAACGCTATATTGACACACTTTCCACTCTTTTATTTTTACTAGCCCTTTGATGAGCAATTACAGAATGCAGCATTGTCAAATGCAAAAAAGGGATATTACCAGTCGCTTCAGAAAATTTCTTCATTTCAGATTCTAAATAAGAATCAAGAAGCGGCTTTAATGTGGTTTGAAAAGTTCTGAATGAGCTTATAGGCAGCTTTTCATTAAGCCTATGTCCAAATTGCTGCACAAATAGCTGAATCATGGACTCTGCGAGTCCGCAGCCTTCTTCTTTAGTAGTTGTGCCTTTTCCGAAAACTATTGTGATAGCGAGAGGCTTGCCTCTCGCCTTTGCGAAGCAGAAAAGCTCTTCAGATTCAATAGATCGCAACTCAAAATCAGTCGTGATTAATAGTGAATAGCTTTCAAAAGCCAGCCTATGCTCATCTGCAGTTTCTGTGTTGTAGTCTTTGAAGTAGATTACGTGAGCTGATTCGGTGTGAAAAAATAAAAATCTTTTCATAAAATTTTATTTATCATTACAGTTATAATTTATTAGTTTATATTTAAGTATTTTAATGAAAAAAATTTTTTTGCTATGTTTTGGGTGGCTCCATGTCAAATGACTGCGGAAATTGATTGTGCAACATCTCATAGGGAAACTTTGTTCGAATCATTTTTGATAGTCAGACATTTGACCGAAAAAAACCGTCAAATTTCGGCCAAATGGATACACTATTTAAAAATTTTCGACCAAAAGTACTTCGGTGAAATGGATACTATCAAAAAGGTAAAGTCATTTGACCTGCACCTTTTTTTTTTGGGTATTTGTGTATAATTAATTCTTAAATTAAAAGAAAGAAAGCTTTGAAAATTCGAATAAAAATAAAATTATCTAGTCTTAAACTCGATGAGTTATGACTGTTTTATAGTCCTCCACCTTAAAATTTCCGAAGAAATGCTCAAAAAGAGTCTTTTTTCTTCGGATTTGTAAGCCCATGTCTTCTAAAAATGCGTCATGAAAAAGGAGTCCATTTGTAAGGACACTAAGGTTGGAGACAGCATAATAATGAGATCTTGTAATTTTTTTACGATTTTCTATATCAGCTCTCATTTCTGAAACACTTGGGAGTTTAACTTTTCCTCTTAATCCCCCTCTATGAGCGAATAAAAGAATTTCTTAACTAATGTTTTTAAAAATTTATATATAAAATTTAAGTAGTTTTTTTTTAAAAATTTAAAAAATCCCCATTTCGAAATAATTTTAAAGCAAATACTAATTAAATTTGTTTTAAAATGCAAGTTGCTTAAAATTAAACAGAATTAGCTAGGGATTTAATTATCACTTATATATTATTTTTCTTTTATATTAAAATTTTTTTTTCACTTATGTAGGGTGGTTTTACCCAAAAAAATTAGATTTTCCCATAGGTTTGTCCGCTCATGGAGTGGAGTTAGCATTTCTGCAAGTCAACAAGCCTGTATCGAACATCCAAGTGACCAAGCAGGAGCTCTCGTAAAGCCTACAAATGCTAAGTTCTTCTTTTCAGGGATAATCGTATGTCTATACATCCATATCCCATCTTTTTCTTGCTCAATTCCCAAGTAATCAAATTTAAAACCAGTAGCAAAAACTACTAAATCCGCTTTATAAAATTTTCCATTGATCATTACTCCGTCGGGTTTCATTTCATCAATGGAGCCTTTTACAAGCTTAATTTCACTTGAAATAAACTTTTTTACAACTTCTTTTTTACTCGAAGAAATTCCTCTGGTTTTCGCATAATCCATCGTTGGATAAAGCCTTTCAGGGATATCTTCTTTTAACTTTTTTTCAATTAAATTATAATACCAATTGACAAGTGGCCTACAATAATTGTAAATCCAAAATCTATTGTCAGTTGGGAGCATAAAATACGTTCCTAGCCTTGTATAAAGCCAATGGGACATATCGATCCCAAAGATGGACTTTTGAGATAAAGGCTGAGGTCAATGGATGCTTCTTTGGACGCTCATCACCTTTGCATCATAGTTTTGAGCGATTTCTAGTATATCATAAGCACTTTTTTGGCCTCCTACCACAATAACGTGTTTATCTTGACACAAATTTTGGGCATTTTTAAATTGGCTACTATGGAGAATTTTTCCTTGAAAATTATTTTCTCCTTTTACTTCTGGAATGTTTGGCTTATAATTTACCCCCGTGCAAACTATAAGAAAATCATATGATTTTTTAATTCCGCTGTCTAAATGAACATTCCAAGAACCGTCTTGGTTTTGGTCAATTGCTGAGACTCGGGAATTAAGGGTCAGCAAATGGTCTAGATTGAACTTCTGAATAATACTTTGGCTTATTCAGTTTTTAAGATAATCACATTTAGGAAGTTCTGGAGCGTTTTCTATTGGGTCATCAGGCAAATAGTAAAAACTAAACAGAAATTGGAGACCTGATTGATCATAATTTTCGGTCCAAATTCCACCTGGCTGGGACTGCTGATCAAGGATTTCAATGTCATATCCTTGAGTATTTAATATTTTGGCTGTTATCAGGCCTGAAAGTCCTGCGCCTATTATTCCGATTTTTTGAGGGACTTTAGTAATAAAATGCTTGTTGGGGTGGTCTTTATAAGGGAGCTTTGGAAGCTCTTGATAGGGTAGACCAGCAGGATTAGGCAGTGGAAGTGGCCGTTTCAAATAAAGCCAAGCAGTCGAACAGCTTACTAAGCCAATAAGAAGAACTCTTTTCGCCATATTATTAAATTTTCACCATATGTTTTAGTTTAAACTTAGGGCAATAATATTGAAAGAAGAATATGCTGCACATAAAAATCAATAATTATTTTATTATTAAATATTTAAAAATATATAATTAATCTCAGACGGGTTCTAATGATTGATTTTAAAAATTGTTTTATAGGGGACTATTAAATCTGCATGAAATGAACACAAATAAATGGAGAATAACTGGCCCGTCCTCTCCCGGACTTTCCAGAGCTTCGAAACCTTGCAGCGATCTATAGCTAAGCCAAGCAGAAAATGGAGTCTACAGGTTCTGAATATTTGTGTTTCGGTTGGGTTTTGCCTCCCTCATTCGGCAATGAGGACTTAGTGTCTTCCTCGTGGATATATGGGAAAAGGATTTTTACCCCTGCAAGCCACTAGTGCTGACGACGAAGACATAATTGATACCGATAACAACTAAAGATGTTATCCCTGGCTGGGACTCCAGCCACTGTAGTAGCAGCCATCAAGTCCTATGCTGCGTATTTCAAGGTTATGAAACAGCATCAAGAACCATGCCGAAAGCCTATCTATAGTGTAAATGCTGGCAAACCCAGGGGGATTAGCCCGCAGCTGAGCGAGCCTTCTCCGAAGGCTTGCCTTAGATGCGGCATAAACAAGGAAAATAATCTCCGATCCTATTCCTAATCTGCATGATATGGAGTTAAGTATAAAATCACTGCCTTTAAAACTGAATAAAATTATCTATAAGTCTTTATCATCATAGCTCTCAAAAATCATCATAATTTTAATAATAAAAATTATAATGGAGCTCATAGAACTATTTTTCAAACATTTTTATTTAAAAATGGATAAGAAGATTAATTTTAAATCTATTTTCAATTCAAATAAATTAAATTTAAAATAATTAATACCACTGTTGCAGGCTTTCAATTTTTATCCTTTATTTGATAGCTTTATATTAAGTGGGTTTTTTTCATTTGTTTCATATATTTATCGGAGGCGTTTCAATTTTTGAATTTTATCATTTAAGAAATAATTTAGCAAAGCTATATATTTTTGGTAATTCTGTTCTCTATTTAAATATTTCTTGCTGATTTTTCCTCTTAAAATAGATTTAATTGTTTACCGAATCTGCTTATAAGAAATATTACAATTCCTGAAGGATACATAGAGCATTTTTTAAAAAAAGCCACAACTCTTATGTTTTTCTTCATAAATTGTATTCTATTTATTATTTCACATCAATTTTTGAGCTGCTAGTTATTTCTATTAAAATATTATAATTTAATAGAATAATAATTATTCTAAAAACTAAATTTTATTCGTTTTCACCATCGTGAGTGTTGCTTCTAGATACTATTCTTGTTACTTTTGTTTTTAGCTCTCCCATATCTTTCTTAATGACAGAAATATTATTTTTGGCCTCTTCAAGCTCTTCAAACTTTTTCTGAATTCTCGCTAAAGCAACCATAAAATATTCTTCATCTTTTGCCATGTCTTCATTATTTTCTAAAGAATTTTTCTTAATAAGTTTTGCCATTTTTGCACCAATTAGCTTAGGGAATTCTTGGAAAAATTTGTTAAAAGAACTAATATCTTTTAGCGCTTCATCACAACAATTTTCTGTAACTTTTACTTGCCTTCTTATCACATTAATTTTCCCTTTTCATTGGTCGCCTTCTCCAGCTTCTCTTTCCAAGCTACATTCTTGTAAATATGCTAACGGCGCCTTATTATTTCTTTTCCAAAACAAAAGGGTTTCACTCTCCAAAATTAGCATTGCGAATTCTTTGGTTTCAGCAATGTCAATGCCTCCTGATACTCTATCATAAGTGTCTCCCATAAGTGAAATAATCAAGCTTAAAAGAACCAAGGTGTTCAGTAATGAAGCCAAAACATACATTAGATCTTGTCAACCAGTATAATTTGCATCAAGATTGAATTCTCCGTATGCAACAACATAAGCTTTTGCTAAATTATCTCCAAAGTTAGGAAGCAGCTCCACATCGTAAAATATGATCCCGAAAACGACAGATGATGTAATAATTACTAAGGTAAATGGGCCCATATCTTTAATGACCTCAAAAATCAGCCTCATCAGAACTCTAGTTTTTTTAAATATTCTGAAATATCCAAAACCTCTTATTCATGTAATCATAATTGACAGAGGAAGTAGTACTCGATTTTTTGCGTAATCATCATCTGATCAATAAGCAACGCCTAAATACGTATAAATCACAACAATTTTTACTATTTCTAAGGCATTCCAAAATATTCGAATATAGTATCTAATAGAGGCTGTAAACAGAAGAGCTTCTCTAAACATAAAAAATGTATTAGCAATAAAGAGAGCGACTTGAAAATAGCCATTTACACTACTTTGAAACACTAGTAAAAGCTGTAAAACAATATTAATAAGATAAAGAATAAATTGCAAAAAAATGATCCAAACAGCTCTTCTTCATTTATACTCAATCATCCCTTTGATTAAATTCGTAGTAAAAATTTCTTCATTTTTACACATAACTAAGGATCTTAAAAATGTAATGCTAGTTTTATTCCCTAATGATAGTGGGATTTTTACTTTAGATAAAAAAAATGCTATGTCTTGTTCATCCCATTGGAATTCGTCATCTTCTTTATCTCATATAATTATATCAATTTTTTTCCCTTTTTGCTTTTGGGCAGTGAGCATAGCTTTTGAGGTTACAAAATTGGCTGGGTCAATTTCATTTGTCAATGTCTTCATAAGAATTGGGGATTTTCCTTTTATTATTCCTCATTCTGGCAAATGTTTCCCAGTCACTTGTGTGTAAGCTTGCTCATAAACTATAGCCAGAGACTCAACTGATGTTTTATTTAACTTTTTCAACATTGGCTCAATATATAAATAAATTTGTGGGCTGTTAATCAGCAAATGTTTTGGAAGATTTTTTATTAGAAATTCAGTGCATTGACGATTCCTTTTATGATGAGCAATTAATAAAGGATGCTCTGAATTGGAATTATCAAAATATTTTGCACCTGACTTTATTGCTTCTAAAAGCAAACTTGCATTTTTTTCATGGCAAAAAATATTAAGGATACTTGTTCTCATAGGATAAAATACATAATCTTTTCAATAACCATCAAAAAACTCAACTTTTTTATCTAAAGCACTTTTTATAAAAAGTAGAAAAAGTATGGAATATTTATAAGGGCACACGTGCATAGGTGTTTGAGTATTAAGAGGATTATTAATTGAATATTCGTTAATTTTTAACAGTTTTGAAATAATTATAAATAAATGCTCTATTTCTTATAAAATTAGGAAATAATATTCCTTAATCTCTACCAACTTTAATTATAAAGTATAAATTTTCCCATCAATCCCTCCTATAAAAATTTCTTTTTTTAACCTCGAAAACGCCATACAAGTAATACTAGACTCAACATGAATATTTGACAGCAAAATTTGGTCTTTAATTGACCAAATACAAACCAGCTTATCTAATCCTCCAGAAATAATAAATTTATTCCCATACGTCATAACTGAATTAACATCCATACTATGGCCTGTCAAAGTAACCACCTCTTTACGCTCATTAAGATTCCATAAAATTACATTATTATCAGCGCTTCCAGTCACAGCATAAATTTCATCATTTGTAATGGCCAAGCTTAAAATACGATCTTTATGAATAACAGGGAAAAGAGTTCCACTCCCAGAGATTATATCCCAGCAGCATAATTTTTTATCCTCACTCCCTGACAATATCATGCTATCATTATTGTATAGAACTAGTGACGTAATACTTGCTTTATGTAAAGACAGCACAATTCGAGAGCTGCTATCGAATCTCGAAAAAACAATATTCCCAGACTGAGAGCCTGACACTAGAAATTTTGAATTGAAAATTATTGAGGATATTGGGGAATCTTGAGCTTCAATTCGTTCTTTTAGCTCATAGTCTTTGCCGATATAAGAATAGATTACGATATGCCCGTTTGAGTAGCCTAAAGCGATTTCGTTATTTTCTAAAGAATGAGCAGAGCAAAGGGCATTTTTTTGAATGTTACTTCTCTTTATAGCTCATCAGTAGTTATATTGCCATAGATAAATTTTTATTTGAATTTGTGAATGGTATCACCTATTAAACTGGCAATTTTAAGCTAAAAATTTTATAATTTCATTATAAATTAATGAAATGGATATTATTCTATGGAGTTGCATATCTTATGATAAAAATAAATTTATATATTTAAAAAAATATTATTACTAATGTAAATTCAAATACAAAAAGTTAAAACTTATTCCTTTTTTATGACTTGAGAGCCTTCATCTTATTATTTCATCTGCAAATACCGACTCTGCATGTTTCTTTTCGACCTGAGAAATGCTCAATATTTTGCTCCCATGGAAATTATTTTCATTTTCATCCACATAAGTTTGATTTAATTTCCAAATTCTCACCCCCACTTTGGACGCACTTACAATGACTGAGTTATCTTGAGCTAAAGCTAGTCCTTTTACATTAATTTCATTACCTGCTAAAAGAGCGGGCTCAATTACACTAGTTGACTGAATATTTCAGACCCTTATAGATTTATCAAGCCCAGAAGAAAATAAAAACTGGCAGTCAGACGTCAACTTTAAACTTAGGATTCTAGAGACATGACCATTAAGTCTGAATTTTTGAGATTTTGCAGGGAAATTCCAGACTATTATAGTACGATCTTCTCCTCCAGAAAATAATAATTTATCATCCTGTGACATTTCTAAGCAGTAAATTGGCTCTTCGTGGTCATCTAACACAGCATTTAAAGCAAGGTCTTTTGTGTTCCATACTTTTATTTCTCTGTCTTTTCCTGCAGATATGAGGTATTTTTTGTTGTGGGTAATTAATAAACAGTTAATCGCGTCTTGATGCTCGTTGATTTCTGACTCCTACTTTAGAGATTAGATTAGATTAACGCTAGGTATTTAAGGTCCCCACTACGTCTGAGGAAGCATTCTACGGTTTCCCGTATGGTGGCAGAGCGTTCACCAAGCCCGGGCCGAAATCCCCGGTTTCTCGGTAGAGGCATTGTCAAGGCCGTCTCATATCGGCTTTGCTGACCGCCTCCATTTCCAACTTGGATCGTCGCCTAAGTTTACGCCAACACACTGCCGCGTCGTCCGCCAGATCTGCCCATTGCAGGGCACCTTTTAAACTGGAGAGATCCCCATTTAGTTGTCTAACTCACCTTCCCTCCCCTCTTTTCCGGTCATCTCGAGAAAAAACTCAACAGCTTTCGCCATTCGGGGCGAGCCACAAAAGCAGCTTAGGCAGGTAAGTCGCCCTGCCTCATTTCGGGCACTCACTGGGCTGAGCGCTGCTGGCAAAAAGAAGTCACGAGTAACTGCCCATGGGTCTGGTCACAAAAACAGCGGCTTTTGCGCTTAGGCCTCTCGCTTCGAGGTCCCAGACGTTGTTGGGCTAAACTCCTGGCTCCAAAAACCATGCCTGGATATACATGGGTAACCACCACTGAGAGGGTGGGTCGGTCGCCGTCCGCCATTTTATGTATATGAGCTCCTACTTTAATTAGTGAGCAAAAATATTTTACCATCTAATTTTTAAAAAATTTTTTATTGTATAAAGAAAATTTGAGCTGTTAAGCAGCTGATAAACTATTGCAATTTCCTGTGGATGGCGCTGTTTTGGCCTTGATTTTCCCACCGAAAAATTTTCGGTTCGACCAGTACCTTATGGTTTGGTCAAACCAAAAAATTTTCCCAGTGGGAAAATCAAGGCCAAAATAACGCCATCCATGGGAAAATCCCAAAAGTAATTACATTAAATTAAATTTTAAAAAATCCAATTTATAAAAAAATTAATTCATATTAGAAAAATATCATTTAAATGTGTCTAAATATATTGGTTGGGGCCAATTTTTCCAATGGTTTTGCTCGCTAGCCAATTAGGGCGAGTGAGGAAAATTTATACTCCGTGAGGTTTCATAGAGATATAATACCTGAGCGGTGACCGATAAAATAGTGAAGGCCATTATAGCTTGAAGAAATAGAAGTTATAGGCCCGTTATGTAAATTTATATCAACTGGGTCTATTTTGTTGTTTTCGAGGTTTCAAATTTTTATAAAACCTTGGCTTGTGCCTCCAAATAGCAACTTTCCATCATCTGATATCCTCACTTTCATGATTTTATATTAATTTATTTTTTACACAATTTTAATCAATATTTTAAATAAAAAATCTATTTATTTACAATAGCTTAATTGTGTGCATCTAATTTTGCCTACATAATTCGAATTATAAGTAAGTATATAGTCTGTTTCCTCTTTTTTGTCATAAATCCACAAATTTCCGCTTTTCAAGGCTCCTATAATATAATTCATATTTCGGCTAAACGTGACACTTACTGCTTCTTTTCCTAATACATAAGTCCTTGGTTCCAAGTATTGTTCAGCTTTAATATCGTCAAGTAAAGATTTCATATTAAACTTAAGATCAAGATCTTCATGGCTAGGAGGAGGCTCAAACTCTGATGATGAAGAACAAGAGTTAGAAGTTGCATTATGTGCACTCATATTTATTAATTTGGTTTAATAAGTTAAATTGGACATTAAGTTTATAGCAAAAAAGCTTTTATTTTGAAACTCCATTTAACTACTTCTTATAGCCTATGCATCCTTATAGACTGTAAGGCTTAGAGAAGTCAAACAAGTTGGCTACGAAAATTAGGCTTGTTATTAATCCTTATGATTGTATGTATTGTAGTTTATTAGAATGAATAGGCTATATCTGAACAGAGTTTATGAAGCAAATATGTTATAAGGACTAGTGATATGTATTTATCTTTAAAAAATGACGATAAATGAAATTATATGAGGCGAAATTTATAAAATTAAAAAATATTTCAGACTGTACAAATGGAGAATTGTAATGAGTTTAGGTTAGAATTAGAGAATAAAATATCAGACTTTGGCGAATTTTATTGATTTGGCGAAATTTTATCTTAATCTTAATCTTAATTAGTTAAATTTAACTCGACCTCTAGTTGGGCCCCTAGATGCGCAATGCCACAAGGGCATATTTTTTCTCCGTCTTGTCGCTACTCGCGTACTCGAGTCGGGCCTCGCTGTACGGCTCGCTCCTTCTAATCCCCATGAAGTCATTTGGGAATCCAGAAGTGCGGGAAAACACTAGCGGCTTGGCGCGTTGCCTCGCTCTGTACGACTTTTCTCCAGCACCTGTTCGGCCTAAGGGTCCTGCCTTTTATATCAGCAGGGGAAAAGAGGTAAAACACGCTGTATAAGGCTGGCGAGATAAAAGTCCTCGCCATTTTACACACCACCTTGTACAGAAGTCCACGTGTAAAAACCTAACCCTATAATAATAAAAGCGGGTGAGAAGGAGAGGGAATTCACGGAGTGAATTACCCTATCCGCCGAAGCCATTTTATTATTATGGCGAAATTTTATCAGTTTGCGATCTTATGATTTAGACTATGCTTCGGTTTATTAGCCTCAATCCCATAGAGATATATTAGCCCTCATTTAAATTTATTACAAATAATAGTTTATTTACAACCCATTTACTTTTTAATCAATAAGAAATCATTGCACGATAACTCCTAATTTAAAACAAAAATTTAAATTATTAACAATTAAGTTCTAGTCTGGTCTTGTATCAAATTTCTCCAAGACTCTGAAAACTCTTGGAACTTTGACATAAATTCTTCCTGAAAACAAATTCGATTTTCCTTTGGTTTATTTTCTGAATTTCCATTCTGCATATGTACATTTTCACCTGATTTGCTTTCTGTCAGTGATATATTTTGGTCTTTAGAGTCTATATATTTCTTTTTAGTTTCTAATCTCGTTAAATCAAGTTTTGGGATTTCTTCTAATCTTGGTTTTCTTGCTTATTTTTGAAGAAAAATAATTAATTTTCTATTATAAAAAATAAATTATGCATTACCGCGTCCAATACGCCTTAAATTTTTTATTTTTCATTACAATTTTTCTATTATAATTTTATTTAATTTTAAATTGCCCTTGGTTTTATTGGATGAGGAGTTTTCGAATTTTTTCTATTTAAACCATCATTTAATAGAGCTTGGTTGACAGGGTATCCTTTTTTAATTAATTCTGATAAGCAGTTTTGATAAACTTTTTCTCTCTGCTTCATATCGTTTATTTGTTTATTAAGATCATTTACTTTGTCATTTGCAGGTGTAACTTCGAATTTTGGGTTACTCGGAACCCTTGATTTTTTAAGTCTTGACTGAGGGATTTCTATATATTTTCCTTGAGGTGTTCTTGAAGCATCTGAGGCCATGGTGCTTACTTGTGTCACCCCTCTTAAGTCATATATTCCCTATTAAATACCTTGAGCATACTATACTAAATAACTTTTTTATTTATAAAATTATTATAAATAGGGATATTTGTTTCCTTTGTGCCTCTATAATTGTTTCTTTTTCATCAATATAAGTTTCATATCCTTTTTTAATAGACTCCAATAAATCCGAAAGTGGCTTTACAGAGTCAATTAATTCCTGGAGTGCTTCTTTGCATATTAAAAATTGTTTTTCTTTATTCGCTGGGGTTAATTTGGCTAGTCTGCCGTTAAGTTTAGTACACAGGGTAGAATTTTGAAGCAGATTTTCATTGTCAAAGGTATTGCACTGCGAAAAATCTAACGCTAAGCTGTTCATACGGTCTTTTGTTCTCTTTGGAGAAGTAAATGCTTCCTCGCTATGATTTCTTTTCATTGTGCTTGAAGAAAAAGATCTATTTAAATTTGTCCGAGGTTTTGAATAAGGTGATGCAAAACGGTGAGGTCTTGACCTGGCTTTGGTAGTTTTTGGGGTATGTGTTGGAGAGGCTGTCTTAGGGTTTAAGGCGACTAATCGTGATTTATGAGATGTAACACGCTCATTTTAAAAAAAGAAATAATAATTTAAAATAATTAAAATTTTGTGAAAAATGGTAAAATAATTTATGGGAATGTCGTTAGTTAAGTAGAATGAGGAGTGCTATCAGCCAACATGAAAATTCGTAGCCCAAAGCGTAACGACTGGGATCGCGCTGAGGAAAGTCCCTGATTGACCAGTAGAAACCTCAATGGTGCTGCTGGAGCAAGCTTTCAGCCCCGAACTTTATCTTCCTCTGAAGTAAAACGTTGACCTGGACGTGAGCATGCAATCCAATAAACTGGAAATTGTGCTCCACCAAACCAAGTAAAACTTAGCAAGCTACACTTCACCGAACTCCATCATCCCTTCCACAAGGTCCTGAGGTCTGATAAGATAGCGGACTGGCACGCATCTCCATTTTAATGTATTTTTATGTGTATGTAAATGGAAACCCAAAGCTTGGGCTTTTTAGAGATCGATCGACTGAGCTGTGGATATAATCTTTAGCTGAAAATTGAGGCAGGATATGAGCTCTTTTGCGTGGTTGTGACATAATTTAATTTTGCATCATAACAATAAAATGTTTATCCTTAAATTAATAGTATAGAGAAATTAAATTGAAATAAACAATAAAGTGGACTCGAATATATTCAAAAGCATGCAGAATGAGCCACTTTTTATTTATTTTTTGAAAAAAATAAATGATATATATCTACAAATAATAATAAATCAAGCTAATCTTTAGTCTAAGAAATTAGCAAAAATCATTTAATAAATTTTATTAAATATTTGGATAGATTGAGATACTAATTATTTATTATATACTTTCCATTATAAATACATATTAGCTTATTAAGCAGCATGAAATATAATTTTCTTAATATTTGTCTAATTAAATGATCCCTTTTCTTTTACTTGGAATAGCCTATGGAGAGCTTATCCTCCAAGACTCAGACTATTTAAACCCAATCAGCTTAAGCTCAGTCCAACTTTACCAAGTCACAGACTATTTCTTTCATATAGAAACCACCATATCTCTTGACGCAAATGATATCTTAAACATCCAATTTCCTTCTGAATACGAATCTCTTAGTCTATCTTCTTGTTCTTTAATATCTACTCCTAAATCCAACCCTATAGCATACAGCTCCTCTTGTATAATTTCTTACCCTATCATAAAGCTCATAATCCCTGTCTCATTCCCACCTATAAAACTTACCATAATTCTAAGCGGCGTCCAAAACCCTTTGACTTATAAAACAACCAGCTTATTTTCAATTTTTACCACAAAAACCAATGATATTAGGTATACAAGCCAAAATTTTGCCTTTGGAAATCTCGCCTTTGCTGAGAGATTATCAAGCGTTTTAACAGCTAATTTATTGACTGATTATTCTGGATTTAGCAATATAGTAGGGGAAAAATCAGACTATTTATTTGGGATTGTTATCACTGATAATATTGATAAAGGGACATTTTTTAGGTTTAATTTCCCTGATTATTGAGGAAAAACAGTAGGAGCTGACTATCATTGTAAAATGGTCAGCTATTTGTATTATAATTTTGTGCCTGCAGGGAGTTTTTATTGTGAAAGTGACGAAGATTATGTATATTTAAAAGGTTTAAGCCAAAATATAAAAGCTACAGCTAGCAGCCCAGTGAGAATTGGGATTTTAATTACAGATGTAAAAAACCCAGGCTGGGCTATAAATGGAGGGATTTTTAGTATTGGGATAGATATTGTGCAACAAGGGACAATAGTGGTGCTTAAGCAGTTTTCTACTACAACCCCTAGCATTATTTCAGGATCAATTACCAGCATTTCTGCCACCCCAGTAAACAGTTTAGCAGACCCTATTGTTGGTAACACAATATCTTACCTTATATCATTCCAAAATCCTCACGAAATCCCATTAGGCTCTACAATAGCAATGACCCTTCAGTCCTCCTCTTTCAGCACATCTTCCTCAGACTGCTTTATTTATTCAGGTATTTCTGACAGTCCATCCTCCCAAGCATCCTGCTTTTTATCCTCTTCTCAAATCATTATTTCTAATTTTAACAAAATTTATGCCAGCACGACTATAACAATCCAAGTCCCTATTTCTATATCCACAAATTCTATATCATTATCAGTGTCGTCTAATTATGGAGCCAGTACAATTGATGTAGGCAGCCAAGTTATTATAACCCAAAGTATATCTGCGAATATTTTTCCAAGTTTATCAGTGTCATATCCTGGGAGTGGAGTAATAAGCTCTTATGGGACTTTTACAGCCAGTTTAAAGCCTACTTCTGTGCTACCGATTGGGTCACTTATTTATATTTCATTTCCAAAGGAATTTCTTATAGATAGCTCACCATGCTCCCAGACTGCGTATTTAGGAACTGGAACATTTCCAATTTCATGTGAAATTTCTGAAAAAACTGTAAAAATGACTACAAAAACAGACTCGATCTCGACCTCAGAAAATTCAGTATTTACCTTGTCACTGACCCTTCCTAAAGTCCATACTAATTCAGAAAATTCATATGAAATTTGTATAAGAGCTATTTCAGGAAGCAGCATAATTAACACCCAATGTCTCATAGAAAATGTAGAAGCTTCAAGCTTGTCAAGCCTTACTAATAATATTTTAGGAGATTCTGATGCTCCTGGCATATACATGCCTTTTACAATTACCTTTAAATCTCCTATTACTACTGATTCTCAAAATTCTGCTGTTCTTGTGAGCTTTAGTACAGGGACTTCTGGATCGCCAGGGTTTCCTTTAAATCTTGGAATTGGAACACCTAACTGTAAATTCACAGGGACATCAGAAAAATCTTCCTGTAAATTATCAGCTTCAAATTCAATAGGAACAGATGCAGCTCTTTGGCTATTATCATTAGGAGCTCTTACAACTAATAGCAACACAGTCCGGCTTATATTAAAAAGCCCAAGCACTGCAGGTGTTACATTTTTTTATCAAATAAAAATTGGGTATATAGAAAATCGTATATTTAAACTCATAGGCCAAACTACTGGGAGCACTATTACTGTCGGGACAAGCCCAGCTTCATGGGCAAGCTCACTAATAGCTTCTAGAAGCTCACTTGTGATAAACGAGTCAATATCCTTGGTATTGTCACTAATATCTCCTACAGCAGTTTTAAACAATTGGGAATTTTACGCAATTTTTCCTATTGGCTGGGATTTGTCAGGGGTTTCATCAATTTCAGCATTAAGCTCGACAAGTAGTCTTGAAGTGTTTAATAATGATTATGCGCCGATTGTAAAAGTTCTGCTGGCAGCTGGAGGAATTTCAACTGCTGCCAGCTCATCTTTGACTATAAATGGGCTTAAAAATCCAATGCCAGTTGGGTATGCGACTGGAGTCCCTTTAAATATTGGCTTAATAGGAGCTTCCCAATCCATGGTCGCCTACTCTTCAACTGATAATTTACAAGCCTCAACCCAAGGTGCTATTATAAACCCTTCACTTACTATAAATCCTCCAGAAACCAACAATCCTGGCGCACAGTATAAATTTAATTTTACAAGCCTAAATGGAATTCCTGAAAATGGAAAAATAATTTTGAGCCTTTCAGGAAGCTTGACTGGGCTCTCTACATCAATATTGTCACATAGCTTTAAAAACATAATTACAGTGAGTTTGTCTGGGAATGTGTTTACATTGAGCAATTTAAAGCAGGTGGAGCCGAAGACTGAGATTGACATTTATGTTGATAATGTGCAGAATCCTGGGACGGCTTCTTTGACGAATTTTATGATATTTCTTGGTAAATTAAATAATCCCATTAATTTTTTAATTTTTATGAGAATTTTGGTCGAGAGAGGTTATTTTAAAGCAGATTATTAACCACAGATAGCTCTGGTCGAAATATAGATTCAGTTACTTTAAATGGTCAGCTTACTTCCCAATTTGCATACGGGGAAATAAAAATTTTAAGCATATCTTTTGAGCCTCCAAACTTGTATATCCAAAACGCTGATTTTTCAATTTCATTTTCATCATCACACAGACTTGCACCATCAAGTACTATACAAATAAATATTCCATGAGAATTTGATGCTTTAGCTTCAAGCTCTTGCACCTTAAACTACGCAATAAGTCTCTGCACAGCTTCAGAGCACCTAATAACAGCTGTTTTGTCTGAAGCAGTTGAAGCTGAAGAAATATTCTCTATGAGATTATATATAATCCCTTTATAGTACAATTACCATAAAATTAAAAAATCTATTAAATTCAGAATAATTTTATTAACACTTTACCAAGTTTTTAATATCCCTAATGTAGAAACTACAAGCTCATTTACCATCACAATTACGAATAAAAATACACTTATTGATAAAACTAAAGCTACTGCTTTGTATACATTTAGCCCATTGCCTAAAATCGGCACTTTTCCTATAGAAAGTATTGAATTTTACCCAAAAAATCAAGGAGTTTCTGCTACATATAAATTTATTATTAATTTGCCAGTAAAAATTGATGAGACTGTAAAAGTAGTAGTTTGGTTTCCTAATGAATTCGATGAGGCTTTGACAGGCTCTCAAAGTATTTCATGCTGGGGAGATCCAATTCAGCTTGTTGGGTACCAAATAAGCTGTCAGCTATTAAGCAATAGAAAACTCATTATAAGTGGCTTCAACGAAATTGCAGCAGATTTATCAATCTCTATTTATATAGGAAACATCATAAACCCTAAAGGCAAAATCGGCAAATTTCGCTTTGCTTTGCAAGACAGCAACGGTAAGCTTATTCTATATACCTCAAATGCAGGCAATTTGTCATCTTCCTCAATACCCCAGCCTTTAAAAATTTCTGATATTACGATTGACAGTCCTTATGCAAGAATTCTCAATAATTTTACCTTTGAATTTGAGCCAGTCTCATTTATCCCAAGCGACCTTAATAAAGGTAGAATTTGGGTCGATTTTCCATCAGATTATGTTTTAAAAAATTTAGGGACAGCTTGGACTTATTCTTGTTCAGCAAAAATGATAAAGGGTTATGATACAATTACACCCTGGGGTAGTGTTAAGTGTATAAATAAAGATTCTAATAGAATCGAAATAAGTGGTGGGGATTATTATGCTAAAACCCTTATTTTAGCAAAATAATTTACTTTAAAAATTTTTTTATTTTTATATAATTTTGGTATATATCCCTAGCTCAGATAAAAAATTACAAATTAAAATTTTTGACGTCCCTGGGCCTCAAGCCAGCACTTCTAGCCTCCCTTTTCTGATTAAAACTTATGACGATTACAATAAAATCCTCCTTGACACCACCTACCCCCTGCTAAACTACCCGTTTTCTTTCAGTTTATCTCTTTCTGGTGAAGAAATCCTTATCAATATAGGAAACTCAATTACCATAATTAAAGGCACATCTTCATCTACCATAACTGCAAAAACAAGCTTGTCGCCTATGAGGGTAAATCTTCAGCTGACCATGAATATGCCCAAAATTTCAGGTGCAAGGCTGCATCCTTCTGAAGTCTTGACTTGGCCAATATCTCAGCCTCAGGTAGAATTTACCTTATCAGTTCCTTATTCTACAACCCCAGGGATTTATAATTTAGAATGGATAAAATCTGGGGATAGCTATGACCTTAATAATCCTCAGGATACGATTTATGCAGATTTAGGAAGAACAATTATCAATGTAATTGAAGGGCTTGCCACGATTTCTATATCTGAGATAACGCCAATTCCTGAAAATGGGCATTCTTTGCCGATTATTGTGACTTTGAGTAATGCTCCACATTCAGAGCTAATTATAACGCCTGCTGAGACGTCAGGGGAATTAGAAGTGTCGTTTAAACCTATTTTGTTGGTGTTTTCTGGAGGGGAAACAGAAAAAGAGCTGATTATTTATGGAGGAGGAATTTCTAACTCCCCTTTTTATTAGAAAAAAAAAAACTTATTTTTGGGAAAATCACACATTTAAGAGTAAGCAAGATGTTTTAATATATTTTTTTTTAGGTGTGCATTATATTAATATATAATTAAAGATTATAATAATGAATTATACTAAATTTTTGGCAGTCCAAAATCTAAATTTTTTAAAATTAAATAGGCTCTCCTTTCAAAAAAATATTACTTTCTACTCGTTATCAAGCAAGTTAAATTCTCCAAAAGCGCGAAGTAAGGTAAAATTTGAAATTGAATGAAAATTGTCAGGAAATGAAGCCAAAGCATATAAAAAACCATCAAACTCAGAAATCCAGGCAACTGGGAGAAGGGATGCAACACCAATTATCGCAAACGTGAAAACCATTGATATAGGCCAACACTATGTGACTTTTCAGATCAATACTTCAGTGAAAGGAACTTTATATTACCAGCTAGAGCTAAGATATACAAGATCACCAAATCCAGTCGCACTAGTAGCAAGCTATGATGAAGGCTACGCATCCAGAATAAACCTATTAAGCTCTACCAATATAAACACAATCACCATTACCAACCTCGCTGCAGAAACTGAATACATTACCTATTTTACCCTTGTAGATACAAGCGATAACATGTCCCTAATCTATTCCTACGAATTCATCACATTAGAAGACTACCAAAGTATCCTAACTTATATCGCTTTTAATGAATACAACCCAGTCACCCAAGGCTCCTCAGATTTTCTTAATAATTCTTTAATCCCAACCCTCGCCAAAGCTATGGCAATCCACCCTTCCAGAGTTTCTTTAAAATCAGCAGCCACTTCTAGACAGCTACAAAGCCACAATTCCAATGAAGTCGCCTGCTATATCGCAAATGATAAATATGCAGACTTGCCAAGCCCAGCTTCTCTAATAGGAAATTTACCTTTACCTACCTTAAATTCTTATATTTCTAAAATCGGGATCACTGCTTATAGTATTTCTAATTTAATTACTATTGGAAATTCCCGGCCTGATTGGCTAGAAATGGGGTCTGTGTGGTCTGTTACAAATTCCTCTATAACTTGTGCAGGAGCCCTGAGAAGTCCTGGGTATATACATATGGTCATATTGGAGACTGAGGCAAAATCTCCAAGTCCTCAACAAATTGTATGGGGGGTTGATGGAGAAAATAATGAGGCAATGCACGCTTATGTGTATACAGAAGGAGGCAGCAGGGTGTTTGTTACTTATGAAGGGCTTGATAATGATAAGAGGTATGATGTATATATTTCAGCGTCAAATGATAATCCAGGGAATAATAAAGCGGTGGTTGGTCAAGCATAGGTAGCAACCAGACACCCCCACCCCCCTTTCACAGATGGCACCCCTCTCGGGTTTATCCTATAGAAGTAATTGATAGGAAATAAGCAGAATAAATTAAATATAACCCAATTAAAACACTATATTGTTAAATTAAGTCCACAAATTACTTTATATTTATAATTAATTAATAAATTTAAATTTATTAGCAATTAATTAGAAAATATATTAAATTTATATTTATAAATATAATGCCAAATATATATAGATAATGGCATTAATTATTAAATTAGCCAAGCACAATAAAATAACTTGCATTAAATTTATTGATTCATAAATTAAAGCTAATCTGATGACCATTGTACAAGGATTGCAGGACTGAATTGGTAACAGGATTCAATAATAAAAATAGTATTTGCTATTGTCAGTTTTACTTTTGGATCTCTAATTCGACTTTTAGCCTTTGTTCCACAAAGTTCATAAATATATGCAGGATATATTGCTAATTAATACCAAAGATCATTATTATGCTTGTTAAATTTTTTCATATGTAGTGTGCTTAGTAGTTATAGGAAATTCTCACCCCATTCCACCTACGCTATGTGGATATTGTATAAATCAGTAATTTTGAATATTTAAAATAATAATTTATTTATAACGTCTGCTCTAAATTGTCATTTGTCATATATTTATGCTATATTTAGGGGGGGGCGCCATCTGTGAAAGGGGGGTGGGGGTGCAATTTTTTAGGGGGGGTGGGGGTACCATTTTAGGGTGGTGGGGGGGGTGGGGGGGGTACCACTTTTAGGGGGTTTGGGGGTGGGGGTGTAGGGCTGCGACCTATGCTTGACCAGGTGGTGTATAATGCAGCTGAGTATATTGGGGTTAGGACTGCAGTAGGGGATACCTGCAAAGACTGCGATGTTTTTATAGTGGGAGATAGCGCAGTTTGGATAGTTTTTAGTACTGGGTTGGGGTTTTTAATGGGTTAAGTTGATTAGATTTCGAAAACCATGCAATTCCTGAAGGATTGTATACAAAAATAACGCCCCTTCGCCTGCTCGCCATTTCATAAACAACTTTACAAAGGTTGCTGGCAATACAGAATTAAAAATGTCGAATTTTATGGTCAAATCTCGGCGAAAATCGAAATCCGAAGCCCGATGGGTAACTCCTGGTTTTACTCTAGAAAACAGTCCTGATTGGCCAGGAAACAACCCACTGGTCTGCTGAGAGATCCATTTCCAGCTCTCAGCTCCATTCCCCTCTGAGGAAAAAACTTACCATTGGTGTAAAGCTGTCCTTTTAATGTATAGCAATTGCCCGAGGATGGCGCAAGATAGCGCCATCCTCGGGCAATTCCTATATACTAATTCAGGCTTGGAGAAATAATTTAACACTTTGACGACAACATC
Organism: Blepharisma stoltei; assembly: GCA_914767885.1. NCBI lineage: Eukaryota > Ciliophora > Heterotrichea > Heterotrichida > Blepharismidae > Blepharisma > Blepharisma stoltei. The sequence goes on along the minus strand of CAJZBQ010000035.1, from coordinate 121,079 downwards.
AAATTTTCCCATAAGAATAGGCTTTACCATTCATGACAAAAACTACCCAGAATTCTACCAAAACATACTAATTGATGGTAAAGTGGCTGAAGTATTAAAATTATGAATTAATTATTAATTGTTAAAACTATGCAAATATTAGAGAAAAAATTGGGTCAATATAATAGGCGATAAACTTACATAAATAAATAAATTTTAATGTATATACCATTAGAGTAAAGCATGTGATCGCCTAATTGAGCTTCACCACACCAAAAAAAACCTGACCAGATGCGCGTTCCCGAGCGTTAACCTCCATTTTTCAAGGTCCCGCACTTGGGTCAACTGCAGGAGTTGAGGAGTTGTTTGGCTTGCCACACCATTTTAATGTTTATAGGTTTTTAATAGTAATTTTTTAAATAATTATTCAGTTTAGGCAGATTATTGATGATCCAGCCTAACCATAGTAGAGTGAATATATAACCGGAACAAAGAATATTTATTTAATTAATCAAAAAATCAATTTAAGTTCTGGTCTGGTCTTGTATCATATTTCTCCATGACTCAGAAAACTCTTGGAATTTTGACATGAATTCTTCTTGGAAACAAATCGGACCTTCCTTTGGTTTGTTTCCAGTGAGTGCAGGCCCAATGATCTTGCACTTTTAATATTTTGCATTTCATCAAAGAAAAATTTTGTCAAAATTTTTAAAAAAAGTGTACCATTGGCCGAAATTTAACGGTTTTTTTAGTCAAATGCCTCATAAGAATTGCTGCACTATCAAAAATGCACAATCATTTGGCATGGAGCCGCTTCCAGTATTTCCACTAATTTCTTGTATGTCTGCAAATGATTTATTATCTGTAAACGAAGAATTTTTACCATTAGAATCTATAAAATTTTTTTTGGAGTCTAGTCTTGATAAATCCAATTTTGGAATTTCTTCAAATTTTGGCTTAGCAGGATGAGGGGTTGTGGATTTTTTTCGCTGGGAGCCTTCATCTAATATACATATTAGAATTTTTTCATCTTTATTTACAGGTCAATATGGAAATAAATAAAAATCTTTTATTTTTTATATATAAAAAATAATTTAAAAAAAAATAAATTAACCGTCAATTTGCCTGGGCCTTCATTAATCATAGAATTTTGTAGGATGCTGCCATTATCAAAAGAATTATAATGTGAAAAATCTAAACCTAAGCTTTTCATACGGTCTTTTCCTTTCTTTGGAGATACAAATCCTTCTTCACTCTGATTTCTTTTCATAGTGCTAGAAGAAGATGATCGATTTAAGTTAAGTCTTGGCTTTGCATAAGGTGATGCAAAACGTTGAGGCCTTGATCTAGCTTTAGTAGACTTCGGAGTTTGTGTAGGAGAGGCGGTCTTAGGATTTATATAGTAAAATACCATGAATAGCTTACTATAGATTTTCTAATAAGATTTTTGCCTCATTCAATGTAATTTACTATAGCAGATATCCGTGATTTTTCATTAGGTGTAATAGGGAATCCAATGCTGGGGCTTTTTATAGATCTGTCAACTGAGCTATAAACATAATCTTTCCCTGAAAATTGTGGCAAAATATGGACTCTTTTCCTTGGTTTCGATAAGTTAATTTTGCATATCAAAATTTGTTTTTCTTTACTGGCAGGGGTCAATTTCGCTAATTCTTCATTAATTTCTGTACAAAGGGACGAATTTTGAAGCAAAGTCCCATTATCAAAAGTACTTTGCTGCAGAAAATCCATTCCTGAGCTTTTCTTGCGGTCTTTTACTCGCTTTGGAGAATCAAATCCTTCTTCGCTGCAGTTTCTTTTCATAGCTGTTGAAGAAGACGATCGGTTTAGACTTGGGTTTGGCTTATTATAAGGTGATAAAAAACGTTGAGGCCTTGATCTAGATTTAGTAGATTTTGGAGTTTGAGTTGGGGAAGCTGTTTTGGGGTTTAAAGCGACTAATCGTGATTTTTGGGGTGTAAATGGAAATCCAAAACATGGACTTTTTTGGGTTTTGTCATTTGAAAGGCTAATAAAATCTTCAGTGGAAAATTGAGGAAGAATTGGGACTCTCTTGCGTGGTTTTAACATAATTTAATTTTATGCATTTTTGTTAAAATGTTGATCCAACGACTTATAAATTTTTTGGGATTAATTTATATTTATATTGGGAAGTTTAGGAAATTGTGATTGAATTTAGAAAATGAGACTCAAAAAGCTAGAAAGTATATCAATTGCTAGTATTTTTTAAAGGAGATATTGAAATTCATTCACAAAGATTCAGGTTAGGATAGGAGTTTTTACATAAAAATTAGAATATCCAAGTATTCTAAATGCAATATCTCAACACTCTAATTAATTGTCTATTAATTAATAAATCCAACAGTTGAAATAATGCTTAAGCATACTTTTTTATCTGTTACTATTGAAATCATTATCTTTAATTAATAACAAAAATCTAAAAATATTTTGAGTGAGTATTCACATGCCTAATCATTGCTCAAGCAATTATTCGAAAATAATCCAAGAAAGGTGATATCTAATACAGAGTATATGAATCCCCTATATTTTTTTGCAATTTCTTTAATAATTAATATTAAAAAATTGTTGAATAAAAAATATTGTGCATTGGCCCTTTTTGAGCGCAAGTGCACAGGTCATACTGATGACCGGTTCCTTTTATTTCCCAAGTCTGGGATACAGAACTGGCCATGTTTACTTGCGCCCAAAAAGGGCAATGCACTATATCAAACTTTATGTACACATTGCATAAAATTTTGTCAAGAGTCTATTTAGGAGATTATGAAGCTGCCTCTGACCTAGTACTTTTAAAACATCATGGGATAACACATATATTAGTTGTAGGTGATGGTCTATCTCAAAAATTCCCTGATCATTTTTCATACATGCAATTGAGCATTTATGATCTCAATTCTTCGAATTTACTGGAACATTTTGATAGGTGTAATGAATTTATTCGTCAAAGTATCGAAAATAAAGGAAAAGTGCTGATACACTGTGATACTGGAATTTCAAGGGCTCCAACCATTGCGATTGCTTATGTTATGGCAAGTAAACATTTCTCATTTGCGCATGCGTTAGAGTTTTTGAAGAAAAAACACCCAGAAACTCAACCGAATAATAATTTTGTGACACAATTAAATCAATATCAAGCTAAACTTCTGAAGCAGTCGGGGTTCGACATTGTGAAAAATGAAGTTTGTGGATGCTCAATTTTTTAAAAGTAAAGTTAAAAATTTTTATTTTCTTTAAATATTTTAAAACTATTCTTAGTTGTATTTGTATGCATTTAATCATTATGACAACTCAAAAATTGAGCAACTTTTATATATTTAAAAGTCATGTTTATTATTAAGATACTTACTTACTTCAACTCAACTTTTTTGCCTGTAATAATAAATGCTTTTAATAGAAATTATATAAAAAACTCATTTTTTGGATTTTAAATAATCCAAATTTGTAATGTTTTGAAAAGAAAAATCTAATTTAATTTAAATTTAATGTCTTAAAGGTTGCAAGCTATTAAATTTAAATAGTTAGCTTGATTTTCATAATAATCATTTGTGTATTAAATAAGTTTATCTAATTAAAGGGCTATTTTCCGAAAATACAGATTTTAAATAATTCTTTGCTTGGGCAAGGAGGAATTTAAACTAATATTTCTAATTAACTATTATAGGTAAAATAAAGACCTGAAACCAGTCCAAAGCCATATAAAATTCGTTTAAAAGTCATATTGGTATAGTGTTCTGTTTCATACTTTTGGATCATTTCTTCAGGCTCAAAGCTGCCTTCTTTAGCCATATAAACTTTTCCTCTATAAGGAGCTATTTGAGATCCAGTTTGCCCTCCAATAATACTCATAATAACCATTTCTGGATTATATGTATATTTTATTCTGTAATCACCAAATCTTGGCTGGTAAGCCTTATTTTTTCTATCAAATCTTGAAAGATAATAATATTCATCATCATGATAAATTGCAAAGCCTTTTTTTCTTATGCCATTAAGAAAGTTTTTTTATAGTTAAATAATTTCTATTTTCTGCATTTAAAAATTACCAATTAAATCCAAAATATTTATTGTTTTAAAAGCAAAGAGTTAAATCTTTTTGAAATTTGACCTTATGCTCAATTGGTTTAACTGTTCAAGTACTATTTATATGTTTTAGAATTTCGTTTCCAACAAATAAAGGATAAACTGCATAAGGAGCATCCATAAAATATTCCTCAGACTGGTATTTCCACTCTGCATTCTTTTTATCATCAGGAAAATCATCACTTGGAATAGGTTTTTCGCTCCAAATTTGCCTAAATTCTCCAGATTTTTCTTTGATAAACTGGAACATTTCTACAGTTCTTTTCAAATAGAGGCTGCTTTGTTTAATTTCAAGCAAAGGGTCTTCTAGTTCCTTATTGGATGTATTTTTAAGAACTCCTTTTACAAAAACAGGCTTTCCTTCATTTTTCACATCATAATCTAGAGGCACAATGAAATTCTTCTTAAAATCATTAAACTCTTTATTATCAAGCCAATTTTTTATCTCAAAATATCCCATAAGTCCTAATGAAATTCCACTAGCTCTTCCACTTAAAAATAAGCAAGGTATTTTTGCTTACTTATGAAGGTGTTATATTAAACAATTTCGGGTTTAAAAATTCACAAATAAATCTGATTTAATTTGATTTAAAATGCAATCCGTTTAAATTTAATAGAATTAATTGGAGATTTCATTATATATAATAGTCTAATTATAAATAAGAATATCTTATAAGAAAAAAGATTTTGGTTAATTTCATCTACAAAATAAATTTTCCATGCTATACTCACTTTTGATAGAGTAAGAATCATCCCAGTATAGCTCTTTTGTTGGTCTTTATCCATATATTTATTTAACTAAAATTTGCCATCGTTAATTTAAAAAGCTGCAAATCTTGACAATTATTATCATTATGCCAAGGATTCTCATCTTATATAACATTAAAATTAATAAATTAACATTTCTTAATAAAAAATAATGGCTCATCATGAAATTGACAAAGAAGAGCTTGACTATCGTCTAAATGCAATTCTTAAAGAGGAAAATCTAGAATTTCCTAGCACAGATCTGTTAGAAAACCTCCCAAACCCTAATAGCCAACCTTTAAGTTTGAATTTAGAAGCAAACCTCGATCTGAACCTGAAAAATCTGATGGTAAGCCCATCAGCAGAGCCTAAACCTGAACCTTTATCCCCTGGCTCCGAAAACCGCAAAAAACGAGGCAGAAAACCTATAAGACCTAACGACCCCATCAAAAAGAAGACTGAAGAAAAAGATAAATACTGGCTAAGAGTATTTCGGGCATACATGAAAACTAGATACTCAAAATTAAAACCTAGGCTAACTCAGAACGAACAATTATTTTGGTTAGAATATTTAGGCCCAAGTGGCAAGCCGGGCAAAGGAAACCAATTTTTATCATACGGCAAAAGGTATAAAAATTTCCTATTCGCTGAGCCTATTTTTGTCGCTGCTTTCCGAGACTGGTTTCAGAACCATGGACATGAGGATTTATCGAAAAAATGCAAGCCTGGCTCTGATTTATGATACGTTTATTATGATTATGCCAGTAAGGACCTTGTGAATTATATTCCTCATGGAGCTTCTTCAGTTGATAGCGGAGACTCTCCACTAAGCTGCACATCGCCTCCTGAGCTTCAAGAGTCGCCGTTTAATGATGATATCGATTTCTGTATGATCGGCACTGACAATGATACTGTTTTTGATAATTTTATTAACCAAATGTAAGCTTATAATCAAAATCTAATAATTTTTATGGTAATTTATAATAAATAGCTGTTTTTTATTAAAAAAAATAATTGTTTTATTTTTTATAAAAAAAACAATAATAATTCATAATTTTTTAGCATTACGGCGAAAATGCTTGATCTCAACCCTGGCCAACCTGATCCTCCATTTGAAGAGGAAACCTACAAAGTCCTGCATGTGGTCCCTGGAAAAGGGCCTTACTACACTATTCAAGAAGCGATTAACGCAGCATCCCCTGGCACTCGAATTCAGATAGCATCAGCGTTATATATACAAAGTATCACCATAAACAAGCCTGACCTGATTCTCGAACCTCGCGAAATCGACAGCGAAGTCCAAATAACGTGCCCTCAAGGACCTATAATAACAGTTTCTTTAAAAGACGAAGAAAGCTGTACTATAAAAGGCTTAAAACTGATCCATACCTCATCCGCAGGTAAAAAAATTGAAAGTTTCAGCAGTGCGACTGACGAAAGTTTTTTTGATTTATCAGAAACGCCAAAAGGAAATGAGCATTGGATAAGGTCACTTAAAATATCGAGAAATATGAATTGTGCTGTATGAGCAGATGGAGGGGTGACACATCTTGATGGCTGCAAAATTTCGTTGACTGCTGCCAAAACTCCATTACCAGGGGTAGTCTGTAGTAATGGAAGCTTAAAAGTAGAAAAATGCACAATTAAAGGACACGGAGAAATACCAACTGTAGGAATTTATAATAAATTAGACTTTTTGCTTATAGAATCTGGGAATTTTTTAAAAAATAAAAAAAAACCCATAAGCAAAATGACCAATATATTATACGTAAGTGAAGCTAATTTATATTGCAGAAAATCAAAAATTTTTAAACATAGAGGAGGTGGTTTAGCGTTATATGGGACTCCTGATAACTCAATTATGGTTACAGAGAGCCAAATCATGAACAATATCAATTGTGGGATTTATTGCTTCGGTGAAGAGTCAAGACCCACAATACAAAGATCAGTGATTGGGAGTAACGATGGACCAGGCATAAAAGTGGGGCTTTATTGTTGTGCGCAGATTAAAGCCAATGAAATAAAAAATAACGAAAAAGGAATTGAAGTTGATAATGGCGACCCTTTTGTATTTTTGAATATAATAAAATCCAATTCTGAAGAAGGCTGCTTTATGAAAGGCGATAAAGATTATAGATGTGATGGAAAAATCATGAGTAATGATATCACTGAAAATGATAAAGGAATAGTCTGCTCAGGCTCAACGTGCCATACAAAGATAGTCGGTAATGGCAAAATTTCTAATAATAAAAAGGCTGGCGTTGAAATAGTCAATGGCGCCCACTGTGTGATTTTTCGAAATGATATTTTTGAGAACGGCACCCAAGGGATTTTATTAGTAAAAGGCTCATCTTCACATATAGAAAGAAATAGTATTCATAATAACCAAAAAGCAAATATCGCATTTGGAGGGTGTGAAAATAGTGATACCACTATTATAGAAAACTCGATTTTCAGAGGAAAAAGTGAAGGAATTTTTAATTGCCAAGGAGGCACTTCCTGAATCAAAAGAAACCAAATTTATGAGAACAGTGATGGGATTTTGCTTATTGACAGTCACCCTTTTATAACGATGAATTCTATATACGATAACAGAAGAAGTGGGATTATTGTGGCTGGGAATAGCCAGCCTAACGTCGTAGATAATGAAGTACTAACTCCCCCCCTTTAAATTGGAACAAAAAATTTTGTTCCAATTTAAAGGGGGGTTAATTTTTTATAAAAAAAAAAATTTTCAAAAACTTATCGAATTAGATCAATAAATTTGTTTAATAAAATACTATTTACTCTTTATCCTTTAAAATAAAGCAAGATATTCTAATTGCCCGAGGATGGCGCAAGATAGAGCCATCCTCTGGCAATTACTATATAACTAAATTTTCATTATTAGTTAATACGCCACTATTAATTGGTATCAAAATTATTTATACAAAAATTATTATTTTTATTGACAAAAAACAAATTAAAAACAAAAATTTTTTAGAAAATTTATCGATCAAAGTGCTAATTTTGTTTAAATAAGATGTTATTTATACTCTATTCTTTAAAATAAAGCAAGAAATAACTAAATTTTATAAAGAATTCCTATTGAATTATATCAAAACTATTTAAATAAAAAAATATCATTTTATCAAAAAAAAATAAAATTTTTTTGAAAAAAAGAAATTAATTTTTTTTTTTAAAATTTAGCAATTAAGGATAATAAATTTATTTAAATAAGATACTCTTTATACTCTCTTCTTTAAATAAGAACAAGATATAACTAAATTTTTGATTTTAGTTAAGAAGAAACATTTAACTTATATCAAAACTTTTTACATAAAAATTATATATATTTTTTTATTATATAAATTAAATTTTGTTCCAAGGGGGTTAATTTACCAAAAAAGTGGAAATTTTACCTATATTTTGCTCCAATCTAAAGGGGGGGGAGTAAGAAATACAGCTGTAGGGATCTGTGTAAGAGATTTATCGACAGGGCTGCTACTAAGAAACTACACGTTTGGAAACCTTGTACAGATGGCTATAATTACAAAGACGAAAATGAACATTAAGCAGATTAAGCAGGAAAATTACATTAAAGGAGAAGTTCAGCTTCCGCTACCGACTATATGTTCATTACTATAATTTATTATTAAATTTATATAAAATATGACTGACGTAATACGACTTGTGAATACTTTGCAAATTTTGCCAGTTTTAGGAATTGGGTTGAGGCTTTGCCTTAGGTCTGGGATTTCTAATGAGACAGTGCTGTGAAATATGCTGAGAGGGATACACATTTATATAAAATTTACAGTATTGCTGATTGGACTCACAAAAGAATTTTACACAATTTTCCCAGAATTCACATGGCTATCAGATTTATTTATAAGCTATTCATTTCCTCTTTATCATTATTTACACATTTTCAAAGGAAATTACAGTTCTTTTAGTGATGAAGGTTTTTACTTTATTTTAATCTTGAATCTCAGCCTATTTTTAATTGCAGCACTTTTAAGATTCCTATATAGTTTTACTGAAGAAAAAGTAAAAGGCTTGTTTTTTTATTATGAATTGATAGTCCCTGATATTTTTATTTTTATTGTAAAAGACTATGCTGATTTTTCCCCTGTACAAAGCCATCTTCAAGGGTGCGCAATTTTGGTTACCCTAAGTTTTTGGACTGCAATAGGAATTATTGCCCCTATGATAATTTCTGAAGATAAATATCATTATCGTGAAGCAGTTTATAATAAATCTGGGCTGAAAGAGCAATATAGGTTTTGGTAAAAATAATGCAGGCATTCAGTCATAAAAATTGAAGAATTATTTGTGGTGCTTTTGCTTTATTTCAATGGAGTGTGGCTACCTAAACATCTCAGAGCTGTAAAATTTATATAGAAATCTGTGCTGACCGCAATTGTGTTTTATGTCATAAAAAAATGCCAGACAATGTATTGGCCTTATTATCATAGGTTTTTAAATATTTTCTTAGAAAGCAGCTTTTCAGTGCTTACAATTCTGGCATTTTGGAACCATTTTCCTTGGCTTTTAGTTTTGCTTGTGTATCCATTCGGCAAGCTTGTGCAGCAAAAAATCTTAAAATTGGATTAATTTTATTCCTAAAATAATAAATATTTTTTTTTTTTTTTTTTAAATATTCATTATCACATTTAATTAGAAATTAATAAAAAATAATGGAATTCTTAAAAACTGATTTTAAAAACTGGATAGTCAAAAAATGCGAAAACTCCATGCAAGGCGTCAGTTTGAATTTCTATGAACTTATTCATACACCTCATGGCTTTGATGCACTACAGAGCTGATTTCTTACAATGGGCGGAAGCGAGCTTGATGAATATGCATTTTTCAAATTAATGAAACTTGTAGTTAATGAAATGACTGAGCCTGAAGCTTGAGAAACTTTTGATACCCTGTGCCAAGAGCCAACAATAACACTTAAAGAATTTTTAATGCTGGTTTTTCTATATGCGTCTCTTGAAACAAAACAGATGAAGGTTATGCTTTATATGCATGGGAAAATGCTATATCAATTATTAGCTGGCTCTGAAAGACACGAAATCTCCTTCGAAAGAGTAAAAAGAATTGGCAGATTAATAAAGCTTAATGAGAGATATTTAATCCAAAAAGGCAGAGAACTTGGGATTTCATGACCAATGAAATCATCATTAACGTTTGAACAATTCCAATTATTTTATTTTGATATTTTCAGCGAATTAGACTATACAGAAGTAGTGCAGCAGCAAGAGCCAAAGCCAGAGCCTGTTGTTGTAGTATCAGCTGCTAAGCCTCCTCTGCCTGTTGCTGTCAAAAAACGTACTACAAAATGTGCGTCCTGCCAATCTAAACACTGCATGCTGCTATTCTTTTTTATTTTTTTTTTTTAAAAAAAATTATTTAATAATTAAGTACTTTTTTATAGAGAAAATAATTTTTAAAAATTTTTTTTTAATTTTTGAAAAATCAATTTAATTTAGAATATAAATTAATTATTTTTTAATAATGTTTAGAATCCCTTTATTGAGGTTTAAGCATAATCCTAAAAGGGGTACACAAGAATATAGAGATTTTCAAGAAAGATTAAGAATTAGGAAAAACCCAAATGCAGCAGAAGTACAAAAACCAGAGATTCCTGTTGAAGAAGCACCAGAAATTCCAGTCCCAGACGCAATAAGAATACCCTTAAAATTTTGCGTAATTCCTCCAGTGATTTTTACACTTGGTGCATGTGGCGCAGACTATTTTTCTTATCAATTTAGCAAATTTCTAAAAATTGCAGGATATTGGTGCTGCTTTTATTCAACTTTTATGGGCTCAGTATGAGCAGGCTTAGAAATGCTTAGATATAAGCCGCCTTTTTATGCATATCCAAGCTATAATGTTTTTGTGAGATCTTCAAGACTCTTTGCAAGTTTTGGTCAATGCATGTTAGGGGTTTATGGGATTAGAAGTTTTGATAAAGAAAGTTGGTCTGGGATCATGATTTATACAGGGCTCCAATCGTTTACATCATTATGATGCATTAGCTCACATTATAGAGGATTGATACCAACTTGGGTCAAAAATATGCAGTGGCCGCTTATGATGATATGCCAAGCTACGCTATTGCTATTAGGTGTAAGAGTTTTTCTGAAGGAAAGTTATATTTCTAGGATGAAAAAGTTGGCTTCAGATATAAATCAAGGAAATTATAAAAAAGAAAATAAAGAAAATTAATTTAACTCCCCCCCCCCCCCTCCGTGAGCGAACAAAACCATTAGAAAAATCGCCATTTTTTGACCAAAAACCCACCCTCCGTGAGTGAACAAAAATTTTTTTAATAGAAAAAATTTTAATGGAAAAAAATTTTGATATATAAGTGATAATTAGTATAATGAAATCTAGAGCTAATTCTGTTTAATTTTAAACAAATTGCGTTTTAAAACATAAATTTTGCAAATTAAATTAATATTTGCTTCCCAATTTTTGCAAATTAGGATTTTTTTAAATTTCGAAAAAAATATTTTTTATAAAATTTATATATAAATTTTTTTTTTAAAAACAAAATTAACCCCCCCTCCGTGAGCGAACAAAATTTTTTTGTTCGCTCACGGAGGGGGGGGGGGGGGGGAGTAAGAGTGTGCAGTATAAGCAACAATAGTGAGTTTATTTAAATAGAATTATAAAAATTTTATAAAAATTAAGGTATTTTGTTACTCAAAGCTCTTTATTTTCATATTTATCATATAATTAAAGATATGACTACAGCTTTAATACTAATAGGTCCGCCTGGATCAGGCAAAAGCACCTTTTGTTCAGCAATATCTCAGCTATTTCTCAAAATAAATAGACCATTTTGCCTTATAAACTTAGACCCAGCAAATGAAAGTTTGCCTTATGACCCTGACATAGACATAGAAGAACTCATCAATCTTGATGATGTGATGGAATCCACCTCACTCGGCCCAAATGGTGGACTATTATACTGTATGGATTTTATATACAAAAATATCAAGTGGCTTGAAAATCGGCTAACTCAATATAGCGGATCTACCCTTTTAATTGACTGTCCAGGCCAAATCGAGCTTTATACACACAGTGATTTATTAAAAAAAATCATAAAACATATAGAAGAAAAATGTGACGTAAAAGCTGCTGTTTTAAATCTGATGGATTCAAGCCTAATGACATCCCCATCTACTTTCATTTCAGCTTGCTTGATTTCATTATCAATGATGACACATTTAGAGTTTCCTCATATAAATGCTTTATCTAAAATTGATTTATTAGGATCATTTTATGACTCCTTGAGATTTGGGCTAGAATTTTATATAGAAAATACTATTAATTTTTAAAATATTTTTTTTTTAAAACAAATTAATAAATAATATTATATAGAAAGGAATACTGATATAACAAAAATATCTCGATTGTTAAATCAAGATGATTTTAAGTATAACAATAAGCTTGCCAAACTTTCAAGCAAGATCTGTGAAATAATAGAGGATTTTGGGCTAATTTCTTTTCAACTTGTTTCTGTATCTGATAACGAAACAATGCTAAATTTATTAAGACAAATAGATAGGGCACTAGGAAATGGAGATTATTATATAGAAGACCAGCATGAAATGCTTGTAACAGACAGAATAGGCAAAATTGAAGAAAAATATGCAAATAATTAATTTTTTGTATTCTGCAAATGCCTGAGCTTTATCAGCTCTCTTTTTGATAAAAATTTTTCATAAATTCCATCATTTTCAATTTCGTGAAAAGATCGGAATTTTTGAACGTGGCGGATTAACCCTCCTGTTTGGACTTCTTCTTCCCCTTCAAATTCAATTATAATGCATGAAAAATCGTCAATCATTAAGTCTTCGTTTTCTATTATATTGAGCCATTTTTTTCGTGCTTCTTCACATAGCAATCGGCAAATTGATGAATTTTCAGGCTTTATAACTGGCCTTACGAGATATTCTGAAGGCTCACACATTTTTCTGCAGCTTTCTACGAATTGGGAAACTTCGTTAGGAGTCATTACGTCTCAAATTCCGTCAGAAGCAATTACTAAAAACTGATCAGTTCCTGGGTAATATGCAATTAAACTAAAAATCAGTCAAAATTATAAGAAATTTATTCAATTTTTATTGAAAATAAAAAAAAAATTTAAAAACTAGTATCAATTTTATATAAAAATGCATAATTAAAAGAGGTAAAAATGGGGTTAGGAATAATCCCAATCCTTTTCCCAATTTCATCCCCTAGCGACCTAGAAATTCTAAGCCCAGGGATATTTGCTCCTCTCATGAAAACTCTAAAAGGCCCTATAGGTTGTTGATTATGGTCTACAAGTTTTTTTATGACTCCTCCACATTTTTTAATTCTTTCCATTTCTGGCTCATCATTTGGCTTGTGATCCCCACTCAAAATTTCTCCTTGGACATTTACTAAATGTCTGACTTTATGTTTAAATTCTGTAGGAATATTATGCAAATTATTCATTTCGACTAAAGTCCCTATTAATGCTTTACAGTCTCCTACGCTTGCAATATGGAGTTTTTTAGATGAGAGCATTACCCCTAAGGCAGTAGTTCCTGACATGTGTGAATCTATATCAGAGCTGCATAGGGCGTTGTGGCATTCTATATACATTTTATCAAATGCTTGTTCAGGATTTTCATTAAATAACAAAATATCCCTTATTATGAAGCCTAATAATAGGAAAAAAAATTATAAAAAAATAAACAAAAAAACAGAAAAAATTCATAGTTAAAGGCATATTGTTTGTGAAAAATTTTATCATAAAATCTTTAGAAAAATTTACTATTTTGTCGCCTTCAATCCCATGCCCATCAAAAACCATTGCCAAAATTTTGTCTTGGCAAATAGTACAAAATAGGCTATCTTTACATGACCATTCGTGCTGGCCTTTAGGGTCTTGTCCTGGAATGCAGCATGCAGATATTTTGAATTTTATGTTTTCTTGTATAATTTCTCTGTGATTCTCTATTAATGGCTTTAAAAGCTTAAGTTTAAGATGTTCATATGTTGATTTATTTTTTTGGATTTTTAGTGGGACTTTTTGAGGGTAAATTATGTCATGCTTCCTAACTTAAAACTAATAAGAAATTATTTTTTATCATAATTATTTATTTTTTTTTATTAAAATTTCATTTTATGCAATATTGAAACCCTTTAACATCTGAAAATCTAATGTATAAATATAAAATAATTTCAAAATTTAATCAGCCTATCACCTCCAATTTATCTAAACAGTTTAGATGTGTGGAGTAAGAACTTCTTCTGGTTGTCTATTAAACACACAGCCCATATTAGATTATATATATATATCCAATTTGAAAAAATGTGGTTTATTTATTCCAATAAATTATTATAGCTCATGCACCTTAATAGATCCCTATACCCGAGCAGAATACCGAATAAAAAAAATATGGTACAGGGCACCTGCCTTATTCAGTATAAGTCTGATTAGGCACCTTAAAACCATAAACGGAGATCTGCCATTTTCGTTTTTTACTTTTCAAAAAAGCTGACAAATACAAATGAAATTTGAAAATTAAAATGGAAGGCCAATAATGATCTAAAATATTTCAGGGGCTATAAAAAATCGAGCTTATAAAATGCTTGACTCTAGATAGGGTTTGCTCTTTTAAGCCATAATTATGAATATCAAATTAATTATTCTTTGAGCAACCATAAAATGTCTCAGATTATAATTAATTAATGATTGATAGATTTTCATGCTTTTCTAGTCCATGCAAAAAGCCAGTGGAATTTATTTGTAATTGTACAGTTCCTGAAACGATGATGTGTAGAGATCATATAAATAAGCATCTCATATCTCTAAATACGCACAAAATAGCAAATTTAATATCAGAGAAAGATCACATAATTAAAACTTTTAACTTAGAGAAATGCTTGCTTATAGAAATTAAAAATACTCTCAATGTAAGCTTTGGTCAATCTTTTAAGGAATTACTTAGATTGAAACTATTAGAAATAGAAGAAAGTATAAACATAATTGAAAAAATCATTCAAGACTATAAAAGAAGGAATATTTTTATAAATAGTAGAGGATCAGCATTAAAAATTATTGAAAAAGAAGTAAATAAAAATAAAAACTATTTAGCAGATTTGATTTTGAAAGAAAAAAATACTCAAATTGATGCATTTATTAAAAAACTTGGGTCTTTAAAAGATATTAGTGAGCATCGCCAGCTTAAAGCTGAACTCATTGAAATTTCCACATTTGATAAGTATGATAATTACATCTTTTTATTAGCTCAGGAAAATATTGACATTAATTCAAAACGAAACAAATTTACCAAAAAATGCAAAAATCTTCAAGTTTTATTTGAAGAATCAATATTCAAACTTGATAAATACAGTTTTTCTTTTGCTCTCAGAGACATTCTTTCTAACACATTTCAGTGCAATTTAGTTAAAAAATATGAAAAAATCCCAAAATCCTTTAGAAATTCAATATTAAAGACCCACGATAAAACCTATAAGCACTGCAATATAGATTTTAATTATCTTTATAATTATGATGAAAACCTTAACGGAACAGAAATATATATATACGATATTGAATCTGGCTTACGAACCTCATCAGTTATAACAAAATCATATCAGAATTGCCCATATCGTCTGCTAGATAAAATAACAAATAATAAAAATTTCAAATTAACATTTACTTATAGTAGGAAATCGCATTAAAGAAGGAAAAGCGTTTTTAATGGATATTAAAACTTCAGCGATAAGAGAAGAATTTAATTTCTCAATGTTTGGCAAATTCAACGATATTATTTTTTATGAAAATAAATTATTTATCTTTAGCGGTGATGGATCTAAAAGCATATATTTTAACATAAATACCAAGATATGCCATAATTTTTCTTTCTTAGTGCTATTTGGCAAGATTTCTGCAGTTCTTTTTAAAAATTTTATTTTAGTAAGCCGTGAAAGTCAATCAATATTTTATTTATATGACCTTATGATTGACAATTATTCAAAAATTGATTATGTTTCAGCACATGGACTTCAAAAATTCTTTTTTGCTGATAATAAAAGAGCTTATTTGTGAATTAAAAATGGGTTAATATATGAAAGTGAAGAAAACAACCCATTCCAATGAAATGTAATAGGAAATAATGATTTTGGGATTCAAGTGAAGATTAATGAAATTACTTATAGTTACTATATGGGAAATCTTTATATTAGTTTTATCAGTAGGCCAAAAATGTATTGCTATAGGTTTAATAAAGAAGAAAAAGGAATGGAGCTTATTTATGAAGACAAAGTAAGTCTGTAATTATTAAAAAAATAATTTATTAAATATAAAATCTTAATTCGCAATTGCTTCTATTAACTCCTTTATTTAATAAGCGTTTCAAATCAGTCAATGAAAAAGATAAGTTTTAAATATAGTTCATTCAATTCTGTGAATGAAATCTTTATATTAGTTTTATTGCCAGGCCAAAAATGTCTTGCTATAGGTTTAATAAGGTGGAAAAAGAAATAGAGCTTAATTTATGAGCAAGAAGTTAATCGTAAGAATAATTTTTTGAATAAAATAAAATAAATGCTATTTTAAATCAAATTTAAACCATTTATCCAATTTTTAATATTGAAACTCTCTTTTCTTTAATCCAATCCTGAAGTCTTTTTTATCCAAACTAAACTTATAATAATTCTTTTGGAAATTTGTATCTGTTATAAATAATTAATGATTGGTAGATTTTCATGCGTTTCTGCTTCATGCACAAAGCAAGTGGAATTTATTTGCAACTGCACAACTCCTGAAACATTGATGTGCGGATATCATAGAAAAAATCATCTCAAATCTTTAAAATCGCATGAAATAAAAAATTTTTCATTAGAGGAACATATTATTAAGACTTTCAGAATGGAGAAGTCACTCATGATAGAAATGAAAAATATTCTGACTGTGGATTTTGAGCAGTCTCCTCAAGAGTCACTAAGATTAAAACTATTAGAAATATACGAGAGCATCAACATGATCGAAAAACTTATCGAAGATTATAATAAAGGAAAGCTTTATTTAAATATTGATGCACCAGAAGTAGAAGCTATTCACAAAGTACTTAATAAGAATATAGACTATCTAGCAGATTTTATTTTGAAAGAAAAAAATAGCCAAATTGATGAATTTTTAAAAAAACTGGACTTCTTAAATGACATTAATGAACACTACCAGCTTCAAGCTGAATTTCTCCAAATTTCTTATTTTGACAAGTGTGATAGCTATATATTTGCTTTGGCGAAGGAAAACACTTATATTAACTCATCTCGAAAAAATTATATCCAAAAATGTAAAAATATTCAGTCCTTATTGGACAAATCAGTTTTAAAAATTTACAATCAAAACTATAAAAGTCATATTATAGATTTTAACTATCTTTGCAATTATGATGAAAACCTCAAAGGAACAGAGATATACATGTATGATATTGAGAAAGGTACAAGAACTTCAACAATCACAATAAAATCATATCATCCCCCGCATCGTTTGCTGGATAATATAACAAATATATTAAAAGTTTCAAACTCGCATTTACTTATAATAGGAAATTGAAACAATGAAGGCAAAGTTTATTTAATGGACATAAAAACTCAAGCAGTAAGACTACAGTTTAATATCTGAAACTGTATGAAAATCTCTGACTTTATTTTTTACGAAAACTATTTATATGTATTTAAGATAATCAGCTGCGTAAGGTTTGATATAAATAGCAATTTATTCTATGAAATACCGTTTCCACAGCTGTATGGCAGAGTTTTTGCTGTTCTTTTCAGAAATTACATTTTAGTAAGCAACAGTAACAATTCAAAATTTTATCTTTACGACCTTATAATTGAAACATATTCAGAAATTTCATTTTTTCAAGATATAGAAAGTCAGAAATTTCTTTTTACAGATAATTTAAAGGCTTATTTGTGAATTCAGCATGGAAAAATATATGAAAGCGAAGGAAATAACCCATTTAAATGGAATGCAATCGGTAGCATTGATTTTGGAATTAGAAAAACACCTGATGACATTGCTTATAGCAATTATATGGAAAATCTTTATATTAGTTTTATTGTAAGGCCAAAAATGTATTGCTACAGGTTTAACAAAGATTCCAAAAATATGGAGCTTATTTATAATGAAGAAGTTAATAATTAATTTCTTATGAGATAAATCTATATTTGTTAATTAATCTCTTTAAGAGTTGACACAAAAACTTTTTGTATTGACTTGTCCTTTGTCATTTTTAAAGCTTGCCATATGCAGGCTGCAGCATCTCGCTTTTGTTCAAGGCTATCCAAAGCTTGTCCCTCACGCAAATAAGCCTTAAAATTGCTTGGGTCTAAAACTCTTGCAATTTTTGCATCTAAAAGAGCTTCTTTTGGCTCAAAATTCGAAATATACGCTTGGCTCCTATTTGAAAAATAGATTGATTTATGATTGTTTGCGATCGCTTTTGTGTAGAACTCAATAGCTTTGCCATATTCTTTTGCTGCAAAAGCTTCATTTCCTTGAACTTTAAACTCCTCAGCAATTTCTGGATTTATTTGTGATAAAGGCTCAATTGCAATATCATCCACTTTGGTTAAAGGAAGCAGCCTATCTACAACTTCTGTTTTATTATTTTTATAGGCAGCCAAAATTGTTCTTCCATTAACAGTTGCTCCTCTTTCTAATAAAAATTCAAATAATTCTCTAAAATCGAACTCAGAAGCAACTTCTAAAGCTGTACAGCCATCTTTGTCAGGCAAGTTAACATTACAGTTTGCGTTCACTAAAGCGTGTACAGCTTCTGTATAGTTCATAGAAGCTGCAATGACTAAAGGTGGAGGAATATTTTTTCCTTGGCTGCCATTCGGATTCGCCCCTAAAGCTAGCAAATGAAGAAACATATCAGTTTTTTTCCAGACAAGGGCATATTCGAGAGGAGTCCCATGCTCACTTTCTTCATCAATATTTGGATGAATGCTTCTAAGATACTCAAGAACTTCTATATTCCCTGTTTCTGCTGCAATGTGAATGGGGGAAAGACCTTTTTTGTTTTTTAAAGCCATCAGATTTGGATATGATTCAGCAGCGTATTTAATGATTTCGAGTTTTTCGTGGTAAATTGCTAAAGAAAGAAAAGAATTTCCATCATTGTCAAGGGAGTTTGGATCTGCATGATTTTCTATCATCCATTCCAAGATGTGCTTATGGCCTCCTGTAGCTGCGAAATGGATAAGCTTTCTTCCATTTCCTTCCATGATTTCGTTTAAATTATCTTCAAAATCTGGAGATAGAAGATTTTTGACAGCTTCTAGGTCTCCTTCGAGCGTTTTTTGTACTGCATCAGTCAATAATTGACGGCCTTTTTGGAAAGCTGCTGCTTTGTTAACCATGGATTTTTATGTGTAAAGCAATATAAATGGGAAGCAAAATTTAAAAGTTTTCACAGTTCATATTTTATGGGTTTTCTTTTATTATTAAAGTCCTTAACTAGCTTGAAGTGACAGCTGCGTACGTATTGGAAACCTTAAGAAACGCTTCTCTTGCTAAAGGATGCTTATTCTTATCTGGGTGCAACACTCTTGCAAGCTGTCTAAAAGTTGAAGCAAGCTGCTCTTTTTTCTCTTCTGATAAATATTTCACTTTTATAAATTCTTCACTTGCATTCACTCTTTATTTGACCAGAAATGGCCTAATAGCCGACCCGGCCCTAGAGTCATTGGCCTAGGGTCCGAGGGCCCACAGCTTGAGAGAGGTCCGGGGTGAGTTTTGCTAGCTGTAATTAAGCTTTTTCCTGGACCCTTAGACGGGTAGGAGAGCAAACTCCAGTAGAAGAACAGACTCAATCATCTGAAGAAGCTGCACCTGAAGAGCAAACTGAAGAAAGACCAATAATTAGGGTAGGGATATAGCAAATCTTTCTTTCTTTCTTTGACGGGTAGCAAAAAATTTGGGATGACTTCATGGAAAAAAAGATGCTAGGAAGCTTCGAGCGGAGCGTGGGGCATTAAAGAGGACCATACAATCATCTTAAGGCTGATTTCCCCCTGAACTAGGAGCCTGTGGCCGATAAGTCCTGAAATAAAGAGAAGCAAGGGTCTCCTCGACAAATCTCGACGTCGCCACTTTTTGATGACATTATCAAAAAAAATTTTAGAAGACTTATTGAAGGGTTTTTAATTTTGGGACTTGGGCCTGAAAAAAGCCCTTTAAGTAATTTCTCTTTTCTCCCTCTCACTTGCATTCAGAATTTTATAAACTGAAAAAATTTGATCATAAGTGCATTCACCGTTGTATTTTTCGCTTTTCATATACATAATTGCCATGTTTCTCGCTGATTTATTTATGTAATTTTCTTTAGAAAGTACTGAAGCCTTGTTTTCATCATCTCAAATTTTTAATTTTTGCCTTGCTTCGTTAAAAAGCTCTTCTTGCAGTTTTGTTTGTTCTTGCTCAACCCTTCGTTGTTCTTCAAGGATGATTTTCTTTTTGGTTCTGCGTATCAATAAGGAGAATTCTTTGGATTTACAGTTTATGGAATAAGGTATAAACTGGTTTGGTGAAGATGCCCCTTGAGGCTCTTCAGACATCTCGCTTAGTAACAGCAAGCCGGGAGGCACCGGCAACTAAAAATCATTATAAACAGTTCCATATTTGAGAAAGATTAGATAAGAAAAGATAATGCAATCTACTTTATTCAAAATTGATCAATCAATACAATGTCACTTCAAAAATGGCATTTTATAATTAATAAAATGCTTCAAGAAGTTTATACTCTCTTAACTGGAGCTGGAGTTGGAGGCATAATTGGATTTTGGATTCTTAAAGGAGAATACGCTTATTCATCTAAGGAGATTACTGATAGAATCAACTATTTAAATGCACTATTGAAGGAAAAGCAAGAAAGCTTAAAAAATTAGGCTAAAATATTTAGATAAAATTAAATTAAGCCAAAATGCTTAAAAATCTAACTATTTCTATTTAATTTGTACTAAACTCTGCTTGTTCCCTTATTTGAAAAGAACCTCCTCAGCATATAAATCTGCATCAGCGATATCAATCCTAATACCAAAATCTTTAAAATTGCACTATAAATAACTCTATCGCAAGTTCTTTCAGTTAAATCTCGATGGACTTTTTCCCTTCTTTCATATCCCTGCCAATATGATTAATTATTTTATTTTTTTCTTCAAAAAAAAAAAGCCTATTTGTTAGAAAATTCTTCTATAAATGCATAAAAATGAATATTCCTATAAATCATATCAAGCTTCTTTGTCATTTTTGTCAGCCCTTCTGCTAATGGTGCAATTTCTTCTTCCTTAGCCAATTCTTTTTCACTCACTTTGTCTGTAGTTTTATACTCAAAGCTCACTGTTTTTGGTGCTCCATCTATAGCTCGGAAGCAAAATTTGTATTTTCCACCGTTTTCTGACAAAATCTCAAAGTGCCCTTCTCTCGTTTTCCTTTGGCTTTGGTAGAGAATGCTTGCGTCAGGCCCAAAAAGTCTTGTGATCACATTTTGGTCGCCATCCCCAGAAATCACATAAGCACCTACAACCTCGCTTCCTTTAGCTGCCATTAGATAGTAGCAATTCTCCATGTGCCCAGGAAGGGTAAAATAAACAGCTTGAGCAAGATTTAGCAGAAATAAAATAAAATGCATATTTATATTAAATTATTTTCACAGATGAATCTGTGTAGACTAAGTTCCTATGCATTTCAATTTTGCACATAAATTCTCTGAATTGGAAGACTTCATTTTGTTGGGCTTCCAGGAGGGATTCTAGATGGGAATATTTGAATCATTCATTTTCGTTTATGTTTTGTATAGATTTATATATGAATTGTGAGATTTTTAGCTGGTTTTATTGAGATAAATTAATTGAATGGTATAGGGTAATATTTTTTGGCATAAAATTGGGTCATCTAAAGGAAGCCCATGACTTTGTGTTAAAAAATGAAAATCTTTGGGGCAGTTGTGAGGCAGATCTGAGTTATTATGTGTGCAAGAAGTTTTGAAGATTTCTAAATAGCCAATAGCATATTCTAGATGCTCTGTTACATTAAGATCTCGCAAATATTCAGCTAAAGCTCGGTTTTGAATTTCACAGAAGTTTAATGGTAATGGGACTTTTTTAAAATGTTTTTCTGATACTCCTTTCGGTAGCAAGTTGAGTTTGCAAAGATAAATATAAAGAATTTTAATATTTGAAAAAAAAATCATATTTTTAATATTTGAAATGAAAATCTAATCTTTTATAAAAATTATTTTAGGATTAATGCTAGCTAAAATTTAATGATTATATATCAAAATTTTTTACTTGAGTTAATTTCAGAAAAAACAAGGATTTTCTTGCAGGCTAAAGGGAGTAAAAATGATTTTCTATATTTTTTTTTTAAAAATAATCCAATACCATGTAATGGCACCTTTATTATATCACGATGAATTTTATCTTCTTTCTGATTAATTGCCACAATAAATGCAGAAGATTGCGGCAAAATATCATTTACTACCAATAAAGCTTCACTAGAACTATAAACACGCGGCGGCTGGTCTTCTTCAAAAATCATATAAGACTGACACCCTTTTATGCCTACTGGAAAAAAATTCACAATATTTCCTCTCATATAATAAACTGATGGGAAGCTTTGTTTTGAGTGCTCAAGCTTAAACATTCTATAAATCGGAGCCTCAGCTTTAGGTAATTCAGTAAATATTACAGGCTCCATTCCTCCTTGTGCCAGAATTAATCCGCATCTAGTGTTTTGGCTTCCTCCTCTTATTTCTAGATTTCTGCTTGCAAAAATTTCAATAACTTTTTTCAGTGATTGTAAACGAGGATCATGACTTTTCTCAAGTTCTATTGATAGCAAATCAAGCTTCTCATAGCTAATTCCGTTATTTATGGAATCTTCTAGCTCTCTCTCCTTTAGAACGAAAATGCCTATTTTTTAGGAAAATTAAACCAAGCACACTTTTCTTTAATATAAAATATTTTTTATATTTTATTAAAGTTGTTAAATAGATCTCTAGTTAATTCTATTAAATTTTAGACAGCTTGTATTCTTTATATATTAATATAGCTTATTTTTGCAAATATTTGTGATTTTTAAAATCTGATTAAATTTAAACAAAAAAAAAAAATGAAAAAAAAAACTTACCTTTCTCTTAAATTGGGAGTAAAGGCTCTTTGGAGATTTCACATATGAGACCACAAATTTCTCCCCCTACTATCAAAGTTACATGAATGGGATCATCAATTTCAGATTTTCATGTGTCAAGAGAATGCTGAGGCGAACTAAACGCTGAGCTTAATAAGTCATCCTCATCATTTAAATTTAATTTTCACGATGAATTTCACTCATTTATATTTTTTTCTGTGATTTTCTTAATAAGTCCTAACCTACATAGTATACTAATTGCGTCAATAATAATTTCTATTGGTATTCCACATTCTTTGCTTATTAATTTTGGTGAAACTTCTGGCTTTAACAGTTTTAGTACGCTCATAATAGCGTTTTCAAAATAAGAATTCCCAATATTTGTATTGAAATTTTTTACATTGTCTGGAGGCTCATCAAACTGGTCATTTTCTTCAATAAAAATATCATACTCAATTATCCCAGACTTATATAGCCCATCCAGTGAATTTTTATCGAAAAGAAAAGCATTAGAAAATCCCTTTGTCGCAAAAGTTGTATACTTGCTTGCTCAGAATAGCCCACTAATGAGTATTTTTTGGTTCGCCATTCTTAAATTTGGTTAGTCGGAAAATATGGCATGCCAACGAATTTGGGGCCCAACCAAAAATGCTCATTAGTGGGCTATTCTTGGTAAATAAGTATATATAATTCTTGCAAATTTGTGAGCTCATCTCGACTCGCTGACCTCCTAATATTAATACCACGATTATTTGATAAAATAGGGAAGACACTTCACCAGTGTTCTACAGATATAGAAAGTGGGGCTGTAGGTAAAAGTCCGCGGATTGCTTTACTCCCCCCCCCTTCCGTGAGTGAACAAAAAAATTTTGTTCACTCACGGAGGGGGGTTAATTTTTTTTTTTCGAAATTTAAAAAAATCCTAATTCGCAAAAATTGGAAAGCAAATATTAATTTAATTTATTAAATTTATGTTTTAAAACGCAATTTGTTTAAAATTAAACAGAATTAGCTCTAGATTTCATTATGCTAATTATCACTTATATATCAAAATTTTTTTCCCATAAAAAATTTTTCTATTAAAAACATTTTTGTTCACTCACAGGGTGGGTTTTTTTGGGGCAAAAAATGCCGATTTTTCTAATGGTTTTGTTCACTCACGGAGGGGGGGGGAGTTAGAAATTTTGGCGGCCCAGCCTCGGTCTTTGCATTTTTGCAAGGTTTCTATATAATTGGTTCTTTGGATTCCTGTTAGTCTTAGGATATCTGCAGCTGTAAAACTAGGGATTTCTTCATATTGTTTTTGCGTTCTTAATGCATCACATAGCATTTCTATATAATAATCAAATGGCCCAGAGCATCCATTCATTGTAAGACTTCTACAAAGATGATAAGGATAAAGCTCCATTTTCATTCTCATATCTCTGAGTATCCCAATAAAAATTGTAATTTAAGGTATTTTATATAATGTATTTATTTTGCTTATTTATGGTAAATTGATTTTAAAAATGTCAAAAAAATTTTGACATGTCATTATATATAAAACTGAGTCTATGGTATGTTAAAATTTTTTTGTATTTTAAAATCAATTTACCATAAATAAGCAAAATGAAATTTATGCAAGGGATTATAACTTTTGATTAATTTATATTCAAAATTAATAATAAAATAATTTTTTTTACTGAAAGGGGAGTGAGTAAAATCCTTATAAAAATCTAAATGCTGATTTCCTTGCCATCTTACTCGATGCTTTTGGTGATAAGAAAGTATCATATTTTTCCACAGATAAATTGGGTTGCCGCCTGGGTTTTTTAGAATTATTTGGTCTTTTATTTCTTCATCAAGATCTTCCCATAATATGATATTTTTCAAGCAATCTTCTTCCATTTTGAATTGTATTAGGTGATAGACTAACTTTATATATAAAGCTCTTTATATTAGTTTTTAAAAATAGAACACAGTCAATATTAAAAATCCTAGTATTATATTATCTAGTATAATGAAGAAAAGATTATAAAAATAATGGAAGAAGATCTAAAAAACAGCTCTGAAACAAAGAAAAACATATTAATTGGTGCTACAGGCTCAGTAGCAGCTGTAAGGACCATCCCAATTGCCCGTGGTTTTATTGAAGCAGGCTACAATGTAAAAATTGCAGTTACTGAAAGTGCTAAAAATTTCATATCTGAAGAGTCCCCAATATGTGAAGTTTATGACGAACAATCCCATTGAAGCCAATGAAAAAACAATCATCAAGTTTTGCATATAAATTTACGGAAATGGGCTGATATCTTACTAATTGCTCCTCTAGATGCAAATACTCTTGCGAAGATGGCAAATGGGCTATGTGACAATTTATTGGTAAAAATAATTTAGACCTGTGTGGTTAGAGCTTGGGATTTTTTAATTTTTTTTTAAAAATATAAAAAATTAATTTTTAAAAAATAATTTTTTTTTTTTATCTATGGGGATTTAAGCAAGCCAATGGTTTTGGCACCTGCTATGAATACTATGATGTGGGAAAATCCGTTTACAAATGAGCATCTTAATAAAGTTAGAGAAGTTTATAATGCTCATATAGTAGGGCCAATAGCAAAAACTCTGGCATGCCAAGAAACAGGGATTGGTGCAATTTCTGATACACAAGAAATTATCAGGTGTTGCATAAGTTTATTATCCAATAATTATATATAGCATGATGTATTAATTTATAAGGAAAATAATGTATTATATTTATATATTATTTAATAGAATATTAAGCTATTTTAATTATAATATTATAATTCAATAATTAAAATTATTTTTTCCTTCTTCCTCTTCTCAATGCAGGAG
This sequence comes from Blepharisma stoltei, assembly GCA_914767885.1. Classification (NCBI taxonomy): domain Eukaryota; phylum Ciliophora; class Heterotrichea; order Heterotrichida; family Blepharismidae; genus Blepharisma; species Blepharisma stoltei. The sequence goes on along the minus strand of CAJZBQ010000035.1, from coordinate 95,218 downwards.
GCTCAGTCCTTACAGGTGCTTTTTTTACTGCTTTTTTTCTTTTTTTCAGCCTTTTACGACAAGTATGAGCAGCATGGTCTCCTTTTAGCTTAATTCCACAGTCATAACAAAAATAAGTCCTTCCTTGGCATTGAGGAGACGTACATACCATAAATTTACACCCAGAAATTCTCTGAACAGCAGCTCCACACTGTGGGCATCTTAATAGCCCTTCCTGCTCTATTAGCTCATTAAAAAGCCTATCAGCATCTGAATTTTCTATATCTTTTTAAACTAACTAAAATAAATGGTAGCTATACCCTCAAATTCACCCAAATCCAGCATATTTTTCATTCTTTAAATTCTTCACACGTCAAATCTTTATGAACATCATCTTTACACATAGGGCAGCATTTAAATTTACACTGAGGGCATTCATATTCTTTTTCACCTTTTTCCACTATACAAATATACTCACAATCAGCTCCTGGACAATGGAAAATTATACTATCATTATCAATTTCTGACAACTGTAAACCTCTTAATAAGAATTTTTCATATTTTTGGTAAATTTCAGGACCCACTGCGTCTTCAATTTCATACACATTTAAAGGCTGAGTGCAAGCTGGGCATTTTAATTTTTCATCACTAACCTGTGCGGATTCTATAAGCATTTCTATATGCATTTTGATACAATTTGTACAAAAACGGTGATCACAGTCCAAGGTGATCCCGTCTTCGATTTTTACTTCGGTGTAGCAGACTTGGCAGGTGAATTTTGGGCTTAATAAAGCTTTGGCTTCGTCGTCAAGGAGACTGTTAAGGGCTCGATCGCAGGCGTCGTTTTGGATATCTTTTATTCTGCCATTAAATGCTTCATTTAAAATTTCATATTTTGCATAATTGAATATGGATGAGACTTTTTATAGATTAGAAAAAATTAATTTATATAGAAAAGGCATATATGGTATGCTGTTTCTGCACTCTGGACATCTTACATATCTTAATTAGCTTAGCTTAACCTATTATAGACAGGCTCTCTCATCAATTTTTATGCAATTACGAAGATCTCTGATACGAGAGATTCAACCGCTATGCGAACATGTCTTCCATCAGGGATGGCAGTGTCTCCTCCTTACCTTTCGGCTTCAGTGTTGAGTGACGGTCTTCGGATTTGAGTGGCCTTGCTTTGAGGCTGTTGGATGAGGAAGCAAGGGTTGTCTACAAAAATCCCAAAAAATGGAATTTCTGGCCTACTATTGGCAAAATATCCCAGAGCGTAACTCCTGGTTCACGCTGGTGAAGTGCCCGATTGATGTAAGGATTGTCTGTAGACATTGCTGTGCGGTACCTTTCCAGATTCCGGGCCACCCTTCCCTTGAGATCCTTGAAAGCGGACTTGGCTAGGCTCACTACATCAAGAAATACTTACCTAGCATTGCTGTCCATTTCTGGTAAAACCTAGCCTAATATAATAAATATGCGCTCAAAGAAAATCGGCGTAGCCAACCTCGAAGCGCCGAAACGCCACATTTAATTATCTTCTTACATACTCAATATCTAGTAAAGTATTATTTGTGCATAATAAGGCATGTCTTCTTATACATTCATGCCCACAAAAATAATGCTCTAAATCATTACAATTCAACGCAACAGCTTGGGATAAGTCAGATTTCGCTATATATTTCCCACAAAATAAGCAATTTTTTCCAAAAATTTCAATTTTTACCTTCAAATTTAAATTGTGATGCTGCAAAAGTTGTGAAAATAAAGCTATAAAAGAAGGCAAATTCTGTGACTGCAAAGCATAAGTTTTTTTATTTAATGCTGACGATAAGAAATTGTGAGCGATTAGGAGGGTCTCATTATCCATCTATTCAATTCTGATTATTATAAGGAAATAATTAGTGTCCTAATTGGTTATTAATGATATAAAGGTAAAATCTGCAGGTCGCACGCAATTCTGTATTTTTGAGCAGAGAAGAAAGAAGCGCCACAACTCGTTTTTTGCCTTTATTTGTGTGTAGAGAGAAAAGAGTTAATGATTTTATGTATGAAGGGACAAGCTCGTATGGGATTTTTGGGACTTGCACCAAGAATAGGTTTTCCAGAGGCAAAGCTTGGATAGGGTTTGACAAGAAATACTGTGAAAATAGGTTTAAGGTAGAAATAATTGAAGCGATATTTGTGGTAGATGCTTGCTGAGCCTCATTTACTTGAGAAAGCTTAAATGAGATTGATTTTCTCATCATAATTTTTTTCCTTCTATGTTGGGCTGCATTTCCTGGCTTTTTTAACCTTAAAGATTTTGCGTTACCAAGGACAACGTCATCTGAAGAAGTAAGTCTGTTAAGATCTTCAATAATTTTTTCGCATAATTCGTGAGTGTCTATGTATGAAAAACTTAAATCAGTTGCAATGTTTCCTGTAGCTTTTAATAGCTCTTTTAATAGCTTATTATTTTGTTCAGAAAATCCTGAGGTGGTTAGCAGCCTTGAAGTCATGGCCAAAATTTGGGGATGCGAAGAACTTGTACCGAGAATTTTAATTAGTTGTTTTAATCCTTCTGAAAGCTGCTTTATCACAAATGATTTTAGATCGGAGAACTGCTTTTTATTGAGGCTAAAATCAGCATTTCATTCACAATTCAGGATTTTTTCGAAGGATTCTTGTAGTGGTGAAATTTCTAATTCCCTCTTGGGTTAGCAAAATAGCCTTTAGAAAACCCCCTATTTTGAAAAATTAGGACCTCATTTTTAAAAATAATTTTTTTTTTTAGAAATAATAATAATTTGGCATATAATTAATGATATGATGGGACAATTTTATTAATTTTTTGAGATTCTTCCTATATTTTATTTTAAAAATACAAAACTATATACAATTTTTTTTTTAAAAAATTTGCACCCTTCCTTAGCGAGCAAAAATATCTTACTTGATGGCCAAGGGGGTAGTAAGGATAATGAGCCTTCGTCAATATTTCTTATGATTTCTTTTAAAATGTGTCCATTTCTTTCAGCATAAGTAAAGAAAACTTTTTCATCCACAATCGGGGAATTTCATTTGGCTTCGGCTTGGTCCAATATTTCCTTGAAGCCATCCAAAACTCTTGGCAGGCTTTTTGCCCAGCCTTTCTTGAATTCTTCAACTGCATCATCAATATTTTTCCACTTTTCAATGACATCTCTGACCTTTTGCATTGTAAATTTATTATAATATTTTATTAATATTAATTTTCTCTTTGGCTAGACAATTTACTTGATTAAATATTTTGCTTTATCATTTGAAATTTTCTGCTTTTATATAAATCAAGCATTTTATATAAAAAATTTCAAAATTTTAAATGTAAAAATAAAAATTGGGAATTTTCCCAATAATAAATAAATTTCATTCATATAAATTGAAAATTTTGTATTAAAAGCCTGAGGGTTAAGCTATTTTAACATTTTTTATTCAAAAATTTGCTTGTTTAATCCCGAATTTATATTAAAATGGCTGTGTTTTTCATAAAAATTGCTATAACCGGGGTGCTTTTAGCTGCTGTTGCTGCAAATGAAGAGAATATAAAAGCAAGGCTGAGTCAGTTTGCAAAATGATTGAAAAGAAAGCTGAAAGGAAAAGAAGCTAAAGTTTCAACTAAAAGAGGACATAACCCTGAAACTGAGAATGAGGCTGAAGGGATGGAAGCTTTGCTATAGAAATTTCCCATAGATGGCGCTGTTTGCCCTTGATTTGCCCACTGGAGAAATTTTTTGGTTCGACCAGTACCATGTGGTTTGGTCAAACCAAAATATTTTTCTCATGGGCAAATCAAGGGCAAACAGCGCCATCTATGGGAAATTTCTATATGTCCTATTTCTCATGAATTAATGACAAACCCAGTGATAACTCCATATGGGCACTGCTTCCAAAAAGAATACATTGAGCAGTGGCTTGATGGTCATGACTACTGCCCCTTAACACGACAAAAATTATTGAAATCTCAATTAAAGCCGTGCTACACGTTAAAGTATGCTGTAGATCAGTATATTAACTTGCAAGGCAAGATTAAATTTGAATAATTTAATTATCGTATTTTGTTTATAATTTAATCGTATCTAAATATTCTTGTCAGTAAACCCATCTAAATTTATATTCTTTTTTATATTTCAGCTCTATTTTTCAATATAAATATCATTCTTTATCAATTTTCTCTTCAAAGACACCAAAAATCTTTATCAGTGTTTAATATTTAAATTAAATAATGGCTTAAAGTAATAAAATTAATGGAGAGCGATAGCTTAGTTCCACCACTTGGATTAGGATCTTCAGACGAAACTGACGAAATAATGTAAAACTTATATAGAAAACAATTAGAAGCCCAAAGAAGCACCTATGAGAAATCAGGAGAGTTTCTGGAAGCTGAAAAAGTCCATCAAAGAATCCTCCATTTCAAAGCTGAACAAAAACAGAGGCGTGAAGACGAGCTTTCAGAAAGACAAGCCAAAGAAGCCGCTGATTTAGAAACCACTTTTGAAGAAGAATTCAAAGCATTCAATGATGACTGGGATAACCGTATGAATACTTATAAAGAAAACTGCAAAGAAATGGAGCAGCAGATGAAGGGAAAACAAGAAAATGAGTTCGAAACCACGAAGAAAAGCCTTGAAGAGTCAATTCCAATAATTCCTAACTCCCCCCCTCCGTGAGTGAACAAAAACCATTAGAAAAATCCCTATTTTTTGCCTAAAAACCCACCCTCCGTGAGTGAACAAAAATTTTTTTAATAGAAAAAATTTTTTAATTTGATATATAAATGATAATTAGTATAGTAAAATCTAGAGCTAATTCTGTTTAATTTTAAACGAATTGCTTTTTAAAACATAAAATTTTGCAAATTGAATTAATATTTGCTTTCCAATTTTTGCGAATTAGATTTTTTTAAATTTAGAAAAAAAATTTTTATAAAATTTTATATATAAAAATTTTTATAAAAAATTTATATATAAATTTTTAAAACAAAAAAATTAACCCCCCTCCGTGAGTGAACAAAATTTTTTGTTCACTCACGGAAGGGGGGGAGTAAGCACTCCTCAGAATATTTAAACCTTAAAAGAATCCAAGATACCCTTGTAAGAAACAAAGAATACGTCGAAGCCCATGCAATCCAACAACAAATGATTGACCTTGAAGAAAACGAAAAAAAAGACTGGGGAAAGGACAGAGACACCCAAATTTCTTTAGCCTTGTCAACTCTTAGCAAAAGGCACGAACACGAGCTAGAAGCATTTAAATTAAAAGCTGGCAAAGGCTTTGATGAGCTTAAAAAACTGCGTGCAGCTGAAATGGAAAGTTTACTAAAAAGATACCAAAACCTGAAAGCTGAACAGAAAAACGCCCACAAGCTGCAAAAAAATAGATTTTATGGGAAACATACAACAGGCTCTGGGCTTTATAAGACGGAAAACACTGCTTCTTCTAAAGTTCTGTTTACACCAAGAGCACAATTGAATAGGCCATCAACTGCAGCTTTAAGACTGACTATTGAAAGTCATGACGAGAAAGACGCCCAGCAAAATAATTAAGTTAATAAAGATTAATTTAAGAAAAAAATTTATGTCAGAAAATCCAGTTTTTAAGCAGTGGGAAAGTGAGGAAAAAGGGAAGCTTGATAGAGAAAAAGCGAAAATAAATGATAAAAAGCATTTGCAGATGGTGGAAAAGGCACAAAATTTGAATAATATGCACCCTTTAAAAGATTTAAAACTATTACGGCATATGCAAAGGAAAGAAACATTCCACAAAAAATCATCCATAAGAGTTCATTGAAAACCGAAATTTCCAAAAAATTTTGATTCTTTGAAAAACCTTAAGTCTGGAGACTGCTCATCATATATAAAATCTTGCTTTAAAGGCAATCATAATAGATATTTTTCAAATGATACAGCTCTAGATATAAATTTTATGAACAGCCCAAATCATCACATTTTTAAAAAAAGGACAAATTTCAGTACTGTTATTTGGGAAAATTTATATGATTTTGATGCAGAAGAGGACGATGGAAGCATAAACAATTTAAATTGAATTAAACAAGAAAATTTAAATAAGTTTAGCAAACTTATTTATGATAGATTAAAATCGGTGAAACATCAAAACCATAATGATTTTACAAAAACCGATTTAAATTTGTCTAAGCCTTCCGGTCAAAAAAGTATTGAACTGTCTTTAGCTGAGAAAAAGAAAAAAAAGCAAGAAAAATGAAAGAAAATTGCGAAAAATATAAAAGACTACAGAAGAAATCATAGTCTTTTAGGAGAAGACCTAAACAAACAGCCAATCATGCATACGTTAGCTGATTTGCCTTGCGTTTCCAAATATAATCCAAATAAGCCCATCTGCAAAGCCAAGACTCTGCAGGCTAATTACCCCAGAAACCTAAATTATCCATAATTTGTATTTGAATAATTAATCCCATAATTTAGATTTATTTTACTTGCTCCTCCCTTTTAAATTTGAACAAAGCATCGGTAAAATTTGCATTTTTTGAGTACTTTAATCCCTTTAAATTGTAACAAAGTTTTGTTTTTCAATGGGAAAATTTAAACAAAAATATATTAAAAAAACTTATAAAATTAATTTTGACCTAATTAATAGACAAAATGCAAATAGAAGCTATTTAAAACAATTTTCACACTCAGTTGATTAAAAATAAATTAAAATTCAAATTATTGTGTCAATTTATATTTTTAAAAAAATAATTAATAATAGCTTTAGCATAAATTAATAGAAAAAATGCAATTAGAATTCTATTTAAACAGTTTTTACTCTGAATAGATAATTTATTATTTTATTCTTCATAAAAATTAATTAAATATTAAAGTATCGTGCCAATTTATTTTTTTATTTAAAAAAAATTAACCTCCCTTTAAGTCGGAGCAGAATTTTTAAAGTGGGGTAGGGAGTTATGATTTCTATTTAATTTCCTATCAAAAATCTTACAATAAGTTTATCCGTTATTTTTAAAATTCCCCTATTAATTTCACCCTTTTCTAGACAAATATTACTGTGATTTATAAGCAACAAATAAGAAAAGACATATTTGTGCGATATCAATAAACTTATCATTGGAATAATTAATTACCGTTGATAGACATGAAAAGAAGCAGCACTTTACAAGATATCCCTAAGTTTATTAATACAGCAGTTTCCCCTGCTGGCCTTTTTGTATCTATCACTTCTAATTCAATAAGCCATGTAATGAGAACCACAAAAGGGAAAGAAAAACTACTAGCCCTAGCCCAATACTCCTCTGAGCTTTATAAACTCACTATGTTTGACTACTTAAAGGCAAACAAAATCCAAGAATGACCAATAAAAGTCAAAAATTTCCACGAAATCGAAAAATCTATGAAAAATGGGCGAAAATTGATGAGAGTCCTTATGTTTTTTGACGAGCTCAACGTAATTGAAAAAATTTGGACTACAAACCGGACGCTTGATTTTGTAAAAATTTTGAGAATTCTGGCACATTTTGCTAGCACTGTTTATTATATTCTAGACAACCTAGTTTGGCTCGCTGATATTGGAATTATAAGCAAATTCATATCTACAGCCAATATTAGATGAAAAGACACTAAAGACATTTCTTGCATAGCAAGGTGCATACTACAATTTACCATTGATTTTATTACAGCAATAAGAACTAATAAACATATTAAGGCAGCGACTGATATCCTTCAAGAAAATTCGACAAAAGTGATTCATGAGAAAGGATAAATAAATGGCATTCAGTTAGAGAGAAATTAGCTCTACTAATTTTCTCTCCCTCATAAATTTTTATTTAGGCTCCTTCTCGAGAACTTCTGCACAGCAACAGCAGCTTAACTTTGGGATAACCAGAGGAACTGCTGCTCACAGTGCAACCAAGAGGCTCAAAGTTTTACCTCTCAGCACATCTGAGGAGATGACCCTTTAGGCGGAACAAGCTCAGGAGCTGATTGATGGCATTGCGCTGGATGAGAAGCATTGGCCAAGGTGGCAGGCCGTTTATTTGAGATACCGGCCTTTTGGAATAGAAATGCTTATGACGTCACCATTTTGACTCTGTCCTTTTAGTGGAGTGCAGCGTTAGACACTTTAAAAACTTTAATTAATGTATGGATGATTCACGAGAAAGATGAAAAATATCAGAAATTAGTTGAAAATTTAATTGATTGCAGACGTGAACTGAGATTTAAAAAAATCGATATTATTGTTACAATATTAAGATTCCTCATGCTTGCAAAAGCTCTAAATTTTCCATGGACGAAAGGGATGAGCCATATTTTCGTAGCAATCTGTGGGGTTTGTTCAAATTCTTTATCAATATTCAATATTTTGATAGCTGAGCCTGTAGTTAGAATTGAAGCCAAACAAGCTCCAGAAAGCAAAGATAAAAAGCTAAATTTAATTTCTTAATAAATGGAGAGTTATTTTTTTTTTAAAAAAAAAATATTTTTTAATTATTTTTTATTTTTTAATAATATTTAAACCCAAATGGATAGTTCGACAAGCAACAGGATTTGGAACTCAGTTATGCTTTCAGCTGAAGAAGTCAACGTCTACCGTTTCGACGAAGACGCCAACGACCGTTTACTCGACCAGCACCCTTGGACTTCTGATGAGCGCTATTTCACAAAAGTCCGTATTTCTGCTGTAGCCCTAATCAAGATGGTCATGCATGCAGTCTCAGGAGGGAATATTGAAGTCATGGGCTTAATGCAAGGTAAAGTTATTGGCAGAGAATTCATTGTATTAGACGCATTTGGGCTACCAGTCGAAGGAACCGAAACCAGAGTAAATGCAGGGGCAAGCGCTAATGAATATATGGTTAATCATGTTACTATGGGAGAAAGTGTAGGCAAAACTGAAGGCACCTGTGGCTGGTATCACAGCCACCCAGGCTACGGCTGCTGGCTATCAGGAATTGACGTAAATACCCAAAAACTCCACCAGCAAGCTGAAGATCCTTATCTTGCTATTGTAATAGACCCAATCAGAACAATTTCTTCCGGAAAGGTCGAAATTGGCTGCTTCAGGACTTTTACTGACAATTATCACCCCCCTGAAGCTGAAGAGTCAGAATACCAGCATATTCCGCTAAATAAAATCGAAGATTTTGGCGTTCATTATAAGCATTATTATACCTTAGAACATACGATTTTTAAGTCATCAATGGATACAAATATTTTGGATCTTTTGTGGAATAAATACTGGACACAGACCTTAAGTTCGTCCACATTGCTTAAAAATAAAGATTACGCGAATTCAGCTATTGCGGATTTATCAGAAAAATTAGAAAGGTTTGAAAGACAAGGCAGAGGGGGAAGAGGACCATGGGCAATGCATGGAGGAGAAAAAAACCAGCTTTCGAAGATTGCGCAGGATGCTGCTAAGATAGGCTCACAACAGGGCCAAGGGTTGATTAATATGCTGCTGAAAAATCTGCTTTTTTATCAACCTAGAGTAAAGGACTAAAATTAATTCAATTATTAAATGAAATTTATTAAAAATGATTTAATAGCCATTATAAATATGAATACATATACTTCTAGTGAGAATCTTCACGCAAATGACCAATTTGAAGATAATTTTAACCAAAATTTGACCTTTATTGTGCGTTCTAAAGAGAAAATTAAAGCAAAAATGATGGAGACAGCTATAATTTCAGGGAAATCTAAACATCTCCACACAAAATCAAAAGAGAGAGTAAAATCTCCTTATGACCCGACAAAATTTTATAAAAAACCTAAAATTTCGCATTTATTGAAGATCCCGTGCCCAAGCTGAGAAACTGATTCAAAAGAAACAATAAAAAATAATGATAACCAGGCTATATTAAAACTCCCAAGGTGCGATATTGTTAAAGAATTCATCGAAAGCCCAAGAAAAAAAGAAAAAGCTCGATACAAATATTACAATAATTTCCAAAAAATATCATTATATGAAACAGAAAATAAAATTCCTTACGAAAGAGTAAAAACAAGCTACCATATGAAAAGAAAAAATAAAAGCTCTGATTTCGAAGAAGTCCAGATGGTTCGGAGCTTTAAAAGCCCTAAAAAACAAAAGCTTGAGACACCTCTGTTACAAAAGAGAAGATTATCAAACAAAGACGATGAATTATTTATAGAATTTACTAACCTTACAGAAGGAAAATAATTTTTTTTTAAAAAGAAAATGTAATAGGCATTTCATGCACCAGGAATTGGCCTACTAGATGCAATCAGACTGATTGTGACCAGTAAAATAAGTTTACTGTATCACAAAAAGGTCCAAGGCCTATGTAATTTTTTTACAAAATGTTTTATTAGAAACTCAAGAGACTAAGTACATACAAAAACAAAAAGCAATTTTCAAAAATAAACTGACAGATTTGCCATCCCCAGTTAAAAATAGCCCTCCAAGTCCAGACTACCACAAAGAAGACAAATTATGGACTTTTAACCTCAACCCTTCAGCAGCTTCAATTTTCATCGAAACACCCTATAATTAATGTTTATTTTATTTGATGAGATTAGATTAACTAAAAGCTGTACCCTTGGTCTCTCATTAATGGTCCTCTTGTATAATAATCTGGTGGGTAAAATCCTGGCCCATACCATCTAGCTTTAATTCTGTAAACTGAGACTATTGTATAGGCAGAATATATAACAGCCAGTAAAATTGCGAACCCAAACAGTCTAATTCTATAAGGAGGAAGCTTACTTAATGCTCCAAGTGCCACAACTCCTAGCCCTCCTATCGTGATTAAAAATCCCATTAAAAATCCTTCAGCGCCATATTGGCTTCTCTGGCCTGAATGAATAAGCTCTGGAACTCCTTTTTGGCCTGACCCCACCATTGGGACTCCGTGAATAATATCATACACAACACCTGAAATGCACACGAAATACACCAAAATGCTGCCGAAAAGCCACATATAAGGCACTAATAGCAAGTCTTTCAGCTTATAGACCAATGTAGCAATAAACAAAAATATAGCGACCATATAAATAAACATCATCAAAGACTGCAGCACTGGGGTCTGCATTTGGATATTTCTGCCTGACCTGTTGTTAATAAATTTAAATAATTGAATATGAATCTCAGCCCTTCGCGGTCGGCTACACCTACTCCTTCGAGTACATATTTAATTATATCCTGTAAGGTTTTACCAGAAATGGACAGAGTATTTCTTGACGTATAAGAGCCTAACTAAAGACCACTTTCAAGGATAGATTTACCTCAAGGCGAAGGGTTTGCGTAGACAAATCTGCATGCAACCCATAGACCAATCAGGGACTTCACCAGCATGAAACCAGGAGTTACGCTCTGGGATAAGTGTTTTCCCTTTTTGCCGAGAGTCGACCAGAATTCTATTTTTGGGATTTTTGCGGTTCCCCATCAAACAACCTCAAGCAAGGCCGCACAAATCCGAAGACTATCCACTCAACACTGAAACCAAAAGGTAAGGAGAAGACACTGCCATCCCTGAAGGAAGACACGGTCGCAAAGCGGTTGAATCTCCCGTATCGGAGATCCTCGGTGATTGCTTAAAAATTGGGCGAGAGTCTGTCTGTAAGTTAAGTTAATAAATTCTAATAATTTGTAAGCGTGGGCGTCACTTCCCATATTAAATTCCCACATATCTTCTCTCTTGACTGTGAAGGTTTTCCCATTGTTGAGAATATTTTTTGGCTTGCTGACGAAGAGATTTGGGGCTGACATAAATTCGTGTTTTTGAAAAATTTCTTGGGTTTCTGTTGGTTTTTTAAAAAAATCATTAAAAGATAAATAATAGGCTAATTTTATTAAAATAATATATGGTAATTTACCTTTAGGAATTTTTATTGGTTACCTGTTTCTGTTAAATATTCAATTTCTGCGAAAAATACAGGCAATTGAGTAGGGTCGTCAGAGTTGGACTCGGCTCCAGCTGTTTTGTACGAATAAATAACTTGGTCGAGCAGTCCATGGATTTGTTCACATTGTAAGCACTTGAATTTGGTGACATCTGCTGTGAAGTAGACAACTACGATATAAGGACGTGGAGAGTCTACGATATAATGGTAATAGCCTGTTGTATTTAAACGAATCATGCCTTGGGATGCTGAAGACAGGGCACGGAGCTTTTCAAGCTTTGCTTTACTAGATGGGGATATACATTAAAATGGCATCGAGGAGATCTTAAATCTTAGATCTTATAATAGGGCCTTAGGAAGGGAGCCTTGAATTGATTTGTGTATCCGACTTTATGTAAAGACGGAGTGAGACGCTGATCAGATCATATAAATCCGTGTAGGTTTTTCCTCATGAAGGCTTGGAGTTTAAAAATTCTCCTAGCCACGCTAGATGACACTCATTGAGAATTTTGACACTTGCCTAGCGTAATGCCTGAGTCCTGAGCTTTGAATCTCCATTTTGCCTTCAGCTGACCTTGAAAATCGACCTTTTAAATTTTTCTATGGAAGTTAAACATATCACCATGAATTGCCCGATGTTTTGGGCCGTAAAATCCCTATTTGATAAAACCAAATGCTGGCTTGGATCGCAATATAAGGCCGTTTGCAGACTGATGAGTAAGAGGTGGAGCTTTATGGAATAGAATAAGTGCTTTCAGGTACTGACAGTGGACTTATCTTATATTATAATTAACGATTATCGCTTTACCAGCTGGCTCAATAGAATAAGCAAAAGCTAACTCCTGTGTTATTAATTTCTTATTTTTGAATTTTATAAAAAAAAATTTATCTTATAATTTGGGAGAGGATTAAGAGAAAAATCAAGGCTAAGAGGCTCTTTGCCATTTATAAGAAAATTGCACTAATAATAGAAAATTATGCTGCAAGTTTTCAATACTTGATACTCAAGAAGTTGGTTAAAAAATGGCTATAAACCTGGTTTGGGTTCATCTGCTTATTTATTGGGCTGAAGGATTTAAAATCTCTTTATATCAAGACTAACTTGCTTTCTTATTATTTATATAAATATAATATAGCAACATTGTATTTTTGCCTTTGCATTATTAAAGTGTCATGCTAAGGCGAAGAATGCGAATTGGCATATAAATAGTTGTCAAATTAAAAAAAATCATGAGATAATTTATCCATATAACAAAATAACCATTATTTTCCTTCATTTATTTGCGTTTCTTTAAAGCTGTTCTAGGTAAAGCCATTACTGACACTTATAATTCAAATATATTCAAAAATACCTTCTTATTAAATTATATCTTAATTAACTAGAATTTATGCAAGAGTAAGAAAATAAAAATCCCAGAAAAATACCATAAGACTGTATTGCCTAGCTATCTTCATTAATTAACTCAATTAAAATATTTGGATCAGTCTTCATCACTATCATACTTTCTCCACTCTGACTGTTTTTATAAACAATCATTTGATGGTCTCTTGCTTCTATTAAAAAATCCTTCAGTTGCTTTTGGTTAGTCACCAATATCTCGTCTTCACAGATCTTATAGAATTCACTAAAAAGTATCCCTTTAGGCTGCGTTACATGAATATTAGCCAGCTGCAGCAGAATATCTCTTTGGATTCGCGTCATACTTTGAAGAACGTATTTTGTTCCTCTAATTTGAGCAAAAGTAGTTGATTTGTGAAAAATTGGCAAATTTTCCACAACTGAAAGCTCTTCTGTATATGGATAAAAAGTAGTGGCAGGGATATAAACTTTATTGTATAAATAATAAAACAAATTTATAATAATAAATTATTTTTTAAATAAAAATATAAAAATTTGCAAAATTATATGAAGAGAAAATTTATAAAAATGATATAAATGAAATTATATCGAATATTTGTATCAATTGACCATCTGAATAATAAATATGGATTGTCGAGAGACGCCACTAAATGGACTGCAGGATGATTAGCAATTCTGCTTAAAATGTCTTGACCATAATAAATGGCTTCAGATGAGGAATTCACTCCGTGAATTTCATCCCTCACCCAACTTTTATTATTAGGTTTTTACTCTTGCATTTCTGTCTGCTAGGGAAGAAATGGGGACAGTTTTCTTACTTCGCATCCTAGAAGCATCGTGTTTTACCTCTTTTCACTGCCCGATAAAGGCGGAGCCCTTAGATCAAGCAGACGCTCTAGGAAATTCCAATAGATTGAGTCAATGCGCCAAGCCTCAAGTGGTCTCGGCACTTCTGGGCTTTCAAATGGCTTCATGGAAGTTAGAAAGAGCGAACTTTGTGAACATGCCGTACTATCAAAGGAAGTGATCAAGCCGAGGAAAAAGGCTGTCTTTGCCCTGCACGCTTAAGGCCTAACTCGAGGTAAGTTATAAGTCTAAGCTTAAAATGTCCTGTGTTTCTGTTAAAGTAAAATTTTGCCCTTCAATATTGTGTATTATTATAAAAAAATGAAATGGGCTAACCTTAGAAATTTCTGTCAATAAGTTCAAGGTTTTAGTTACAAGAGTTTCTGGTTTTCCACTCATAGGAGGGTCTTTTCCTAAATTCTCCCAAATTCCTTCTAAAACTTTTCTAATTGTCATTAATGGGTGATAAGCTTTAATAATCATCCTTGGAGGGTCATCATTTTCTAAATACTCATAAAATGTTTCTAACACTTCAAGTTTTGATCCAGGTCCATATAAAAGTATCCTATATTCATGGCCATTTTTACTATAATTTTAATTATCATGTATATTTCTAGCTTAACTAAAACAGGATAAATTAAACCCTTGCAATAAAGTTTCTTTTCAATAATCAAATTCCTTTTCAAAGCCTAATTCATTGTAACTTGTGCTATGGATTGAGTCATCTTTTGCTCTGAGAGGGTCAAGCTTAAATTGCAGATTGGCAAGAGATGAGCGAGCTTCAACATTTGCTGCTATATAGTCAGGAATTTCTCCAGATTCTAAAGGGTTTATACTGGATTTTGACAACTCAATTTTTTGATTTTGAAATGATTTTAATGAGGCTTGGTTCATTTCTTCGACTAACTCTTCTTCTTCGTTTTCTTCTTCACTATTAACTTTTTACAAGATGACGGGTACAAAGTCCAATGTGTCCGGTGAGTTGATAATAGCCCCAGGTAAGTGGATCCTATCGGTTTAGGAGGCTCAGGAGGATTTTTCTGGTTAAGACCCATGATAGGCTTTTCTTCTCGGCCCTAGGCAAGAACTAAAGGCACAGTGCCAGCTCATATTTCTGGGAAGCAATATTTGCTTGCACAAGGATTGGTCAAGAAGGATATTTTGGCGTAAACTTAAACCCTGTGCACCACCAGGGATTTAGAGAGTCCTTAGCCGTAAAGGCAAGATTCAAGCAAGGTCGGGACTCCTAGAAAGAAAGGTGACTTCAGCATGAAAAGGACATTATATATGACCCGTCGGTGCCTTAGGGAACATTAGTCCAGGACCAGTTAAGGACGAATAGAGGCTGAAATGATCCTCCGCGACCCTAAAATTAATGCAATCTAATCTTCAGCATTAGATTTGTTATCCTCACTTTCATACTCTAGACTTGAATCTTTATCAATATCTTCAAAGGCAGATGGATCTTGGCTTTCTTTGAGTTTTTGTATTTTCTTAATCATACCTGCCATTTTATTAACTCCCCTTCATAAGTAAATACAAATTTGAAATCCTTATATTTTGTGAAAAAATCAATCCTTCATCAAAAATATTAAAAATTTTTTTTACGATTATAATAATAAAAATCTGTTTAATTTTAAATAGCTCGATAAATTTTTTCGATTAATTTTTATATTTCGTGACTTTTTAAATAAAAAAAAGCTAAAAGAGGAGTGAGAAATTATTATCTCATGTTAAAAGTTGAATTTTCTCTATTCCAGTATATTTCAATTATTTTCATTAATTACGGCATCATAATGCATGATATTATTATTTAATTCATAAATATGCAAGCGGCCATCTCAGCTTCCAAGTTCCAGAGGAATACCCCTGAGTTTTCGATTCGCAGAAAAACAGCTGTAGGAATAAAAGAAAAATGCCAATCAATCGAGATTAGCGACTTTGCTGACATAATTAAGGCACAATGTCACATTAATATGCCAATATCTTCGACAGATGACTTAGCGACGCTAATTCCTCCAACACCCCAAGTGCAAGAAATGAGGCATCAGAGGCAGTCCTCAGCTTCAGATTTGTTTAGATCTTTTACAGAAAGGCAAATTATGATCGACGAACCAAGCTCAGCAACAATTGATATAAATCCTATTTATTAGAAAAATAATTTTACCATATAATTTTCTAGATTTTATTAATTTAACACAAAAATCAGCAATTTTTAGCTTATAAGCCATATAATTTCCCAATATAAGGTATAAATCCAAATTAAGATCCTCAATTGAAAATAAACTCCATGAACAATTTCTCGACAAAATTTCTGAGGAGGAATGGCGTATTATTCATAATGAAATTTACCAAATAACTGATATAAACAGACTAGGACTACTCGAAAAAATCTTAGGTCTCAGCATTTCAAAACTAAACCCCGACGACATCAAAGAGTTACGTAAACTAGGGAGAAATTCATGCATCCTGTGTGGATGCAATTGCAGGGCTAACACACTCAGCCCTGTTTCTCTGCCTCCAAGAAACTCTCAGCCAAGAACAGATAGGTCAAGTCCTTTTCCTCAACAAAGCATTTCTACCTTTGACTTGTCTGAAAATTCGAATTTTAAAAAATGCAAAAAATGTCTCTGCTATACAAATGTGTCGGATTCAAGCTCGTATTGTGAGTATTGCTTGATTTCTCCTGTAAATGAAACGATTTTGAATGAACAAATATCTTAATCTTAATTAATTTATTTTTAATTGGGGAATCTGGGAAAGGCTTAATGAAATTCAGTTTTTTTGAAAAAATTAACAAATATCGATAATAATGCAAATAAAATCAAATTTAGAAGCCCCGATCCGAAGTCTTCTTAGTTAAGATTATTGAAAAGCTTGTAGTGATACCTCGAAAGGCTATTTATCCTGCCTTGATTTGTAACTACCTGTCGTTTGCCTATCCGCTATGCTCCTCCATAAATGGGCTCACAACTAGTGGAGTGAAGCGGGGTGAGTCACGTGTCGTACGCCTACTTAGGTTGCCCTTCCAGAAAATTCGAGAAATCGAATTTTCTGGTCAAGGTGTCGACAAAGATGGAGATCTTCGCCTAGCGCAGTGCTTTAGGCAGATTACCCGATTTCGAGAGGGGTTCCCTTTCCAATACTGAGCATCTATCTTATCCCAGAGATAAAATCTTGACCTAGAATGAGCTGTGGCTGTCCTAATCGGCATTGCACTCCACAAAACCATAAAGCCTGGTCAAATACATACCATCGTCCCTTCCACAAGGTCCCTGGGTTTCCCTGCAACAGGTGTTGTAGGGTTGGTTCACCACACCAAAAATCGTCAAGAATTCATGAAGCTCCACCATTATCAACTAATGTATTTGGGGATGGAAAACTAAAATCAATTACTCCTCCTAAAAGAAGGCTTCCAAGCATGTCTGGGTGCTCTTCTAAAGAGTCCCAGCAAGACAATGGCCCATTTTCTGTCGATTTTTCGATTGGTGGGAACAAGCTTTCAGTAGATTTATCACTGAAAAATCAGTATTTGAGGATAATCATTCCACAAAATATTAACCCAAGCTCAAGAGACTCAATTAATAATGAGAAACCTACAAATGGCCCTGAAAATTTAATGCAGACTACTTTTACTCAACTGAATGTCCCTCCCGCTGTAAAAAACCCTATTACCCCTTGCTTTAGGCTGCCTCTTGATAAAATTCTAAATGAAGAGCCTAAAGAACTGCAAAGTGAGTCTTCTAATGAAATATCTAATATAATAAAAATCATTGGAAAATTAAAGTCAGCTTGCTCTCATTTGCAGTCAAAATCTACGAATTTGTTAAAGCAAATTCTCAGCCCATCTGAAAATTCAGATTATAAAAACTGATACCTTGACTATTTAGTCTGCATGAAATCAATACTCAAAGGAATTTCCAAAATTTTTCCTCAAAATGCGAGTGCGTTAGAAACCATGATTAAATGTACGTCATTGCTATTTGACTCACTTTTAATCAAAATTGATGAGCTAATCCAGCAATCTTTGAATTTCAAAGTAAAAGCTATAAGTTTACAGAACGAGATGCAGAAAAAAGAAATAGAATTTGAAGCTCAATATTCGCAAATGAATAATATTCTTCAGAAATATGAAGGAATTATTGAGTATTATAAACTCTGCGAGTCAAGAACTCCAAGTGTTTAAAGATTTCTTAAATTTAAAAAAAATTATATATATTACAAGTCTTTCCTTTTCATTTGTTTTTGGATTTCTTTTAGCTCTTTCATATGCAAATTAATATTTTCATTAATTTCCTTATCCCCTCTCTCCGTGAGCGAAGAAAAAACCATTGAAAAATCTGCACAAAACCCCACCCTCTGTGAGTGAACAAAAATTGTTTTAATATAAAAATTTTTTATGAAAAAAGATTTTGATATATAAATGATAATTATTATAATGAAATCTCTAGCTAATTCAGTTCCATTTTAAACAGCTTGCATTTCAAAATATAAATTTCGCAAATTAAATTAATTTTTGCTTCTCAATTTGGAATTTTTTTTAAAACGAAATTTATAAAAAAAAATTAGCCCCCTCCGTGAGCTAATAAGATTTTTTTTTCTTTGCTCACGGAGGGGAGTTAGCCACATCCATAAAATTTTTCGGCATCTCATATATTTCATTTTTCGCAAATTCCCCGAGATGGTACATTCCTTTAAATCTTTTGAGATGCTCTGGCAGTTCTAAAGGCGGCCACTTCAAAAACTCGTCTAATTCATTATTCTCTTCTTGCCTTTCTCTAGACAGCTGCTTATCAAGGCTCGGCGCTTTTATATGTTTAAAGAAACGCTGATGTATTTCGTCCATGTCCATTAAATCTGTAGACAAAACATTTCTTTTTGAAATTTTTGTCCTATAAGTTGGTGTTGAGAGAAATTGCATGCTTTTTGTATGGCCCATTTCATATGCAGGCTTAGGGTTATAATACCCGACCTCAGGAATTTTTCATTTTGCTTTGGTCCTTGGAAGTGTTTTTAAAGATGAGGACAAAAAAGGAGCCTTTTTAGGAGTTTTAGGAAGAGACCCTGGCTCCAAATTGGTCCGTGGGGTATTTTCAGGAACTAAAAAGCGGCTTGAAAGCAGTTTCCCAGTACTTCCTCTTTCATGGACAAAAGGAATAAAAATATTGCTTTTATACAAGTTAACACGCTTTGGAGTATCCGAAATTGCCAGCGGCAAGTTTCTTGCCGTTAGCGGTGTTGTAGGCTTTGAGTCTAAAATTGCCATGCGAGCTGTGATGGATCCTAGTTTATTCGTGTCTCTTTTTTTCATTATTATCATAAATTTCTTTTTACAAATAAACTTATTCTATAAGCCTTAAGCTTTTTAATGAATTTTATAATGATCTATTCCGCCTATCTCTAAGCCTCTTATAAAACATTGGCTAAAATGGCAACAAGAGCTAAGATTCTTAAACAGTCAGAAAACAAGAACCTAATCGCCGTCATCGGTGACGAAGACACTGTTACTGGCTTCTTATTGACTGGGATTGGCGAAAGGAACCACAGGGGCGAGACAAATTTCTTTATAGTAGACGACGCAACCCCACAATCAGCAATTGAAGAAGCTTTTCAAAGGTTTTTGTCAAGGCAAGATATTGCAATTATCCTGGTCACCCAGAAAATCGCTGATAGAGAAATAAAGCACTTAATTAGCTCACATGACGATATGTTGCCTGCAATTTTGGAAATTCCAAGCAAAGATTGTCCTTATGATCCGGAAAAAGACTCAATCATGCAGAGGGCTGCAAGACAGCTGTATGGGGCTGATAGAGCAGAAACGGAACTTAAAGCGCCTTCAGCTAAAAAAGTTGCTTAATTTAGGAGATAGTTTAATGATTGATATAAATGGGATGAGTTTTGTGGGAAATTTAGGCGAAAATGATGATTTTAGGCGTGTTTCTTAATAATTTATAGATTTTGCTTAATTTTCTCTTACTTATTGAAATAAAATCTGTATATCATGATAAAAGTTGAGGAAATATGGATCAAATAAGTGAATGACTACATATGATTAGCGAGGATCCCCGAGACGATACCTTAAAAATTACAATTCTTGAGTCCTTAATTGATAGATATTCTTGCTACAAATACATTAACCGATCAAGAAGAACTAGTCATTTTGGCATTAAACCGCTTCAAGATCCAAGTAATCTTTCTTTCCACTACCCAAACTTTGCAACCTCAACTGATTTTAACTCGGAATTTGACTCTTTTACCCTTGGGCATACTTTTTCTACAGCATCTTCAGAGGTTTCACTCACAGCCAGCATTGCTTTTCCAGAGAACAAAAAGTGATATTCCAATACTAAAATTTGTAATTTTCATCTAGATTCCGCAGAAGAGTTTGAAATAATTCGGCACAATTTCATTGTCCTTTTCTTTGAGCACAAGCCTAAAGGTGGAGCTAGAGTCCATAAAAACGAGCTTTACATACATATCGCCAATATCATCCAATTTTTCTTGGATTGCTGTATCACCACAAGCTTTTTTTTAAACCAAATAATCATGCCTGAGAAACAAGTACAATGGATGGACTTAAAGTCGTTTGGGCAAGCTATGGAAAGAGTCCAATATACAGTGTTTGATAAAACCTCGTTCTTTTATAAGCCTCCAGACCAAGAATTAAAGAAAATGATTAATTTACAGAAACTTTTGTGTAAGAAATATGCAGTTTTTTATTGTGTTGTAGAATTCGGGTATGGAAATAGCCTGGGGAGAAATGATTTAAAAATAGTCATGAATATGGCATTAAAAAGTAAAAAGAAAAACCACGAAGATACAACGAAATTTGTAGAGTGGACTTTTAAGAAAAAACAAGAAATTTTCAAGAAAAATGAAGATTTTATCACATTTGAGGAGTTCCATAAAATACTGAAAAATTAGTTAAATAGTAACTAATTTGATAATATAAAGTTAATGTTTAATAGAGAGATCTTCTTTGAAAAATGAATTGCCCCATCTTGCCCATTCCAGCTCTTGAAGTTTTCTTGGGATTTTTTTCAATTCTACATGAAAGAGCATTGCTTTAGAAATAAGTATAGAAATTGACTGATTTTTAGCAACATCAGCAGGCAGCTTTTTAGAATTACTTTTTATAAAAGGATCGGCCCTATGGCTTAATAGCTTTTTAACAGCGTTATAACTCCCCATACGGCTAGCTAAATATAAAGGAGTTCTATGTGTCTATTTAAATAATACCATGTCTAAGACATCCACAAATGCATTGTGTGACATCAAGGCTTCTATTATAAAAGAGTGGTCTCTAATAGCTGCTCAATGCAAAGCAGTCATTTTCATGGCATCAAAAACATGCGCAAGTCATTTGTCGTTATGCAAATGGACTAAAACTGCGTTTAAGTTTCCTTCTTTGCATTCCTTCATAAACTCTATTGAATTTTTTCTGCCAAAAGGCTCATTTCCTATGAGTTTTGGCAGAAGTGGCATTTCTTTATTATCCTTTTTAATAAAAATATTTAAAAATTTATATAAAAATTATTTTATGCGCATTCTTTTAAAAGGTTTATAGTAAGCTTTAGCGCTTTAAAATGCCTGACGCTTAATTTCAGGCACTCAAAATACCTTTTTTTTGGCTTTGCCATAGCTCTTATTACCCTCCTAAAAGAACTTACAGCTTCTTTATTTTCATAATTTGGCAGTTTAACTATATTATACACAATTAAATATGGAATGTATGAGTTAGGGGTCTAGTCCCATATACTCGTCCTAGTGAGGGAAGTTCAACTTTTCTGAAGGAAATCAGCGTTGGGACTGCTCCGGCAGCCCCAAGTGTACTTGAATCACAATCAAGGCATGAAGAGAGACTCGTCGGGCTATAGGCAACTGTAAAGGTTCGACGGCTAGGCCAATTCCACCTACCGTTGTTCAGAGCTGTTAGCTAGTGGATGGAATTCATGAAGGAAGAGCTTGTTTAGATGGATCCTAAGCTAAGTGGGAGTCTACAAAGATTTATCGTAATCTTAATCTTAATCTTAAACTATATTATATGCTTCTTTCTTATAAGAAATCAGAATACCCCTAGGCGCTACCAGTCGGTAGTCATTTATATTCGTTGAAACTGAAAATTCTTTAATTGTTGGAGATTTTTCAAAGGATTTTGACTTACTATCTTCTTGATCGTTTGGGGAAGCTAAAATATTGGATTTTATCATAGGGGATGGAGTTCTGTGTGAGCTTCTGTAGGTTTTAGTAATTGATGGCAAAGATTTTAAACGGTTATGTTGATTTACAGGAGATGGAGTTTGAAACCTATAAGGTTTAAAAGGAGAAATAAAAATAGACTTTTTATTCTGCTGTCTTCAATTGCATACTTTATTTTGCTGCATAATTAGATTAATTGTGAAAAATTTTAATGATAAAAATATACAATTATTCTAAATTTTATTGCTAGCATTTAAATTGAGAATATCGTCTTCACAAATTTCAAATCTGCAAACTCGATGTATTATCTTTGGCCTATATCGGATAAGTTATGTGCGAGTGGTTATTTCAATGAAAATCCAATTTAGGCTGTTTATGCTAGCTATGGGAGGTTATGATTATGATCTAGATTTTAATTGCTCGTATTTATGGGCTTAAAAAGAGAAAATGCTGGGTTTTCAGCGCTAAAATCCTAAAAAAATTCAATTTTAGCGTGTGCTTTTTAACCGATTTCAGATCAGTCATGTGCGAATAGTTTAATATGTTAAAAGTATCCTCACACATAAAGTAAGAGAGCTTGCTGGGCAAAAATACTTTATTTTGCTTATTACTTTAGCTACCCAATCCTCTATAATTAATATAAAAAGTATAATTTTTATATAATTCACTATATATCAACCCAACTCTTTCAGGAAACTGATAATAATGAAAAACAATATGCAAAAATGGGAGATTGACTTACAAAAAAAGATCCACAACAATAAAGTCAAAACCGCAAGACCTACCATCCGGTACCCAAATTCTGCTATAACTAATGACCCTCATCTGAATTCATCTTCATCCCAAGAAGAAAGCGAGCTTGATTCTTCATTAAATAGCATCCTTAAAAGTTTCCATCTTCAGCAGTACTTTAAAAAACTCTGTGAAATGGGCTACGAGCACAATATTTCAGCATTAGCCAATTTAAAGCCAGAAGGAAAAGAAAACTTGTATAATCACCTACATATAATGCCAGGACACAAATCTAAATTTGAAAGTTTATTTGAATTATTAAGGCAGTTCCAGCCACGGCCAGAACAAAATACAAGGAGAAGCAACTCTTTAAGCTCACAAAGCAAGGAAAGAACAAGGAGACCGTCTTCTGGGGCCCACCCAAAGGTATCTCCTAAGCATTCAGTCCCTGAGGACGCATCTCGATATAACCATATTCTAGAAAAATTCAAAAATCTTGACATACAGAGTGGCTCAGAACTTTATAGAGACGACGCATTAAATATGGTTAGCCGAGAGAAATCAATT
Organism: Blepharisma stoltei; assembly: GCA_914767885.1. NCBI lineage: Eukaryota > Ciliophora > Heterotrichea > Heterotrichida > Blepharismidae > Blepharisma > Blepharisma stoltei. The sequence goes on along the minus strand of CAJZBQ010000035.1, from coordinate 71,674 downwards.
GGAAGTGACACAACTGAGCCAAGCTCGACTGATGAAGAAAAAATAAGGATTCAAAAGGAGTTGGAGATGGCTCTGTCTTAATTCTTATTTAAGATTGCAGAAAAGCTCCCTGTGATGCCTCATAGGGTATTTTCCGCTTTCTTTCCTAACTAACTGCTATTTGTCATGCTACACTCTCCAGAAATGGGCTCGCATACTAGTTGAAGTGTTGTTGGATGGTCACTGTGCCGCGCGTCTCGCTTGGGTTGCCCTTCTATAAAACCTTGCAGGATAGCCATCGCCGAACGCACCCTCCCTTCCACAAAGTCCTGGTCTCCCAGCTAAAGGTGTTAAGAGCTCCCGCAATTATAACGTATATGATATCTCTATCTAGAATTGAAGAATTAAAGTTAGAATTAGAAAAAAAGCAAAAAGAGAGCCCAAAAGCAGCAGTAAAATCCTTTGATCCATTTGAGCCACTTCCAGAAATCGAAAAAAGAAATGATGAAGTGGGGGTTTCATATGACTCGGCGAAGATTAGGTCCACTCTTCATCATATAGATATAGAAGAAATGTGCAGATCGCTTACTCCCCCCCCTCCGTGAGTGAACAAAAAAATTTTGTTCACTCACGGAAGGGGGTTAATTTTTTTTTTAAAAAAATTTATATATAAATTTTCTAAAAAATTTTTTATAAATTTTCTAAACAATTTTTTTTTTTGAAATTAAAAAAAAATCTAATTTGCAAAAATTTGAAAGCAAATATTAATTTAATTTATAAAATTTATGTTTTAAAATGCAATTCATTTAAAATTAAACAGAATTAGCTCTAGATTTCATTATATTAATTATCATTTATATATCAAAATTTTTTTCCATAAAAAATTTTTGTATTAAAAAAATTTTTGTTCACTCACAGGGTGGGTTTTTGGGCAAAAAAATGCGATTTTTCTAATGGTTTTGTTCACTCACGGAGGGGGGGGGGGAGTTAGTAAAGCGGTGGTAAAACTGGTAAAGCATGGTATGGAGGTCGAAAAAAATCGTGTACAGGAACCTAGTTTAAAAATATCATTAATCCGTCATGTTTGATATTATCAATTAAATTATAATAAAAAAAAATAAGAAAATTAATAAAATTATTATTAATTGAAGGAGATAGCGTCTTTGCCTGATTTTTTTGAAGATAGCAGCAATATGCCTGAATCTTTAAGGTCAAAAAACTCTATAGTTTCTTCAAATTTCAGCTCTTCTATAGGATCATCATTAGATTACAGCCAGGATTCAGTAGTGAGATATTCAGATTTACAAGAAATTGCTGAAGAAAGTAATGAAAACTCCCCATTTAAAGATGCAGGCGAAGTAGCCGTTCCTAAGAGTATCCAAGAGATTTTTAAAGAAAATTTTGATGACCATAATGCATATCCTGGGGTAGAGCCAGAAGAAAATGAAATTTATAATTTATCGAGAAATGTGATTGTGAGGAGCAAGATGGAAAAAGAGTGCTCAATTATATGCTTGATATATATGGAAAGATTAATTGAAAAGACTGGGATTTATATTACTGAAATGAATTGGAAAAAATTTATTATTCTATTAATAATAATTTTTTATTATAAAAACAAGGGAATCTATCCTTTTTTATAGAAAATTTATTTTTAATATAAGCAGCTTATTATAATTCATCATAAAATTATTATTTTGCTTGATTTTAGCAAGCAAAATTTGGGATGACGAGTCCTATGAAAATGTCCATTTTGCCCAAGTATTTAGCATAATAACCCTAAAAGAGCTAAATGCAATGGAAATGACGTTTTTAAGCTTAATTGACTACAATGTCGGTATAAAAAATAGCGAATACGCAAAATATTATTTTGTGTTAAGAACTTACTCAGAAAGAGACAAACGAAGCTTCCCATTAAAACCTTTAGACGTAGACACCGTAAGAAGGCTTCAAAAAAATGCAGGCCACGCTGAAGCTTTATTGAGGGAAAAACACAGTGAGTCTCTCTTTAAAACTCTTTAATTAATCTTTATTAAGCTACAAGAGGTCTTATTCTGTTAATCGGGGCTTCTTCTTTAGGAATGTCAATTTCTTCATAGCGGCCTATTAAGTCATCTAAACTCCTTAAGGCTTCATCAAAATGCGCTGCTTCCATAAAATTTGTATAATGGTGAACATTAGCTTTCCTTTTATATAGCTTTAAAAATTTCTGCTTTAATGCTCCGAATTGATTTTTTATGGCAGAATTATCAGGATAATTAAATATAACGTCTCGACTTGGGCAAGGCCAGAAGGACATGCAGCCTCTGTCTCATATTAATTATATTCGGCAAGGTTTTAATAACTATAAATGGATAGCAGGCGCTAGATAAGCAATTCCAGAGGTGTTTAGAGCCTACCCCTAGTTCGCTTTCAAGGTAAGGTTTTAGAGGGAAAAGGGAACTTTGAGTTGGAAAGGGGAAGCCCATAAGGCTTACTGGAAACGCCTAAACCAATCAGGAAATTCGCCAGCGTGAAATCAGGAGTTACGACCTGAGCTAAAAGTTTTCTTTTGAGCTGAAAGTCAACCAGAATTTCCATTTTTGGGATTTTTGTGCGGGCAATTTCGTTTCCCATAGTCTCAAGCAAAGCCGCTGGAGTCCTAGCCTACCCACTCAACACTAAAGTCGTCAATGCGAGGAGAGGACATGCAGCAAGAAAACTTCGGGTGTCCATGGTATCAGAGCCTAAGTAGGAAGGAGAAACCGTTCGAGCTAATTTGCCGGAAAGGCAACTCGCCGTTCATGCCCTCGACAGCTCGTTGCATAGGATGAATCTCCTGGTGGGATCCTGGCGACTTCGCAACCAATAAGGTACACCGCGACCTTTAGTAAGTTAAGTTAAGGAGGAATTATTGGATAAGCATAGTAAAGAGTAAGGCATTCCTACAGGAGGCTCATTGCAGAGGCCAATTTTAAAGCCTTCTTGATTCCAGTTAATCATTCTCATATCAGGCTTAATCCTGTTTACATTTCTATGAATGTCTGCTATTTTGGCGTCTCCTCTTAGGATCAGTCCACAAGCTAAATAAGTTGAATGTCTTGGGTCGACTTTTAATATTCCTTTTTCCAAAAAATAACATCTTAACACCCTAACACCCTATTTTTTCAATATTTCAGTATATTTAAATCAATAAAATATAACTGAAAATCCCTATCAATTACATCAGAAAAAATTTGATCAAGCCTCCTTGGCTCCATTTTTACATCTAAAATAGAGTACAACGGCGAAATGCTTGATATTAAATACTGCATTTTTGGAAAAGGAACCAAATTCATAGTAATTTCATTAAGATCGACATTTAACATTCCTTCAAATCTCATTGAGCACGTCAAATTATTCAGCATATGTGCAATAATATTATTCATTTTTGTAAAAGACTGTACTTTTGATTCTCCTAAATCTGTAATTTCTGTTTTTACTCCTTTTTCTTTCCTTTTACTCCCCATTTAAACTAAAAAAAAATTCGGCTCCATTTAAAAGGGGTTAATTTTTTTATTTAAAATTTATCAATAAATAAATTTCATAAATTAATTGAGTGCAATGCTTTTGGATTTTAATTATTTTATGAAGAATTAATTCAAAAATTAATCTATTTATTTAAAATATATTTTATTTGCACTATTAAACTAATTTTATAAAAATAAGTATTTTCACCTATAATTGAGAAACAAAATTCTGTTCAATTTAAGGGGTTAAAGTTCCCAAAAAATAGTATTTTTACCTAAATTTGTTCCGATTTAAGAGGGGTGAGCTAGAATTCTCAATGTTATATAAAATGTCCATTAATGCTTGATTATCAATTGGCAGCACACAGTCGGCATGCTCTGTCAGCTCATTCATAGCTAAAACTGCATTATAAGGCCCAGTCACCACATCATTTTCAGGGTAAACCACAGTCGAAAATCTAAAAATTTCAGGAAAATTATCAGCTAAAATCCCCAAAGTCCTTGTCCCAACTCCACTTCCAGTTCCTCCACCCATACTATGCATCAAAAAAAAGCTCTGTAAGCTGTCACATTGTTCTGCAACCCTTCTTACTTGGTCAATGATAATATTTTCGTATTTTGAGCCATATTCGTAAAACCCATGAGCCCAATTGTTCCCTGCTCCAGAGACATCCATTATAAATTGGCGACTATCAAATAGCTCTCCAAGGTCACTGCGAAGAAGTTGGTTTAAAACACCTTCTTCCATATCAATTACAACAGATCTGGCTTTCAAGGTATTTATAGGCTGGCCTACAGGGATATTTTGAGGATTTGCGTATTGGGGATCCACATTTCGGAAGAAGCTTGACATAGGCTCATCGAAAATTCCAGATTTGTTGTATTGGGCGTGCTCTCGGAGGGCAAGGTCTCAAAATCGCCATGCCATTTGGTTGCCACATTGTCCGACCTGTACGGTGATGAGTTCTCGAGGCATTTTTTAATTTAAAATTAGAAGATTTTATAATGATATTGTAAAAAGTGTGGGTTATAAATTTATGGCTTGTAGATAACATTTTTAGGATTTATAATTATTTTTAGCAAGACTGGTTTTTAATAAATCTCGTATAGATGTTTGTAACTCATATTTATGTGCATATAAATACTTTAGTAACGTAATTATTTCTCCATGATTTTATTTAATTGAATAATCGAGGTCTTAGTCTTAGTTAAATTTATAGAGTAGCTCCCGGCACGACCGAAGGTCCTTTTCTTCCGCCTTTTGGACGCCTCGCTTGCTTTCCTTGCCCTGCTCCCAGTGTGCACCTAAGTGCCACAGGCTACCACTCAGCTCCTTCCGGTCATGGGGCTTGGTCATGCTATCTCGGAAGTAGGCGGACTGGGTCACCGTGCTTCACGTCGCCAGACTAGGGTTAGAGCTAAGGATTAACTCCTTAGCTCTTATCGGCTCCTGCCATGCCCTCCAAATTGGTACTAGCGGTCCCTAGAGGAAAAACCCTTTTTGCCCCGTGTCCTATCGGGACGACCCTAGGATCGTCGTTGCTGGACTGGGAGGGAAACCTAGCCGGACACAAACTACCAGTACCCATTCCAGACCTTTCCCTGGGCGGATTGGCTTCAGGCCGCAGCAAGGTCCCCAATCTCGCCTCAGTTCCGGGAGAGGACGGGTCGGTGTCGTCGCCATTTTATTTGTGTTGAATAATCGAGGTATATAAGCAATTCAATGCACTATAAATATATATTGCCTAAAGCTGAACAAAGGACTTTACTTATATAAAATTAGCTGTTTATCAACATAAATGTCCTTGGATTAAAAAAAATCCTGCCTAAACCTCAATATAATGACATCATATTGTATTACTAAAATTAATGGGTCAGAACCTTTATAATCAATAATAAGTGATGGGCTATCTAACTACAGAAGCAGTCGAAAATCTGAGCAAGCACAAATACTGCAGTTCTGAGTACTCAACTTTTATGAACTTTCTCAATAGAGCATTATGGACTCCTTGCTCAAACTTTCTGCCAGATTGGCTTGCACCTAACCTTATAACAATTTTGTCCACAGTTTCCATTATGTTCGCATGTTTCTATGCTATTGGGCATAATGATTTGCTGTTTAGTGCAACTGTGCCTCCGGATACAATGCTGATTGGAGCTATCGGGATTTTTATTTACAGCTTATTAGATAACCTTGACGGAAAACAAGCAAGAAGACTTGGGGTCAGTTCACCACTTGGCCAGTTGTTGGATCACGGATTAGATGCCAGCGTTAATGCCCTTTCGATTGGCTTATTGTTAGTCCAAGCTTTGAATTTTCACGATTCAATAATGATTCCAACCCTTTTGGTTTTTATGCAATTGCCTTGCTTTTTTACTTTTTGGGAAGAGTATTACTGCGGAATAATGAAACTCCAGGTAGGAGGCTTGGGAGCTGACGAGTTTAACTTTTTATCAATAGGAATAATGCTGGTTAGCTATTTTTCTGGGACTGAATTTTGGGATAATAAAATATTTTCAGCAATTCCTTTGAATACCCTTTATGTGAGTGTTTTGATCATATTGTAAATTTCATATAGATTCCTTATCATTGGATTACCAAGCTTTACTTCTTCAGTCTACTACAAAACCAATACATTAAAATCATTTTTATTACTGATTCCTCCAATGCAGGTTTATTTGGGAATTTACATTTTTTACTTCAGTGAAGCTTATAAGCATTATGCACTTTTATTTTTAATTGCTGGATGCGCTTTGGGAGGACTATTAAACTGCAGATTGATTATTTCGGTCACTTGCAACGTGGAATTTAAGATTTTCAGGCTTGATACTACACTTTTCTTTTTGTTTGCGATTGCAAGCTATTATTATGAAATTGTAAACTTCTGGATTATAAATAAAATGGCATTCGGTTCGAGAGAAATTAGCTCTGCTAATTTTCTCTCCTCATGGAATTTTATTTATGGGGTTAGGTTTTCTCTCGAGAACTTCTGCACAGCAATAGCAGTTTAACTTTGGGGATAACCAGAGGAACTGCTCCTCAGTGCATCAAGAGGCTCAGGGTTTACCTCTCAGCACATCTCCACGGGAAAATGATCCTAAGGCGGAACATGCGCAGGAGTTGAGTCAGGGCAGGGCAACGGCAACGGCAATGCACCAGGTGAGATGTGCGGCGACTGGCGGAGAAGCTTTGATAGAAGGCTTTGGCTGGTGGGCTTACTACCGCGATTCCAAGATGGCTCGGTGACGTCACTAGTCTGCTATAGCCCTATATATTAGGGTGCGGCACGAGACACCTTAAATACCAGATACTAAGTTAAGTTAAGGTAAGTAAACTTTTGGATTGCGGCTGGGCTTTGTGGGGCGATGACGTTGTATTTATTCTTTTACTTGTACTCGATTTCTTGCGAAATTGCAGAGTGCTTGGGAATTAATGTGCTGACAGTCAGAAAAGCGAATTAAAACAAAATCTTAAATAACTAAACAAAATCGATTAATTTAGATAAAAGACATTAGTTTTATTAATAAATTATTGTTCTAATAATTATGATAAGCAAATTTATCATTAATTAATTGCTAAATAATAGGATATCCATTAAACTCCTTAATAAAAATGGCCAGCAAACTCTCATTACTTTTATTTTCAATTTTTATTATTACTTTTCACATTCCGAAATCTGTAGCTATTGAAACAGATGCAGAAAATTCTGACAATTGCAGACGAGTTAAATCTGATGATTATTTTATTGATTTTGCATCATATCAGCAAAATATTATTGTAGCTGAGGATAATTTCAGCTTATTTTTAAAGGAAAGTTCTCAAAATACTGGACATCTGGCTTTAATTAAACATTTAGAATCAGAAAACGTTGACTTAGAAGAAATTCAGCTTGAAAATTTTCCTGAAGGAGTATCTTTTCATCCTTCTGCTTTATATTTAGTTAAACCTGACCAGCTTTATGTTTTGAATTACAATGCAAATAAAATGGAGACGAGAATTGAAATTTTTACAATTGATTCACAGTTTGCAAAATATCATGGCTCGATATACTTTGACAGCTCGATAAATGGATTTTTTAATGATTTTCTAATAGAGTCTGATCATACACTTTATATTACAAAATATTTTATTAATGAAAATCTGGCTGACTCATACCCAATTTCAATAAATAATTATATTTCCTTAATCCTCCATCCTTGATCGAATATTCAGTTAAAGTTTTCTTAAAATTGGAAAATTAAACCTAATTTATAATCTAACTACCTTTATTTGATAGTGATGAGTATTAGAAATTATACGACATAATAGCTCAACGCAATTCTAATTTTAATAAAATTTATTGCATATTTTATCTCTTGTGGCTAGTACTTTAATTAACGATTTAATTTATTTTTTAAAAATCCCATCATCAATCTATAGCGATCAGTTCGATAAAGATTAGGGAGTTAGTCAATTCTAATCATCTGCCAAATAATGTTATGCAGCTTTACGAATGCACATTTTTTAAGCACTCTTATTCTGATTGCCAGCCAATGAATTTCACACTATTTAATTCTGTAATTGGCATCGTCAAAGACCAATTTGACAATTATTATTTTTCTTCTAAAGACGATGATGGTTCGTATTTTTTGAAAAAATTCACAAAAGATAGCACAGGGAATTTTATTGAAAAAAACAAAATCAAGACAAAAGAAATTATCGGGAAAATCAAGTATGATGAAGAAAATAGCAAACTTTATTTAGCAGTTTCTCCAAAAATAATACACTTTTTTAAAAATCTCCCTGGAGGAATCGTCGAAATTGACCCAAATTCAGACAACAAAAAATTATCAACTTTAATAAAAAATCCCAGAAGCATGATAAGAAAAAATAGCACAATACTTATTAGCTCTTATTATGAAGCAGGAGGATATGCTTGTAATGTTTAAGTTAAAATGAATACAAATAATATTAATTATTGTTTCTTGAATTCGTGTTTATATGTTGAAAAGAATCCATCGGAGAAAATGGTGGAAGTGTGTATGAATTTAAACTAGATGCCCTAAGCTGCATTAAAAAATCCATACTTACATCAGATTTCCAACCTGAGGATGAGTCATATCTCTTTAAACTTTGTAAAGAGTCTGAATGCTGTAAGTCTTGGCAAGGCTCTTGAAGTCCTCCTAAAGAATCCCCTCGCAGAAATACCCCCTCAAATGGATCTGGGCTATCTCAGTTGCAAATTGGAAAATCTTCAGGGAATTTAAACATGCCTATTGTTGTTTTTTTATATAAAAATTCAGCTTGAATGTCTGCCAAGTTGTAGACAGGAGCGGATGGCTCAGTTTTTACCTCTTCAGACTTAGTAACTTCTATTTGGTAGCGGTGAGTATTATTAATGTGAGCTTTTTCTTTTGGCTCTTCGTAAAGTGAGCATAAAATATTAGGGGTTTCATCTTGGGCATTTTCAGGTATTTTTGAAGAATTTGAAACTTCATCTTTGCAAGGAGAATTTTCAGCATTTTTCTTTATTTCTGGTTTTATTTGCTCATTTTTTGAAGCTTTTACTTTTGAAATTTCTGAACTTGTGGCTAAAAGTGCATAATAAGTAGGGTTTTGCAAAACTTGCTTAACATTCCCTACAATTCTTTCACTTTGTGGTCTCCTTTTATTATATCTCCTCAGGTTTTTTCTAACAGTACTGTAAAACTGGTTTTTTATTGAATTATCTGATCTGCCTGGGAGGTATCTTGCTATTTCAGATCACTTATTCCCATATATTCTCTGATACTCAAACAGCGTTTTCTCTTCTTCTTTTGTCCAGGCTTCTTTAATTATTTTAGGATTTATGTGGTTATGCCACCGTTCTCTGCATTGTTTGCCGGTTCTAGATATTTCTTACCTTCCTTTCACGTTGTAACGCTCCTCAAGTTTTTGTGAAATTATTATCCATAAATAAAATGGCATTCGGTTCGAGAGAAATTAGCTTTGCTAATTTTCTCTCCCTCATGGAATTTTTATTTATAGGGTTAGGTTTTTACTCGGGAACTTCTGGACAGCAATAGCGGTTTAACTCTGGGGATAACCAGAGGAACCACTCCTCAGTCCACTCAAGATTTCGGGCTTTTACCTCTCAGCACATCCCCACGGGAGGATGACCCTTAGGCGGAACACGCGCAGGAGCTGAGTCGAGCGACAAGGGCAACGGCATCGCGCCGGGTGAGACGTGCAGCAAGGCTGGTGGAGCAGGAGTTGATAGAAGGCTTGGACGGGGCTGACCCGTGCCAAGATGGCTCGCCTACGTCATCAGTTTTGCCATAGGCCCTTTTGGGCTGCGGCACTAGACACCTTAAATACCAGATAATTAAGTAAGTAAGTAAGTAAGTGAAATTATTATCCAGTTCTTGTCTCCGAATTCTTCAACAAGAGTTTTAATAAACTCGTCGTCCTATGTGGCTTTTACTTTTTCATCCCAAATTTTTGCTTTTCTGTTCTGCATTCTCCTAGGTTTTATAGTAATACACTATTTAAAACATTAAAGGCATTTTAAAGGATTTTATTATATTTTTAAATAATTTATAGAGCCTGGGATAAAATATTATAAATGGATTATAAAAATGCCAGCCGTTTTAAATTAGAATTTTTAGGCTGATTTAGTATAGAACTGCTTTATATTGAATTTTCATAGTGAAAGCGGAATTAAATCTTAAGTTTCTATTACAGTATTTTTAAATGCTAAATAAAGAAAAAATTAATAGTTATAGATATTAATTCGAATGATAAAGCTCATGAAAAAAGGGAATATTAAAAACTGTTTATTAATGCCGAAAATATATGTATACCTGTTTGCGAAGAATAGCCCACTGAGCAGCATTTTTTGGTTTCGCCATTATTAGATTGGTTAGCCAGAAAATATGGCATGCCAACGAATTTGGCAAGCCAACTATTGTCTGGCCAACCAAAAATGCTACTTAGTGGGGTATTCTTGGTAAATAAGTATAATTAATCAATTTTAAGATTTGCTGAACATAACTGGAGAAGTCATATTTCATTATACAAGGCTGAAAGCAATGAATGGATATTTGTCCGCAATGCAAAATTCTTTGTTTGAAATTCCTCTTTGCATAATGATAAAAATACAATTTTAATATAACTTACTGCACTGTGAAGCTGCTGTAAAATTATCTGATTTTAATATGATTTACATTAAGCTAAGCTTTACCTCAAAAATTTAAATATTGTGCACATTCCAGAATTTTCTTAAAATTTTATACGCAAAATAAATATTATTTATAGTCTTTGTATTTTACGCCAATTTCTTTAGATATTTTTCCTCAAATTTCCATTTTTAATTTATTAGAAGTCCATCGTCAATAACGGCATGAAATCTTCAGACATAATTCTATCCAAAGAAAACCTATTTTCCCAATGCAATCAGCTCTTTCCAAAACACAAATCTATATCGTCCACGACCAGTGCATTTTCTTCTCACAATTCGTTAAGCTTTGACGCAAAACCTCCAGGAATTTGCAAAAAAATAATAAGTAATTCTCCATCTCTGGTAGAGAAAGCATCCCACAAGAAAAAGAAAACTTTCACTGTAAATTTACCGACACTTTTAATAGAGTCCAACCCAGAAGAAATTTCAACTTTGCCTCAGCCGATTCACGTATAGCTTAGGTAGGCTTTTAGCCCTAGCGCAGTCTTTAGGCATTTATTTATTAAGCCAAGCTTATTAGTGTGGGTAGTAAGCCAAAGAGCGATACACTCTAAGGAAAGGCTAAAAGCCTCCCCAAGCTATATATGCAGATCTCGAATCCCAAATAATAAACACCCCCGTAAGAGCCAAAAAAACAGTCAACGTGGTTCACAGAAAACTTGCAGTCCCTCACTCAGCAAAAATTGACTTAAAAGTCCCAAAAGAGCCTATCTCAAGGGATAACAGCAGGACAAGACCAATTTGCCATCAGAAAATATGAACCCAAAGCGAAATTCTAGACGGAAAGGATCATCATAAAAGGTCAAAAACCTGCCACAGAGAGTACGCAGGGCAAAGCCAAAAGGTTAAAGGAAGGTTTGACAGTGACATTTACGAAAGATTAAGGTGCCTATCCCCACAAGTAGATACAATTTTCAGTATGCCACAAAGCAACAAAAAGCAGTGAATTACAAAAACCGAACATTTTTGGAACCCTTGCAAAGACAACCTATTAAACCGTATTTTCGGAAGGTCAAAATCGCCTATTGTATAACTAAAAAAACCCATCACAATAATTACCATAATTTAATGCAAAAAAACTTATTTTTCTTATCACTTTTTCTACATAGGACCTTGATTTTTATTAGTTCTGCACATTTTAAATATAGAGATCAGGCCTTCACGCATATTATTAAAAAAATCTGCACCGTCCTATATCCTTATCAACAAAAATTCTTCATTTCTCTTTACTTATAAAATTTAACCCACTTTTACTAAATTTCAATTTTATGGATTTTTGTGATACCTCCCGCCCCATCAGTGTAAAATGTGAGCAATGGTATTCTTTATACAGCCAACGAGAATTCAGCTCTTCTACCATTCTTTTTCACTTGAGAAAACACCACCCTGAAGGTCCACAATTATATACCCCAAGTGAAGTAAAATGTTCTCGATGCCACCAAACTGTTATAGTTTCTTCTTTGCTTATTCATTCACAATTGTGTGAAGAAAGGAATAAAGACTCTTTAAATATAAAAAATTACAATGAATTTTCGCTATTTTTTTAAAATTTTTATATAGTAAAATAGATAATTATAAGAGAATATCATTATTGAAGAAAGTGGAGACGATTTAAGACATACATGCAAATATTGCAAAAGGAAGTTTATGGCTGAGAGGATTGAGAAACATCAGCAAGCTTGTGAACTGGCTTCGAGAAAAAGACCGCTATTTAATATGACTAAGCAGAGGCTTCCAAATGTGTATGAATTTACAGAAAGGTCACATTCAGTTAGTAGATATTCTTTAAAACTTCAATATCCCAACTCAAAATGGCAAAAACAGCATTTAGAATTGCTGAAAAATCTGCAGCTTTCATCAGAAAGTGACTCAACTTATGAAAACTACATCACTTGTCCACACTGCAGTCGGAAATTCGGCCCTATCCAAGCTGAAAAACATATAGAAAAGTGCAAAGATATCATAAACAAGCCTAAGCCGCCTCCAACTGTATTAAGAAAAAACCGGTTTCCCAGCATAAAAAAAGACAAAGAATTAACAATAAGGACTAAAAGCCTCGGCGCCAAAAACCGATCTTTTGTTATCGAAAGCTCAGAGCCTCGAATCGTGCTTAACGAAACCCTCGATGTCGAGTCTATAAGTGCTGTAAACAACCAAGATATCTTATATACTCCAAATATCCACACCTCATACAGAATAAAAAGATTTGACCAAGGCCATTTGTTCCCTTTAATCGAGAATGATGCTGTTATTACAAAATTGTCCTATCTAGATGGAAGTGATACAAGCCAAAAAATGTTTACACCGAAAGCAAAAACGACTAAACAGAGAACATATAAAGAAAGAGAGCTGAAGCCAAGCAGGACGATAAAGACGCTGGAAAAGCCGGAATATTACCCAGGATCAAGGGACTTAAGCCGCCATTCTTCTCATACGCATTTGGCAAGCAATCGGTCACAGTCGACGCAAAGGTTAAAAGAGACGACTGCTATATGTCAGCATTGTGATGCAAATGTGCCGCTGAGAGCGCGGTATTGTATGATGTGTGGAAGCATTAGGATGTAATTCATTTAGTTATAAATATTAATATTTAGTAATAAATCAGAATAAATTTGCATCAATAATCAGTGGATTGACAGATTAAAGAATTCATCATAGAAGATAGATAAAAATCAGAGGAAATTTCACTTCACTGTTCAGAAAGCGTTCATTTAGTTCATCATTTTATATTTATGGATTTTTAGCCAGGTTATAAATGGCAGAGTCTAGGAGGATTATCCAGAAGAGATGGAACAAAACTTTGAGTGGTTAAATAATTTATGGAAAATATAAGGTGATCTTTGTAAGGAGAAATTTAATAGATTTTTAAGGCAAGCCTTCACATTTGGTGCTTTAGAAAACAGTTTTAAAAGATGTTTCGCTGAAGCCTGATTTGGACTATTTTGCATAAAGATAAATAATTTTTGAAGATTTATAAACTAGTAATAAAGAGCAATTTAAGATTATTGAGTGGAAAATGACTTATAATCTTCACTGCTATTTTTAGAGTAATTATTAATATGTCAATTACCATTAAAACTGTTTAAGAAACACTTTGATTCTATGCTTATAAGTGCTTCGATTTTATTAGCAAGACTAAAGCACATTTTATATAAATAAAGAAGCCTAGTCTTTTATTAAATTTTTCTCATAAATTGATTTTCTGCTATACCGTACCATAATGTGCATCCTCATAATATCATTTTATCAATAAGCCAAAATTTATTTTTTCTCATTTAATTAGCCCTATCATAAAATTAATCAAATGTATTGATAAAAACCCCTATATTTTATTAGCTTATAAAATGGTCGATTACAACCAAAGAGATATCGGCATTGGTGGTGCAATCTGGGTCTCCGGCATAACTCTCCTCATTGCATCTTTTATCTCATTACGGCACATTTGGGTAAACAATAAAAACCCTCATTACAGAGAGGCTCAAAAATGGCTCAACGTGATTCTTCTTGGCCCAATGCTTGTAGGCTGGCCTTGCTGGGCTATAGTCATTGTAGGCTCTGCTATAGGATTGCTTGAAGTTGCTGCTGATGTAATGAAAGCTCTCATAAATAAATAATATTCGGTTCGAAAGAATGCTTACTCATGGAATTTTATTTTGGGATTACTCTCGAATAAAATAAATTTGTTCGCTTACGGAGGGTGTTATTTTTTAGGTTGAAATTTAAATAATCATTTTAGTAAAATTGAAAAGTAAAAATTAATTTAATCTACAAAGCTTATATTTTAAAATGCAAGTTGTTGTTCAAATTAAACAGAATTAGATCAAAAATTTAATTAGTTATCACTCTTATATCAGAATATTTTTTTTATAAAAAAACATTTTTATCTTAAAATTTTAGTTCGCTGGATTTCTCCAATGGTTTGTTCGTTCACAGAGGGGGAGCTAGAGATATTCAGCACTGACCTTGGTTTAACTTCTAGCCACATCTACTCCTTGTGCATTTAAAAAGCTCAAGGTTTTCCACTCAACACAACTGAAGAAGGTAGCCCATGGCAAAGATGTACAGGAGCTGAGTCGGACAGTGCGACGGCAAACGCGCCAGTGAGATATATAGCTTGGTTTGGAATTTCTACCTCTAGACACATCAAATGTCTAATTAATCACCGTAATCTCTGTAATGAAAGCTCTCATTGTTTACGTGTTTGTGGAGTACACTATAAGAATGTTAGGATGGCAAAGTGATAGTACAGGCTCTCATTATGACCCAATGAAAGTTGACGTCGCAGTCTCCTCAGTCGAAAAGGTCAAGCACAAGTGTCCTTGCTTCGGCTCTATAAGCTTAGAAACCCCAAAGCACGTCCACAGCTTCTTATGGAGAGTAAAATGGGCTATGATACAATACGGCCTCACCTTCTTGCTGTCAGCAGTAGCTTCGTGCATTCTTCTATACGGATTTAGCACTGATTACCTGCATTATGGATCATCTGATTTCCAATACGGCTACGTTTATATTAACTATGCAAAAATCGTAACCTCAATTTACGCCATGTACTTCATGATGATGTTCATGAAAGTCACCAAGGAAGCCGGCTAAATGCCATTTACCCTATTTGGTACTTGCCTAATAGCAATTTACAAAAAAAATTTAATGAAAAAACTGTTTAAATTTTTCGAAAAAAAATAATGCTAATTTCTTTATCAGGAAAAATCAAAAAATCAAGCACCAAGAAGTCAAAGAGCTTAAAAATCTCAATATGACACCAAAGTTCAAGGTTATTGAATATGCATTTATGGTCACCCAAATCCAACCTTCTATCATAGGCCTTGCAGCCTCATACGGACTAATAGCAGACACCACAGACGACGATTCAGTAAAATACGTAACCATTTATACGTCAAATTTACTTCTCTGTGTCGAAATGATCATTTTGGCTTTCGTTAACTGGGTGGTGTTCCCTATTAGTGACTATAAAGGTCATGGGGCAAGCCAGCCATTGATTTCTCAGATTAAGAACATTTAATCTAAATCATTAATTAAAAATTGCATTATAATAAACTTGTCAAAGCAAAAACTGTGCCATATTGTTTTAAGACCTCTGCATCTATGTTTTCTACAGGGTAGCTTTGGGAGTCTACAGAAAAAATGCCTCGTTTACTGTTGGGCCTTAATGACCATTTTGACGCACTTATATGCTTAAGCTGGTCAATACCAAGCTTTGGGCCTTTTCTTTGCTTATACAAGACATGGACAAGTCCTTTTCTTCCTATATCGCCGCTGTTGACTAAAATATCATTTTTCCCGTCATCACCATTGCAGTCTGCTGACATGTTTAAAGCTAAAAAATAAATAAAACGGTCGTTATGCTCATGTTCACCGTCCTCGTCAGTTCATTTTAAGCTGGCATTGTATTTTTTTAGAGAAATAAGCCTTCAAGCTGAATTCAGGGTTTTTCGGAAAACTCGGCACCTATGTAAAGGTTACGTTTCGCTGGTAATTTCGACGTCAGCGGTAAATGCTCAGGAAAAGGAATAAATGCTGTAAATTATTTCGTCGCTGGAAATTGGCTTAATTTCTGTTATGTCGATAGGGAGAGGGGTGCCTTTAGCTGCTATGAATGCACAGTTTTCTGGAGAAAAAGGCTCATTTGATTTTTTACACAATATTTTGGCAATTTCTTCATTATATCCTACTGAAATTGGAAAAACTGGGCAAAGTCGTGCTTGTTCGCCATCACTTCGTTTATAAAGGGCATTTATGACTTCATGGAACAAGTTGTCACAGCCGACTACCAAAATCCCGTCATAAAGTGATAAATCCAGCGTTTTTGTGGTTTCAACAGCTTGAGAATGAGCCTGGATCCTAGAAATTGCCAATTCACAAGCAATAAAAATTGGTGCTACCTGTCGTCATATTTGTAAGGCTTTGCTAGTTTGTGATAAAAATACCTTAAACCTTCTTCTATATACATCATATTCATACTCGTCAGGTAGTTTTTGAAAATAGCACATACTTTGAATAATAAGGACCCAATAATCAGAGTCATTCGTTAAAAATAAAAATCGCTCGAGGATTCTTGTATTCGATTTTTTGTGAAAAGCGATTAAAGTAAATCCTTTTTTAGGTTTTGTGCTTTGTGGGATCGCTCCCAAGATGTCTTGCCACTTCATTTGGTAAATTGCAGTTGAAGTGGCTAATGAGATAACTAAAAAAGAGTCAGGCTTAACTATGAGTTTCATGGATTCCTTGCAAAGGATTGCTTCGCCAGAGTAAAGAGTGTGCGGTGAAAATTCTTGGAGGAGAGGTTTGTTTAGAAAGTCTTCCATTAAAAATCTGTATAATTACATCTGTAATATATATCAAGGAAGCACTATAAAAATCGGTATATTTGGAAATTTCGTGACAAAATTAGAAAAAAGATAGCAAATAGCAATATATTGGCTATTAATAAAAATATTTAAAATAGCTTGTAGTTTATCTATATATGAAAATTCGTATCCTGAGATTGGAACTATACTGAAGAAGTGCTTGGCAGCGAGACAACTAAGACGATTCAATCTGTGGAAATAATTCAATCTTTAAGTGATGAGAATGAAATCAAGGACAGCAGTTTGAAATGCTGAAGACATATCTGAACATGATGGACATAGTAACTATGAATGATGGAGTGCAAGCAGGTTCATGCGACAGGACTATAGGGGTAATAATCATCTTTGAGAAAAAGTTTGGAAGTAGAATATGTCAAGAATGGAGGAAAGGGCACATCAAAAAGTAAGGATTCTAAAGGAGGAGCCTTCTTAAGTGCTGGAATTTAGCTTTGAATCTCTTAAAAGCCAAAAAATGTATCTGGGAAAAGGAAAGCTATGAATAGAATGGAATTTGCATACAATAAATATATAAATGTCTGGCAACTTAAAGATTAGTTGGTGCACTTAAAAAACGTTCAGAAATATATTCACGTCGCTGCCATTTTATTTTTCAATTACTGTTATCTACAATTTTCTATAATTTAATTCATGCAGAACTCACTAGTTATAATATTTTACTTACTGGAGAATCTAACACAATTTATTTAAGCTAAAAAGATGCTAAAAATGATAATTAATTGAAAACCATCGAGACAATTAATGATAATGAGCCTATCAACATAGACCCACTTTGCCCAACAAGTGATCCATGAGGGTCTTTATTAATCGTATGCATATACCTATGGGCCAGCTCGAAATACTCAGAATTTATCATAGTCTCGATACAATAGTCATTTTCTTGAATATCCACATACTTAACCACAGTCTCCCTCAAAAACATGAGCTTATACGCGTCATTTTCTCTCCAATTATCCAAAATACACGTCTGATGGTGCCTTCTCATTGTATTACATTTTTTAATTTCATCAGATCTATACCACGTCGCTAATTGTCCTAAATAATATAAATATTCATCATCGCCAGGTAATATCCCACAGAATTTTTTTCCTTTCGGGTTAATACCACAATGGCATCCTGGACTCAGTGACACTCCAGAAATGGTGTCAACCTTTGACATGCATTCTTCGTCAGTGCTGCATTCGACTGGATTTTTTTTATTTTTTCCTAAAGAACTCAAGCAGTAATGCTTATTTTCTGTTGAATTTGTAAAGCAATATGAAGATTCACATAGTAAATTTGAGTTGCTGAGGCACTGGGAAACTTCTTGATTGATTTTTATGCTTAAATATTTCCTGCAAATTCCGCCATCACAACCAGAGCCATTTTCACATTCATAGTCATTTTCACAATCTTGAACTCCGTCTGGGAATTGCTTTACACAGATTTTTTGGTTGTTGCAGAACGCTCCAGGCTCACAAAAATGTGAATCACTGCAGAATCCGAAGACTGGGCTTCCTTGGCAGACGTTTTCAACACATTCGCCAATATAATTGTATTTGCAGTCATCAGTTGTTCTGCAGCTTTCACCAGGCCATTTTAAGGACGATTTTGTTTTGGCTTGTGGGAGAGAACAGGTAGTATTTTTTCCAATAACCGGGCTGCAGTAATAAGAAAGGTCGTTTTGGCATGAGTGAAGCCAGTATCTGTCAGATTCCGCCTCGTAGAAGGAGCAAGTATCTTCGACGAATTTTTGAGATTGATGTTTACAAGAGTAGGCAGAGCAGGTTTCAAATGCAAGCACAGGAATTGTGCTGAGAAAGGAGAGAAATAGGAATATCATTATATTTATTGAAATCTACAATAAATGGATTTTAAGACATATAGAAATTTCCCATAGATGTCGCTGTTTGCCCTTGATTTGCCCATGAGGAAAATTTTTTGGTTTGACCAAACCATATGGTGCTGGTCGAACCAAAAAATTTCCCCCAGTAGGCAAATCAAGGGCAAACAGCGACATCTATGGGAAATTTCTATATATTTTATTAGGTATTCTTAAATAAATATTGTGTAAAGTCACTTATATCTTCTCTTTAGAGATTGTCATAAAAATTTGCATCTTCACGAAAAAATACCATTATTTAATTTTCAAATAAAAATAGGCAGCTCAGATTCAAAAGAATTTGATCTTCTTTTTAAAAATTTCTCAATTTTTGGCTTTTATAAATATGGCTGCAGAAATTCTATTCGGAACTAGATCTCTAAGAATCCCAGTTGAAAAAGCATGGAGAATGAAAGCTGGCATCCCAATGCGTCAAGCTACAGCAGAAGAAAGGCTTGAGTACATAAAAAAAGTTAAAGAAGAGCTGAATTTAGAAAGTTTTCTAAGACATAGCACTCGCCAAATGTCAGCAGGCACCCAGAGAT
Source organism: Blepharisma stoltei (assembly GCA_914767885.1). Taxonomy (NCBI): domain Eukaryota; phylum Ciliophora; class Heterotrichea; order Heterotrichida; family Blepharismidae; genus Blepharisma; species Blepharisma stoltei. The sequence continues at coordinate 52,219 of CAJZBQ010000035.1, read as the reverse complement.
TCCAAAACTACCCAGTTTTCCATGTAAACCCAAGAAGAGCACCTATCATCGCAAACCCAGGCGCAATACCTTTAGAAGTTGAAGACGCCAATGGAAATGAACTGACTCCTCGCGTTGATAATCCAATGGATTTCGTGACAGATGAAATTAAAGACTATTTCAAGAGAAAACAGCTCAACATTGACTTATATTATTCTCATGAAGGAAATCAAGATAAGCCTAAAAGGCGTGACAAAAAGACTCCAATAAACTCTAACCTCAAATAATTATAGGATTATTAACCAAAACCTATTTTAGTTATGATTTTATATCTAAATCTATAGCTCAGCCTAATTAAACCCAATAAATTCTCCTTATTTCTCACCACCGATATAAATATTATAAATTAAAATTTGACAATGGGACCTTATTTGTCTGCTCCTAACTTCTCCCCTCTGTGAGCGAAAAAAAAACTTGTTCAAGGTTACTTTTTTTTTTTAAATAAATCCTAATTCGCAAAAATTGGAAAGCAGATATTAATTTAATTTGCAAAATTTATGCTTTAAACGCGATTTGTTTGAAATTAAACAGAATTAGCTCGAGATTTCATGATAGTAGTTATCACTAATATATCAAATTTTTGTTCCATAAAAAATTTTTGTTCGCTCAGAGGATGGGTTTTTGGGCAAAAAAAAAATAGGGATTTTTCTAATGGTTTTGTTCGCTCACAGAGAAGGGGGGAGTAAAAGAGATAAACGGAAAGCTTCAGGCGAAAACCAAAGGTTAAGATTCGCCTCAAGTGAAATGCAAGGCTGAAGGAACTCAATGGAAGACGCCAAGCTTACCAACGTCCAGCTGGACTCAAATACTTCGATATTTGGAGTATTTGACGGCCATGGAGGCGCTGAGGTCGCTGAATTCGTATCCCGACACTTCAGTCGGCAGCTTCTACTAACCCCTGCTTATAGGGAAGGCAGACTAGAAGACGCCCTCCGAGAAACCTTTTTAAGGATGGATGAACTGCTAAATACTATTGAAGCCAAGCGTGAACTTGTAAGAATTTCAAGGAACCTCCCGAATAACTACCCTGTAGAGCCCGACGACAACTTAATGGCTGGCTGCACAGCTGTTGTATCATTAGTCAGAGGAAACCAGCTCATTGTGGCTCACGCTGGAGACTCACGTTGCGTTTTGTGTAGAGAAGGGAGGGCTTTAGAATTGACCCGAGACCATAAGCCAGACTTACCAGAAGAAAGAACCAGAATTATTCGTGCTGGAGGAAATATTGTGGACGGCAGAATCATGGGGAATCTTAATTTAAGCAGATCTATAGGAGACTTGGAATATAAAAAGAACGCAGCGCTCCCGCCTCAGGACCAAATAATAACGGCTTATCCAGATGTGAGGAGAGAAACTATTACAGAAAACGATGACTTTTTTATTTTAGCGTGTGACGGGGTGTGGGAGATGTTAGATTCGCAACAAGCGATTGAATTTGTGCATAAAAAAATAAAAAATAAACCGATTACTGTTATTGCAGATGAAATGCTGGATAAGTGTCTAGCAAGAGACGTCTCGAGCAGTGGAGGACTGGGATGTGATAATATGACGGCAATCATAGTTGCTTTCAATCATCCTTTAGGTCAATAATAATTATAATTATTGCATTTAACTGTAGATTAATGCATTTTTAGAAGAAAATATTAAAACTAGTATCTTTTTAATGATATATTTAATCTAATAAACAAAAGATGCCATTTTGCAAGTGAAGCTTTATTGAATTAAGAAAGTAAGCATCATTATAAATGCTATTTGTTTTTGTATATTAATTATCCAGCTTATAATATTTATAGAATGCTCAGCAGCTCATTAACACCAAAAACTCAAAATTATATTTCTCGCAAATCCAAAATTCTAGAAAAATACAAAGAGCCTTTATCTGTCTTCCGATCTCGTAGATTAGAAGAATTTGCCAAGCATAAACGCAAATTAGCACAACAAGAACAAACAGAAATGAGATTAAAAAATTTAATAAAAAAGAATACAATAAGTGAAGCAATGAAGGTGCGCAATAAAAAATGCGAAGAAAGCCAGAAAAAAAAGGAAAAAGCTGAAAAAAGGTTAAAAAGAATCGAAAATTGAGAAAAAATTGCAAAAGAGAACAATGAGAAAATAAATGAGGCGGACACCATTTTTAAAATGCTTTTGTCAAAAATATCAAAATATGAACAAAGTATATTCAGCTGATTTATAATTCTAATAAATGATGAAGTGTATTGACAGCTGTTTTCAAAAATTGAAGCTGCAAAAATTATTCGTAGTGAGGCTAGTTCAGAAATTAAAACAAAGACCGAGGAATTGGTGCCAGAATATTTAAGATGGAAAGAGAGTTTTATTAAAAAAGGAATGAATGAAATACTTGCTGAAGAGGAGGCTCAAAAAAAAATTGAAGCGTCCAAAAAAGACTACAATAATGACATAAAGGAAGCCAAAAAAATTTTTAATGAGTTCAATAGTATAACTAAAACTAAGCAAGCAGAGGCAAATATGTTTATAGCTCGAGCAAAATTCTTTTGGGCAAAAAAAAAAGAAAATATTGAGGAAGCGAAACGAAAAATGCTGAAAGCTTTAAAATTTTCTCCTTACTCCCCCCCTCGAAGTTCGACCAAGATATAGGGAAAATTCCTATTTTTTTTGGAGAATTAACCCCCCTCAAAGTTCGACCAAGACCTATATAAATTTACTAGGAAAATAAGCAATTTTTCAAAAATTTTTAAAACTATGTGGGGGTGAGCTTGCGATTTTTGTATTCAAGTTCTAAAAAAGCGTTACAAAACCATCTTGCACTATTTTTTCTAACCCTTACGCCCTCTCAACCATACAGAAGAATATGATGAATATTTTTTTTTTAACTACTGAATTATATAAAAAAAATTCTATATAATTTTTGTTAAAAAAATTTTTCTTAACCCCCGAAGTTCGACCAAAAAAATCTTGGTCGAACTTCGAGGGGGGGGAGTTAGCGCCGTTGTCCGTGTGATTGCAATAATTAAATATGCAGTTTGTGGATAATAATTACATTTTATTTTAATTTAAAAAAATATTTTAAATACTTCAACCATACGCCTTATTCCAAAATTTTTTCTTATAAGTGTCCTTATAGCTTTAGCTTTTATGAATTCTCACTTAATTTAAAGAGAAAAACCGGGAAATGGAGCGAAATATACCTCTTCATATAGAAAGGCTTGTATATGAATTAGAGCATTCTAAAGAAGTCGAAGAAACCTTACTAAGTGCCACAAATTTGCTAGGAAAAGATGTAACACTCCTTCAAATTTATACTCAGCTGGGTTTTTGTATAGAAACAAATAAATTCCTAAGATCTCCGACCCTGAATCAAGCATTATCATTAATTTCTCAAGAATATGGCCTTCCCTACCACCAGACTTCTATTGATAGCTTCCTTGCTAATACGCCTTCAAAGGTAAGTGATGCTGATTCAGACTTGCGCCGAGAAATGCTGCGAACTTTCTATGAACAAGGAATTAACGAAATTGCATCAGGATCAGAATTAGGGCTAGAGCCTTCAGCAGAGCCACCATTAGCAAGCGCATGGGACTGTTTCAGTGTTTTGCCTAAGCAAATACAATTTTCAACCCCAAAACCAAGAAGACTTCACCATAGCCCAAGCACACAGGCAACTAAATTTTTTACCCCATCTTCAGTAAACTCAACGCCTTATTCCGAGTGCGGATCCGAATTTGAGACTCCAAAATCTACTAAAGGACTTAGATATTTAACGACACTGGTAAGACAACTTGTATGTAAACATCAGCCGACTTCTTTTAAAGATGTGGCTTTAAAATTAATTGATGAGCTAATTGACACTGAAGGGGTTGATAGAATAAAAGAAGAGAAAAATATGCAGAAATTATATAAATAATTAAAAAAATTATAACAAAAAAAAATATCTATGCTAGAGGAAATAGGATTATAAGAAGAAGGGTTTATGATGCTATAAATGTCCTTATAGCTGCAGGAGTTTTAGAGCGCGACGAAAAAAATGTTCGATGAAAAGCAGAATTTAATGTTGGGGAATTAGTGGAAAAAAGAGAATTTTTAGAAAAAAGAAAGCGAGAAGTTGACGCAAAAAGACTTGAATTCAAAGAAATTTTGAATAAATATTTAGCGATACAGAATTTGATCAATAGAAACACAATCAATCCGAAAGGAGAGCCTGCCCTTCAATTTCCTTTTTTATTGGTATCCACATCAGATTCACCTACAAATTCTATGTCAATTAAAGTAAATTCTTCAGCGACTGCGCTTGAGTTAAAATTTGGCGAAGCGATCACGATGTTTGGGGATATGGATGTCTTGATTTCTCTAAAAATGCATAAGATCAAGCCTTCATTGCTGCGGCACTTTCTGCCTAGCAGAGAATTATTGAATTATTGCACACCTTATTTTCCTTAATTTATAAAATAAATAAGATAAAATATAGCTGGATTTTTGACTTGAAGAAATAAATAGAAAAAAAGATAATTACATGATGCAGGCTAGAAATGCTATGTCAAAGAATAGAATAATTTTGTAAATATAAAATGATTATAATTGCATTGAACATATTATAATAAAATCTTTAGGATATTTATAAATGGCTATTATTTAGTATATTGCTATAAAGTTATTTTTTATACCAGAGTACTAATAAATTGGGCATTTATTTTTTTCTTATTACACTTGCAGAAAATCAATCAAAAAATTATTTTCATTCTTTGCTAAATTAAAGATTTCTTTAATTGAATATTCTTCTTTCAAGATGTTTCTTTTCTCTACAGAGATTAAATTTTCTATTTTTTTAATAAGATCACATCCTTGAAAAATCAGCAAATTTAATGTAAAAATTTGATATATTCTCTACATAAAGGCCAATTTATTATTTTGATATTCTGAAGGTATTAATGCAGCACACAAAACTGAGCCTGAATAGGTTATAAATTTCCTCAAGGCATCAAGCAAACCTCAGAAGCATAGATTTTCCAAGACGATATTTATGTTTGAATCATTCAAGAAAAGAACCTAAAGCGCAAAGTATATGATAAAATCACGCAAAATATGTCGAAAATAATTGTGATCATACAGTTTTCTAATGAATTAACAATTCAATTATATATATTAAATTAATGATAATTGTATTTTTACTTAAAATGCATTAATTCTAGCATTTAATTAAATTATGGTGTCGCTTTTACCAAAATTACATCTCTTTGCATACTGTGCTGCTGGCTTCAGAAACTAGTGGGATATAATAAATGGCCACCATTATCACTAGCCATCATATTGAACTAGTGTACTTGAAAAGATATTTCGGAACTAAAATGCATTTTTCTCATTCAGCAGAATTATGAAATAGATTAAAAAAATTAATCTTTTCTATCATTTCAGAGTTGCCATCTTCCTTAAAGAGTGCCTTAATGAACGATATAGGACTTCTGCAGATTGGGCAGCTTAGTTTCCAATATTTATATGTTAAAAGCAAAATGCAACTTGCGCAATGTTGATGCCCACAATTGAGAAGAGCGCAATCTATGTTTTCCTGTAGCACCCCCTCCGTGAGCGAACAAAAAAATTTTGTTCGCTCATGGAAAGGTTGATTATTGTTTTTTTTAAATTTTTATAGAAATTATATAGAATTTTTTTTTCTTCAAAATTTAAAAAATCTCCAATTGTGAAAATTGAGAAACAAAAATTAATTAATTTGCGAAATTTATATTTTCAAACGCAAGCTGTTTAAAATTAATCAGAATTAGCTAGAGATTTCGTTATAATAATTATCATTTATATATCAAAATTTTTTTTTCATAAAAAATTTTTTGTCGCTAACGGAGGGCGGGTTTTTGGTGAAAAAAGAGGGATTTTTCTAATGGCTTTGTTCACTCACGGAGGAGGGGAGTGCACAGAAGATGCAATGATCAATTTCGTTATAGATTTCTGAAATAATTGGTCTTATCGTCATAGTTGGCTTGTAGATGAATGAAAGGAGTATTCAAAGAGCAAAACAGACAATACCAAAATCAAAAATGGTCATTATATTTATATTGTAGAATCGTATTATCTTCTTATTAAATCTGAAAATGTCATGAATTAACTTTAATTAAGCTACAATTTTCATAAATGAGCATTGGAACAATAAAATTTATTTTAAATATTTTTGCTAAACTTTTCAGTCATTATTACAAATTTTATCCTTGAATTTTCAAATTTAATCACATTATGATAACAAATAAGAGTCTCCAGATTAGAATGGTAAATAATTGCATAGCAATTAAATTTTTTAGTATATTATACTACAAATAAAAAAGTTCAAATTATCACTTTACCACACAATAATTCTCCATTCATTTTCTATATTATAAATAAATGGAATATTTAGGTGAGGTCGTCATATCAACATCCAAAGACGATCCCAATATTTATATTTGGGAGCCTCCCACGCTATCACTCCTCGCTCATTTCACCGAAACCATTTCTCTACACAAGCAAAGCTTAACTCTCTCCAATAACACAATAATTGCCCCTCAAGGCCACAAATCATTAATCAATTATTACAGGTTTGGCAAAGAAGCCCCAGAAAAAAAGTCCTCGACCCTTGAACAAGTTTCTGCAATAATCAGCTACAATTGGATGATTCTGGCTGGAACAGTCCAAGGCCAGCTTATGTTATGGGACATAAACACAGGAGTGTTAATGCATATATGGAAGCCTCACTTTAATAAAGTCACTGCCTTACAAATAATTGAAGGATTTTTTATCAGTGCAAGCGAAGATGCCTCAATACAAGTTTTCGCAGTTTCCCAAGTTTTGGCTGGAAATTATATGCCTTTTAGGAATTTTTCCCAACACTTAATGCCTATCACAGATATGGCTGTATTAGGGACAAGCATTTTTTCATGCTCTAGAGATCGGTCATTTAAAGTGTATAGAAATTGGGAATTTTTTTACGAAAAATTCGTAAATTGTCCATTAAATGCGATTGAAGTAAGCGAGCAAGGCAATAACAAACTTTATGTAGCTGGAGATGATGGGAAAGTTTATTTTAATAGAAATAATGAAATTTTAACCTGGGATATCGACCAAAGGCCTATCACAAATTTAGTCCTTACCACAAATGAGCAATTTTTACTAGCCTCGACCGACAAAGTTTTTGTGTTAAATCCACAAACTGGCCAAAAAATAAAAACTTTTACTCCCCCCCCTCCGTGAGTGAACAAAACCATTAGAAAAATCGCTATTTTTTGCCAAAAACCCACCTCCGTGAGTGAACAAAAATTTTGATATATAAATAATAATTAGTATAATGAAATCTAGAGCTAATTCTATTTAATTTTAAACGAATTGCTTTTTAAAACATAAATTTTACAAATTGAATTAATATTTGCTTTCCAATTTTTGCGAATTAGGATTTTTTTAAATTTCGAAAAAAAAAATTTTTTATAAAATTTATATATAAATTTTTTAAAAAAAAAAATTACCCCCCTCCGTGAGTGAACAAAATTTTTTTGTTCACTCACGGAGGGGGGGAGTTAGCATTCACAAAGGAGAAGTTGTCAGCTTATTTTGCATACCAAGACCAAGTGATTTTACAGAGCAAATGCTCACACATCAGCCTGTAAAAATCTTAAAAAAACAGCTGGAAGGAGAGCCTGATACAATAGGATTTGAATTCCAAAGGAAAAAATTTGAGCCAAATGAAGAAAATAAAGAAGACCAAAATATTGCAGCGAACTCTGAAGAAATTGAAAGGCTTAACCAGATCAATGGGCATTTATATAGACTTTGGATAGAACATTGCATTTAATTAAATAGAAAATTGCTTATTAATTTCATATGATAAGGCGGGATTATAATTAAAATGGAAGAAGATAACTCTCTAAGCCCTTTGAAGAGACAACGAACAGAGCTAGAATGCGCAATAGTACAGGAAAATAAAATGTGTAAATTGAGCCCAGCAAGCAGTGAAAGTTATTCTGAGTATAGAACTCCGCCTGAATTTCCTTCAGATGAGAAGAAAATTAAATTATCTCCGAAAGAAGAAAATGAGACTGATGTTGGTGATGAAATGGAAATACATCATGAAGATCCAAAAAATTCAGATTCAACTGAAATATTGACTTCACAAAATAAATTAGCAGACGAAACTCATACTCCTACTGAGATAATGGGTGAAATGAGTGATATAGCGGATCTTAAAGATGTCCCTAAACAAGAAGAAACCACAATAATTATCGATGGGCATATAATCAAAGTAACACTTAATAAACCTTAAAATGGATTTTCCGTAACTAAGCTTTTTTTCAATCACAATTTTGCTTTCTGTCTAATTAATAATTATATGCAGAAGCCACACCAACATCTCAGAAACAAAAGCGATCAATTACAAAATAACGCAAAGCCAAAATTTAAACTCGATTTAAAACATTCTTTAATTTCCCCCAATTCCAAATTTGTAGGGCTGACCAATAGAGACTGAAATAATTCCCCATACGCAGCTATCAAAACTCAAAAAATTCGTAAAATTAGTTCAAATTTGCCAACTCAGCGCAGCAATTCTCCCGCAAATCCAGAATTTTTAACAGTTCAGACAACTAAACACCACAAATCCAGCTCAGCTTTTAACTTTATTATAGGAGATTCTCCTATACAAAGCAAAAATCCTTCCCCGATTAAACTTCTGAAAAATTCCTCGTCTGGGTTTTATGTGTTTAATGATGCAAAGCAAGTCCAAGACTTAAGCACTGTGAGGATGCCTAATAATAGAGATTTTTCTGAATTGACAGCTGATCTGTTAGAGAAACTGAAAAAGTCTGAAAACGCCAGTAATGAGGAAAAATATCAAGCTATTAATTCAGTTTTTGATATAGCTGTAAGGTCCATTGCAATATGCTATCGATTTTAATGATTATTTTTTTATTTTATTTAAATTTAAAATGTTTCCTAATAAATTTCCTTACTCCCCCCCCCCCTCCGTGAGCGAACAAAAAAATTTTTGTTCGCTCACGGAGGGGGGTTAATTTTTGTTTTTAAAAAAATTTATATATAAATTTTATAAAAAATATTTTTTTCGAAATTTAAAAAAATCCTAATTTGCAAAAATTGGGAAGCAAATATTAATTTAATTTGCAAAATTTATGTTTTAAAAAACGCAATTTGTTTAAAATTAAACAGAATTAGCTCTAGATTTCATTATACTAATTATCACTTATATATCAAAATTTTTTTCCATTAAAATTTTTTCTATTAAAAAAATTTTTGTTCACTCACGGAGGGTGGGTTTTTGGTCAAAAAATGGCGATTTTTCTAATGGTTTTGTTCGCTCACGGAGGGGGGGGGGGGGAGTTAATTTTTTCCAAATTTTATAATGGTATTTAGCTTTAACAATTTTTTTAAAAAACCCTTTTTAGGCTTTGGGTGCTATTAAGACTTTTGGAAATAAAAGGAATTTCATAGTGTTCTATAAAAATGCATACACTATACAGTTATACAGCTTGATAAACCCTTTGGAGCTTTGCTAATGAAAATCAAAGAGTCATATGAGAGCCTGCATCACGAAAAAGCTGCTTTAAATGACGAAAAAATCAAGTCAAAAAGTCCGACTCCTACAGCATTTAACCTGCCAAAGCTCCAGCTGTCAAGAAGAAATTCTCAAGACTTCCAAGATGAATTTATGCAGCATTTAGATGAGTTTTCAGACAGCTGGAGAAAAGCGATTATCGAAGGAAGATAATTTCATGTTTATTCTCGAATAATTATCATAAAAATGTTAATTCCCTTTTCTCTCTTCTTTATCATCTTGTTCTAGTATTTCTACAAGCGCTCTTTCTTCAGCCTGGATTTTTGCTTTATCTTCTTCTGTAGGATCCAGCCTTACCAGCCTATTTCCTTCATTACAAAGCTCAGCCCGTGACACCCTGCCTCTCTTTTCTATGTATTTTTTGACATCCAGAAACTCTTCTTCTGTGATATAAATGTATTTCCCTCTCTCGTCTTTTATGCCATTAATCCATCCACCCTTTTCTAAGTCGTCTAGTCTTGATACAGCTGTTTTTCCGTCCAGGCCGAATTCAGAAGCCAGTTCTTCAACCATTACAACTTTTCTCATTTTAATAAAATCAATGAATTTTTTCAAATCGTACCCAGCTTCTTCAGCTTCTTCTCCTCCTTCATCAACTGCGAACATATCTTTCCATTTCGCGTACTCCTCTTCCTCTTTTTTCTGTTTTTCTTCCTCAATCTTCTTCAGCCTTTCTTCCTCTTCCTTTTCTTTTTGCTCTCTTTCTTTTTCTTTCTCTAAATATTTCGCATTTTTTTCATTCTGCCTCTGCAGCTTTTCTTCATAAGCTTGTTTTTTGGCTTCCCTCTGTGCTTTTTTCTCTTCTTTTTTCGCTAATTTAGCTGCTTCCCTTCTTGATAGCTCTGACTTTTCGTCGTCTTCTTCGGTCTTTTCTTCTGCTTCTACCTCTTGTGTCTGTTTCTGTCTTAATTTTAAATTCATCCTCCCTTTTGCATTTTTTTCCACCTCCTGAGGCTGCACAACTGGCCCTGATTTTTGTTTAAGCGCCCAAAAGCCTATAGCTCCTATCACAATCGTCAATAAAAGGACACTAATAGCTTCAATAATCATATATAAATATGGAATAATAGTTCCTTATTATCTTTAAAATGGTGAGAACTCACTATCCTTCTTATCTCAAGACAGTGCTAAAAGCAGGATCTATCGTCAGCTTACTCTATTGGGCTTTGTGTTTGAACATAGGGTGGGTACATCATAGAGAGCTAGCGAAAAACTCCAGAGTACGAAGACGCTTTGTTAAAGCTGGAGGATTTGACTCATTTTTGCAAATGAGGGACGAATATCACAAGCATCAAGTCAGACCCATGTTGGATTTCCAGCCAAATCAGCCTTATGCAACCCCAGCACCATTGAAGCCTCAAAAACACTTTTAAGGCTAACTATTTAGCTTATTATCATTATTTATAATCTACATAACCTCGCATTGTTTTTTATTTTTCTTTGCACAAGCTTTTGAAAAACATGCATAGTTGCTTTTCCGCTCTGTGGAGATAAACAGCCTTTGCTCGTCATACCGAATAGTAGGGAATGCTGCAGTCTGTTGGACAAGCTTTATGTTGGTTCTTTCGATTTCTTTTTTGAGCGCTGCAAGCTTGTTGGCGATTAATTTGATTCTTTTTGTGATGACATAAATTTTGTCCTCTGGCATCAATATATAGCTGAGGACAGCTTATAGGTCTGGCTTTAGTTTGCCAGCTTTTCGGAGTTGCTTTATAATATTTTGTATCCAAAAGTTATTCTGATAGCCTATTGACTAATAGAGCTATAAGCTATCCTGGGCTATATTGAAATATTTTTTTAATTTTTTTTTCTAATAAATTAATTATTTTAATTTTTTTTTTAAAAATTATTGAAATATACAGAAAATGCAAGCTTTGGGGACTCATAGAGTTCATCATTTACTACAGTCATTAACATGTATTTTTGAGGAACTTCTACCTTAAAAGAAGACTCATAAGATTTTATTTCTAAAACCGATGTAGGCTCAGTATTGGCTTGAAGTAGATACTGATATACATCGATATAACAAGTCGCCACTGCTGTTTTTGGCGGCCTAAACTGCCTCGTGGTATGCTCATACAGCACCACTTCTGCAGCTTTGTCTTTAAACCCGCTTTCTCTATATATCCCTTACAATTGTATAGCCGCATCTCAAATCGCTTTATTTCCCCTAATGTCAACTACATCAGTTTCAGATGACGAGTTTCCTATATTCAGCCTCAGCGAGTACCCTTCAAAGCCTTCTTCAAACGCTGACTTTAAATCGGTGATTTCTGCAAAGCTCGCCAACATATAAACAGGTACCAAATCTTCGATGTTTTCGCTCGTCAGCCTAGTGGCGTCATTTATTTCTAAAAATGATAAGCTATTATGGTTTAATAGAGTTTCTATATCTTGGTCCTTCAAATGAGGGTATGGGAGGGTCAGGTTCCTATAGACGCCTAAAGCAGTGTCTAATAATCTTTTCTACATTAAGACTACAGTCAGAGGAGCTTCTTTTAGCAGCTTCAGGTACCTTTGGTGTCTCCTTACAAGAGTTTCAGAAAAAATTTGGAGAAATTGGTTCCTTATTAGCGTTTACAATGATTTACTACCAAATTTGTCGCTTGTAACTTTTTCCCAGATGCGCTTGACTTCAGATAGAGCTTGCTGGCAGTCTTTGTTGTAAAATCACACAGTAAGGTCTGGGAAGGCAATTTTTAGGTCAGATTTGTCCTCTATGTCAGCTTCATTTAAAGATCGATTGTACTCTTTCCGCATTTCTTCAAAGAGTTTTTGGGGAAGGTCTTCCATTTTGTGTATATTTTATACCTTGGGCGCCCTTACACAATTATTTATCTAATCGTTATTTTTCTTATAGGTGTTCATTCAAATAAGTTATATGGGCAACCTAGAAGTACACTTGAGCTATAGTTATATATTTATTGATTATTTTATATAGAAAATGTATTTCTTGAAGGGATTAAAGTTTTTCCGCATTGGCTGCACTTTTTTGGGAAAGCTGATATGAGGCATCAATGAGGGGAAAAAGGCAAGTCCCAAACCAGCAGCCCAGTAGGCACATACTACCACAGTCAAATCAGGCTGCACTAGTAGGTATTGAGGACTCGACAGGCTTGATATAAGCTTTGCAGTGGTCACATCTTAATTTGAATAGAAAACTGTGATCAACGGTCGGGGTTTTAGTAAGTGTTGTAGCCATTGTGGATCGTCGCTTGTGGCTTCTGATTGGCGAAAACTCAGGATTGCTGACTTCAGTTGCACTGGCTGACTCTTTTGACCATTGTGTAAACCTTCTCCCTGTGCTTGGCATTGTGATTAACCCAGGCATAGTAAAAGGGAAGTTATCTAATTCTGACTCATCTTCCGAACTGTCAAGCAATGGGAGCAATCCTTCATTCATTTTTACTAATTAATCATTTCTAACAGATACATTAATTTTACTGTGTTATTTTCTCTATTTTTAATGCCAAATTTATATAAAAATCATTATAATCTGCTTCATATTTATTCATTTCAAATAATTTTAAAATGTTAGCTCAGCTTCCTACAACAGTGAAGATGGCACGCGAACACGCAATTCTTGGGTTGTACCCAGAATCTCTACAGATGTTCGAGCAAGCGATCGGGATGATAGATTCCTACCTCCCTTCATGCCGAAACTCTCCTTTTAATCAAAGATGAATTAGCACTAAAAACAATTTGTCAGAAGAGTATGAAGCTATAAGGAAACTTTACCAAACAGTCAGAAGATTCCAGTCAAATTCGCCGCCTCCAGCTTACATGCAGGTCCAAGAGAGACAAATAAGCCCTTCAGAACAGAATGGAGTATTCCAGTTCGCCATATCAAATCCAAATTATAGAGGACCTGCCAAAGGTCTTGGAAGGTTCGAAGGGGTGCCTTTTGATAGGCCGCCTGCAAATGAACCGATGGATAGTTTCCAGAACGACCCTGATGTATGGCCTGCACCTCCTATGCTGCCTAATAAACAGAAAAAACCAACAAGACCACAAGCCCAGCCTGTTGTAAAAACTAAGCCACCTCCTCAGAGTAATCAAAGAAAGCCTCCAGCGCCAGCTAATAAAGGCCAAAAACCAGCCCCTGAGCCAAGCAATATTAGAAATTACGACAAGCCTTGACGAGCAAATACAAAGCCAGAAGGCGAAAAAGCAGCTAAAAAAGGTGAAGGGGAAAAGTCCAGCTTTTTGGAGTCAGTCTACCCTGATGGCGTTGGTCCTGACACTGATTTAATCCAGGCGTTAGAAAGAGACATGCTCGACAAAAACCCAAATATCTGTTTTGATGACATTGCAGACCTCGACGAAGCCAAAATGCTTCTACAAGAAGCCGTTTTATTGCCAATTTTAATGCCGGATTTCTTCAAAGGCATTAGAAGACCTTGAAGAGGTGTATTAATGTTCGGGCCCCCTGGGACAGGCAAAACCATGCTTGCCAAAGCTATAGCGACCTTAGGAGAAACCACATTTTTTAATGTCTCAGCTTCTACGCTTGGGTCTAAATGGAGAGGAGAAAGTGAAAAACTTGTAAGACTTCTCTTTGAGATGGCAAAATTTTATGCTCCGACCACGATTTTCTTTGACGAAATTGATGCACTTGGAGGCAAAAGAGGAGACTCGAATGAATGTGAAGCGTCAAGAAGGGTCAAGACTGAGATGCTGGTGCAGATGGATGGGGTTGGATCAAGCGAAGATGAAGAGTCGAAAAGAATTATAGTACTTGCAGCTACAAATAGGCCGTGGGATCTTGATGAAGCTTTGAGAAGAAGACTTGAAAAAAGAGTTTATATTCCTCTGCCTTCAGATAATGGCAGGAGAAAATTGTTTGAAATTTATTTGAATTCTCTTGAAAAAAGCGATGATATTATAGCATAGGAATTTTTATAGATTTCTTAGGTGTCGATCCTCTCAGTTGAAGATTATCCATGCTAAGACTGATTTTATAGCTTGATTGCTGACTTGCCAAATAAATTTGGCAAGTCTAATTCAATTTTGGTTGTAAGAAGAAGATCCTTACTCCCCCCCCCCCCTCCGTGAGCGAACAAAAAAATTTTGTTCACTCACGGAGGGGGGTTAATTTTTTTTTTTAAAAAAAATTTATATATAAATTTTATAAAAAATATTTTTTTTCGAAATTTAAAAAAATCCTAATTTGCAAAAACTGGGATTATTTATATCTATTTATAATGTAATCATCCCTTTTGTTATATAAAAATAAGACAATGGTTATAAGACGAAATATTTCTAGTGATTATGAGAAGGCATAGTAGAAAAAAGTCAAGGATATAGTGGCGCTGATATTGCCAATGTATGCAGAGATGCCGCAATGATGCCAATGAGGAAGAAACTTGCAGAAATTAGAAGCAAAGGAATTAATGCTAAAATTATTGAGCAGATTAAAGATAAAGTGAACGTGCCACTATGTATGGACGATATGAAGGAAGCCTTGAACAACGTGTCGAGGTCGGTTAGTAATGATGATCTGGGGAGATATGAGGAGTGGATGAAGGAATTTGGCAGCACTTAATCATAATTTACCATTTTATTATATATATTTGCACACAATTATAGAATTTTTACTTTGTTTATGATATTAATTACTTATATCTCATTTAACTCAGAATCATTGCTGTCAAAGCTCACATCACTCATGTCTGAATCTGATTCAATGCCATCTAGCTTTTTTAGTGGTTTTGATTCGGCAGGCGGTGGCTTGTTTTCTTTCAGGAGTGGCTTGTTTGGAGGCTTTGGTGTTACTTCTTCTGGAGAATCAAATATAGCATCCACTATTATATAAGCATTTCTTTCAAAAAAGTCAATTCAAACCTTTTGACCTTGCTCTTTTAAATTTTCAATCCACTGCCAAATGTACCCGGGGTCGTTCCTTATTTTCGCCCTTAAGTCTACAATTGTTGGATCCTTGCTTTTAAGCAGATTGTCTAATATGGTAGCATCATCATTTGTGCTGCTTGGTGGCTCTTCTGGAACATCTTCTGGAACATGTAACTCTTTTAAGTATTTTCTTGACTCCTCGAGATTACCATCATATTCTTGTAGAGCCTTATATGCATCTTCAAACTCATAGCCTTCTTCCATTAATTGTGCAAGTTTCCAATCCCAATTGGTATCATCTTGTATATTGTTTGGGCTTTTCTCTTGTGCACTGCTTGGACTATTCTCTTGCATGGTGCTTGCACTTTTCTTTTGCGCACAGCTTGCATTTTTTACTTGTGCAATGTTTAAACTTTTATCTTGTGCAGCGCTGCATTTTTTGCTTGAATTTGGGATCGGTTTTTCTTCACCATCACTTTCTAAATCGCTGTTTGCGATTTTTTCATGATTACTATTAACTGCAATTTGAGGCTGGGGTTCCGGATTAGGCTGAGACTCATACAGAGGTGGGGCCTGAGGCATGACATTTGGGCCATTATTGCGGACTGTACGCTTAGACACAAGAAATTTTGGAGTGTTACTTAGTCCTGGGAGATTCAAAATTGTAAGTTCGGGATTAATTTGTTTCCCTCCATAGACAACAAGAGCTTGAGATGTATCAATACTTAGGCTATCCAGATAGGATATGATTTGTTGCAATAATGGCAGGTTATCGTTTATCTCAATATCTGAGAATGTTCCTATCTTTCTACAGTCGATAATAATTTTCATTTTATAAATTAAAGTCAAATTGTTAGATGTGAACTGCAACCTGACTATCTATGTAGATCCAGCTTATCCAGAAATAGTTTCTAGGTTAGACAAACCCTTTGAGGCTGTCCCGCTAGTCCCAATAGACAAAAACTAAGTGGTTGTACACCCATCTGGTTGGGACTGAAAACCCATCAAGGAGAAATAGAACTACCTCTTCATCAGGCATCCCAAACTCAAAAGCCTACTGAAAAGGGGTACAGCCTTAATCGAGCATAATTAGGTAGGTCCTACCTCTCCACATGGAATTAACCTCCAGTCACCTTTTATTTCTTCATTTTATAAGAAATATAAAAATGCTTAAGAGTACTCATTATAAGTTATATATTAATCCACCCCATCCAGTAAGAAAACAGCCCTACTAAAGCTGCACTTGATATGTATTTTCTGTTTCCGCCCATGCAAAATCTGTATGCGTTTACAAATTTCATAACAAAATTCATGCACTTGCTGACGCAGTCGATCACTGTTTCCATTTCGGCTGGACTTCTGCCGAATTGGGTGCCAAGCATTTGGCCCATCATGTTTTTCATTTCAGGGTTGTTTAGCATGGTTTGGACCATGTTTGCGTTTATTTGCGGCATGCCAGGGTTTGCTTCTGCTGCTGCTGAGCCAGGCTGTTGTGGAGCAGCAGTAGGGAATCCTCCCGATCCCATCATTTGTGACATCATTTTGATGGTTTCAGGGCTCATCATCTTACTCTATATTGGCTAAAAGCAAAATTAATGATAATGGGACAAAATTAATCTTCTTTATTAAATTATTTTAAAAATAAATAATTATAGAGTTAGTCATATTTTGTATTTGTTCAGACGAAACGTTTAATCCTTGGCTCTTCATCATGCTTTCCATGAACTTCGGATCCATGTTCTTAATAGAAGATGTCATCCTCTCCAAATCTTCAGGGCTCATGTTTTTTAAAGTTTCCATGCCTTTATTCATCATTTCACTATTCATATTTCCTGGAGGAACTATAGGAGTGTTTATAGCCGGAGCAGGCTGCTTTGGAGGTTCTTCCGTTTGCTCTTCAATGATAATTTTCTTTTGTGGAGCTTTTTCTTCTTTTTGTGGAACTTTTTCTTCTTTTGGTGGATTTTTTGTTTCTTCTTGGAGAAGTTTTTCATTAAGCTCGATCCCTCGATTTTTTTCTTTATTGCTCAGCTGTCCAGTTGGCTTTGGGTCTTCTTTTTTCACTGGTTCGTCAATTTCTTCGATTTTCGGAGAATTTTTCTTCGGTGAAGCTTCAAGTGAAGCAGCTCTGACCTCCTCTAATAACTTTGTAACTAATGTAAATCTTACTGTTTTCGTCACTTGGTGACAGTTTTTTAGCTTCTTCTAGTTTCGTTTTAGCTTCTTTTAATTCTCCTTTTTTCATTAAAGCCTGTCCATATCTGTAATAAGCCTTTGCATTTCCTCCAAAAATCAAGACCTTTTTGCACTGTTCGATTATTTGGTCATAATCCTCAAATTTGGCTAAACAGTTGGCTAAATTCATTCTGCAAGAAATTTCTAAGGTTTTTGCTGACTCTGAAAGTGGCTCTTTTTGCAGCTTTCTTAAAGCTTCCTCGTATCGGTCAATGGCTTCTTTGTATTTTCCTTGATTAAAATATGTGTTTCCTTGGTTCTTTATTTCTGTTGCTTCAACCACTGTTGCAGTTGGAGGCTCAGGCTGTGGTGGAGGGGATTGTTGAGGAAATCGACCAGCTGGGACGTTGTTTTTCATGTTTTCCAAGGTGGATTCGTCCATCTTTGACATACTTGCTGCTGCAGTCCTAAAGAGGGCTGAATGTAATTTGATCGGAACATTTTTGTATGAAATTTGTCGAAAATTTTTTTCCTCTGTAGAGTTTTTGATGAATTTTTAATTATTTTCTGAGTAAATATTAATGAGGAAAAAGTTTCACCGAAAAATCCCGAGGAAATGTGATACTAGGAAAATTCCAATAAAAAAGGGCGCACAACCTAAAGAATGATGGATCCATATTCCCCATCCCAGCCATTGACAGGTATTGTCTGAGCTGGTCGTCAGTCATCTTCGACATCATATCAGCGCTTTGCTTCATGTTTGAGCCGTTCATCATGTTTTTGTAAGCTTCGAACTGGGCTGGGTTGAACATTTTATTATATTTTTTTAAGATTTAATAGAATTTTACAAATTTAGCAAACAGCTTATATGTGAGCTAACTCCCCCCTTAAATTGGAACAAAAATGATGCTTCAATTTATTTGATTTTTTTTTTAAATATAAATCGAGCCAGCTATTTTGAATTTATTTCTATAGAATTAATTCAAAAAATTAATTGATTCAGTGTGAAAACTGTTTAAATAATTCATTGAACTTTTTTCAGTTAAATTAGGCCAAAACTAATTCTAATAAAAAGTAGTATTTGACTTATAAAATTTTTCCTGTGAAAAAAATTGTTCCAATTTAAAAGGGAAATTTTACCAATATTTGTTTCAATTTTAGGGGAATAAGAGAAGCTAAATTCAAAAACAGATTTAAGGACTGCATTCATACTCGCAATTTATTATTTTTTCCCTTTTAATCATTTCAATTTCGTTCCCAGGTTATCAAATTTCTATATCCAGGCCTAATCTGCTTTCCTGCTAATTGAGTTTTGCCAAATAATCAATTTATGTGAAATTTTCCATTTGGCTGATTAGATTTTTCTCCAACTTCTCAATCTTTCCATATAAAAATATTTTAAGTTATATAATTAATAAAAAATATATAGCCCTAAATTTCTTTGTATTGATTAGGGACTGGCTGATTTCGAATTTTTTTCACTACAGAAGCAAATTTCAGATCTTTTTTGGTATCTTCATAGTATTTAGAAGATGGAGACAAAGTGCAAATCATGTAGGTTTTACAGTTTCCTCCTAATGCATTCGCCAAAATTCTAGTTAAGGCAGACTCTCTGTAGCGTATTACTCCGCCTCTATACCCTATTTATTAATATATCAATTATTTTAAAAAAGTTTTTTAATATTAAAATTTATCTAAAAAGACTTACTAGCAGGATTTGCCAAATTTTTTACAACTGTCTGCAGTGCAGCAATAGAAGAATTAAGTGATATAACGTATTTTTCAAGAGTGGCACATGCAAAAACTCTTTGCTTCGCAGCAAGGTCTGCAAAAGTAATAAAACTGCTCATTTCTAACACTTTATCTTCTTGGTTGACTCTTTGTTTCAATTCTAATATCAAAAAAACATGAGAATACCCTGCAATTTGATTCATCAGAGCTTGGAAGGATCGCTTATTTGTTGAGCCTCTTCTTATCAATTCTTGGAAGTCTTCAGGACTTCTAACAGGGTGCTTCGAAAGGTTTTCAACAAAGAATTCATGATCGCTGTTTGTTCTTATTTTTAGTCCATGCTTAGGCCAACTAGTTTTCGGGACCAATAAATCATAGATTTCTTCGGTATAAATTTCATACATACTTATCAATATCTCATTTTCTGATAAATTATTTAGCCTTGAAAGCAGCTTTTCACATGTATAAGGTATAATCCCTTGGGTATTGCCAATTCCATACATTGAAAATGTCTTTCCTGATGCGGTCTGGCCATATGAAAAAATGCAGGAATTGTAGCCTTCGAGTAAATTATTTAAGAGTTTGGTACTGTATTCTTCATTTATATCTTCCGATCCTGCAAACTTGCTCGAAGTTCGCAAACAGAGCCCATCTTCCCTTTCAACAAAACCATCATGTGACCAAAATGAATTATTAAACAAAAATTGTTCGGACTCAAGACTTTTAGGGTCTGTGATTATTGTAGAATTGCCTTCTATATCTATGCAGCATTGATTATCAGCAGATTGGAGTTCAAAACGAATGAATGGTCTAACTCGGACAGCAACATTTATATTCATTATGATTATTAGTAGAAACCAGATTTATGAATTATTTCTAATGTTATAAAAAGTGAAGTTACATAATTTTTGATTAAAATCAAAAACTAATAGTTTCTTGAAAAATTCTCCAAACAAATACCATTTATTATTAAAAATTTTACAAGTTCAATTAAAATCAAACAACATCTTTCATGGCATTCTAAACTATGGGCTTTGCCAAACTTTAATATAACTTAGCCTTATTTTAAAATCAAATTGCCCTGAAGCATCAAGTGGCTTTCTCCAAATATAATTAATTTCATATAGCTTTGAATATTTACTTCTAAGTATTTATTAGCAGATTGAAGCCTATAGCGACTGAACTGTCGGGAATCGATCAGCAAAATGCATATTTTATGTAATTTTTTTTTGGGCAGTCAATATTTATTAATTAATATCCTCTGTGTCAAAAAGAACGACGTTATATTTCTTTTGATAAAAATCTGAAAATTTGGTTAATTTTACACCCTCTCCATCCACTAATATTCTATTTGAGCCATTTCCTATGCAAGCTGAATATATTACTTTTGAACTAATTAAAAATTTCATTAGCTCGATTAAAATCAAGCATTTTTCTTTAGCACTTTTAAACATATAAGCTTCCCTATAATTTCCTCCAAACTCTATACATTTTTCTAATACAATCCTTGAGTTGTTTTTAAAGTTAAAGTTGCTATGAAACATCAAACAGTTTCCTCCCACTGTAATCATTTGCATAAAGCTTTTAATACCCACTCCTAGCCCACAGATCAATGAGTTGTTATAATTAGTTTCAGAAATCTTGTAATCCTCCACAAATCTTTTGAGATTAAAAAATTCTTTTTTTTGAATTTTATTTTCTAAAAATTTTAAGTATCACTCACAATTGATTCCGTTTGTAGACTCTTCTTGGCAAAAATTCTTGCAGGTGTGTTTTTCTTCATCACCTATATACAGTGTAAAATTAGCCCTATAGGCATGTAGAGAAACTCTTTGGAAACGCCGATGCCTTGTATATGATCTTTTATGAACTTGAGTAATAGATCCATTTTCATAAGGATACGAATCAAGGATAAGCAACCTGCCGCATATCTTGCAAATTCGAAAATAAAATAATAATCGAGCGCCTTTGTAGATTTTATTGAAAAGGCCTTTGAAAGTTATTATACATGGGTAGTCAAGAGGCGGCCTAATTCAAAAAATCTCAGGAAGCATGCTTGAAAATAATCTTTCAATGGCCCAGCTTGTTTTTGATGTGTGATAAAAAACCTTGCTAACATGAGGAATCGAGGATAGAATCTCAAGCGGAGTTAAGAATGATAAAATGTTGCCAAGCAAGTTATTGTTATAGAGAACCTGGTTCATGATTTGTATTGATAATAAGCCCCATAATATAAAATAAATTGGGCGGCAAGCCTATAATTTATATAAAATAAATGTGACTAATATATTGATTAACATTAAGATTTATACACACCATAAGCAGGACTCACATTAGCTAGACTACCTTTGCGAGGAAAGGTAGCCTACGCTGGCGAATATACACCAGAGTGAAAATGGTGTAAAGCCCAACCAAAATTCCACCCTCTTGAAGTTTCAGACGAAACGCACCTACCTAAGTATAAGCTTTCTAGATTAGAGCACCCTCTGCCGGGTACCCCAATAGTTCCAATAGAGGAAGAATATTTGAGAAGCAAAATCTGCCTAGCTCATCTGGCGGGCAGGGACAGAAAAACCTTCGGGGAGATAAAAACAAAAACTTCACTCTTTGGCAAGGTATCCTCAAATCGAAGGCCCAATTCAAAAAAAGGCTTTATTATCAGTTTCATTGTAATGGGTCCTACTTCTTCATATAGAGTGCACCTCAAAGGCCAATTCCTTCAAGTCATCAATTTATTTCTTAAAATATTGAGTATTTTACTTATTAAAAGGGATATTTAAATGAAATAATGATTATTGCATTAAATTGCATTTAATTGTCTTGCTTCAATAAGCAAGCTATTTACTGGTGCAGATAAATTTGATGGAGCTCTCCTTGGATAATTTTTTATTGTATATTTTTCTGGAATCCCCAATGCATACACTTTGAGATAGTCTACAGCATAGAAATACTCGATATTTTCCCTTGTATCTAAATCTACCTTCTTATGACTGACTGTTACATACTCGATAACTCCAAGATGATGCAATCTTTGTGCTAGCTCAATCATCATTTGAACAATTTTCCTTTTTCCTTTGAAGTAATAGAGCTCATTATACTTTTCACTAAATCTCTACCACAATTATTTTTTAAATATTTAAACAGTAATTATTATTATTATTAATAATAATAATTTTGCAGACTTGAAGTAAGCTCTTTGCAGGTATCTTTGAATATCGGAACCACTGAAATAAGGTTGCAATATTCAGGAAAAATGAATTCGCAATATGCTCCTACACAAATTCGGTTTTCAAAAATGTTTGAGCTGACCTTAAAGCAATTCTCAAATTTGCTATTCCAATTTATATAAATTTAAATACAGATATATTTTACGTGTGGATTTATTTTATAATGGGATATTATAACTCCTTTCACATTCTGCTACTTGCCAAATAAATGGATGCAGTCTGGATTTTAGTTTAGCCTTTCTTGGAAATTGTGCAAATCATTCACAATTTGTTGTGCTATTTGGCAAGCTTTCATCCCATTTCATATTTCTACATTTGTGGCCACCTGGGTTTGCTATGAGCAGAATAAAGGGAACCCCATCAGCAACAATTGAAGTTAGTTGCCATTGTTGATGAGATTATTTAAATTTTTTAGAAATATAGTCCAGAGCAACTTTTAGCTTGCCCTGGGCTAGACTTTCCCTTCAACTCGCGAGTGGATTTGGAACCGAAAATTCCTAAACTAACAATGCGAGTTGATGAATGTCAAGTATATGGTCACTTATCAACTCTTGGATTTGGTTGGAGCCAAAAGTTACCTAACGACAAGTATGCGCTCACTTGCCTACTCGTGGTGTTGGTTAGGCAATTTTATTTCGGGACCAACTCCACTAGTTGCTAGTGCAGGGCCAGCTAGAAGCGGCATTGGGCTATAATTGAAAAATATTATATATAAAAAGACATGTGTTTAAGAAAATGCTATATTATAAAATTAATAGATTTTGTGATAATATTTTTAATAGCTATTTTCTCTTCTAACCTTGTTTATGAGTAATAATTCCGTTCGGGGTTGATTGATGCATTTTACCAATGACTCAGTCGGTAAAACCTAAACCACATATCCTGCTGCAAACTTTGCAAAGCTGGATATTAAAGATTAAGCGTTCTCCTCATTTTATTGTGTTAAACAATCCTGTCATTATTTTTATTGCTGGATTTTCAATCTGATCTTTAGTCCAGAACAACTCTGAAATCATATTCGTGAAAGATTTCTCTATCTCCCAGTGAGTTCTGGACACATGATTAAAAGTCTTGCTTACAGTTTGCAGAGAAATCAGCTCGAAAGGATTTAAGTAAGATAAGATACCACCTAGTAAGTCACAATTATCTAAAACGTTCATCTTTATTTTTATATATTAATACCCCGCCAATTTTATTAATCCATACTAAAACCAAAATATAGAAGAACAATAATACACATAATGCGACTTTTCTTAGTTTTTTAGAGAACTGTAACATAAAATGGATAACCTCAACAAAAGCCCTTATTTAGCCAAGTTTCAAACTGAAATAGACAAAGCTATCAATTTCATGAGAATCCACAATTTCAGCCACCCCTCAATATCACAAGCCTGTGAATTCCTTCAAATTTCTCCAGACGAGCTTTACCCAAAAAGTTATCGAGAATTTAATGATAATAACACTATTTCCGAGTGCCAAAAAATCCGCTACAACCACTTCGAAAACCGCCGAAAGGCAAAAATAAAAGTGGTCGCTTCTTATATCGCAGAAAAAGACCTTTTGCATGAGCATTCTAATCATGTAGAGACAAGTTCCAGCCACAGTAGTCAGTTAGATATTTTTCAGCATACAGCTTGTCCTCCTACCAACCAAAAATCAAGACACAGCAAAACCAATGAGCCAGAGCTACCGCTTTATGTCCCAATTTCTCTAGAAGAAGTGGCCAAAAGAAAATTCGATATGGCTAAACATGATGTTTTTCGAAAACTCCAAGTCAAAGAAAACCAAAAGTTTATCAGGCAAAAAAGTGAAGAAAAAATTAAGCAAGTGACGTTAAAAGAGGTGGCAAAGGCTCAGAAAATCGAAATGGATAAAAAAATTCATGATGAGCTGAGGATGACAAAAATTATGAAAATTGAGGAAAAGAGGAAAGGAATTTTGATGAAAAGGCACCAGGAATATGAAAAATATGAAAAAGAGGCGTTGTCAAATAACCAGTCTTTTAGTAAATTAGACACTTTTAGTGCTTCTGCAGTTTTGAGTAGAAGCCAAATTGCATCTAGGGAAAGAGGGCTGAGTCCAGTAAGGAGAAGTGTGATTATAGAAAGTAGATACAATGATGATGCAGTAGATGAGCAGCTTAAAAAATATACTGACAAAATGGAAAACTCGACAAGGCTTGCAACCCGTTTTCAGGTTGAAAAAGCTGCGTCAAGCTATATGAGAAGCTTATCTGTAAATAAAGTCTCTGAGTATCGAAAAAGTTTACAATTGCAAGAGATGGAAAGATTGGATCAAAAATTGCAAAAACTGCATAAAAATATTGAAGAATCTTTGGTAATTTATAGCTAGAAAAGAAAATCAGAAATCATTGAAAAAGAAGCAAATAAAAAAGTCAAGAATAAACAATTTTGAGAAGAAAAACTGTTTGAAGAGCAGAAAAAGCTTGACGAATATTACAAAGCCAGGGAAAACTATTTAGAGCATAAAGATCAAAAACGGCAAAAAGCTGCAAAAGAAGCTAAGGATGCTAGAGCCAAGAGAAGTGCCATGCTCACAGAGAAAAATCACTTACGCAAAAGAGATCAAGAAGAAAACATAGAAAAAGTCAACCAAAAATTCGAGCAATTCAAACAGAAAATTTTTGGAAAGCATAAGGAAGCTGAAGAATATTTACGAAAATTAAAAGCTGTAGACTCACAGATTCCTCAAATTAAAGTTGAAGCCGAAATGATTTTTAAAATGGAAAGAGAAAACTCTAGCAGAGATAAATCAAATGTAAAAACAGCAGCTTAATTAATGCTATTAATTTATTTGTAAATGACTTATAACCCTCCTATCAGCTCTGATACGATTTTATCTCTAAATCCTTACGATTCATCTGTTAGCGTGACCAGCGTAATTGATTTGCATGCAGCAGCTCTTATAAAGTTTAACCCTCAACAGAGTTTCTTAAGAACATCGACATGCTTCATTCCACCAAACAAAATTTTTTGTTTTGGAAATTCAGAAGGGCGAGTTTATGTTGGGAAAACTGTGATAATTGAAGACGACCAAGCAAAAGTAATGAAAGAAGGAACTGCCTGCTTAAACTCTGGGTCAGTTTATCTCAATGGCTGGTCAAGCATGAAGCCTACCCTCCACCTTTAAATTCAACTATTATCTTTGTTATAATTTACATTAAGTATCAGAGCTCTTATATGATTTCAGTGTGGTTTTTATTATTATGTCTCATTTAGAATGTAAATTCATGATTTAAACAATTTTAAATTAATATTAAAGTAGGCAAATCTTTAAATCGCACCTATAAAGGATTATTCATTTTATCAGACTCCTTATCTATATATAGTCCTGCCTATAGCCTGATTTATTGTCTTGAATCACAATATAACAGCTATACTTATAAGAGTGTGATTTTAAAGGTATATTGTTTCATACATGGCCAAATGGCTATGTTTATCTATTTGGAGGAAATAATAATAACGGAATCTTACCTTTATGTGAAAAGTTTTCTATATTAAGAAATAATTGATCAAAACTAGCTATGCTGGTAACACCTATGATAAATTGTGTTTGCATTGAATTTTGTGGAAAAATTTTATATTCAGGCAATTCAAATCGAGTGTATTTATATGATGTTTATTTAAATTCCCACATAGTCGTTATCAATGCACACAGTTTGACAAGCTACTCTGCCATTGGGATGAAAAGGCTTATCTTATCGAAAGTCAAGGAAAAATTTATGAAAGTGATAAAAGAAATCCTTTTCATTGAAGCTTTGTTAGCTATACAGCACCCAAATTTATTAATTGCAATTATACTGGGATAAGCATATTCTTTGTTGATTCATGATATTTTAGGTTCAGGAATGGTGAAATATACATATTTGATTTGGAAGAAAAAATTTTGGCTAAAAAATATTTAAACGATTAGAATAAAAGAAACATTCTAACTCCTCCTCCTTATGAATAAGTGATTTTTTTATCATTATTTGAAGGGGGGTTTACTTATTTTATATTTTCAAAAACTATTTACAAGCAAGTGTTTGAAAAATAATATTATTTTTCTATAACACGAAATTCTAGTTCTCCTCTTATAAATTTAAATTTTTTTGATATTAATTTATTAATAACGCTTTTAAGTAGTAAAAAAATATCCACCTTCTATTAATTTGATCCAAATTGCTTTTCAAAAAATGAATTTCTGATGCTGTTGCTATTTTTTCAATCTCTAATTTCTTTATATCAACTTGTCATAATCTCGCATGCTGGTCAAAATATAAAAAATTTTTATTATAATAGCAGACATTCGAAAGCGGCCAACAGCAACCTTTTATTTTTCCATAGAATTGCCAATGCCTCCAATCATTCGCTTCTGAACGATAGCAAACTCGCTCAGTTGTTACCAAATAGCACCTGCTATTCAATACAAAAAACATTTTCCAAGGGTTTTTATTAGTCTTTAAAAGTCTTTCATATGAATTTTCTTCAGGGTCATATTTTCATACATAGCCAAGCTTGCGTCCTGAGATCAAAATTTTATTTTCGTAGACGACTGTTGATGTTTGCTCTGCCTTGCTCGGTAAATCAGCTATCCTTTTCCACTTGTTTTTTCTCAAATTAAATTTGCTGCTTATGACTTGATCGCTTCTTTTTGCTGTAGAGCCACCAAACACATAGACAAAATTTTCATAATAAATCGGGCTGGCTCAATATCTTGGCAGTCCAGGATTTAAAAATTCAACTGAAAGTGTTTTTATATCTATAAGAAGACAAAATCCAACGGGTGTATCATCTTTTAGGCAACCACCATAGTAAAAATGCTGAGATCCACTTAGTTTGCACATAAATCCTTTGAATTTTAGCTCAAAAGGTATGGGATTTGGAATTTTTGCACAAATTTTATTGCTTTCTACATTATAGACAAGAAACTCTTTTGAATCTTCGGATAATGAACATAGATTAAGAGGGATATCAACAATTGAGCTAAATTTTATTGATTCTTCCTCGATTTTCAGAAGTAGTCTAGATTCTTCCACCATATATGGGGCTAAATTATTATATGAACTGTGCGTTGCATAATCTAATAAATCTCTTATATAAAAGGTTCAAAAGTTTATTTGCTAAATGAAATCATAATTGCTATTAAACGCAAATTAATTCGAAAATATAAATTATTTACCAGTATTTTAATCTTCAGGCGCCATGTTTTGGGGATTTCTAAAGCAGTCTATGAGCAGCCAACCCCATAATAAGAATATTGCAACGAAAAGAACAACTAAGAAGTAAGCAGCAGGGTCTATTTCTTCAATATCAGTCTTCATAATTATTTATTTAACATAATTTAAATTTTTAGGGCTTTCTTGAATTTTAAGAAATTATATGCAAGATAATTTATCACAACTGACTAAAAATATGGAGTATTTTATGTATTGGGATAAGCGTACTCTTTGTTGATTCATGAGAAAAAATTTTGGTTAAAAAATATTTAAACGATTAGAATAAGAGAGATATTCTAAATAAAGTCTTCCTATTCATCTTTCAGCTTCATTCTCCTCTAATGCAAAACATTGATCAAAAAAAAGCATTCGCCCAACTAGCCCAACATTGCATTTCACTAAAGAAGTCAAATCTGACTGGATACACCATCCTCCCTCCTCGATGTCCTACACCCCCACTGGATGTAGGATCAGCTACAAGAGTTATGAGAGTTGGCTTATCATGTCATTTTAGTATATATTCAAAACACAAAGCAGTCCAGGCTAACGATTTTAGCATTTTCTACTCAAAATAATTTTGATTGCAAAAATATACTTGAAGAAGATTTCGAAGAGCTTTCAAATAAAATTATACCTATAGATCATTTTTCTTCTTATTGTAAAATGCAAAAATTCCTAAAAAATTCTTCTTTGAAGGTGTTGATCCCAAAGCTAGAGCACCTAACAAGAATGATAAGAAGCATGGGTAAGTGGCATTGAAATTTTGAAAAAAATGAATTTGTATCAGAATTTCTGAGCAAATTGATTGATGTTGATGATTTTGAAAGCCTAATCTCAAGCTTAGTAATTTCAGATATAAATAATATAGATAGCATTAGCAAATTACTTGAAGATGAAGCCATCACATAACTAAGCCTAAACAACACTGAAAAATAGGAATATTATTTTATTGCATTATCAGCCAAAAAATAAAATTCCATTATGAGAAATACTTAAAGGAATATCAAGACATTCACGAAGCATTAAAAAAATACATTGACAGCCTTAGATATGATAAAAGATATTTATATAATATCGAAGTCATCAATAGCTATACAGGAATATGGACTTTCGATTTAGAAACTTGCCAAAAAGAATGGAAATTATTTTCTACACCAGATCTTATGGGTCATCAAACATGCATTGTGCAACTCCCTAACTCTCAATTGTTTTGCTTTAGCAGCTATTCTTCTAATTCTGGTTGTGCATATATTTTTGATCTTAAAATTGGAGATCTGCAAAGAACTTTACCTTATACAACCCCACACACCCACTCAGGAGGAATTTATTATAACAATGCTGTCTATGTTTTCGGTGGGAAAATAAATTACTCAACGCAAGAGTGCTGCACTGTGCAAAATTCAATTTAAATAAAAATAAATGATTTTCTCTCCCGCCCATTTTGAAACCATCCCATGGCTGCTCTTGTGCTATTTTCAAAAGAGGAATTTTACTGTCTGGTGATAACGATACAAGGCTATGTAAATATGATTTATCAATTGAGAGCTGCTCAAAGATTTATTCAATAAAAGCAATCAAGCATCATAGTAAGATATTATTTGCCAGAAATTCAAGACTGTATTTTCTCCAGCAGAATGGACCTATTTTTGAGAGTGAAATAGATAATGAGTATATCTGCCAGAAAATCGGCTATAGCAACATGACTTATTCATATAATAGTTCTAAGGTCTTTACTGGAGATATTGTTTATTTTTCTATATTTTATGATCAATATGTATGCTGCTATAAGTTCGGTTTATCAAATAAAAAG
This sequence comes from Blepharisma stoltei, assembly GCA_914767885.1. Taxonomy (NCBI): domain Eukaryota; phylum Ciliophora; class Heterotrichea; order Heterotrichida; family Blepharismidae; genus Blepharisma; species Blepharisma stoltei. Next base: position 22,595 of record CAJZBQ010000035.1, on the reverse strand, counting down.
TTGGGAAAATTCGTCAAATCTCCAAAAAAATAGCTCATTAGCCAAAGGTTTTACAATAAAAAATTTATTAAATTATTAATTAAGTTAGTGATTAAAATATTTTATTTTTAGTACAGGCTCCAAAATATTTGAATAGGTTATAAGATCATTTTTATGAATCAATCTGCTAAATTGAGAGAAAATATCCCCCTTTGCAAATGTATGAAACATCTACTCTTAAATGAAGTATTCTAAGAAGCAATATATTTAAATTATTTTTTGCCTAAAATAAAGTTTTTGAACTGTAGAAAAATATAACTAAGTTTTTAGAAATAAACTATCTTCAATGAAGAATATCTTTGGGTATTAAAAAAATAGAAAATATAATCATGTTTTTCTTGTTCAAAGATGGGAAAAGTTATACAATTAATTTACTTTTATATACTATTTCAATTGAAATTTGAGAGAGATCTACTAAACTCTGGCAGTATCATTATTTTGAGTTAATTAAATTAGAGATTTTCTTTGAAATTGTTGCTTAACTTACCAAAGAATGGCTACAGACATTTAATAATAATCGAAATGAAAGGTCCTTTCTTTAAGTATGGAAATTAAGTTTTTTCTGTTCGTCCATTTCTATTAGATATTTTTACGTTTTACAAATCAATACAAGTTGTACCAACTCATATATTGACCTCACAGCTATAAGTATTTAGAAAGAATTGGATTGGGAATCTTTTCCATAATTTATTAATCATCAATTAATTCATTAAATTGAAGATTTACTCAGTAATTGCTAAAGGAGATTGAAATTTTAGACACCGCTGGATAAGAGCTTTCTCAAAAGTTCTATAAGCAACTTCTACCTCTTTAATTAAGCTTTTTAGCGTCAAGGCTCTATTTTCTTGAGGTGAGAGTCTTGAAAGACCAAAAAGTGTGCATGGCATTTTTAATTTTTGAAACTCCAAATGATTTACCTCTTTATTATTAGGAAATCTATTAGTGCTTTTTTTCCAGGTCCATCTATTGCTGCGATCAGGAAATATAGGATAAGCTTTGAAATCCACTTGATTGAGGTTATAAATATATTCAAGAACTTTATTTAATGCTGATTGTAAAATCAATGAATATTGAATAGTTGCTTCATCGGCAATCAACTTTAATGGTTGATGTTTTATTGCAAACGATAGTCAAATAGTTTCTGTTGTTAACAAGGATTTATTAAGCTCCATCAGATCAAGAGGTTTTATATTCATAGATCTTCCTGAAGTTCTATAATTATAATTATCAATCTTGAATAAAGTGAATTTTGCTATAAAATCAGAACAGAATTTGATAGTTTTTCTTAAAATATTGTATTCTGTGACAATGTCTGGATTATTTTCTAATTCCTCTTTAAAGCTTTTATTTAGTTTTTCTGATTGTATATCAGACATCAAGCCTATATTTTTCTTTAGCTTCATTAGAGGATGGATAATTTCAATAGTATCACAATTAATTGGTTTATTACCAACCTCAGCTTGCTTTCTTTTACAGAGCTCGTAAAGGCGAATTTCATATGCTTCAACGGAAGTTTTTGTGTTTCGAATATAGTGTAAAACCTTTTCAATAATAATTTTATCATTAAATTGAGGATTTATTGATTTCAAACAGATAATTTTTTCATTTCAATCTTCATCAGAATACCAAGTTGTCCCTCTTTTAGTAATAATTGTATCTTCTTTATAGCTTGAAAATGAGGTTGCTCTTTGAGTTTCCTGAGTTGAGATTGTGTTTTGATTTGAAATGCACTGATTTTTCATATTATAATTCTTAAATTAATTAGAAATAACTTGATGAATTAGGGTTTAAAATATGACTCAATTTAAATATGGCAATATGAGGTTGCTTTAATTAAAAGGTAAAATGGTAATATGAGTTATCAATAAACCAATTAAAATACAATATTAAATTATTAATATTTTAATTCCATATGAAGAGGCATTCATTACATTTTTTTACTCGAATTCAGCAGCAGAGCCACCCCAGGCCTTATGGCCTCATAATTAGTCAGTTAATTTCACTTTTTCTTCCTCAAGAATTCTTTCCTTTTCCTGAACTTCGTATATTAAAAATTAATTTTATATTATTGCATATCAATTTAGAGATGCATTTTTTTTTCTGTTATAACAACACAAAATAATTTCAGCTCTTAAGTTTTAATATCTTTTATTTAAAACAAGCTAGCAATTAAATCTACCAGAGTTTTATATTACCGTAAAATTATTGATCCTAAAAATCTTTATAATTCATAAAAGATAATAACAGAGCTTTAGCGATACATACTAGATTTCTTTTGTTAGGGTATTATTATTGATGAAAAGAGCTTATTTTTAATTATTCAGCTATGACTTGCTCTATGATAAAGCATTTCCTTGATAAGCCTTCTCGAGTATTTTCTCAACTGAATAGAGAGATTAAATAGTTTCTTTTGTTTACTAAGCCTTCGATCTTTTATTGTTTGATTATTAGGGAAAATTATATATTAAATTTTACTTACCTTGATAGACAAATACTTTAAATAAATCCAATTAAAGCATTAATATTTAAAAATTATCCAATTTTAATTATCAAGCTGAATAAGTAAGCAACTTTAAAAATCTTATTTTGATCAGAATTAATTATTAATTCAAATTCAAAATTGTGGTATACATAAATTTTCAAAAATTTATATTTCATTCTCCACATCTCAATAATATGGAAAACTCACAGCTTTACATTCCACTTCTCTCTAAAGTTTTCCCTGAAGAATCCAACACCACGTCATCCATCACTTCAAGCTTTACTCGCTTTCTTTCGAAATCCCTTGAGCCAGAATTATACTCTATGAAGGCTGCGATTTTTGATATAAATTCTAGCTTTGGGAAAATTCTCCCAAATTACCTTCATTGCCCATATGGGATAGTTGCTATGGAAAAGCTCCCTGATGAAACCCATTTTTTAGCTGCCACATATGAAGGCTATGCCTTGATATTTGATATAAAAACTGGACATATTGATGACAAAAAAATCTGTGAAAGGTTGAGTGATGTTAAAGCATTTCCTTTTGCAAAGGTTTCGCTATTTTTAGGAGATTCATCCATATTTACGCTCAGTGTCCCTAATTATAGCTTAATTAAATACGGCATCTTGGGTATGGCATTCTGCAGGTTTTACCGACCCAAAAATGTATAGCAATGCTAGGTAAGCAATTATGGCAGTGTAGCTACCTAGCACTAGTCCGCTTTCAGAATTGGATTTTTTTACCTCAAGGGAAAAGGAGGGCACGAAGTTGTAAAGGGAAAGCTCAGAAAAGTCTAGTAGCTCCTAGCGTGAAGCCAAGAGTTACGCCTCGGGCTTCATGCTTTTCTTTTTGCCGAAGTCGATTAGAAATTCCATATTTTGGGTGGGACAACCTTTGTAAAGCCCACGCAGAAGAGAAGTCTTGCCCTCTCCCAACTCTAGTTCAAAAGACAATGGAAGACAGAAATATAGAACCCTATTTCAGAGGTGCGATGAAATTAGACGATGAAGAATAGGAAAGGTGGTATTCTAGCTAAACAGCCAAACAAATTTATTATCCCAAATCGAGTAAGTTCTCTCTGGCGACTTCGCAAAGCAGATAATTCCCTGGGATCTTTGGTGGTTGTGTTGCTAACAATGCAGCAGTAAAATTGTTAATAATGCTAATGTCAATTTAGTCCCTAATTTCAATATAGGAGAGATTAAATTTGAGTCTAGCGTAAAATCAATTGCACAGTCAGCTGACAAAAAAGAACTTTATATTTTATTAGAAAAGGAGCTGATAAAAATAGAGCCACCTGATTTCGAAAATAGACAAATAGTGCTGACAGGGGAAAATTATTTAAGTTTATGTATGTCTCCAAATAAGAAATTTGCAATTGCAAATAAAGAAGGAAAGCTCTTTATATATGACTTATAGCAAGCATAAAACCCTCAAAGGCCTAACCCCAATCTAGAGTAAGAATAAAAAATTCAATAGTATATTCATATTTAATGCAAAATAAATAAGTAAACCACTATAAGCAATAAAATTTTCAAAAGGCAAATACTTGATCCAAACTAAAGAAATAATACCAGACATATTTATAAATGTGCTTAAAAATCATAATGGGTTGAACAATAAGCTCTAATTTCTATGATTTTAATATATCATATAAATAGGGAGTTAATAATTGGGGTGGGGATGGGTTTTATGTTTGACCAGACTTAGGCTTTATTAAAATTGGGGAAGCCCAATTAAGAAAGGAAACAATTGTGAAAATATTTTCTGCTTCTGAAAGCAAAGTAGTAACTATGAATTGCAGGAAAAAAATCATCAAAATTATCGAAATAGGCTCTTTTGAAATTATTACGGAAATCAAAACTAATGATTCAGCCAGCTGTGTCGCTATAACAAACAATGAAAAAACATTAATTTATTCAGAAAATTCTAGTATAGTTTTTTGAAATATCCAAGCAAATAAAATTGAGGGAAAAATTAATGCACATGAAGATAGAATTAGATATTTAGGATTAAGCCTAAATAATGATTGCATTTATTCATGTGGTATTGATGGGAAATTTTCTGTACTTAAATATCCAGAATTCTCGGTTGAAAAAACCAAAAAAGCACATAAATTTGAAGTAAACCCATGAAATGGAGATATTATAATTCATACTAACTCACCATTGGAACAAAATGTTGGTAAAATTCCCATTTTTTGGGTTAATTAAAACCCATATTAATTGGAACAATAGAATTTTTTTTTAGTAAAAATTCTAATTTTAATAAAATTAGTTTTGACCTAATTTAATAGAGATCGCGCAAGTTAAAAATTTGACAAACTAAATGGATTAACTTTTAAATTAATTTCTATATAAAATAAATTAAAATTTCTAAATATATTTAATTTATATTTTTAATTTTATATATATTCATATTTATTTTATTTTTTGTTCCAATTTAAAGGAGGAGGAGTAAGAAAGAATTAAAATTGTGAGACTTCGATAGAGATTTCGATAAAGAACTTGATGAATTGGAAAATTTCAATAGAAAATTTGATATTTTAAATATCAAGATACACAACTAAAAATGGAATGTATGAGTTAGGGGTTCTGTCCCCTATACTCGTCCTAGTGAGGGAAGTTCATTCTTCCTGAAGGAAATCAGCGTTGGAACTGCTTCGGCAGCTCCAAGTGTACTTGAATCACATTCAAGGCAAGAAGCGAGACTCGTCTGGACCATAGACTACTGTAACGGTTCGACGGTTAGGCCGATTCCACCTACCGTTGTTCAGAGCTGTACGCGTGGATGGAATTCTTGAAGGGTGAGCTTGTATTGTCAGATCCTAAGATAAGTGGGGGTCGACAAAGAGTTATCGTAATCTTAATCTTAAATATCAAGATAGTAAAAAAAGATATCATTATTTATTTATATAGCAACTGTGTATGCAAAATAAACACCTCTACAAACGAAAAGAAAATTTTCAAATTAAGCGGAGATAAGTTAAGTTATTAAATTATGCTGGTTATAAGCGGATGAACCCGCTAAAGTCGTCCAACTTGCCTTCAACAGCTGGATTTATGGTTTGAGACACACCTGCTCAGGTGATTAGTTCTTTGGGTAGAGTACCGTCTGTTGGTCTCGATATAGAAAACTATGAGGAAGGTAAAAACCTTCATAGCCCATCTGGCAGGGACAGAAAAACATTCAGGGGAGAAACCTCCCTTTTCTGTAAGGCTTCCCCAGCCTGAAGACTTACTCGAAAAATGACATAAGCACTATATCAGCTTCATCAGGATGGATCCTACCTGCTCCATAGGAGTGCCTTGGAGTCCAATTTCCGTCATTGCCACTCTTTTATTCTAAAGTGAAGATAGGCACGATAGCTTTATTTGTGCAGAAATCAGCCCTGATGGGAAATTTTTAGCTACTGGCGGCCATTCCCAAAAGCTTTGTTTGTGGGATATAGATACGATGACTAAGCAAAAAGAATTCAAAGGGCATGACAATTATATACATTGCATATTATTTTTGCCATACTCAAAAATCATTTCTTCTGGCTGTGCTACTGGAATTATAAGATTTTGGGGCCTTGAAACTGAAAAAGAAGTAATTTCTGCACTTAAAGCCCACGATAAAGTTATTGAAGTACTAAAAGTTATCAAAGATGAAACAATCTTAATTGTCGGCTGCGATTATGGAATAGTAACAATATGAAAATGAAGGGAAAAATTGCTATTAAATACAATCAATCCAAACGGTGGAAATATAAAAGATATTTATATAGTCCCAGACGAGCGTTCAATGATCACTTGCTCATATCATGGAAAAATCTCTTTTTGGTGCTTGGAAACTTATAGTCGATTATTTTTCTACGATACAAAAACTTTCATATGGAATCTCAGGTTGACTTATTTAATTAGTGTTTAAAATGGCGCTTGGTTCCTCAAGCCACGTTATATCTGCTATATAGGCAGCTTTTTAATCTAACTCATGACGTCCCAGGCCATCTTACCCCGTACTCTTATATCAGACGCTATGAAATTTTCCATTAGATTATGTGTGCTACTTGCCCGTTATCAAACCTCATAGGGCGCGATACCTTACTCTTTATTTGAATCCTCCGCGTCTTTCTCGGGGCATCATGTAGCAAAACCCTGTACTCCTAAAATTCAAGGGCCAAGCCTTCCTACCCCATGTGGTAAGCATTTTGGCATAGCAGGATAAAGGGTGCTAGGAATACTGAACCCACAATAATAATATTGAGAAAAGGTGGAAAAATTAATGGAGAGAATTTGCTCTGAGTAGCCATTTACTATTATTGGAATTTCAGGTTGACAGATGATAATAAACATTTAATGTATATTGATTCAAGAACCAATATAAACGAGGGGAAAATTCACAATAAAAATTGCGAAATCGTAATGAAGTCGAATCCACTGATATCTGATATTGTTCAAGCATGTGGCCATGGGAATAATTATGACTATATGAAATATGTAAGTTGCATCATTTCAAATAGGAGGGTAGCTTACGATCCAGATATGGACAATTGGATTATTTTGCCTTATAAAATTAACACACTTCATCTTTATTCATATTTTAACCGTCCTGTTCACCTTAAAGCTGCATTATCAAATCAAGCCTCATTGTTTAACAACATCTACAACCAAAACCCCTTATCATTATCGGCATCAAAAGGTTTTGAAAGCTGCCTAAACGCGATAATTGCCTCAATGGGAAAATATTTATCTCATAATCCTTACTCATTTTCAAGTATAAGCAATTCTACACTTATTGTGCTAAACAAATCTGGGTACTCTACAATAGACAATTTTTATAGATTTGCTTTTACAAAATATGAAGGCTACAGAACAACTAAGTTCTGTGATGATTCAGTTAATACCCCAATTTTTAGACACTCTAATGACCCTATACCAGTTGAATCTGACTTTTTAAGTCCCAATGACAAAAAGCAAGAAGAAAAACCAATAAAATTTATGCATTCTTTAATAGCTTGCGGACTAAGTTTTGGTACCAAAGATAGCATTGATTTTCTAAACAGCATCAGAGATTCGCCAAATTCAAGAATTTTAATCACAAAATTCATACAGTCATTACTTGACTATAAATGAAATAAGCTGAAATGGATGATGTACACACAAGCTCTTCTTTATTTAATATTTATGCTACTGCTATCAGTATATGTACTCGATTTTATTGACGCAAAAAAGCAAACTATTGTGCTTTTATCATTCAGCACCCTCTTAACGTTCTATGAAGTATATCAATTTTTTGCTTCCCCTCTTGACTATATCAAAGATATATGAAATTATGTTGATTTGATAAGATCATATTTTACAATTAATTATGCAATCTTTATATGGTGTGACTACGACTCAGTCACAGCCCATGATTTTTTAGCATATCTAGTCATTGTGTCGTGGCTCAGAGGAATAGCATATTTTAGGCTGTTTAAAAATACAAGATATATGGTCAATTTGCTGACAGAAGTTGTCAAAGATATGTTTTCATTCCTAATCCTTTTGTTTTATTCAACAGCTGCGTTTTCATTTATCTTTACAGTTCTTGATGATGAAGGATGGAGCTATTTGAAATATTTGACTATTTCTTATAGAATTGATTTAGGGGATTTCGATACAAGCTATATGAATTCAATGCAGTGGCTTTTCTTTGTGCTGGCGACTATGTCGAATATGATTATTATGCTGAATTTATTGATTTCCATAATGTCGATCACTTTGGATAGAGTCCAAGAATTTTCAGAAATTGCTGATAAGAAGGAACTATTATTAATCGGTCAAATTATTATCAGCCTTGATATAAAAATATTTTAGCTTGAAAAAGCATATATAGGCTATATTAATAAATTGTAATTGCCAAGGCTAATAAGAAATTTATACTATTAATTATAGTAGGGATGATCATCGAGCTAGAAACTTTGTTGTTTTGGAGAAGAAAACTTGAAGGGACTCATTATTTTCATCTATGCCAGGAAGATAAAGCAGATGATAAAGAAAAAAATATGGCAACAAGGGTGCATGCGATTAAGAGAAACTTAAAGGCATTCCAGAATGAAACTAGGCATGAAATTAATGAGGTTGTTGGAGAAGTTAGAGGGCTCAGAGAGGCTGTAATGGAGATGAAAGAAACGTTGAAAATTCTAGTTGAGGAGAAGAGTAGACAAAAAAGAGAGATCAATGAGTCAATGCTCTCAGTTGAAGAAGTAAAATTTTAGGATTAATCACTTAGGCTAAGAAAATAAGGGCTTGTTAAGCTAGTCAATTTATAAAAGATTCATAAGCCATAAAAAATATTTTCTATGCTTTGTGAATGCAATATTAGATAGTAATATAAAATACTTCCTTTGGAGCTAAAGAACTCTTCTTTTGATCATAATTTGATTCGTAGATAAATTGAATTGCGAAGTCGTTTAAGATTATTTCACAAACAGCATTTTGCTACTAAGATAGAAAAAGATGCATTAACTCAAGAATATTTTGTTAAAATTTCTGCTTTTATTTTACTAATATATTTACTTTATATTTAAAGATGAGAATATATACTTAAAATGGACCACCCGACCTCCTCACCCTATTTCTTCAACGCCAACAGGCTACGGCCCAGTGTGCAGAAAGAGAGACAGGGAAGCCTTATATATCGTGCGAGTTTTTCTCAGGCCCAAGGGGGCTAATCCATAGGACTTGAATTTTTACCTCCTATTTGAAAGGACAAGATCAGTAGAAGCCCCGAGCGGATGATAAGTCATCAAGCAAGGCATTTTCCAACAAGTAGTGGGTCCATGGCTCCTGGAGTCATGGAAGTTAAGATCAGTTTGTGTAAATCCCTTGCCTGCGGTGGCGAAGTAGGTGCCTGCAGGAGTCCTTTAGGGATGATGAGCATGCAGGGGCGGAAATCCCCTGCCCGATGATCCCGAAAAGCTTAATCTAATCTAAAGATGAGAATGTTTAATCCAACATTTCAGGAAAGCTGCAATATAAAGCTCAGCATTAGAGTTACCCAATTAATATCAGCTCTTCTCATTTTAGCATTTAATCAATGCTCGATGTCTTTTTCTTGCAAATTCTATCAAAATAATGCAATGAAATATAAACCATTTATTTTTAATACTTCTGATGTACAAACTAGTGGTTGCTGGCGGAGGTACAGCATCAGTAAATATTGTGAGCCAAATCATTCGCGCAGGAAAACTCAAGCCCAATGAAATAGCTGTAATAGACCCATCTCCAAAACATTATTACCAGCCTGCATGATCTATGATAGGTGGAGGAGTTTTAGGGAATAATAATGAAGTAAAATCCAAACTCAAAAACTATGTGAGAGACACCCGATCCTTATTTCATCCCGATATAAACTTTTATTCAAAATCAGTCACAAAATTCATGCCTGATTTAAATAAAATCCAAATTGAAGGCAATGAAGAAATTTCTTATGAAAACTTGGTTGTTGCTTTAGGTCTTGTAATGGACTATGATAGACTGCCAGGCTTAAAAGATGCTTTAGAAGATGAAAATTCCAAAGTAGGGACTATCTATGATTTGAATTATGCAATGAAAACAAATAGGTTGATTTCTGAATTCCAAGGAGGAAAAGCTTTTTTCACAGAGCCAACACAGCCAATTAAATGTGGAGGAGCACCACAAAAGATTATGTACCTTGCAGATGGTATTTGAAGAGATAAAAATGTTCGTGACAAAACCAATATCAATTTTTTCCTTCCAATGTATTCGATATTTACATCTCCTTACTATGCAAAGCTTCTAATAAAAATAGCTGACTTCTCCTCCAAGAAATAAAATATATTTTATTTTTAGGAAATAACTTCATCAATATGCAAAAGATCTTTAATAAAAATTTCTTACTCCCCCTTTAAATTTGAACAAACATCAGTAAAATTTGCATTTTGGAGCTCTAATCCCTTTTAAATTGGAAATAGGAAAATTTTATCGATGAAAATATTGATTTTTATAAAATTAGTTTTAACCTAATTTTATCGACAAAATAAAGTAGGATATTATTAAGTATTTCTCACGCTGAATCGATTAAAATTTTTTATTTAATTCTTCGTAATATAATTAAAATTGAAGGTATTGTGATCAATTTATATTTTTTTATTCGCTTATTTAATAGACAAAAACAAGTAGAATGTTATTTAAATATTTTTCACTCTGAATAGATTAATTTTTTAATTTAATCTTTATAAAAATAAATTAAAATTTAAACTATTGAGTTCAATTTTTATCTCTTAAAAATTCTAAAAACAATTTTTTTAAAAAAAATAAAAGATGAAGATTTATTTTATAACATTAGTTTTGACCTGCTTTAATGGAAAGAGTGAAGATAGAATGCTATTTAAACAATTTTTTACACTATATCGATTAATTTTTAATTATTTCTTCATAGCAATAAAATAAAATTCAAAGTTGTGCTAATTTTTTTTTTAAAATTCAAAGTTGTGCTAATTTTTTTTTAAAAAATTTAAAAAAAATCTTTTATAGAGCAAAATTTTAATAAAAATAACTTTTGTTCCAATTTAAAGGGGAAGTTAGTATATAATATTTTAATTTAACTATTTCTGACTTATTTTGCTAATTTAGAAGGCTAGAGTTTCTGAAACTATAATTTGATAAATTAAATTCATAGACAATCTTAAAGGCAAAATAGCTTTTTCTAATATAACTTTAATTTTCTTCTTGAAACCCATAAAAATAGAAGAGAGAGTGAGGATAAAAATGTTTTGGTCCACTATGGCCATTTATTAACAAAATTGAATTGAAAAAATAATGAAGCAATTTTTGCTCATAATAAACAAGAGATCAAGCTAAATTATGACTTCATCCATGTCACACCTTTTCAGTCTACACCAAAAGCGTTAAAAAATTCTCCAGTTAGTGATAAAGACGGTCTAGTAGATGTTGATAAAGGCACACTTAGACATGTAAAATATGAAAATGTATGGGGAATTGGAGACTGCTCAAATCTTCCAACCTCAAAAACTGCGAGCGCCGCCATTGATCAAGCGTTTGTACTAGTAAACAATCTTATTAAAACAATAGAGAAGCAAGGATTAAATGCCAAATATACAGGATATACATCTTGCCCACTGTTTGTTAGTCATGGAAAAGGAATCCTAGCAGAATTCAAATATGAAGGAATTCCAGATCATACTTATACAAAGCTTATGGATAAGCCTAACAGGTTTGCGTATTTTTTGAATAAATTTGTTATGCCAAAAGCATATTTTTGGTTAATGCCTAAAGGTAGATGGTATGGAAGAAGGTTAATATTTCCACCAAAATTTAAATAATTAATAAATTATTTTAATTCATGTCGTAAAAGTCTAATACGAATATGCGTGGAAAATCCAACCAAATATCAATATCACTTAAATTATCTGATTCTTCTCCCACCATCACTTGCGAGTTATTGGATTTTGCACTTTTTATAATTTTATTTTTGATTAAAAACAGTATCAGCTCAATAATGATTAAACATACCTTTTTTCTACTTTTAAAATAATAAGTTTGGTCGTATTTTCTGCTAAATTCATTACATGTTTCTACAAAATTTACTAGAGATTCCTGCGGCATTGACTTGAAAACGAAAGAAATATCCACTGAAGATTGGACTCGAGTCAAAGACTCTCGAATTATCATTTTTTCTGAGGATACAAAATTAAGCCTAGATGCCATGTTATAATTATGATCTTTTTCTATACGATTTTTCCTTTTTACAAGCCATTTCAAATTTCTGTCTAAATTTCTTTCTTGTTTTAAGCGAGTCAGATAATAGTCCTGTTTGAACTGGGATTCTTCATCAGCCTTAGCTGTTAAAATTTTGCATAACCTTCCTATTTTTTGAAATCATTCACTGGGATCTGGACTATCTCAAGAAATCAATACCTTTTGCCCTTTAATGCTCCTACAGAAATGATTAGAGATGCTTCCAAAATATAAGTCAAAAGTTTCAGATCCATAAGAAAGTCTTAGTTTTTGGTATTGCTGATGGGCGATAACTCCGGATGAAGTGTTTTGCCTGATCGTTTCTGATATAATTTTATACCTAGAAATACCTAAAAAGCGGCCACAGCAACGGCACATAGAAAGTTTAAAAATTAGCCTGCATTCTTCGTCAATTGTATTGAATAATCCAGAGAATATTTTGATTGCCTGATAATCAATGACAGGATTTGTTCATATGATATCTGAAAGCATGTTTGAAAATATTTCTTCAATAATAGGGTGGCATTTCGACATTGAATTGAAAGTTCGGTTCACTAAAGGGATGGAAGCTAATAAGTCAAATATAGGACTTTCCTTGAATAGTCCGATAACGGGATGAAGCCAGCCCGTTATCGGGCTATTCAAGGGAAAGCCCTATACATCAAGGTAGGAAAAAATATTGCCAAGCAAATTATAATTTCTTAAAACATCCATTTTTTTCCAAGTTAGAAAGTAATGCAATTTTGCTATCATTAATTATTTCGATTATACTCATTCAGAGTAATTATGGATGGTTTTATGCTCGCCCTAAGCAAATTGAAGATAAAACTTGTGGAGATGTTAGCACTGTAACTACTAAACCAATTTCTTAAGTTGACAAATAGCAGCTATAGGCGCATCTGTCAACTCGTGGATCTAGCTTGACAACTTATGTCGCCGAATATCTCTATGAGTTAACCTGCAATTGGTAGCCAGAGGGAGTCATAAGCGGTCCTGGGCTATATTAGATAATGGACACTAAGCATTTAGCACATCAGCTCAAAGAACACTCCAGAAAAATCCTTTTCATTGCATCTCTAGCTGCATTAAGCTACGTTTGCTATAGATCCTTTTGGTTAAATCGAAAAGTAAGTCATTTGCTTATTCTCAGAGACAAACTAATCCTCTCCAAAATCAGTCTAAAATCTCCTCCTCTTAACGAAATGAAAATTTACTCTTTCTCAGAATTCCAAAAAGGAAAAATCCCAAAAACTCAAGGTTTTGACATTAGGAAATTACTTAATTCCACAAATCCTGGCGTTCTACGCTATGCAGCAAATGTGATGTACTCTCACATAACAACTTCAACTGCAAAAGTATTCGACACCATTGATGGTATAAAAGAAGGACTTTTATATGTTGCTGACTTACAAACCCAAGGAACTGGCAGAACAGGCCCATGGATGTCTGAGCCAGGATCTCTTTTATACTCATACTTATTTTCATGCCATGCACAACATGCAGTTATGATTCAACTCATTGTCCCTCTAGCGATTATCAGAGCAATAGTAAAAATTGGGACGAGAAACGGAATTTCTCAAGAAAGACTTGACTATGTGAAATTAAAATGGCCAAATGACATTTTATATAGAGACGTAAAAATTGCTGGAATTTTGGTAAATTCAAAAAGCGAAGGAAAAGATTTTGTAATGAATATTGGAATTGGAATAAACTGTGACAATAAAAAGCCAACCACATGCCTGAATCTTGAATATGGAGGAATTTTCACAAAGGAAGATTTAGTTGCTGAGTATCTTGCAGAGTTTTCTGAGATTTGTGATTTATTAGAGAAGCAAGGTGGATATGAAAAGATTAGAGATGAATATAAATTGAAGTGGTATCATTATAATAAGATTGTAGATCTTCCTAATCAGAAAGTTAAAGGGAAATTAATTGATATTACAGAAGACGGGGTTTTGCATGTTGAAGATGATGAAGGAAATGGATATCAAGTTCATTCAAGAGAAGAGATTATTTTTTAGTTGCATCCTCTATTAATCAGTAAGAAAAACTTTCACTAACTTGGTAGTGATTATTATTATAGAAATTGCCAGGTGATGAGCTCAATGCGCCATCATGGGCAATTTCTATATTTTTTTTTAAATTTTTTTAAAAAAATGAGGTAAAACTTTAAATTTTTTCTAATTTTAGAATGAAAGCTGTCTAAAAATAATTAGAAATACTGGAGATTTCAATATAATAATTATATAATTATATATTAAAAATTTTTTGCTAGTCCACGAAGAAATAAAAAAGGGATAATAGCTCCATAATTTTGTGGAGTAAAAATTTATGCGGCAATATTGATTGATTAATTAATAATAATTATTTAATAAAATTCAGCATGATGCTATATTGAAGCGATTACTTAAGATTATTTCACTTAATTTTTATATTTTTAATTAGAATTTAATTACTTTTCTCCTCCTCATTGAGCAAGTCAAATAATCAATTCTAAATTTATCATACATAGCTATTACTCTAATTTTAGCAAAATGAAGCTTTCCTTTTTATAGCGCAGCGTTTTTAATGTGCATGATGCTCATCTGAAACCGCATGTGATCCTCATTGTCTTTGAAGTTTTAGTTGCTGAATTCAGATAAAAATAGTCAAAACCCAGGTTTTAGCCTTTAGCTTAACATCCGAATCCTAGTACTTCATTGACTTTTTTTTAAAATAATAAATAGTATCCCCAAAATTGCCCAAGTTTATGGCCTTTTTATTCTCTTATTAAATGTTTTAGAAAAACTTCAGTAGCATGTGCAGAAAAGCCTTAAGAAAATTGGGCACAAATTTATTGTAAATAAGGATTCAATTGTAGAGTTATCCCAAGCTAAATATGTGCCAAAATAAAAATCCACTTTTAAATTATATATTGATCCTTTAAACCGAATATGAGGGAAAATAAATATTTTCAAATAATATCTTACCTTTACTAAACTGTGTATTAAATTATTAAATTTATAGATTAATTAGGTAGCTTTATTTTTAATCAGGCAAAGTCTTTCTAATTTCTTTTATATTTTATATAGACTATCAATTACTCGATTGTGGTATATGAACTAGGATTATATAAGAAAATAGGGCTACAGTATATAAATTATGCAGACTTAGATGATTACTGAACAAAAGTATGCAGCAGCATCTGCAGAAGATCATTTATTAAATCAATAGCAATCGCCAGCATTTATAATCTGTTCTCATTAATTAGAAACATACTGACATATATTACAATAGCACTTCGAGTTACTCAAAACTGAACATTTAAAAAACATTAAAATTTATTTTTAACTAGCGATTAAGGCCTTTATAATTTGATTAGTCTTTTTTTACTCAAATCAAACTTGAAGTATTCATTTCCGTATATCCCAATGTATATTCCTCCTTTATTATATGAGCAATACAATTGGTCAGGATAATCACTGATTATTGATTGTTTTATTCGTCTCCAATTCATTTCACTTCCAATTTCACTTTCATAGACTGATCCCATGTCACATTCAATCAAATACAATCTCTCTGCATTTATCAGAATCTTTCTTGTGAGTGCTGCAAACTCATAAGGAATTGTCGAGAAAGAGTCAATATCAATTGAGTATAACAACAGATTTTTATTATTGCTTCCAGAAATCAAAATATTTCCATTATATATTATACTATTGCAAGAGGAATCAGCTTTTGGCATTGGAGTTAATTGAATTCATCGATTTTGATCAAAATCAAATCTACTAGATAGAGTTAAATACTTACGATTCACTCCTCCGAAGCAATAGACACTGTTGTTGAAATAGATACATGATGAGCAGAAGCAAGGAGGTCCAGATGGCAGAACTTCGACTCCATAATTCATGCCGATTAGCACTGCATGTCCAGAAGTTTTTGGATATCGACTGCCATAACAAAATAGCTTGCCATTTGGAAGTTGAGTTATGCGAGTACCATCGTCTAGTGACTTTGGAGTCTGCAAGATTTTGATTTCTTCTTGGCTTTCAGTTTCAGTGTTATAAATAATTAAATTAGTTCTGTCGTTATCTCTTTTAAGATTATAAAGAGATGCCTTTTGTTGATAGGCATTAAGATAATCTTGTCAAGCTTGCGTTAGCAGCGGATCATAAACACTAAAATAGTTCTGATATGATAAACAAGTTGCTCTGAAATCCATTTCTAATTCTGGATTGTTTGGTCTACTCAAAATCTCAGCTGTTTTATTTCCTAACTGCTCCTTTAAATTAGTACTTGAAATAAATAGATTAAAATTAATATTATTAAATAATTTTTTGAAATATTTCTATAATGAAAATAAATAAAATTATTTATGAGAAAAATTAATAAAATTTAAAATAAAAATTAACCCTCTTTAAATTGGAAAAGATTTTTTGGTTCCAATTTAAAGGGGGGAGTAAGTTATCTAAGATGTTTAATGTGCTTTCTGTTTCTTCAAGTTTGCTGTTGAGATCCAAAGTAATGGTGTTTATTTGAAAACTAAGTAAGCATTTCTTGTTTTTTATCTCTACATTTTCAAACTCTTTTAAACTCCTGCTGTTCATCTTTATTATTAAAGAAATTGAATCATTAGCCTTGTCAGCTGCATCAAAATTGAATCATTCTTAGGTATTAAGGTTTCAGATATTGGGATAATTAACTGAATAAGGCAGAAATGGTTAGATAAGATGCATAATCAACAAAATTTAAAATCTAATGCATATTATTTTCAAGACTTGAATTAAATTAATAAGGATTCTTTACTTGGTTCAAGTGCGTAAATTAAACTCTGAGATTTAGCGAAGATAAATTGATCTTCATTGTCACCGTAAAATTAAAAATTTTGCCAGGGACTGTAGATAAATCTATTAGAGAAAAGCTTTTATTAGACCCAATATAATCGCTTTCCCAAATCATTTTTCAAGCCCTTAAGTAGCTATATGGGCCATTACCTTTATTGACTTCTTTATAAGAGTTCGAATTCTTACTCACTCCCTTCGTGAGCGAAACAAAAAATTTTGTTCCCTCAAGAATTGGCTAATTTTATTTTATTAAAAAATTAAAAATCACTATTTTTTTTTAAAAATTAAAAAAAAAAACTCAATTCGCAAAAAATTGGAAGGTTTTTTTTTGGGCAAAAAATATTATTTTTCCAATGGTTTTATTCGCTTATGGAGGGAGAGTTAATGATTAACTTATAGTTTCTTCACTAAATAAATTCTATAATCAAATTTGATTCTGATGTTGATATGAACATGGGTTAATTGGACTCACTGATTTTTTCTACTTAATCCATTGATTTCAATCAGTTTCCAGGGAAAGTGTTATATGCAGGGCTTCATCTTCTTTACTTGAGTAGCTGCAACAAATAAATTACTAGATAACTCTCCTGCATATTAATTTCTTCGATTCTTCGCTTTACATAAATTTATTATTATTTAGATTTTACAATAAATTTCTGTGCTCTTTCTCCTTTGTGAATTGTGCTTTAACCATTAAATAGCAAGTAAAATCATTATATTAAATTTAAATGTAAATAACAATAATAATTAAAATTTTAAAAATTATTATGCAGCAAAGACAAAATATTTATAATATAAAATTTCTGAGTTAAAGAATTATTTTGCACATCAGATACTAATCAAAAAATCATGGGACGTCTTTCAATTAAGTTTATTTGCAATTAAAACTTCTGTTTTTTTAATATATTATTAGAACTAGGAGCTCCTCTCTATATGTAATGGTATAGCTTCAATTTATTCAAAATTGAATATTTAAAAACATTAAAAATTCTGTTAAAAAGTAAATAGGATAATTGTTGATTTGAATAGTGAAATAGTTTCTCGGCTGCATTATAGTTTAATATGCCAATAACTTACACAAAAACCTGAGACTATTTTATTAAATTATATTTAATCATCGTGAAATTAGCGAAATCTCTTCATTGATTGTTGTCAAATGCATTTATCGTGCATTTGTCTTGATTGCGAGACAACCTTCAAAGAATGCTCGTCATATTTTTTTGAGAAGGCCGATAGAGATTAGTTTTTCTTTGAACCTTTGCGTCTCTTTTTGGATTAGCAGCTGATGAAGATAACTGTGCAGTATTCAGGCCGGTCATAAATATTGCCACTTTTGAGTATCCTTCTCTTTTCAACTTCAGCTTCATTTTTCACTTTGTTTCAAAAAAAAATTATCTTCGAATATAAACTTGAGTCTACAGCTTCAATCTTTTATCTGAAATATATTACTTTAGACTCTATATTTAATCATTTGCCTGCTATTTGTAGCATTTTTAAATGCATCGGACCCATTTCTTCATTCACGAGATAAGTCTCAAATTTTAGCCAATATTTCACAAATATAGTTCTTGTTTCTGTGCCAGCGAAAGTTGTAGTGCCACTGAAAAGTGAGTAAAGATCTCTTTCTGCTTGAGTTAACCCAGAATTTGTTGGTTCTTTAACAATCGAAGCTTGAAAAGACCTAGATGACGATTGGACTTGCTTTCTTTTAGTACCTTGCTTGTCACGCTTTTTAGGCAATGGGACATTTAAAATTATAAGCACTTAACCATTAAAAAATACCCGTTTTATATTAAATTTAACTTTAATAATAAAACAGTTGATCTAAACACTCCTTGCAATTCTACTTTTGAGGAAATTTAGCCTTTATGGATATATCAATATAATTTAAATTGATATAAGATTTTGCTTATTATAACTTACACCCCGTTTTGGATCAGCCTTGAGCACCCCTCCCCCATGCCACCCACCCCTAACGGTTCCAAATATTTTATCATGTTAAATATTAATTTGATAAGTTAAAATATTTGAGGGGACTTGCCAAATAATATTTTAACATTTAAAATTTTCAGGACCGTCAGGGGGTGGGTGACATGGGGAGGGGGTACTTAATGGCGAGCAACCACGAGGGTGTACTATATGTTAGATACCGATTCAATAATTCTAAAAAATTAATTATTAAACTAATTTGATCAATTTATTGCTTAAAAATCTTGGCCTGCATTTTAAGGAAGCTTTGGAATAGTTAATTCTCTTTTCATAGTACTCAGATTACTTGGTCTGACAGATAGATGAGTGCGCCTCTTTTTCAAATCTGATTGATCATCATTAATTATGGATATTAGATAATTAAAATTTTAAAAAAACAAATTTAATTTTTTTTAAAAAACTTAGCAGTTAAGGATAATAAATTAAGATTCTCTTTATAGGGTGTTAGGGTGTTAGGGTGTTAGGGTGTTAGGGTGTTAGGGTGTTAGGGTGTTAGGGTGTTAGGGTGTTAGGGTGTTAGGGTGTTAGGGTGTTAGGGTGTTAGGGTGTTAGGGTGTTAGGGTGTTAGGGTGTTAGGGTGTTAGGGTGTTAGGGTGTTAGGGTGTTAGGGTGTTAGGGTGTTAGGGTGTTAGGGGTGTTAGGGTGTTAGGGTGGTTAGGGTGTTAGGGTGTTAGGGTGTTAGGGTGTTAGGGTGTTAGGGTGTTAGGGTGTTAGGGTGTTAGGGTGTTAGGGTGTTAGGGTGTTAGGGTGTTAGGGTGTTAGGGTGTTAGGGTGTTAGGGTGTTAGGGTGTTAGGGTGTTAGGGTGTTAGGGTGTTAGGGTGTTAGGGTGTTAGGGTGTTAGGGTGTTAGGGTGTTAGGGTGTTAGGGTGTTAGGGTGTTAGGGTGTTAGGGTGTTAGGGTGTTAGGGTGTTAGGGTGTTAGGGTGTTAGGGTGTTAGGGTGTTAGGGTGTTAGGGTGTTAGGGTGTTAGGGTGTTAGGGTGTTAGGGTGTTAGGGTGTTAGGGTGTTAGGGTGTTAGGTGTTAGGGTGTTAGGGTGTTAGGGTGTTAGGGTGTTAGGGGTTAGGGTGTTAGGGTGTTAGGGTGTTAGGGTGTTAGGGTGTTAGGGTGTTAGGGTGTTAGGGTGTTAGGGTGTTAGGGTGTTAGGGTGTTAGGGTGTTAGGGTGTTAGGGTGTTAGGGTGTTAGGGTGTAGGTGTTAGGGTGTTAGGGTGTTAGGGTGTTAGGGTGTTAGGGTGTTAGGGTGTTAGGGTGTTAGGGTGTTAGGGTGTTAGGGTGTTAGGGTGTTAGGGTGTTAGGGTGTTAGGTGTTAGGGTGTTAGGGTGTTAGGGTGTTAGGGTGTTAGGGTGTTAGGGTGTTAGGGTGTTAGGGTGTTAGGGTGTTAGGGTGTTAGGGTGTTAGGGTGTTAGGGTGTTAGGGTGTTAGGGTGTTAGGGTGTTAGGGTGTTAGGGTGTTAGGGTGTTAGGGTGTTAGGGTGTTAGGGTGTTAGGGTGTTAGGGTGTTAGGGTGTTAGGGTGTTAGGGTGTTAGGGTGTTAGGGTGTTAGGGTGTTAGGGTGTTAGGGTGTTAGGGTGTTAGGGTTAGGTTTAGGGTGTTAGGGTGTTAGGGTGTTAGGGTGTTAGGGTGTTAGGGTGTTAGGGTGTTAGGGTGTTAGGGTGTTAGGGTGTTAGGGTGTTAGGGTGTTAGGGTGTTAGGGTGTTAGGGTGTTAGGGTGTTAGGGTGTTAGGGTGTTAGGGTGTTAGGGTGTTAGGGTGTTAGGGTGTTAGGGTGTTAGGGTGTTAGGGTGTTAGGGTGTTAGGGTGTTAGGGTGTTAGGGTGTTAGGGTGTTAGGGTGTTAGGGTGTTAGGGTGTTAGGGTGTTAGGGTGTTAGGGTGTTAGGGTGTTAGGGTGTTAGGGTGTTAGGGTGTTAGGGTGTTAGGGTGTTAGGGTGTTAGGGTGTTAGGGTGTTAGGGTGTGTTAGGGTGTTAGGGTGTTAGGGTGTTAGGGTGTTAGGGTGTTAGGGTGTTAGGGTGTTAGGGTGTTAGGGGTGTTAGGGTGTTAGGGTGTTAGGGTGTTAGGGTGTTAGGGTGTTAGGGTGTTAGGGTGTTAGGGTGTTAGGGTGTTAGGGTGTTAGGGTGTTAGGGTGTTAGGGTGTTAGGGTGTTAGGGTGTTAGGGTGGTTAGGGTGTTAGGGTGTTAGGGTGTTAGGGTGTTAGGGTGTTAGGGTGTTAGGGTGTTAGGGTGTTAGGGTGGTAGGTGTTAGGGTGTTAGGGTGTTAGGGTGTTAGGGTGTTAGGGTGTTAGGGTGTTAGGGTGTTAGGGTGTTAGGGTGTTAGGGTGTTAGGGTGTTAGGGTGTTAGGGTGTTAGGGTGTTAGGGTGTTAGGGTGTTGGTTAGGGTGTTAGGGTGTTAGGGTGTTAGGGTGTTAGGGTGTTAGGGTGTTAGGGTGTTAGGGTGTTAGGGTGTTAGGGTGTTAGGGTGTTAGGGTGTAGGGTTAGGGTGTTAGGGTGTTAGGGTGTTAGGGTGTTAGGGTGTTAGGGTGTTAGGGTGTTAGGGTGTTAGGGTGTTAGGGTGTTAGGGGTGTTAGGGTGTTAGGGTGTTAGGGTGTTAGGGTGTTAGGGTGTTAGGGTGTTAGGGTGTTAGGGTGTTAGGGTGTTAGGGTGTTAGGGTGTTAGGGGTGTTAGGGTGTTAGGGTGTTAGGGTGTTAGGGTGTTAGGGGTGTTAGGGTGTTAGGGTGTTAGGGTGTTAGGGTGTTAGGGTGTTAGGGTGTTAGGGTGTTAGGGTGTTAGGGTGTTAGGGTGTTAGGGTGTTAGGGTGTTAGGGTGTTAGGGTGTTAGGGTGTTAGGGTGGGTTAGGGTGTTAGGGTGTTAGGGTGTTAGGGTGTTAGGGTGTTAGGGTGTTAGGGGTGTTAGGGTGTTAGGGTGTTAGGGTGTTAGGGTGTTAGGGTGTTAGGGTGTTAGGGTGTTAGGGTGTTAGGGTGTTAGGGTGTTAGGGTGTTAGGGTGTTAGGGTGTTAGGGTGTTAGGGTGTTGGGTGTTAGGGTGTTAGGGTGTTAGGGTGTTAGGTGTTAGGGTGTTAGGGTGTTAGGGTGTTAGGGTGTTAGGGTAGGGTGTTAGGGTGTTAGGGTGTTAGGGTGTTAGGGTGTTAGGGTGTTAGGGGTGTTAGGGTGTTAGGGTGTTAGGGTGTTAGGGTGTTAGGGTGTTAGGGTGTTAGGGGGTGTTTAGGGTGTTAGGGGTGTTAGGGTGTTAGGGTGTTAGGGTGTTAGGGTGTTAGGGTGTTAGGGTGTTAGGGGTTGGGTGTTAGGGTGGTTAGGGTGTTAGGGTGTTAGGGTGTTAGGGGTGTTAGGGTGTTAGGGTGTTAGGGTGTTAGGGTGTTAGGGTTGTTAGGGTGTTAGGGTGTTAGGGTGTTAGGGTGTTAGGGTGTTAGGGTGTTAGGGTGTTAGGGTGTTAGGGTGTTAGGGTGTTAGGGTGTTAGGGTGTTAGGGTGTTAGGGTGTTAGGGTGTTAGGGTGTTAGGGTGTGTTAGGGTGTTAGGGTGTTAGGGTGTT